>OX104063.1:237878093-237986686 GCA_944474145.2 Dicrocoelium dendriticum
GTCCCGGACCTCACCCTAATCAGGTGATGCAGGACAAGCCATGGACGGTTAGTGTAGAGCCTCCGCCAGAGGCCGAGGTACGAAAAGCGATCACAGCCCTCAAACGTTTTCGTGCCGCTGGCCCGGATTCCCTCCCACCTGCACTATTTAAGGCTGGAGGTGAGGTCCTCTGCAGGGCACTGACATCCTTATTCGAACGTTTCTGGAAGGAAGTGTCCCGGCTAATTAGAGCGAATCGGTTATAGTGGCAGTATACAAGAGGAGCAGTTGCACAGACTGTTGTAACCACAGGGATATTAGTCTAACGCCAGTTGTGAGAAAATTACTGGCGTCGATTATCGTTCGTCGCCTCACTGCGGAACGGGAATCTCGGGTGAGGTAAGAGCAGGCCGGTTTTCGCCCAGGACGTGGCTGTATAGACCATATATTCACCTTGCGGCAGGTGCTAGAGAAGCGCCACACATACCGCCGACCAATAACAGCTGTGTTCCTCGATTTCAAGAGTGCGTTCGATTCAGTTGATCGATCGATTCTGTCCGAAATACTTGCGCGGAATTGTGTTCCCACGAAATATGTGAACATTCCTCGTGCTCTATACTCGAACACTACAGGCCGCGTCAGGGTCTACGGTGTCCTATCGGATAGCTTTTCGACTACAAGTGGCGTTCATCAGGGTTGTCCGATTTACCCATTTTCGTTCAATTTCGTCGTGGATATTTCATATGTAATCGGGGTTTGTATGGCAGCGAAGCATCAGTTCAAATGGCTGATGTACTGCTGTTGATGATGACTATTCACAATTACCCGGCGCCTGCTTATCTACACTCTTTCTGTATCATCTTCCCGCATTGTTGTCTGACCCCTCATCGATGAACAGCAACGCTGTGCATACCACACGGCACCAAACCGGGATAAGATAGTCCCAAGCCATAAGTTGCCTGTGACGTGGCAGTGTTCGAGACCGCACATCCTATTGGTCAACTTGCACTGAATCTGACCGTGCACTGGTACGTGCGACAGTATGCATGCATTTTGCTGTCTGATATAGGGTTAAACAAACTCGTTTGAACACTGGCAAATTTTAAGACCCTGCTGTTCAAGTGGACTATCAACGGAATCTCTGTGGCAATATTACTTTTTTCTCTGAACGTTGATCAGTACTGGCTACTTCTACAACAGGTCGTGTTTTCTGCGGATCTGTCCACCTGTGGTCTTGTTTGTTCAACCGCTAGAAGTTGGATCTCGGCGACATCATCAGAACTGCTTGACCGTCAGCGGTCTATTCCAGTCAGTTTAGAGCACATTTAACTACTATAGACCATTTACCAACAACTAAAAGCAAGTCTTCGCCGTGATCGTGAACCCTAGTTGTCCGAACGAGCAACGGAAATGGAACCTGGTTCAGCTGCTGGGAACACCCACGATTATTTCATCCCATCAAATCCCCTGGATGCAAATCACATGCGTTAGGCGGTACATTATCATCATTATACCCGTTAGCTATAGGTGGGTATTACCTCATGTTGTGCCGCAGTACATAAGACGAGAAAGAAAAACTGCAATAGGGGCATGTCACCAGTAAAGGAAGGACGTTCCAGAGAGGTAGCAGCCGACTGTTGTGTCGCCAAATTGTTGTATAGTGGTAGAAAATGAGACCGTGGTTAAGGGGAGGGACAAAGTAACCCGCAACACAAGCGCCGCTGAAATCAGCTCCTAGCCATATCAACAGGTGTATCAAGACAATCGTGTTAGACGGTACGAAGATCACTAGCCTGTTCACGCGTCTGGATCGATGGGCGGAGCATTTTGCTCCTCGCGTTACTTATCCAGCTCAACAACCGGTGACAACCCCTTTGCTGTCATGTGGTGCATGGCCTGTATATATTTGCAAAAGTCTACGAATAGACATACTGCCATCAGAAACCATGGGATTCAAACGAAAGTACAGAAATAGTAAAATAAAACACAACACAACAACGTCCATGGTTTCCTCAGAGGGCGAGATACTACCCGGTTGCCCAAGCCGAAGTAGGGTGTTGACTTAAGGGACACCACCCCGAGCCTTTGGCTGAATAGCCTTTCCGCAAGGCAGCGGAGCGAATTCGGGGAATCGCGCCCATTGGGAGCCGGTGACTGATTGCTCAGTTCATACGCCTTTCGTTTGTTCCTTTGTCAAACAGGGGCCCAATGCTCCCCAGAAGTACAGCATGACGTTGCTGGAATACAATGCTTCGCCAGGATGAAGCAAGGGGCAGTGACTTTATTTAGTGGCGAGTCACATCCGCCACGTCACATTGTTGTTAATCGGACATATGTGGCTTTTTATAGGGAGAACGCTTGCCAGGCGAAAACCCACCACGTCCTGGCCTGTGTGCACAGATTCAGAGGGAAATCCAGACTCTGAACCGATACAAAGCCCCAGGCACTGATTACCTTCCTTCGGCCCTATTTAAAGATGGAGTTGTTACAGTTGTTAGCGAACTGCCCTCACTTTTCACGAAGGTGCGGTTTGATGAGGAGACTCCCAACTCTTGGGGTGAACTTATCGTGGTCCCTGTTTATAAGTAAACCTCCAGCAGCGATTGCATCAACTACCAAGCAATATCATTTATCTCCGTTGCGCTTAAGGTTTCAGCTACTGGATAGAGCTTGTATCGCGAGGCACAAGTTAGTTTTCGTACTGGTCGAGGTTGCGCTGACCACATCTCCACATTGCTTCAAATTTTTGAACATCGTCGTGTCCACCATGGACTAACAATGTTGGTGTTTTGGACCTTCATGCCGCCTCTGACTCCATAGTAGAAAATATATTTAGGTGCGTCTTTTACGGATCAGTGTTTCCGACAAACTTGTTGCGGTCTTGAAAGTACTATGTCCTTCACACATCAGGCAAACAGAACATATGGAATGGTTTCTTCGTCGTTTGCTATTACCGACGGAGCACACCATTATGGCCGTGTGTCATTGTTCTTATTCAAATGCCACCGAGGATACTTGTTACCACGTGCTGGAAAAAAGCGAGAGCTGCGGTGTTGAGCTTCTCCCAGAGGACAGAGTTGCGGACTTGGGTTATGCTAATGACATCTCTTTCCTGGGGGACGGCCCACAGGCCATCCAAAACGTTTTGAACCGCTTAGCGATCGAGTTATGAACAATGAACGATGAATTTATACGAATTAAGAAGCGCTGCTTTGCAAGTCTCGTTGGATAGTTGCTGTGGATATCGAAATTAATAATAATGAGAATAAAAATAGTAAAACAGTTAGTACTTTGAATATGAAAACAAGGATTTATCGTATGCTCCGCTGTAGTTCTGCAACCTGCGTTGATTCACAGCAACCACGGTTAACACAAAATAAATCCATGCTACACTGCAGAAGTAGGATGGATACGTAGCGCTAAGTAACAAACTGCAAATGGTTGAGTACGTCCTCCAATCGTCTTTTAATTACTGTTAGTGTCAGTACAGAGACGACCGATTCTAGGAGAGCATTCCAAGGATGACAGACACGAATAGAATAAAAATTTCTGCGGCACTCCAGACGGCTATACTGTTCTGCGACTTTCCATACGTGGCTCCACGTTTGTCTTGCTGCTGAGTTGCAGTAAAGGGCTGCACGCATGATGTGGATCTTGCAGAACCAAGTATGCCATAATCAGGTCGCCTCGTAATCTGCGATATCATTCGGTGAACACCCCCAATGGTTTTAGCCTCTCATCTGAAAGATTGCGCATTCCAATTACGTTCTTCGATGCTGGACGTTGAGGCTGCTCCAGTGCGTTAAGGTCGTGTTTTAACCATGGATGCCAGATTTGAAATGCGTATTCGACATGGAGGCAAACATAGGCACTGTCTATTTGTCCGAACACCCGTCGCAACAGCCCGACGTGTTGGTTTCTTGTCTTCCAGGCTTTTTCGGATTGCCTGGAGCAACCAAAGTCATCTAAAATCAGCACACTTAAGTCACGTTCGACAGTTGATTGTTGCAGTACATTCGACTCAGACTGTGCAAGTAACCATCCATCCATCCCCAGGACTTTGAACCATCTGAGTTATACTCAGGACACTGATGCATCTACCGCACAAGCTGCACTGACCACTGAACTCTTCTCATGACCATAAACCCATCGTGTCCATCCGCAGTGAACCATTTGAGTTTTTCTCAGCACGTTACGGCAGTTCCGCACAGAGCCACACTGACAGTAACATAGTTTCCCTCAGGACTGTATCTCGCATTGTCGAGAAATATACAACCTTTAGACCTATAGACGTAATATTTATATGAGAATACTTCTCATGCTACCAATAATATTCAAATGCGTTATCAACACCCACCGGGCGCCACACTTGGCAACAACCGACATAGGCCATTACTTATGTTGTTTGCGCTCCCATGCCAGTTTCTTGAAACATCCGGTAGTTTCTTCCGTGTTTGTCTCTTCTGTCCTACCTTTTACCTCCTGTCACATCGGTTTGCTGTAAATTTTCCGTGCTTAATATGAGTACAGTGAACATATTCATTTTCCATGTTCTCTTTGTTTTCGAGCTCCATTGACTCTCGTCAAGACGCATTCTTTAGTCCTTTTGCCTATCCGCGGTGTTTTAAGATGCATCGTTAGGAACCACCTTTTTGGGTTGCCTCTAACAATGTTTCTACATTTTTATATTCTGTCCACAAACTGCTTACCACATATCTTATTCTATAAGCTGACTGTAAAGGAAGAATTAATTTAGTGTCCCCAATCGTTCATGCCATCTGTGTTTCGCATTGTCCAATGGTATTACTTTATACCCATGATGTAACTGTGTAAGCAAAATAGAACAATAGCAGTGTTATATGTGATTACGTAGTCACCATTTACAATGACATTTCAGCAATGAGCTCCTCGGGAAAAAAGAAATGCCGGTAGTATACCGTGGAATACCTCTCATTTAGATTTATCGCATCACTTCAAAACCCCACTCCACCTACGTCTTGAATTTGCTAAAGCACTCTTTCAAATGAACGTTTGCGACCAAGTAAACTGAAAAATCATTTGGAAACTGTTCATAAGGACAAAAGCAGAAAATTGGTGGATTTTTTTAGAAAGCTGCTTGATGGTTTCGAAAACAGACCAATTTCAAAGAAAATGTTTTCTGACAGTTCACAAAATGCGAGTGGGTTTACGACGTCTTATAAAATTAGCAAATTACTTGCTAAAAATTGCAGTCCACATAATGTTGGAGAAAATCTTATTTTGCCTTCATTGTCAATAATACTGTCAGACATGATGAACATGAATCCTCTAGAAGTTGTTCAAACCATTCCGCTCAGCAACTCCACTGTATCCAGCTGGACATGAAACCTACCCTGGTTAATGTACTACAATCCAGAAAGTTTTCGTTACAAGTAGATGTATCTACTTCACCTGACAATGGCGCTGTTCTCCCGGCATATGTCCGTTTATTCAACGATAATGAATTAATGGAAGGAATGCGCTTTGCCAGGAGAATTAAAACTAGTATGAATGACCAGTCTACATTCGAGGTAGTCAACGGCTATCGGACTGGAAACCCCATCCCATTTCAGAACGTAGTTGTATCTGCAACTGGTGGTGCTGCCGCAATGATCGGAAGATGTAAAGGATTTATTGCCCATCAAAAAAGTTCCGCTTCATATTCTTACAATTCACTGTGTGATTCAGTGAGAGTACCTAGTGGCCGAAACGATTCACTGTCAACTGTTATAATGATAATCAACAGTGTCAAGTCGTACCCTCTTCAAGATCGTCTTTCTCAGCAGTTGTGTGAGGAGAACAGTGCAGATTTCCAGGTGATACTGTCACATACAGAGGTTAGATGGCTCTCCAGAGGCACCTATCTTCACCGCTTTGTTGCACTCTGGGAAACACCATCATCACTCTCCACTCTTTAACGGATTATGAGAGAAAGCTGTTAACAGCTAAACCAGATGTGTTTTACCTGGC
The DNA here is from genome assembly GCA_944474145.2 of Dicrocoelium dendriticum. NCBI lineage: Eukaryota > Metazoa > Platyhelminthes > Trematoda > Plagiorchiida > Dicrocoeliidae > Dicrocoelium > Dicrocoelium dendriticum. The sequence goes on from OX104063.1 coordinate 237,884,061, forward strand.
TGATATTTTTGAGAAGCTTAAGGTACTAAATAAAACCCTTCCAGGCAAGTTGAGTAATCTCGTCTCGAGTAAATAAGTTATTATCACTTTTATTAAAAAGCAGGAAGTGTGTTATCAAAATATCAGACCTCGGGAATTTTCATAGTTCCTAGTTCTCGCCACATTTACGGAGGAGCTGAAGGATGGAGACTTAGTTGTTCATGCAAGTTATTTACGACAAGTCCGAAACGAAATGAAAGACAGGTTTCAGGATCCGATTGACATGGAAATCCCGAGTTAGCTTTTAGGTCCATTTGATCTACAGCCTTGTGATGTTGGAGTTAAAACCCAGGAATGTCTCGTTGAGCTTCAAAGTAACACACTAGCAAGATCCAGATTCATGCAATATAATCGGGAATTTTGCATGAAATCTGATGGCCCTAACAGACATCCCGGACTGTGGGAAATAGCTGAACTATATTTCCTTGCTTTTCCATCCACATACTTGGTTGAATGTGTATTCAGCAGTGCGGTTTGTCTAACAAAATGTCAAGACAGATTGGACCTCTCAACAAGAGGCGATTTTTGATTCGCTATCAATTCTGGAGCCGGACATAAGCATGTTTGCTCAAAGACATCCGGCTCGAGCCTCGCACTAATATCACGACAAACATATTTTTACGAAGTTAATACACCGCCTAATAGATACCATGCCTTAGGGTTAAAGGCAAACATAAATAAATACACTTTAAATTATTAGTGGTCTTTTGTTTAATTACAAATGAATGATTTAATGATGATGCTCAATGACTTATTTTGTGGCTGTTGAGGGTGAGTTAGGTTTGTAAGAAAAAGAGCGGTGACACCAACGTTAAAAAATTAACCGCCAAAACAACATACCATCATGATCACAGGAAATCACAAATTTACGTCTATAATGCGTTGCGGATTGCTGAACTTAGGGTGATCTACGGCGGAGGCAATGAGAAATGGAAAGGATTAAAAAGGAGCCACGATTGAATAAAGGCTGAGAATGCCTGGTCTCGACCATTGAAAGCCTTCGAAAAATCCGGGTAGATCACATCAATGCGTCGGCTGAATCGGCCCAACTACTACGTGCGATTCGCCAATTCGTTGTGCATGACCGCTGTCGACGGAAGGCGTGCTGCTCAGGCGTGGTGATTTTGCAGTTTTCCAGATAACATGCCAATGCATTGGCGACAATCGATTCCATGACATTGAACAGTATAGGAAGAAGGGATACTGTGCGGTAGTTGGAGGGATCAGTTCTGCTTCCACCTTTGTGAATCGGGGTTATTATTTCCAGAAACTTGATTCTGGTCTAAGCAACGCTGGAAAAACTGAGCTAAAGGTCATGCCAGTTGGCTTGCTGCTGCTTCCAGGTCGGCTGGACGAATGATATTGACACCCAGCGACCTGTGAATGCGTAGAGACGTCAGCTTTTGCAATGCAGCTGCCGCTGTAAAAGTGATGTGGGTTAGTCCTGACGAAGAAACGACAAAGGTGGGAGGAACCTTTGGTGACAAGACCCTCTGAAATGTGGGGGGATATTGCATCCGCAGCGCGTTTTCTGATTCCACAGTCGTTCTTGTTGGACCGTCGACCGTCCTGAGTGGAGGAAATCCTTACCTCACCTTTCGTAGACTATTGACGTGCTCGTGCAGCAGTTTGTGTTTAGCACTGAATGTTTTTGCTCAAATGCGGCTTTTTCTTTGAGCAGTTGAGTGCAGTGGTTACGTTGGGCTACGTAATTGCTCCAAGTTTCTGGTCTTGGAGCTTCTCTTCACAATCGCCATGCTGCGTTATGTACTGTCATCCAATTTCGAGTTCTGTTTCTAACGAAAGAAACTGATTCACGCATATTCAAACTCTTATCTCCGAAGCATCTGCAATCAGCTGACTGAATCTGTGGACAAACTCGAGCCAGGCAACCCTTGGGGGTTCTTCGGCAAGAAACGACCAGGCTGTATTGCTAACAAGCTGGGCTAATCAATCGTGGCTTGTGACCGTTCGCGCAGGCTCATAGTTCTCATTCCAATATTCCTCATAGCAGGCGGAATTGAAACTGATCACTGCGACGCAGCGGGCAGTTTACAGCTAACCTATCAATCATATGCTCTTCGTTGGTAAGCTCAAAATCCAGCACAGATGGTTTTTTACCTGTTCGGAACCGAGTGGGCAGTGATGTGGTTGTAATGAGGAACACTGGTTAGGAGCTCTTGCAGATCAGCTTTGAATTATTCTCCGATCGTGACAGGAATTTCTAAACAATGTACATTGAAATCACCCATGGGTGGGGTGGTACACCAAGGCAATTGTCTCTGCCTTTTAACAGCAAGCAGCACTATAGAGAGTCGGGCAATTGCGAGTCTAAATCTTCCATGACTTCGCACTGTAAGTCGCCTCGGTAATACAGAATTACCTATCCTTCTTTTGTGAGTCTATCGTTCCGCATGAGCGACATGCCCGGTAGCGAAACTTCAGCGTCCTTCATTCCCGTGTGCAACTATGTTTCAGTGATACCGATGATATCATATGACCCAGAAGCTTGGCGATCTTTCAGTTCGGCCAGTTTATTGCAAGCATCCTGAGAATTGATTTAAAGGCAAGCCCACAGAGGCTTAAGCGGTCAGGTGTTGGAAAATGCCGACTGATGGGAGGTCGGCAGTTACTCATTTTTATGGGATATTAATATATCGCCTGTAACTTGATTCGGCCAAGGTGCGTCCCTATCTTCCTTTGGACCTATGTCAGAGTCGAGTAAAGCAGCAACCAAGTGGAGCTCCTGTATCATCGTCGGTACGTTTGCTGCTTCAGGTGCTTTGAAATCCGAAGTTTACAAACCTTCTGCGGCCTTTAACCGAAATTCAGCAGAAAGACGTCTCCTATTTCTCCGCCATCGATCCAGAATATCCGTTGCTTTTTGCCCTGACTGAACCACAAGTCCTTAAGCCGCATCCTCTATGATTTGGTGAGAGGGGTTGCCTGTTGAGCGATAGCGCCACAATATTATCCAAAGAAAGTGTTTCACGAATGAACCGCCACTGTTTTAAATCTTGCTTTCCGATCATTTGAACATCGTTTGAAAGATGTTCTAGCACGCCATGTATGAAGATTGTGTTTAAGCGATCTTGCTTGCTGTGTCCCTCTTTGGTGTTTCTTTTTGATTGTCGCACGCTCCAAGGGACATCTCCATAGATGCGTATCCCAGAAGATCCGTGTCTTCGTACACTTGCGGACAGTAAAACGTTTTCTATATCGGTGGAAAATTCGAGTGTTACTCGAATAAGTCTCGCTTCTCCGTAGTGTGGCGAGTAATCCGTAATAGGTTTATGGGTTTGAGTTTGACACATCTGCACACACAGTGAGTTCCATTGGTCTTGGTCGCCGATAATGTGACGGCAGTAGATTCGCTTACATTTGAGCACACAACAGTCAGGGCATTATTGTTAGATACCCTTTTCGTCGATCTGCTAGGTCGGGTAATCGTTTGTCCTAACCTGCTGACAAGGGTTGATTGTTTTCTGTTTATTTTCGCGTTACTGGTGTTTACAACTGAAGAGACCGCAACGGCGGCCTTCCGGTTGACTTTCGTAGCAATCTCTGCATATGTAACTGATCTCCCGAGGGGCTTTGTCTCGACAAGAGACTGCTACCAAGGGTTGGTGTTCGGCTGCTTCATCCTTGTTAATGATAGATGTCAGGTCTAATGGAATTTTCATAACCAGACGTTTCAAGTGGTACCTGATTTTCGTTTCCATGAGTAGTGTTTGACTCTCGTATCTACGGTTAGGTTTCACCCGGCGTTCTACCAAAGTTAGAGAAGACAACGGAGCTGGAGACGTGACTGATTGCTGTTCAGGCGAAACAAATTGTGCAGCATTTCGTTGCTTGCAGGCCAATACGCTTCCCTGGTGCACACTCACTTATCGTTCATCTGCTACTTGGCTTCTGCAGTTAACCGGTCGCACTTCTAAACTAGGATAAGCAAGCACTTAACGAGTTGATGGTTGAGTACGCAGTACAGAACCAAAGCACATCTTGTTAGCTATTTCGCTTTCGTACCTGTTGTTGGGACACGTTTGCACATTCTAAACAGTGCGAACAAGCCAAACCTATTTTAACTAATCGATGACATTCTCCTAACCTGCAAATGCCTATTGTTTGGAGATTTTTCGGATTCGCATTTCTACAATTCAACGTGATGTCTTCACCTGACCCAGTGGGTTGGTTGACGTTCTGTACTTTTCGAGCTTTGATAGCCGCGCACCTCCGTCAGGCGAGCGTTGTGGTCAAATGAGCGGTCGGCGTGGTCGCGCGGTCCGTGTGATTCGTTATGCAGGCGCACTGGCTGACAAGATCACAAGGAATGGCGATTGATTGTAATCTGCTAACTGAATCCGAACATAGTGCTGAACACTGATTGAGAGATCACAAATTCCTTCATAGCTACGTTGAGAAATACCGGATTGGAATACGCTTAGGCTTTTCGGACTTCTTAGAGAATTCTGTATCGAATGCTGTCACACAGAAGGGCACTCGGCTCGATGTGATTGAGTTATCCGCTTGCACTTAATTACTGAAGACAGTTAAAATGGTCAGTGATGGTAAGGACTTTAATCGTAGAAGATAATTCCACGTATGATGGATCACTGTGTAGGGCTGATAAATCCGGTTCGAATGAGCGGACGATGACTATGCTACGAGAAAATGGAGAGAGAGAGAAAGATGGATAGAGAGGAATAATCCGAATGATCCAGGAGCACGCGCGTCACGCATGTAGGGCAAGTTTGTGTCTTGCCCCACCTGAATGTGAAGCACATCAAAGTTGGCAAGTGCCGGTGTTTACCCTTGTGGAAATGGCGACGCAATGCGAACGAGTGGTATATTGGAGGATGAACGTACACATTGTATAACATTTATAGCATAGAACAGTCAGACTCATTTGCGCACATCATTCGTGGTGCCATTTGATTCGTGTGCTATCGACTTCGCCTGCCGTGACGGCACGGTATAAGTTCAGCGCTCCAGTGCCAACCATTTGCAGGGCTAGTTGAATTGTGCACTACGCGCCCGTCCACTATTCGCTGAGTTCATCGCGCCTGCTCGTCTCATTATACTACTCATTGGTAGTGCACCATACCTCCACAATTGTTGGTGATTGCCTGGAGCAAGTTACTCGCTTCATTTATTTCGGTAATTGTATCACGGTTGGTGGCGGCATGGGAGATGAAGTCTCTCAGCAAATCGCTAAATCCCACCTAGCATTAACAAACCTGAGACATTTGCGGCGCAGCCGCGACACCAGTATAAAGCTCATAGGCAGTGCGCACAGTGCCACTGTCCGTGCGGTCCTGTTGTACGGCTGCGAGAACTGGCCTTTTCGCGCAGCCCATAACTTTAAGGATCACAAGCCTGCCTTGTAATCCGTGGGTGCGCGTAGGGACCAGGCAACCCTCTGCCGCGTGCGACTGGTGGTGGTTGCGCAGCATCGAAGCGCCATACTGCGAACTGAGCTACTGCTGATGCCTTTGTTCGCGCGGATGACCTGAAACGACTATCATCTTTTGACAATCGTTGCTTGCGAACGATCGCTCGTGTGCGGTGGAAACACCATTTAAGCAACTCAGAAGCCGAGTACTCGGAGTGAACAATTCCAGCCTCAAGGACGTTAATCCTAGACACCGACTACGTTGGTTCGATCACGTATTGCGCATGCCAGCCAACCGACTTCCTTGCTGAGCATTATTTGCAAATTTTGGGTGTGAAGGAAACAAATGTCGAGGTGGACAATCGATGATATTGTAGATTAACATTAACAATGTCACTTCATGTTTGGCATCAACAGGATCTGTCTGTCTTCCAGGTTGGGGACCACGTGATGGGGACTCCAAATGGTTGGAAGCTTTGGAGGCTATGGCTCACAGTCTAAATCAGTGACGTCAGTGCTGTTCTAACATGTCTTTTTCATCCACATTTCAATTTTATGCGCAAAACAAAAATATTCGAAACGGCTTGTCAAGTCAAGTAAGTGCTTTATGCACCCAGAAGGGATAAATATTCAGCCGTAGCACATACGTACAGCGATACAGCATTAAATTCAAAACATTGGATAAATGATTCAAAAAGAATGACACCATCCTAGGATAAACCGATTTACTACTTCTTGGGTATCTCTATTATGGTCTAGGGGGTTTATTGACGAATGGTATGCCCGTGTACCTACATATATGGATTTGTACTTCTGTCTGGTTGAAGCGGTGGACACATTCAGACAATGCACATTGGAGAAGGTGACTTGTGCCGGCAAGTACTGTTGATGCTAGTCTCTTGCAAGAACCAACATAAGTGGATACAAGTATATCAACGAACGTCAGTTTCGATACACCACTGTATCGCGACAGTTGTTTTAATGACCTGGAGATTAATCTAAAGCCCTTGTCCAATAGATCAGGAAAAATTACTGGTGAGCAGTAGTTCCAGTGTGGCAGAACACAAGCATTGACAAAGCGAAGAATCAAATCATGGGGGACAGAAAGCTCGCAGACATGAGAAGTATAACGATGAATTCATCGCAAACAATTGTTTACCTTCGGTCCCTTGTTCTTGATGATTAAATGGGAATTTTCCAGTTACTGAAATCTCCGGGTTATTGTGAACGTTTCTTTTATATAGTGTGACCAAGACTAATCGTAACTTAGCATAACACCCAAATACTTTACCACCTCTCGCCATTGATGTTGAGTCCCGGGTATTGCTGGAGAAGCTGTTGATATCGATCTTCCCTGTGCAGTGAAAAAATGACAGCATTGCACTGACATATTGAGCGGCGGCTCGCGATCTTTGACCAAAAGATAAGCAATCTGACTGAAGACAGACGGCAAAGAAAAAGGATCTGAACCGCTCAACACCGTTATTTCACGCACCAGGCTCCGATGGCTGGGCCACATGTTGCGCATGCCGGCCCATCGACTTCCACGACGTGCGTTGTTTGCTCACCGGGGATGTGGATGGAAAAAGAGGGGCGGCCAAGCCATGACTTGGTCCAGAGGAATGAAGGCCCTCACTTCTGTGCTGGCCTCGGTTGGGGCGTCACGGCTCCCTGGTTGGGGTCTAAAAGACGGTGAACACGTTTGGCTGGATACACTTGCTGACATGGCAAGGAGCCGACTTCAGTGGTTTTCCTACTGTGAGTTTCTTTGTCCCTCCCCATCCCTTTTAGCCTCTCCCTTCACCTACGATCTCATTTCATAGTGTGAAACATAATAATTTTTCTTTTTGCCTAGTAGCCGGCTGGTAGCTTACCGAAACGATGCCTATCCGTTGCTGGTAGCTCAGCTGGCATGCAAATTTTGTATTTATTTTCCTTTTTCCTTAATGTATTGTGGCACAGTAGCTGAGGTGTTTCCCATCTCTAGCTGTCGTGTATAATGATAATAATGATAATCTGACTGAAGAGGCAGTCAGCGATTGATTGACGCCCAGGACAATGTCATCTGCGTATTACAGCAGGGTTGCCTGTCCTGGGACTGGTATTGGGCATACATAGCTGGAAAAGAGAAATTGTGACAGAATAGCTCCCTAAAGAACACCTGTGTTTGCGGTTAGGGGCGAGGAATTTCTGTCCCCAAATCGGGTAACTAGTAAGACAACTCCTCAAAAGATGGAAGTGTGTATTCTAGCGTAGAGTAGATCTTTAAGCAGTTTTACTTTCTTGAACAAACCTTTTCACATTCCATTACAGCCCTATATATATATATATATATATATATATATATATATATTTATATATTTATATTTATATATAATGTTTGCATGAGCTTACACGTTTCCTGCAGTACACTAGATCTGCCTTAACCCACTAATTTACATTCACTCTGTTGTGCTTATTCTTTGATTATTCCCTGGTTATTCTGCACTTTTTACTATCGTTTTCCTTCATTGTTGGTTAATATCCATGGGTGCTGTAGCGCATACCAGCTACGGTACTTTAATAGGCGCATGCGTCCTGTTGACGTCTCCATGGAGGTCGCAGTGACAGGCATCTCCGAAATCGGATGCCGCCAATCATAAATATCGGATAGCATGTCATACTGCCAACTTTTCACATACATTCAACATAGTTTCACTGGCGTATGTTTTTTGATAGCTCAGTGACAATTCAACACTTTTATCAAACTGACAGCAGCGATCCATTCACTGCCTTATGAAACTGGCACTGTTCAACCCTTTAACGATTGTGATTGCCCGCCGTCGGTACCCGCTGCTCAGTGCCTTATGTCACTGCCTCGCAAGGTCATCGGCGGATGTGCTCTGTCGCTGGTGATCATAATAAGTCGACGTGGCCGCCTAATGACTTCTCGGATGTGGGTGGTGGCTACCTGACAGAATACTGTTGCGATGAAACTCACAAAGAAATTGCCACGAGGCCAATACACCTCTGTCGTTGATTACCAAGATGAATCACGTTCACTGAGTTGTCTGAGGCATTCTTTTCTCCTTTCCTGCTTTTATCTCCGGTTGTACATTGAGACCGTTTTGAGTTGTTCATGTTTACCGGTTCAACTCTTCACTCTCTCCTCTTCCTTTTTCAGGCACTGTGGGAGAGCCGATTTTACTACCTGTTCGGGTTCTTGTTCGCTGTGTTCATCATCCTCATCATCTGCTGCGCGCAAGTTGCCATGGTGATGACCTACTTTCAGTTATGCAACGAAGTGAGTCACTCGTTTTCCTTTGCTGTCGGCCCGTAGCCTAGAGGTAACGAGCTTGTCTCGTAATCCTACGGCGCAGGTTCGAAACCGTTTAGGGGTGGGCGTCCTCGTGATATACTCAGCCCGCCTGCGACTGGTGGTGGTCGCACGGCAACAAAACGCCGTCATGGTGTACAGCTAATACATTATTTATTATTACTTTGCCGGCCACTTGCTCGCCTCCTTTCTATGTTGAACGATATTGCATAGTGCATTTCGACTATACCAAGTCGCATAAAGTCAGGTAAGATCTGAATTCTTATGACTGTTTCGCTAACTTTGTTTGTCGATTCTAGTGGCGTCTCCGTCTATATGTGTTTCTGATCACCGAAATTCTAACCACGGGGTTAGCATAAACTTGACCCCATCCATCTCTGGTGCCACATTCCTGAGCCCCATGTCAATGTGACCTGCTCTTGTCGCCATTTACATTTGTGGCTTCTTTCGACTCCAACACATTGATCCTGCTATTGATTTGTCCTTCAAAGCATATGTACGTCTTCCCGCTGCCGAGACACTGGCACCGCATTAGAACATTCGATGAACGCGATTCACATGCATTAGCTAGGCGATCATGTATCAACTGACCTGGTCCCCCAGTTCGTTTAGTCTTTGACATGTATATGATGATGTCGTGGCGAAGAGATGAAGTAATGGATTGAGGAATGACCCACAACGGTGATTATGTACACCAACATGTCGCAGCCTCGGATGCGATGGCGCTATTGTTTCTCTCCCATTGAAGAAATGGTTGGTCTGTGTTTTACATTTTCTCAGCCGAAGTTCAAATACAGTATATATGTCGTCGATTGCTGTCGCCCGCCGATCGACAAAGAGAAAACGGTCTATTCAAAACTTCAGCCACCTAAGGAACTGTGGGAGATATTCGCTTATTGGTTCAGAGAAAGATTTACGACACCGCGGTATGGCACGACAACTACGGTGGAATCGTTAATTTGGCCTTTTATCATTCATTCATTCTATGAAGTAGCTAGGGATAAGAAACACCCCAGCTATTGTACCGCAATACAATGTGCTGTGAGTAATGCTTTTGACGCCTGCTGTACATCCAACTTGAGACGTCGTAACTTTGTATGGATCTCCGAGGCACTTTGATCGAATCGCGTAAACACGTTCCGTTGAGCACTGCGTTTCAGCGTATACGTAACTCCCTGAAACGAAGTCTGACAAAGAGTCTTCGAATCGAGCGGGAATGTTGGTGGATGACAAGGGCCCGTAAAATATAGAAAGCCAGCGCTATTCCAGCTCATCCGGAAAACGTATGAGAAAAAAGCCCATCAGCTAGCGAGATAATAGCTGAGAATGATGGGCAGTTGATCAGTTCTCAGCGTCATCGACTAGCGCGTTGGACGGAAATTTTTGTAGACCAGTTCATCCAGCTGCTGCGACACTGCCGCTTGTCGTATCACCTGAGCCGACGTGGGAAGCAGATGTCACACGACCCATTTTGGAAGAGATTCGATACGTTTCCATATTGAAACAATACAAGGCTCCTGGACATGACGACCTTCGTCCATCTTTGCTGAAAAATGGAGGAGGTTTTATTGACTGGGCTCGCTTCTCCTAACACGATTTGGAACAGTGAGAAGACTGGCGACTATCAACTGTCGTGCTCGTCTTCAAGTAGAAGCGGCATACTCTGTGCGAAAATCATCGAGGCACTAGCCTTTTTTCCATTGCCTCAAAACTTCTCACGGGTATTATTTTACGACGGCTAACTGGTCCCCATAAGGTTCGAATCACTGAAAGCCAGGCTGGCTTCCGCCCTGGTCGTGGTTGCATCGACCACATATTTACTCTTCCCCAAGTATTATGGCAGACACATGCAGACGATCGACTATGATGTCTCACCTTGACTTGAAAGCCACCTTTGACCGCGCCAGCTTGTGGCACTGCCTATCCATGAATGTCGTGCCATCTAAACTTCTTTCCATTCTGAAGACCCTCTACCGTGATTCCCGAGGCCGTGTAAGGGTCTACGAGAAACTGTCTCCTGGGTTCTTCACGACAAGTGAGATTCGCCAGTGTTGTTCTATATCTCCTTTCCTCTTCAATTATGTAATCGAAATGATCATGAACGACTTGATTCTTTCAGACTATTCTGGAGTGGAAGTTCTGCTAGGTGACAGGCTGACAAACCTGGAGTGTGCGGACGAGATAACTCTTCCTGGATCTGACGCGGTGGCTATGCAAACATTGCTGTACAGACTTGTGCGTAGCGCTGCATGCTTCGGCATGTGCTTTGCGCCTCCAAAATGCAAAGTACTGGGCCGACACGCCTCCGGTTCTACTTGTCATCGAACAGTCACTGGAAGTGATGGATCGGTTCACTTATCTTGGTAGCTGTGTCACCACTGGTGGTCACATAACTGAGGAAGTTACTTCACGTATCAGCAAGGCCTGTGTTGTTTTCCATAGGCTGAACTATCTATGCTGACTGCGGGATATCAGCCTGTCATTGAAAGGTAGGGTGTATAGTACTGCGATAATGCCTGTCTTTCTCTACGGATAAGAGACATGGTCAGTTCGCAATGAAGACATTAAACGCTTTGCCGTGTTTGAGCATCGGTGCTTGCGAATTATTGCTCACATTTGGTGGAAGTACCGGGTGAACAATGCGGAAGTTCCTCGTTTGGTTTTTGGCAAGAGGCCTTCTGGTGCTTCACTTGTGTTTACGGAATTTTAGTCGCTTACGTTGGTTATTTCATGTCCTCTGTATGCACGTTGACCGATTTCCTCGGCGTGCTTTATACGCAGTGGCCGCACCATGTTTGGCGAAACCGCGAGGTGACCAGTCCATGACGTCGCAAAGAAACTTGAGGAAACTGGCTGAGAGACCTGGTCAGGTTAGTGCGTGTATGGGGTCTCGGGATGGTCAACATCAATGATTGGAGACCGCATCGGAAATGGCGCAATCAGTGGCTTTCCTGCTTTCGGTTTCTTGCACCTGGTTTTCAATCCCCCCCATTCTGATTAGCCTGACACATTTCCTCCTTGCTTTCGTTTCCTCTACATTCTATTTGCATTCAACCCTGTTAGGAGGGGCATCTTCTAACGACCAAATCAGTGAACCCAATGAGGATCAAAGTCCAACCCTTTTCCAGAAATCGGGCGAGATAATCGCATTGGTCAATAAAATTTTCTCGCACAATCTAATACTATTATTGTTAAGTAAAGGAGAGAACAGAGAACGTTCAGGAAGGTTGCTATGAACAAATAAATATCGGTACTCTGCGCTCTGTAACCATCCTTTGTCTGGTGGCTCTCACACTGTGTCTACGACCTTGCCTTTGTGATCGGCCAATTGGGGCGGGCAGGTTTCAGCGAACAGCCAATCGGAGCGACCGAGGCGACCTTGGTGACCACAACAACTGGCGACAGAGGTGGCAGTTTGATTGGATACGACGGAAATATGTCGTTTTCAGTGGAGCAGCTTACCGCAATACCAGCATCAACAGAAGCAAGTTGAAGAAAGCCAGACACAATTGCTCGAGAATATCTATTAGCATTTTGCGGTTCAAGAAAGACCAAACAATGAAAAGCAGCAACCACCAGCGGATGCGGTCGCGAACAGCATTTGTGAGTTTCAGCATTACCGGATGCCGACCTAACCTTCGAATCTTGGTTCAAAAGATACGAAGACGTTTTCCGGTCCGAATCCACTGATGCTGATGATGGATAGAAGCGCAGACTGCTTTTGCGAAAATGCCTCAGAGATTTTACCTTTGACCAACTTGTGCCTCTGTTATATGACATTTTTGGTGAACAGTCTTCCTTACTCAGCGTAAGATACAGCTGCATGAAACTCGTTCAGTGCGCGTCAGATGATTTCGTAATTTACGCGAATACCGTCAATCGTCATTGCGAGCATTTCAGGCTAAATGAATGACAGACGATCAGTTCAAGGCCTTAATTTTCGTTTGTGGTCTCCAAACGCGAGAGGAAGCCGAAATATGCATGAGGCTGCTTAACAAAACTGAGCAGGACCCGTCCGTCAACTTCATGTTCATCATTTCCGAACATGTTAGCCCAATGCCACAGTCCATGTCCCGTGGATAAGTTGGCGGTATCAAACCGGCGCGGGAGTCCAGCGACGGTCCAGAACTCAGTGAAGTCAAACAGACCATCATCCGCATGCTGGCAATGTGGCGAATGGCACTTCGTCATATTCTGCCCGTTCAATAAGCATCTTTGTCAGAAATGCAACGAACTGGGTCACAAGGAGGATCACTACCTGACTGTTGTTACTTATTGTTCTTCTTGCGATATGAGTCGTAGCAACTGGATCCACCGCACTTCGGTGATCGGACCACAGTTGTTCAACCGTACTATACTGAACTCACTTCGCATGTCCACGATTCGAGTGAGTCTCTCTGTTGCTAGACCTGAATAAAGTTTCTGCTGTAATCCCAAAAGTTAGGATCATCCTTTAGGGGCAGTCACTTCACACTGTTAGTGAATGTAACCTTGATCTGTGGCTTGTGACAAAGTGCGCATGTCTCTTTGGAGTCATTCGCAAATGCATGGGTGGTCTCTCGCATTGCATACGCCTCAATTTGTTGTTACTTTTGCGATGCGAATCGTGAAAACTAGATGCACTGCTGTTCGTTGCTCGGATCATAGTTGTTCAACTGAACCACAACGGAATTCAGTTCAGTGGCCACAAAAATAAAAGAAAACATCAAAACAAAATAAAGATGTTACATTTGGATGCGAATTGCGGTCCACATTGAGATTGCGCGTCACAGTGCATTCACGCAATAATTGTACTTCATATTGACCCTCCAATCAGTCAGTAAACGTTTCTCGCTGTGCCGCACTGGCTTTATTGATAGAAGTCCTAACATACAAATGACGCCTTATTCGATGCTTGAGGGCAAACGAGCTCGAAAGTAGTCGTGGGCTGCAGTGCTTTCGAGGAGTGTGGCACCCATGTTTTATTTCATAGTATACATTGATATCGAATTAATAGTTTGAGGTATAGACTGTGCAGAATGAGGCAGGATAAGGAAACTCACAATCAAGACTCCACTAAGATTGGTTCTTGGTCATAGCAAATGGTTGTCTATCAAAACCTGTTTATCGTCCTTTAGACCCCTCTAGGAAGTCTGAAGGCCGCTGTTGGGAAAGGCTATATACCATGAACTACACTGGAACCAGCCAAAACCATGGACTTTTTTGCCTACCTTTTTTGATTTTTAATCCGTATACGCTATCCGTCCCGCTTCGAATGAGCACTGTGATTAGCTGATTTGGCAAGGCCGTTGAACGACCTGAACCAGCCTACGAGTTTCTGTGACTTCCTGTGTTGGCGTGCTAATGGGTCTCGTGTCCGAGATCTTGTCTTCTTTGCTTCCGGAGTTGGGACTATAGACTGATGACGGAGTCGGCTCGTAGCCTAGAGGTAACGAGCTTGTAAGCTTGTGGCGCGGGTTAGAATCCGCGTAGGGGTGGGCGTCCTCGCGGTATACTCAGCCTGCGTGCGACTGGTGGTGGTCGCACGGCAGCGAAACGCCGTTACGGCGTATAGCTGACACATTATTTATTATTATTATCATTATTATTGTTATTATTACTGGTAATGGATTTGTGTTGCATTCGTATTCTGTGCCGCGATCTAGTCGTGGGTGTTCTGTTTTCTTGCGTGTTCGTTCCGAATTTCGTTAGTGGCCATAGGATCGCAACAGCCCCATTGAGAGTTTTCACTGCACTTGACCAGTTTCTCGATTGGCTTTCCCTTCACACCCTGATCGCACAAATACCACATATCGTGGGAGTCGGTGTGTTGCCATGCCTACTACAAGGATCAGTCCTCGAAGCCAGGCGCGGAAAATGATGGTGCTGAAAGGTTAATATCCTCCTGCGGCACAGCCTAGACGCCCATAGTTCACGCGGTGTTACCACCAGATGTGAACCCAAGTGCGAAGACAGCCGTGGTTGAAGGTAACAAACCTCTTCACATCTGTCGATTTGATGAGTCAGATTTCACAGTTGTACATAAAAGTTAGCTGGACAGATGCATAATAAACTCTGTTCTTCAAAGCCATTGATTTCGCCCCAAACGGTGAATATTGGCGAAACCACGTCAAGCTTCTGTTATACAGTTCGTGGTCTCATCCTCTGTGAGCCGGGTGGAAAAGCGTGTGAGGTGCTATGAGGGGACGAAAAGGCATCCTCATCTCTATCCAACTTACTCGATGCAGCACATACGGCGCTGTGGATTATCCTCCACAGTATCGTAAGTTAAGTTCCGTCATTGCGTACATTGCCTTTTTTGTTACTCCGGACTATACTAACAGGAGATTTTAATTTCTGTCACAGTTGCTGAGGTGTATGATGGTGATTTCTGTCAATTACTCTTGACGTATGGCCACCGTTGTATTGACGATGTGCCGAGTTGAGGCCACCTCATTCATTGCACCTGGATGTGTATTCAGTTCAACATTGGGGAGCACTATCCGCAGTAGGTGCAAAAGCTTTTTTGGAAAATCCATGGTTGACTATGTTACGTTGACGTGACTGTAAGGACACAGTCACCATTGGAAAAATTTACTTATCTAGACCTAGCACGTGTAAGATGCCTTATTTGAACTAGTCGAATCGACTGTACCTGGTGTGTTTCGCTTGCATGCTATATTTCCATTATTCGAGATTAATTTTCCTCATTGGCTAGTCAAAATGGATGCCTTCTTCAAAACGTCCCATCAACTCCTCTCTTTGTTTAGGACTATCGCTGGTGGTGGCGTACATTCATTGCTTCGGGTGGGCCGGCACTGTATCTGTTCATTTACTCTGTATTCTACTACTGGACGAAGGTGAGTGCATTTCCTCGTTATCCTCACTTGAAATCTTTTACATCAGCACACTCAGATTCCAAGTCAGCTACCTTGAAATGATTTTCCTATTCAAAATTCCATCTCGTGCTGTCTTATCATCTTACAGTTGGACATCACACAATTCATACCAACGGTTGTCTACTTTGGCTACACCACCCTGATGGTTCTGACATTTTGGATTCTCACCGGAACGATTGGGTTCACGGCCACATTCGCTTTCTTACGGTACATCTACTCTGCGATCAAAATCGATTAATCAGAGGCGTCTTCAAGGCGGCTATGCTTTTTCGCCATTCCGCTTTCATCTCCGGTCTGACCTCTTCATCGTTGCAGTGTTTCACTTCCTCGACTCATCCGTGTTGCACACATATATTATTCCCTCACTGGTCGCTTCGCTTGTGTACCTCTGTATTTTTCATGTGGTGTTCAAATCCACATTTTGACCGTGTGTCTTCTAATACACCTTGTACGGTCAACCTCGTTCCAAGTGCAACCCGCCTGTGTGTCATTACTCTTTCATCTTCGTTGTCACTAGTGTACATCTTAAAGGCTCATCCTCTCATGTATCGTATTAGTGCTCTCCTGTCGGCAACTGGGCCGAAGGGACGCACTGGTTGATCGTTTAACTGTGATTTCTCGGTTTTGAATTTTTGGAGTGTGTCCTTTTTCGTACTTGTTGTGCTGCGTCATCTAATGGAGGAATACTGTCGAACAAACAAATCACGTATTTCTCGACCGTACAGCACGCAGTGCAACTGGGTGGTTTGATCGAAGTTATCAACAGCGCGCGGAACTCGAACATCCTGAACTGTAAAATCGAGGGTGATCAATTTATACCCTCTTACTCTGTATTTTCCTGGTTGGTTCTGAGCCATTTAGTTCTCTGTACGACTTCACTCTTACCGCATATCCATATCTTTACTCGCTACTTCTTATTGTTGTCATAATCCCGTTATTTTGGAGAACCTGTTCGTGAACACTACAAGTATGAACAAAAACAACGTTACAGTCCACGGTGGCTGCGATTCCATTGGCGAAAAATTGTATGTCCACTCTACAAGCAGCGCCATTAAAACATAAAACGCAAAGATCACAACAAGTAGCGGTCTCATTGCCCGGCTAAATGATAAGGTTAGTTCCCTTATACTCCAACAGCCTAAACTGAAACGAACTTTGGAATGCGTCGAAATTCTTAAGGATCATCTGGTTTCCTTAGAATATATTAGCAACCCGTCGGATAAACTTGATCAAACCCGAGTGAAAATAAGCGGACAGCTTATTCCATCCATCGCATATTGTGTACGTGATTGAAAATGCCATTGCATTCAACATTGCCGATAAATTTAATGTGGATACGGTGAAAATATCATCACTGAATACCTGCAGTAAACCTGAGATCGAATACACATGTTTACTCGTTAAAAGTCAAACGCCAACACACTGCTATCCAATTCTTTTTCATACTTTCAACCGAACAATGACTTTATACGGGTTAAGAAACACTGCTTTAGAAACCTTGTTGGGTCGTGTGGTTGGCCATCGAAAAGATGCAGTTAGTACTGTTCCTGCTAAAAGAATAGACCTATCGTTTTAGAGATAATTCATCACGGTCTATTCTCCGTCAGCAGACTTTGGCTAGTCAGGAAAAGCACCAAACACTGGTATTTCGTCAGTAATGCACCCAGCGGACCCCCCTGTCGCGTTCCGACTCCATGACTTCCGGATGCCAGCAGTTTGTGCCGCTTCGCCATGGTTGACAGTCGCGGGCCTGCAGTAGCTTCACACACCGCGTAGTTTCACAGATCCAACAGGTGGCAAATATGAAATTCAAAGTATTTTCCGGAAGAGGCAGGGCTTACTAATAAATATCTAAGTGGTTGATTGCGTCGTCTAACCGACTTTTAAAATATGCAGATGAAGAAACGATCAATTCGGGGGAAGCGCTCCACGGGTGGCACACGAATCGAAAAGAAGTTTCTACGGCACTGCTGTACTGTTCTGCTAGTTTCAAGGAGTAATCTCATAAGTTGGTGTTACTCTTGAATTGTAGTACATAGCATTTGAGCCTGACGCCGAGGTTGGTCCAGTGCAGTGGGTTCGTGTTCCAGGCTTGAATTGTGTCTTCGACACGAGGGCGAACATACGTAAAGAGGATCTGCCGGAAAACAGGTGCTATTTGCCCGAACGCCCGCCGCAAAAGACCGACGTGTTGGTTACCATTTTTCGATGCCTTTGCGGATTGCCCAAGTTATCCTGAACCAGCACGCCCACGTCGCGTTCGACGGATGAGCGCTGCAGTATCTGCGTTCCTAGCATGTATGAGTAGGTACTCTGGTGTCGTATGGAAAGTACGTTACATTTGGTCACGTCAAACTGCAGCAGATTTCGGGCTGACCATATCTAGGTCAACTGAAGTAAATTAAGATCGGCATCCGCCTGAATTCTGCGCCATATTTTGATGTAATCAGCAAACAGTAAGAAATCTGAAGCGATTTTCCGTACAAGATCATTATAAATACCCGAAACAATGGTGGCCCTAGAATTGAGCCCTGAGATACACCACACTCGACTTGTTTGGGATGGGATAAGGAGCTCCTGACTCTGACCACTAATTGTCGTTGAAGGAAAAATTTGGCAATCCAGCTCAAGGTAAGATTACCGATGCCGTAATATTGGAGCTTGGAAAGGAGAATCCGATTATCTAAACGATGGAATACCTTCATCATATCCAAGTAGATCACGTCAATGTCCTCTAGCGTCAGCTGACTCGGTCTAACTACTCCGTGCGTGCATGATCGATATTAACAGTAGCCGAGTTGCTCGGGAACAATAACGTTACTAATTTCCGGATAACACACCAGCCCATCGGCGACGGTGGATTCTTGAACATGGATAGTACAGGAAGAAGAGATACTGGGCGGTAGTTTGAAGATTTAGTCTTTCTTCCGCCTTTGTGAGTCGGAGTTATTTCAAACATGGCATGAACCTGGTTCTGGACTAAGCATCGCTGGAAGAACTGAGCCAAAGTTTCTTGCTGCCGCTCTCTGTGACTCTGGGCGTGGAGCTGTGATTGCGCGGAATCATCAGGTTCTGCAATATAGTTTCAGCAGTGAAAGAGATGTAGGTGAGTCCTGGAGACGGGAAAACTTAAGCTAGAAGGTCCCCTGGTGGTAAAACCCTATAATGTGGAAGCATATTGCGTCCGAAGTGCATTTGCAGCTTTATAGCCCTTCTTATGGGATCATCAGCCGTCCGAAGTGGAGGAATTCCCTGCCCCACCTTACGAAAGCCATTGACATACTTGCACAGCAGTTTGTGGTTGGCGCTGCTCTGCTGTGCTGCCTTGTCATCTCTGCAGTTGAGTGCAGTAGTTACGTTGGGCTACCTAGTTGATCCATTTTTCGGGTTCTTATGAAAAACGGTTTTAGGCCTATGGCAACCCCTTGCCTCTGAAACATTCGCAACCAATTGAATGAATTTGCTGACAAATTTGAGTGAGGAACGACCACGCTGTGACATGGACATGCTGGGCTAAGCCACGGTCAACCGATAAAGCGAGTCACTGAAGAGGTGCACTTTCGAGACAGATTTGGTGCTGCGGGATCAAACTTAAACTTTACTCGCCTAGATCACACTGCATAGTTACCACCTTGGGCGGTTACTAGTACAAATATACCTGCGGTGGTGTGCACTTTGACAGAACTAAGGTAGGACTATCCAAACGGATTTGGGAGCATATTCCGCGGAATCTACGAATGAACATACCAAATATGTCCACTTTTTCAAAACTGGACACCGAAACACTCATTGTTACCAACGCATTTCCACTTCATGAGGTTCCCGTCTCATCTGCGACTGATGCTCCTTGTCTCTGTTTCAACGCAAACCTAGCTGTGCCATCGGAAGAAATCGGTTGCGTGGTGACGACTGTATGGTTTGGTAATTTGTTAATCGTTTCCACTTAATTACGCATTCTACTAACGATGCAAAGTATGTGACTGAGAACACACGAAATAAATGGAATTTGGGCTATAGAGTGGAAATGTTACTTGCTTTTACCGATAACAATATTTTGAGAGGAATGAAGAGATTACACGAAGCGTGGATGGGGTGACATGAAATCTGGATTGGTGGTCATGTTCGATGTCTAATAACTCGACAGTTTCCCTACGACATCTTGTTTTCATTTTCAGACTAGAGATTGGTGACTAGCTTATCAAGGACACAGAAGTGCGCAACTGATTCTCAAAAAATTCAAATAGTTACATAGATAACTAAAAGCAAGTGTATACACTTCGACTGTATTAACACACATATATATACATCAAGTTGATATAAAACCGAGGGTAAGGTATTGCAACTAGGCGTTTAATGCATTGGTTGCGTGCGACTGACCAGCAGGTCTCTTCAAGGTGGTGGCTGGTTCAAGTCAGACCGGTGAGTACATGCCGAGTTTGGTGCCAAAATACAGTCTTGCCAAGCGATGCTCTGACAGTATGAGCCTAGTGTGGAAAGGACAAAAAGGGGAAGCAAACATTGAGAGGTATTTGATTGGCGGATGGAATCGAGTAAAGCAAAACACAAGTGCTACTTTATCGATAATCTTATCGCGCGGAATTCGCGGCGAATAACGCTAATTTGTGTTCTCCTCTGCTGCTACCTCTCTCTATCAGACGAAGTAGTCAGGTTCAAAACGGGACGTGTATGCGTACACAGTAAGTGCTGCGTTGAGCCAGTGAATCTTTCAGTTGTGTTAATTGGGGATTTGCGGGGCATTTTACCGTTATAAGACAGATAACAGTGCTCCGTAGATAGCTATCATAAAATTAACCATTTACTGAAAGATTTCTGCGACGTTCAATTGATGGCTATCTGCAAAGGACCGTAATGTCAATATTCCTCGGAGACACGGGGAGGGAATATACTTTTGGCAAAAGTGAGTCTCCACTAACCAGATAGTTGATTTCCTGAGTTAATCTTGTTGGAATCGACAGATGGCTCCAATTCACATTTGTGTACATAAACAGTGCTTATTTCAAGTGGCTGGAGGAAAATTCATTTACCACATAGTTTTACTCACAGGCTGGCGCCAAAATCAGCACATGGCATAAAAAAGATGTGAACCACACGTCTCATGAAAGCTCCAATTAGTTTCAAATGACAGTCTGCTTGTAAGACAACACATAGTTATCTACAGCTATTGAACAAACACATTTAACTGAGAGTATGTGCCTAGCTAATACGGTCGGGTGCAGCAGTGTCCTGATCGCAGTAAAGAATCGTAATCCTGTGAGTTTAAAATTGGGTGAATATCGTCGCACCATAAACAGTTGGCCAGGTGTGTTTTCCGAAGCACAAACGTGACCAAATTACACAGTCATCAACAAAATGATGAACGCGTTCTCATACTACATTCCCCGGAACACCGTAAGCTGAGATATACTTAACTATGGACACATCTTGCGCATCCGAAGATACCCCCTCACCCTCGAGCATACACGGTGCATGCGAAGTGGAAAACCACCACCTTTCTGTCCAATGAGAACTGGACTAGACAAAAAAACTACTTACAAGGCTACGACGACCTTTGCCGCCTTCATGGCCCAGTGCAGTCTTACACGCTGCTCCGAACAATGAGGTTCGCGAATCCTAGGCTCTTACCGGACAGGGAGAATATGGACAATTAACGAGATACAAAAAGATGTGCAGTGCCGTTCCGAATCGTCACGGCAGCGCGCCAATAGCAACCCTCGGTTCCCGTCCTCTAGCTAACAGCCCGAAGAAAATTAACCCAACGCAGTCAAGTTGCTAGTGAGAACATTTCACCTTGCTATATACCAATGAAGATGATCCATCTTGAAGTCAACCAGCGATTGCACTCTTTGAACAGCCAACAAACATATTTTCATGCATCCAGTATGTCAGTTTAGCAACTGCGGAACTAACGCTCAGTGGCTGGCTCTTAGCCGAAGTATCAGAAAGCAAAATACTTCAGGCATATGGAAGGCATGTTGTACAAAGCGTTGATCCACTTTTCTAAAGTAGGCCAATCAATGAACGGGTTACTGACACAGGGCAGCAGATGCAAGCAACGAATAGGAAGGGCTTAGTACATTGGCCGTGAGGATGCCACATTCCTTCTCCCTTTAGTTTGGATCACTCAGCCAGCTTGATGTCGATCGACGGGTAGGCTTAGCCGAGCTGAACGGCAACATGGCTGAGTCTCCGGTTGGCCTGTGTTTTGAGAGTTCAGCGCCATTATCAACTCACTATGCTGGTTTGAGCACGCGTCATCTGGCGGAGTTGGAACGGAACGATGGCGGACGTGATCCCTGTGCCGATTAACTACTCTGCCATCAGGTAAAGCCATCTCCGGAGGTTGTCCCGTAACATCACCCAACTCTCCAGGCTGCCAGGTCGTTTCTTTGGGCAACTTGACGTAGACCAGTTCATTCTCACAGGATATTCAATCGGAAGCCTTCTGGTTGTACTCTGCCTTAGATTTATCATGCTTAGCCTCGACACGTAGCGTCTAGTCAGGAAACAGAAGATCGAGCCGTATCCTCAACCTCCGTCCGAACATCAACTCGCCTTGGCTCTTCCCAGTAGTTTCGTTTGACATGGTGCGGCAGCCAAAAAAAATTTGTCCAACTTTGTTCGCAGTAGAGCAGACGCTTGTTTCCGTAAACCGCTCTTGACCGTCTGGACGGCTTTCTGCCAACCCGTTTGAAGCTGCGTGGCAGTGAGCTAATTTCACATGATGTATGCCGTTGCTTTTGAGGAACTCTTGAAATTCCTGACTAGTAAATACGGAACCGTTGTCTGTTACCAGCGTATGTGGTATACCGAAAGAACTGAAACACATCCGCATGCAAGAAACGGTCGTCTCAGAAGTGGCATGTGCAAGTGGAAAAACTTTTACCCATTTCGAGTAAGCATCAAACAAGAGAGGAAACATTTTCCCATTCAACGGGCTAAGAAGTCTGCGAGAATGCGTTCCCAAGGTTTACTGGGCCATTTCTAAGGACTAAGTGGAACAGGAGGGGCACTCCTCTGAGTGCTTTGACACACGTCGCAGTGTCGGATCAACTCTTTGATATCTGTCAACATTAGACCAGCACACATAGGATCGCGCAAGTACCTTCATTCTCGTGATTCCTGGGTACGTTCCGTAAAGTTCTTGTAAGACATTCTGTTGCCGCCGTGATGGCATGATCGTCCTAGATCTCCGTAGCAAACACCCATCCTCGATACTAAGCTCTGTGCGTCGGATAAAGTAGGGTAGTAGTTGCGGTTCACAGCTGTCCGGCCATCCTTGATAGACTAGACGCTTGACTTGGGCCAGTCATATATCCCCTTCAGTTTCCTGACGGATATCTGCATTTGACACCGAATTTTCACCCACATGTTGCAGCAGATGGACAAGCTTCACAGGCTTAACCATAATCGGGTAGGTAATTCAACAGTTAGAGGCCCGGAGCGTCCGCGATTCGATTTGCTTTCGCAGGGACATAGGCGATCTTATAATTGTAAGTGGAGAGCAATAAAGCCCAACGTTGCATACGAGGTGAGGCTATCCGGTTTATACGTCTTTTTCGCACCAACTAAGGTTTACTAAGGCTTGTGGTCAGTAAAGATTTGAAATTTTATTCCACACAGATACTGGTGGAATTTTTTGTCTCCAAATAACCGCTAAAGTTTTTCTGTCGAGCTACGCATAGTACTGTCCTGATGGTACCAAACTTCTGGACGCAGAATCTATTGGTCGCTCGGTCGTCTCTTCCATTTGATCTGAATAGTGCGGCCCCGAGCCTTGAGAGTGACACGTCGCAACGAAGAGTGATCGGTTTCTTTGGGTCAAAATGCACTAAAAAGTCGGCGTTACTGATAGCCAATCTGAAAGCATCGTAAGCTTTTTGTTGTTCAATGGACCACAGTCACCTGGTATTCTTACGAAGTAATGTGTGCAATGGTGAGAGAAGACTAGCCAAATTGGGTAAGAAACGATTGTACCAGGTTACCAACCCAAGAAATGTTTGTAGTTCGTTAATATTTCTGGGTATTGGAGAATCCAAAATAGGTTCAATTTTTTCCCGTAGGGGATGTAACCCCTGTTTGTCCAAACAAAATCCCAAGTACTAAACGGTATCACAAAAGAAGTCATATTTAGATTCCTGGAGTTTCAGTCCGCTGTCCTGAAAACGTTTTAAGACTGTTGCAAATGCTGTCATGTGCTCGTAGTCAGTACGACTAGCAACCAAAATGTCGTTCAAATGAGCGCAAACTCCGGGTATACTTTTCATTAAGTTGGCTATAATTCTGTGAAAGATCGCCGGTGCGGAGTGTATCCTGAATGGTAATCGGTTACAGCAGAACGATCCCTTGTGTGCATTGATGGTGGTAATTTCGAGAATTCCTGTAGCTACACTTGAGAATAAGCATGGCTTATATCGAGCTTCGAAAATCTTCGTCCACCCAACAAAGTTATGTAAAGGTCATTCATCCGTGGAATCGGACAATGTTGCGTCGTCGTCGCTTGATTAACCGTCAGTTTATAGTCGCCACAATTACGAACTGAGCCATCAGGCTTCTGTACAGCAACGATGGGTGCAGCCCAAAAAAGTGGCGTACGGGTGAAATTATTCCATCCTTTGTTAATCGCTCTAACTCTACTTTCGGACGGGTGATGGATTTAGGAGTCTTCTCACGTTTTTCGCCCTCTGAACTCTCTCTCTCTCTCTTAGACTGGCGGCCGGGCGTGCTAAACCTCACTCTACCGCACCGCAACCCACGTTTATTCAACCTTCCGGTTCTTGGCAACCGCCTTCAATTTGGAGTTTCCGAAAGTGCGTTGTAAATAAAAGCTGTACCTTTGGCATCATCAATGAACCGCTTCAAACAGATCGCACACATTCAGTATCAACAGCAAGGCTTTTATTGCACCCTGATCGCTCTTCAAGCCAGCTACCTTTAATGTTAGAACGCTTATGCAGATTGGTTCACAAGCTGCTTTTGCACGAACCTTAGAAATCCTCTTCATCGACTTTTGCTGCCTATCCGAAACCCGTTTACAAGACTCCAGCACAAAGCTGCAATTGCACTCACCATCCCCAAGTTTCAAGTGCACATTCACCTTGCGCTTATCTGGAGATGCGACAGCGGCAGCCTCTGGTTGCGCCGGCGTAGTAGTTGCGTTAAGCGCACGTGCTGACGCAGCGCCCATTAACTGTTTCCTGTCAACAGCCGTCTTTGTGCAGTCCGCTTGTAAAGCTCCGTGCGATCTTCCAGCCACGAGACCAGTAGGCGCTGCCTATACATTGTGGCGGCGTACACTCCTACGGACTGCAGCCCGGACGAAGCTAAAAACGAGTTCTACCGCCAACTCACCGACCTTCGCAAAAAACGCCGCATGGACATCGGGATACTCGCCGGAGACCTAAATGCGCAGATCGGTAGACAAGAGGTTGATGAGCGCGAACCTGGTGGTCAGCACAACTACGGTACTCGCAAGACGGACAACGATGGACACCTTCAATTGTGCCTCGACCACGGCTTGTTTCTTTCCAGCACCAATTTCCGACGTTCCTGGCGCCAACGAGCCATCCTGCGACCTCCGGCGCCTGGTCAAGCTTGGACGCAAATTGACCACATCGCTGTTAGTTACCGTTGACGAGGTTGCATAACGGACTTCAAGACAATTTGGAACATTTACCTGAATTCGGATCATGTGCTTGTTTATGCTGTTTGTTCTGCGCTTTGGAGGCACCCAACAGCGTCGCCCGAAATGGCGTGACACACAAACTCGCCGCCTCGCTCGGTGCATTTCAGAACACATTAGCCTTCAACTTGCGTTCTCTATCATCCGATGTTGAGACACACTGGGCACAGATCCAGATCGCCTTACGAAAGTCCGCTACCCTAGTCTGTGGCTTCACTAGACGAGCTGCTAGTGATTGGATCTCTGCACAGTCTCTCCAATTAATGGAAAGTCGTCGAACAATTCCCGCCGGAGTTTAGTACAACGCACTACGCAGAACCACAGGTGCTGAACTCGGACAGCTCCTCAGGAGGGAACGCGAGGTTTGGTGGACCCAGCGCGTCGTTGAGATGGAGCGGGTAGTCTCATCAGGAAACTCCCGCAAACGCTTCCAACTTATTCGCTCCACGGGAGGTAGAAAACCAACATCGAGTGATGTTTTGCGTGAAAATGACGGTGAACTAATTCACTGTCGTCTGGTACGATGGGCAGAGCATTTTGAAGATCAGTCCAACTGGCCACCAGTGCAACCGAGTCTATCTTCCGGTGTTCACAGTCCTCCCTGGTGCGTGCATGTTTCTCCACCGACAGAGGCTGAGGTTTCCAATGAGCTTCGCTTACTGAAGCGCCACAAGTCATCTGGCCCAAGTGAATTTCCTCCTGCCCTCTTCAAATATGGAGGTCCTGCTCTCACTCGCGCACTGACATCTCTATTCCATCAGATTTGGACTACTGAAACCATTCCATCCGACTGGAATTAAGCGGATGTTGTACCTGTTTACAAAAAAGGAGACCAGACCATTTGCTCCAACCATCGTGGCATCAGCCTCATTTGGGTCGCATCAAAACTGCTTGATGCCCTACTCCTGCAGAGGCTCAGTTGCATAAGGGAACAGCACCTGCGTGAACAACAAGCTGGATTTCGCCCGAGTCGCAGTTGCGTTGATCACATCTTTATGATCCGCCAGATACTTGAACATCGCCAGACGTCCAGTCGAGCAACTATAGCCATATTCTTGGACATTCGAGCCGCGTTTGACTCTGTTGACAGAGTGGTTCTTTGGGAGTGCTTACTGAAGAGGGAAGTACCTGAGAAGTACATCAGCATTCTCCATTCCACTTACCATCAAACTTCGGGCCGTGTGCGAGCATACGGAGACATTTCGCCCCTTTTCAGTATCACTATCGGTGTTAGACAGGGTTGTCCAGCCTCTTCATTTTTGTTCAACTTCGCCATGGACGAAATCCTGGATACTGCATTGCGATGTTAAACTGCTCCCTGGTGACCGCCTTAGGGAGTTGGAGTACGCCGATGACATCGCTGTGATTTGCGAGTCCTCCCAAGCCGCCCAGTATGTGCTGATCAGACTGGACATCAGCCTCCCATTTTGGGTTGACCTTTGCTCCTTCCAAATGTAAGGTCCTATTACAGTACTGACCAAGTGCATGTCCTCCTACCCTTTTGGAACATCCGCTGGAAGGGGTCGACAAATTCATTTATCTTGAAAGTTGTCTCAATATTAGCGATTTGATAGATGAGATCTCCCTGCATGTTTCCAAGGCTAGAGTCGCTTCCGCTAACCTTCGTCACCTGTGGCTTCCTCGTGACCACAGCCGCGCTCTCAAGTAACGAGTCTACAATGCTACGGTACGAGCAATTCTGCTGTACGACTGTAAAACTTGGCGCGTTCGCAAAAGCGATGCTAAGCGGCTATCTGTCTTCGATCACCGCTGCCTGCGAAACACTGCTGGTGTTCGATGGCAGCATCACATCAGTGATGAGAAAGTCTGTCGGCGAGTCCAACAAACTCCACCGACCGATTGCTAGCATCATTTCATTGCGCAGGCCTCGCTGACTTGGCCATATGCTTTGCATGCCTACCCAGCGAATACCTCGAAGAGCCCTATTTGCGAGCACAGGCGTGGCTTGGAAGCAACGGAAAGGAGGCAATGTAAAACTTGGATCCAATGCGTTAAGGCGCAAACGTTAAAACTGGCTATTAATGAGCTTTACCGACTCCCAGGTTGGGGACAAAAGGACCCCGAGCACATCTGGTTGCGAAAGCTGGAGGATATGGAGAAGGACAGTAGGCAATGGCGCACTTGCTGTGAGACTCTAACAGCTCGTCTCCCTTGCAATCTAATTTTTTTTCATCTTATGTAGTGTGGCAGTCAGCCAATTGTTTTGCTATTGGGGTAAATCGCTGCATGTATATATATATATATATATATATATATATATATATATATATATATATATATATATATGTTCCTTGCTGAGGCTGATGTGCATTCATGATGCTTCGACACCGCAGTTGGGCAAAACCAACTTACACTTAAACTAGGTCTTTTTAATGTGGATAAAATTCATTACATGTTATTTGGTTTGTTCTGCGTACTTGGTAATCTTCTCCTTACTTGCACACGTCGCTCAGGCAAATTGTGGTAAACTTGCTTAATTTTATCGCGTGGTATTTTTAAATAACTTTCGGACATTTGTACTTATCACGGATTCACTTATAACCAATTTCTTCTATATGCTCATTTAGCGAGTATTTATGTCGTGGTATGAGTTTACTTCAATGGATATCGGCATTTCGAATGATTGGCTGTTGTTTGACATCTCAGGTGTGGCTGCGCTTGATGTGCATGTTGACAAGGTGCCTACCTGTCTATTACCCACTACCTCGTCCATACTGGCTCCAGGAGACAGTTGGTCGTTGCTGGAGGGGACAGGGTGCACGGTCCTTGTGATCGTGCTAGGCTCGAAGATTGGTTCCATGCATTCAGTGTGGAGCGGACTACGGTCCAGCCACCGCCTTGTGTGCACTTGACTCCCCAAATACAGCGTGTTTGTGTTTGTCTGTGAAGGAGTGTGGGCCGGCTCCCTTGATGAAACATGGCTCCCATCCGCATGCCTCCCGGTCTTATTCCTTCGGGTTTACCCTGGATATGGGGTGTGTGGATGGAGCTGTGGGTGATGCAGCGCAAGCCATCCATGGTCCCTCTGTAGGCGCAGGCGTCCTATGGCTGACCACAGTGACAGGCAAATCCGAAACCGGATGCCGCCAACTATATATATATATATATATATATATATATATATATATATATATATATATATATATATATATATATATATATATATATATATATAGACTACGTGCCTTGTAAAATTTCGGTTGAGTCTGTGGCTTTATAATCAAGAGAGCTTTGAAATCACAATTTCTTAGGCATTTTTATATCGAAAACACTGGAAAGGCCTTCAAGAGTCAGAAATATTGTTCACCTTCTTGACAGATTGTAATATTTCCGGCAAGTATTTTAAGCAGTTTCTCCTAATAGGTTAGATCCGCCTGTGTTAGCAACGATCAGAGAAAGAATCAAGGTATTGTCCCCATGTTTTACTTTCACGTCGCACGCCCAAAACATCGAGCATCTCCCCGGTGTATCATCGTAATTTAGATTGGGTCGGAGTCAGAATCAGGTCAGGCAAAGTTCGGTTGTTGCTCAAGCTAACCGAGGTCCCGGTATGGATCTCCAGACGTACTGGCTGGCCTTCAACGTCTAGATCAACAGTGGACGGAGGTATTCCCATTGCGTGCGATGTGATTGTGTGCGAAATTAAATAGAATATGGGATCTTCAGCGTTTTCCACAGTTCGAACAGTATCCTGGGCAGGGCGAGGTATCGGTCGTTGAATCGCAGTCGAAGAGCATACACGTGCAATATGTCTGACCTTTCCGCACTTGTGACAAGTAGACTGTGACTGCAATCAGTAAGGTTTTCATGCTTCTCGCTGCATCTGTAGCACGTAAAGACACATTTGTTGATGGGTGATAGTCGAGCTTTAACCGTATGAATAGCATCTGAAGTGGAATCGCTTCGATAATGAATTAATTGTTGCACAATGCTTTCCCTTTGTCAGACCAGTGTGCAGGCTGTTTCCCAAGTGAGTTTATTCTCGTCTTCTAACAGACGTTCTCTAGCTTTAACGTCTAGAATGCAAACCAAAATCGACTACACCGCCATCATCTCTTCGAATTTCGTTGCGGGGATTTCAATGTAACGACAGCCAGGAAAGGACTATTGTATACGACTAATGAATTCTTTAACACTCGCTTCGTCTCCCTGTCGTAATTGAGAAAAACTTTTGCGCGCAGCAAAAAAATGTTGCCGCGGTCCCTAAAGGCCATGCAGAACGTTAGAGCAGTTCGTCAGGGATGTGCTTTCGTACAAACGCAACGCATCAAAATGCCGTTGACCTTCTGCACTGAGGTGTGGTCTCAATAGTTTAATAGACTGAGTTTTACAGTTTGATTTGGGGGTGTGTAATAGTGGAAAGCATAAGGAAGTCACAGAATGTTCGTTTCCAACGATTCCAAACTGCTAAGCATGTGTTGGACGACGTGTCCTTCCAAAAGGGACCAAGCGGGGTAAGATGGCTCATCGTAGTTATTTCCATATGTAACCTACGTCGCCAAATGTCACAGTTTAGCAATTGTGGAACTAACGCTCAGTGGCTGGCTCTTAGCCGAAGTATCAGAAAGCAAGACACGTCAGGCATATGGAAGGCGAAAATGTATTCTAACCGGCATGTTGTACAACGCATTGATCCACTATTCTAAAGTAGGCAAACCAATGAGCGGGTTTCTGCCACACGGCAGCCGATGCAATCAACGAATAGGAAGGGCTCAGTACATTGGCCGTGAGGATGCCACACAGTAGTTGGAATCCGAAAAATTTCGGTTAGGTCATTCTCTTTTGAACTACTTATGTTGACTCCATCGGAGCGACTAATACTATTGGCCGGACGCTCGATAGCGATTCCCCCAAAAGCCCTTGTCTTTTGATTTCAGAAGTGGCCGGACCGCGACCCGAATAGCGCTATCTGTTATCCGTGCTACCATCGCAAACCACAACACGAATGCGGTTTGGCTACCGTAACTGTCCGTAGACATTAGGTAACAACTTTGAAGTTTATGAAAATCACAGAGGTCAGCCACCGGTTTGGACAGTCTCGAGGATCCCATGCAGATCAGCACTGCATACGGCAGGGAGAACGTTGAGCACGATACTACTGCGTTAACATAAGTGTCAAAATGTTCATCAGATAAATGTTCTCATTTCCTTTACAAGGAACTTCTCTATGCGCTGGTTCCAAACAGTAAACCCTTGATAGTGCTGTTGCGCCAAGCCAGTAGGCGGATGCCCCAGAGACCGTCTGGCACAATGAATATTCACGAATTCTGTAGATGCTTGCTAACGCAGTGGCTCATTCGAGCGACGTAACAACCTATAATACATTCCACAAATGTCCGTCCAAAGCACATGATTCAGTCACGTCACGTGGATGTGAAGTAGCCAGTCGTATGCTCGGTCTTTCGCCACCGCAAGCCGGTACAAGTGTCAACAGCACATCAGTCGTCTGCATTCGTGCTTCGCTGCCAATGTAACGCAAACAGCGGTTGCACGCTGATTGGGGCAGCGAAGTCCAAACCTCGAACTCGAGATGCAGAGGTCGTAGGACAAACACCTGAACAACTACACCACATATTGCCAATCCCCAGCCGGCGTGTTCACGGCTGATGGAACTACTTCGGTGGGGAAAAGCAGCCGCACGTTCGAGTGGCATTTGGCTCATCAAATGTAACATGGCACCTAGAGTGAACGAATAGGATAATAGAGTAGGCTGAGGCAAGCTGTGGGTAAAACCGTTTCGTAGGTTCCGAAATTCTTGTACAGTTCCAGGGGACATATTGTTAATCCAAAGTAACCAAGAGCCTCGGAGGGGTTAGCATACAAAGTGGGAGAACGATAGGAACGCTGGTTTGAGCGCCTCACCTGAGGAGTGAAAGCATGGATACACAATCTTGATTAAGAACATAAAGCACCACCAACCGAGTAAGGAGATAGGCGACGAATACCACTCACTTCCTCTCCTTGGAGGCCACCAGTTCATTGAGCGCAAGCACCAAGGGACACCAAACCATAGCCAGAACGACAAATTCAATGGAGAGCGTGTCGTAAGCACGTGTTTGTCCCAGGGGATCCCAGCGAAAGCAGCGAACAGAAAGGTACACCAACTGGAGTATTATGCTGGTAAAAAGATGGGAACAATGACCATGTGGATACCAGAATGAACTGAAATGAGGCATACGAAAGCAACGATAAAAAAGCTTGAGGGCCGAAGTAAACAGTCCGCGAATGGAAACATGCCACCGGATAACTTTGAACTAACAAAAGGACTTGTGATGGAGACGCTTAAAAAGCAGAAAAAACGCAGACAGCTAATTACCTGAAGAGATGTTAGCACTGTCTTCAATAGCGAAAGCTACACATCAACAATCTGGACCGAGGCTTCAATACCATACAGTTACTAATGAGGGGAGAAGGACCGGCAAAAAAGCAAAGTGCCCCAGGTAGACAGTAATGATCAAAGCGCGCACAGATTTGCCATCAGCATACGGTTACAAAGGCTGACTATGGATCGGGTACAAGGCTGCATCGCTGAAGCAACACCGTTGCAGCTTTCAAAGCCCCCCCCCCATATCATGTTCAGGCATGACACACAGAAAGCTCAGCGTCAGACAAATTAGGAAAAGACAGACGCCACATCTCGATTAATCACAGTGAATCGCCAGGATTGCACGCCAGAAGCAGAGAGATCAACAGGCAGGCAGTTAACTTGCGACCTAAGAAAAAAGCTAGAAGTACGACCAACTCACATGAACAGGGCGACAACGCACCATGTGGGATTGCTAGTCCATCGGAACTTCCACAAAGCTTGTCCGTAGTTGGCGTATGTGAATGAAATCAAAACTGAAAGAGAAATAAAGATCGTCAAGGGGTAAGAAACACACCAAAGTTGGAAGCCTTATCGAATCCAGTGGATTTATGAGCAAGTGTGGTCGAATAAGTACCGGAGGTTTTCGAGCGCTAGCAGTACACTTATCGTCCAGATGTGATCGATAGAGTTGGACTCCGTAAATCCTAAGTATATGGTCTGGCCTTATATATATAACGCGAAATGACAGGCCGACTGCAGAAACGCCAATGCTGCACCAGAGAGCTTCTTACCAGACATTAAATGGTGGGCTTCAAAACTACTCACCCGCTGCTCCTGCCAGAGGTGAGCAACATTCCGTAAGCACCATTGACCGAAGACGGTTAATCGGACGTTTAATTCATATATCAATATAGGGTTATGAAATATGCCTGATGGACAAGTATCATGCCGTACCTATAAAATATTTAGTTAACAAAAAGCCGCATGATCTTCGTTGACACGCATAGTTACCACAAAAATACAACTACCAAGCCAATTGAATTGAACAGCTATTGCCAATATCTCTGTTGGGCGATAGTTTGAACTTGTGGCGTGTCAACCCAGTGTTGTAAAGGCAGGTTGCACTTTGGAGATGCAAATGGTGCACCAAAGACCGGAATCGTTTGTGTTAATCAGACCGGAAGCGTTTGTAAACATGTTTGGTTCTACTTAAGGTAGGTTTTATGGTCTGTGCAGTCTTTTGTCAATCGGTCACCGGACAGAACACACGCTGCAGTAAAGGTCAAAACGATGGATAGACAAGTCGCTGAGAACGGACACCGTTGTGTTGGGACACTGCGGTGAAGACCAATACGACTAACTGCCTTTATGCGCGGGATAAATAAAGGAAAGAAACAAAGGAACCACCCATTGTGAAGTGGCAGGGTAGAAATGGAACGGAAGGTAAGCTCACCAATATAAATAATAAATTGTGTGAAAACGACATCTTGTGTAGTGTCAAGGAGCACGGACAACCTGACAAGACATGCAGGAAGGCTGGAATGAGAAAGAGCAAAGCAGAGAGAGGTCAGACTGGTCTGCTGAAGTGCGTATCATGATAGGGACAATGTATACAGAGATGATTCACCACAACGCAACTCACAGTTCAATTGAATGGGAGACAGCTGTTGACACGTTCGAAGGCAACGACTGATTTGCAGGCCGAGCAGCACATTCATCAAAACCGGGAGCGAGTAAAAAATGCCCCAAAGTGCACACAAGGCAGACGATCAGAGATGGTACGAAGCGAGCGACGGTAACCAGCACACTCGAGAACACTTTCTGTTCGTGAAACGGAAGATTTCGATGAATAATACGGTTTATAGTAAAAGACAACTCAAGATGGATGTGGCATCGCTTAAAGGTAAACAGGGTATATATAGGTATAATTGGTGGAGGGTAAGTTTCGAGTTAACTTACGATGGATGTTGACCGAGCGCTTAGTAGAAACAAAAATATTGGTAAAGATAAAACAGGACGTATTTAACGCTGCAAAAAGTCTTGCACGATGTCAAGAGGGTTAAAAGGTTTGCACGTCGATGTACGTTAACTAATGAATGGGTTTAAACTACAAAGCACTGAAGGTATTTAACTTGCGCACGGATGTGGGAGGATAGGCATGTGTCAAAAGTGATATGGATACGTGTAGCGCTGATTTGTTTCACTTCCAAGTGATTAAAAGGAACCGCCAGTACACGTTTGTCTGATCGCACTTTATATAGTAACTTGTTTCCCCCTCCTCATACAGCAGCTTGCAATCCACCCGGCTACTACTGCATTATGGTCGGACCGGCTGTTCACGATTCTTAACCTTGGACTAACAAATGACCTTAAGTGATACGCGTTTCCTGCCGAGGCTAACGATGTTCATTCAATCGGAGGCGGATATGTGTGTAGGCAGGCATTAGTTTAATCTAACCAGTTACAAGCGTCCACACCGACAAAAGTGTCGAAGTCATCAGGATTAGACGTAGTGGCTGAAAAATTCTCACTGCGCCTATGTGTGAGAGGACCAACAGTACCAAGAAGCAGGCAGTCTGAGGGGCGAGGGTGCGCATTCAATCAGCATCTGGCTAAGCCCACAGTTCATCACACGAGCGAAACAGTACAAAATGCTTGAACCTTGCCTTTTTCCATGTCAAATTGTGCGCGGACACCGCTGAAACAAGTCAGACAAAACGCATCTCGGACGAGCAGGCAGTGTGTGAACTTCAAAAGAAAAACGTTATATGTCAGGATGAGTAGTGTATCAGGCGCCGAGCAATGCTTGACAAGATTTGATGAATCATCAAAACAGTAGACTACAGTAGAAGACGACGTCGACAGGAATTACGATTAGTCAGTTCAAAACATATTTCAGTTTACCGCTGCCAAAGGTACTGGACATTTTCTGTTACGATTGAGAGACGCCTCTGATAAAAAGTTGAGCCTGATACGATTGCCACCAGCACGGTTTGAGCACGCCTACGATAACGGCTCGGAACGCCGGCAGATCGAACAGATTTGCGGTAACCTGATAGAGTTAACTTAGCCCGGAATACGCGCTGGTGAGGCGGAAAATCCCGCTAAAGTGAGAACGTTCCTACCCACGCGTATTCGGGTAGACGCTGAGCCCTCGTAACGGAAGAGGTTACGCACACGAGAGTGGGTGACGGCTAGCGACGCACACAAAAATCACGTGGCCGAACCGACTCCCAACTAACGGTGAAGAGAAAGTGAGACAAGTGGTCCTCTGAAGGCTCTTTTACGACCAACAAAGGGCGAATCACAGCCAATCCTATGGGTCAGTAAGTCAGTGAAAATAGCTACCGCGACAGGGTTCTAGTTCGTAAAAGAACATTGGTAACATGTGCGCAGTTGTGCCGCGTCTCGGAGTGGCTGTAATCTGCTACGTTGGGGGAGGAATCGAACTCCGTTTCCCGCAAGCCATTACGCCGGAATTTGTGGCGCTTTTTTGAGGGGATATTTGACGGGCCCGCAACATCTCCCTTTGAAGAGAAGGCGTACCGCTTCTGACGATGATTGACCTGGAGGGATTTTGGCTACCTCCGGATTCTTCCTGTTTCTCAGCAAGGCGGATTCTCCAGACGCGGCTGCGACTGAGCGGCTTCGACCGTGATCTTTCGTTGTGTAGTCAATCCAAAGATATCCAACAGAATGTACAGCGGCAGACGCACAAAAAGGCTGGCTGGTGTCCTCCGTGGTGCGGTCGAAGTTGATTGCGATGGAGAACCCATGCGTCATCATCCACGGAGACATCATACAACATGTCACCTAGCCTGGCCGTCATTGTTGCTTTGATCCAGCGTGGATGCCCTTCTCGACCGGGGCTCCAACGACGAGTTCTTTGTGCTTGGTGCAGGCACTAGAGTGACTAAGTAACTTATCAGTCGGAATGTGCGCTTCGTTGGTGGTGTGTAGCTTGCGGCCCATCAATGCTGCAGCTGGTGACTGGCATCCTGGCGTAGCTGGATTCGGTGTGGACCAGTACGAGAGTAGGAAGGCTCGAAGACACTCATCCACAGTCCCCTCCCCGCGAGATTTCAAGAGTGCCCTCTTGAAGGTATCGATAAATCTCTCCGCTTGACCATTGGACTGGGGATGGTAAGGCGATGAGCGGAGGTATTGGATGCAGTGTCAGCGACAAAACTCTTCGAAGATTGAAGATGTCGGACACCAAAACCTCGGGAAGGCCACCTTGACTGAAGATGCGTTGTAGACAACCCAGAGGGACGGATGCGGTTGCTGGGTTGACGGTGACCACTTCTGGTCATTTGGAATAGGCGTCGATTACGACCAGATAGGAAATGCCATCGATGGGACCAGCGTAGTCAATGTGCCCGCGGGACCACGGTTTTGCTGGCGGATGCCAAGGAACCAGTGATTGGTGTGGTGTCATCTTTGAGGCTTGTTGACATTTTGAGCAGCGGCGAACCAAATCTTGAATGTCGTTGTCAATGCCAGGCCAGTACACATAACTGCGGGCAATTGCCTTCATTCTGTTCATATCGGGGTGAGCAGAATGAAGCTGGCGGAGCACAGCCAGCTGGAGGCATGAAGGAAGGACAACTCGATCTGCATTCATGAGGCAGGAATCGACAAAGGAAAGGGAGTCGCTGCTTTGATGTAGTTGTTTGAGTTCACCAGCCAAGGCAGTTTGGCCAGCACGTCTGAACGTAAGTGACGGCTTTCTGCAATACAGAGTCTTGAGCAGTTGCACGACGTGTCGGCGGTAGTAATGGAGAGACTTCAGATATCGTTCGAGAGTTGATAACGAACGTCGTCCTCGATGGTTACAGCGGCAATCACTGTGTCTTCCACTGCAGCATGTTTGGAAATGAGGTGGGAGAGAAAGTCGGCTTGACCAAAATCCTGAGTACGGCAGTAGCGGATTTCGAAGTCGTAACCAAGAAGGATGATCGCCCAACGCTGAAGTCGGTTAGCCGAGTATGCGGGAATGCCATCCTTCGATCCGAAGATTGAAAATAGGGGCTTGTGATCGGTCAAAAGCGTGAACCGCCCGCCACACAGCATGTTGCGGAATTTGGTGACGGCAAAGACGATGACAAGGGCTTCCTTCTCAATCCGACCATAATTCTTCTCTCCAGGTGTCAGGATGCAGGAGACGTGCATAACAGCTTTCTCGGAACTATTTGGGAAACGATGGGAGGGAACTGCTCCGATCCCGTAGGCAGAGGTGTCAGCAGCGAGCTAATTTGGCAAGGCTGGGTCGTAGTGGGTCAGCAACAGGTCAGAACTCAGCATCGCTTTCAGGCAAACGAAAGCACTCTCGCATGCGGTGACCAGTGCCAATGAACGCCTTTCTACAACAACCGATTGAGCGGGGTTCGAACATCGTGTAGCGATAGCAAAAAGGCGATCTAGTAGCTGATGAGACCCAAGAAGGACCGCAGCTGAAATACATCCGCTGGAGCTGACATTTGCTGGACGTTCTCAGGATCACGATGACGACCACTGGCATCAAAAACGAAACCAATGTATTTAATCGACAGAAGGAAAGACTGGCATTTCTCAGGTTACAGGCGGAAACCGTGCTCCTGGACCCGTTGAAGGACGGCAACCAGGCGCTCGTGAAGCTCTTCTGAGGTGCGACCAACAATGAGTAGATCGTCCAGGTACGCGGCCGTACCGGGAATGCCAGAGATCATAGCATCAATCATCAGCTGGAAAATGACTGAAGCGGTTTTCACATCAAACGGGAGTCTGGTGTACCGGAGAAGAGCACGATGCGTATTGATTGTCAGGAGGGCTTGTGACTCAAGGGCGACCTCGATTTGCGGTAGGCATCTGCCGGGTAGATTTTAGCGAAACACGTGTCATCGTTGTGTATTGTGAAGAGGTCGGCTGGGATCGGTAGCAGGTAGCAATTTGACTAGCGCTGCGTTGAGACCGGCGGAGAAATCGGCACAGATGCGGAGGGGTCCGTTGGGCTTCTTGACCACGACGATCGGCGCTGCCCAGACGGAATAGGACACAGGCACCAGTACGCTCATGTCTTCCAAACGTTGGAGTTCGGCATCGACCAAGGGGGGGCTGTGCATGAGACAGGCCTGTTGTGACGGAATACCGGTTCAGCACCAGGTACGAGATGTAACGGGGCGCGGATGCGGGTACAGCGGCCAACACCATCCTGGAATACCGGGGCGAACTATCTGATGATGCCGTCGGTTCAGTCGTTTGGTACTGCGGGAGAATGTACCGCGTTGCAGATGGCCCGAATAGAAAGATCGGCCAAACCCAGGGCTTCGAGCCAGTCAAGACCAAGTAGGTTGAGCATCGCCTTCGTGACGTGGCAGAACGCGTTGAAGGTGGCGCCTCGAAAGGAGACGGAGCAGTCCAACTGCCCAGTTAGCTGCACACGACCACCAGGCGCCAAGGGATCGCCAGAGATCCTCCGAGATGACCGTGATGTCCGACGCAGTGTCCAACTGCAATCGGACGGACTGACAGTGGATCAAGCCATCGAGGAATTTTCTCCGATCCGCAGTGTTGATTTGGAACGTGACCAGCAGGATCAGGGAGCTACTAACCGGACCAGGTTGGGGTGTGTGTCTGGGTCGGGATCTCTTCTTTGGATCGCGGGTGGGAGCCAGCCCAGTTTTAGCCCCCTTGGGAGATATAGGATGGCAGTAACCATCTCGGTGCCCCACCCTGCCACAATGTTAACAACGATGCAGGCGGAAATTGCAGCCTGGACCATAACAGGTGCGGCGGCGTTCTGGATCATGGCAGAATCCTGCTTCTGGTTGAGCAGCGTTTGACACTCCTCGACCAGGTTCTACAGTGTGACTGAACTACCCTGTTATAGCTTGGACAGGAGGCGCGTACGGATATTGACATCTTGTAGAGACTGGAGG
Organism: Dicrocoelium dendriticum; assembly: GCA_944474145.2. Lineage (NCBI taxonomy): Eukaryota > Metazoa > Platyhelminthes > Trematoda > Plagiorchiida > Dicrocoeliidae > Dicrocoelium > Dicrocoelium dendriticum. The sequence goes on from OX104063.1 coordinate 237,922,631, forward strand.
CCAGAGACAAAAATCAGGCATTTAAATTGGTCTTCGGTGAGTGAGCCAAGTTGAAAACGTTGGCATTCACGGTTAACCACGCCCGCGTACGTGATGAAGTCGTCGGCACCACGCTTGGCCAGCTGCAAACATTGATAAGGAGTAATGAACAGAGAGAACTGCTCATCAAAAATCTGGGACAACGTTCGGACCGTCTCGTCAAACGTAACGTTGCGTGGGTTCCTCGGCAAGATGAAGTTGGTGTAGCGTTGATGTTCAAGCGTACCAAATTTGCGCAGAAGCAGCCGGACCTTTCACGCGTCATCCTGGCAAGCCAAGTCAACGGTGAACAGGTCCTCGTACCGCTTATACCAAGATTCGAAAGTTACCCTGGCTCTGGCGTCGTAAAGAAATTCGCAGATGCCGCTAATCACATGGTCCACTGACAGAGTTTACGAACCATGACTGAGGAGTACGCCGAGTTGAAACTTATGCTGCAGCAACAAGTTAAATTGATGTCCGTGCTAACCGAAAAATTCTCCACTTCTTCCCTTCATGCAGGTCCAAGTGCTAATCCATTGGGGTTTCCCAGCGTGGGTCCGAATCCCATCTCCGTCGCCACTGTTAAGATTGAGAGACGCCTCTGATAAGAATTTGAGCCTGATACGATTGCCACCGGCACGGCTTGAACGCTGGCCGATCGAACAGATTTGCGCTAACCTGATAGAGTTAACTTAGCCCGGAATACGCGCTGGTGAGGCGGAAAATCCCGCTAAAGTGAGAACGTTCCTACCCACGCGTATTCGGGTAGACGCTGAGCCCTCGTAACGGAAGAGGTTACGCACACGAGAGTGGGTGACGGCTAGCGACGCACACAAAAATCACGTGACCGAACCGACTCCCAACTAACGGCGAAGAGAAAGCAAGACAAGTGGTCCTCTGAAGGCTCTTTTACGACCAACAAAGGGCGAATCACAGCCAATACTATGGGTCAGTAAGTTAGTGAAAATAGCTACCGCGACAGGGTGCTAGTTTGTAAAAGAACATTGGTAACATGTGCGCAATTGTGCCGCGTCTCGGAGTGGCTGAAGTCTGCTACGTTGGGGGAGGAATCGAACTCCGTTTCCCGCAACCATTACGCCGGAGTTTGTGGCATGTTTCTGCGGGAATATCTGATGGGCCTGCAACACTTTCCATGAAGGTAATGTCGGATTGCGCTTCCTGGACGATCCCTGGTAGTCAACATAGGCTTAAGCCTTTTGCAAATAGCGTTTGACAGATTCGACCCTGCAATCCTTCCGCAAGTGTTGGATGCTAACATTCAGTCCGATGTGGATATGTGATGGAGGTCTGGCACAGAGGATGAAAACAAGATCTCGTTGCTCTTGAGACTCGACAACGAAGAACTAGTTCCATCTCTCTTGCCAACTTAAACTTAAGACCATAGTAGTTTTCCGTGGACAATATCGTCGATGGCGTGGTGGATCAGATCCCAAGGATCCAAAGCACTCATGGCGATATTTATTGAAATTCAGGCACCATACCTCATTGCGAGGTTACTAGTTAGAGCTATGTGCACAGTAAAGCTGGTCGGAAATTTGCCGGAACGCTTTCATTCTTCGTGCGTCCCAGCTGTGGAACGATCGCTTGATGTACGCCATTTCCGTTCACACATTAACCGAAATCAAGATTAGACACAGGGTTACAATACTCCGTCTACATTGCATGATTTAACCTAAGTTACGAGGACGAATCATCACGAGTCTATACGTAAGCTGAGGTGAGAAATACCTCAGCTGTTGTGCAGCAGTTTTAATGCGTGGGCAGGATACTGTCAAACTGCTCAAACTTAGACAAGAGAACTGTTAGGGTTCTCAAACAAAGCGTTTGATTCAAAAACCGGACCACGAAATAGCATGCTTTTAGCAGTGGACTACAGAAAGTCCGTTGTAAGGAATAACGCACCACCCTCATATTAACACCCAACCTGGAGCGCCTGGGTACTGAGTTCGTCTGGCTCTAAGGGTGCAAAAAACACCATCCAACACAGCGCAATGGATCGTTGAGGCGCGCAAACGTTAAGATCTAATCTCGTGGCGATGGACTCTAGCCTCGTCAGCGGTATGATACAGCATACCAAAATGTGTTCATATGCAAAAATAATAATTCCACTGAGAGGCGTTATTGTTTTCAAAACACTAGCGTGTTTAAACATTTCCTTTTCTACTCGTGATAGAGCAATTGTTGTACTGACATTCTGTGCGCTATCATTCGCAAGTCTGTGCGCTAATGACCGTGAGAGTTAGGCCGAAATATTACGTCACGATTAGTACTGGCATGTGTGCTAGGTCCAATCACAATTGAGACTCAAGAAGAGTGAGCATGGACTAAGATGGTCAGATGAATCGTGTTGGATCACTTGAGCAAGCTTTCGATCATTTAAAATAAATGCGAAAAGCTGATGATAGATTTATTTTTGACAGCACCCGGGTTGTAATCAGTCGATTTTGAGGATGATCACTGCCCTAAGTTTTGGCTCAACAGTCAAACTCATGGAAAATGTCGTTTGAATACCAACCGATGAGTGCACTAGGTAAATTGTGCATAACACCAGCCTGTAACCCTAAGGATCACAAGCTTGCCTTGTAAGCTGGGGTGCGGGATCGAGCCTGCGTAGAAACCGGGCTACCCTCGTAGTATTATTGGCCCACGTGCGACCGGTGTTTGCGCAGCAGCGAAGCGTCCGTACTGCGTACCGGCGTACTACAGATGCCTTTTTTGCTTTTTGGTGTGCTTAAGGCTGACAGTGCATGCGCAAGGATCAGCGCATCTGAGCTTCAGTGTACCACGAAAAATATAGAAGCTAGGAACCTGATAAACAATAAGACTACGAGGCCTAAAACAACTATTTGCGAGAAAGAGATAGCAAAGTGGCCAAACCTATCAGGTGCCGAGTAAACATTAAAGAATGGCAAACGTAAAGATGAGTGAAACAAGAGTACACAATTGCTCACCTTCCGGTCCAATGCCGTTCCGCGTTTCCGTGGAGGTTCGCGAAGTGGGCGAGCCCGCTCGACTTGACGATCCAGTAGTGATAGGCTTAGAATAGGAGTAATGAATAACACAAGCCAAATCAGCTGTCCAACTCCGTAGCCGGGCATATAAGCGATGGACCAGAAACGAAGTTCCTGGGGAATGGACGCCAAAATGGCACCAGAATGTTGCTGCAAGTCCGCATCGAGCACCGGGACGAGCCGAACGCGTGCGTACTCCAAAGGAAGCCACAAGACGGCAACAGTGTCGTTTGCACCCCGAAGGATGAAGGAAACCGCAGGCAGTCCCACGAGCTGAAGCATCAGTTGCAGTACACTGGCCGCCAGTGGTATCATGAGGTCAAGTGTGAGAACCAAAAACAGGTTGTTCACGCTATTACGCGCCTGTAATAGTTCAAACATACATGAGGGAATAAAGTTAGGCAAGAGTAATGGCTGTGTCGCGATCATCAACAAAATGTACGCGCACGAAAGGGGTGGCGTGGGCATGTGATGTGTGAATGTCCGACCAGCAGTCACCAGAGGAAAAACGGAATAATATAAGAACCAAGGAAGTAGAAGCGACGGTGAAAGTAGATAAGTCAACTAGCTATAGTGTTTGATTCATAATGAACTCCATGCAGGTGCTGGATGAAGACTATCTCTCTGCTAGGCGAGAGACCACAACCCACGACGAGCTACAAATAAAGAAGCGAACAATAGCAGATAACGTCATCATCATAAAGGGTAGCTAGAAAGTGAAAAACACCTATTATTGTGCTGCAATACAAAACCATGCCATGGTGGCAATGCATCGGTATAGCAATCGTGATTAGGGGAGGCTATGCGAAAGGAGTGGAGTGGCTAATAGCACAAACGCCAATGAGGTCGGCTTTTCGCCGTGTCAACAAACGCAGCAAACCAAACGTGTTCATCGTCCTTAGGGTTTCAACCTGGAAGGAAAGAGACTTCAACTGATTATATATATATATATATATATATATATATATATATATATATATATATATATTAGCAGCAGAATATAAGATAGACATCGAGCCATTCAAAACCATGGAGATTTAAATAGGAACAAGAAGATGTACAATAGCAAAAAATAATGAAGAATGAATAAAAACATCTTTTCGTCTTTTTTCAGACGCCATTTTTTAAATTTTTTCTTTTTAGGGAGTTAGTACTTTCGGAATCGGGAATTTAGGCAGACTTGCGTGAATTGTTTCCCCTGCAACCAGTTTTGTGCCATTGTTCCGAGTTTGGTAAGCCATCGGAATTCTTCATCTCTCGGTCCACAACCGGGAAGGCGCACCGGATCAGCAATTGATACAGGATGTACTCCAACCGAGACCAACTTCGTAGTGAAAGACCTCACTTCTCTTCGTCTGGTCATCACTCCTCTTCATCCATCGAAAACTCCCTGCGCTAAACAAAAGCGCGACGCGGAAGTCGGCGTTCTAGCATGCGCAACACGTGGTCCAACCATCGCAGTCTGGTGCGTATTATAATGGAGCTGACCGGTTTAGTGGCTCTTCCTGCACGAAATATGCGATGCCAAACCCGCTTTGTTCAGGCAGTGTTTGGGTCAGAAATCATTTAAACTGCACAGTGATAGTCGGACATAACTAACCTCCGAATGTCTGCTGGTCTGATGTGCCAGGTTTCCCAACTGCTCAGTAGGGTCGAGCGTACGGCGGCATTGTGCACTGTACCCTTCAGGGAGAGAGCAGTGTCAGGTCGGCGCCACAGGTGATGGAGATTGGTAGAAGCCCCTCGAGTTTTTGCTATAACGGTTAGTGATGTTATCCTCTATTCCACTAATGCTGTATAGCTGCCTAGATAGTTAAATTTCTCGACGACTTCTAACTGATCGCCGCCAAGGGTCAGTGCAGAGGTTGGTCCCAATCTTGGAAAAGGACTTTGCATTTCGAGGGTGCATAGGATAGCCCGATTCGACTGACACGCAGTGATGCTTGAAATCCGTCGCAAATTATGACAATGTCTTCGGCATACTCCAAGTCAAAAAGTTCATCAAATGGGAGTAGCTCCAAACCTATGTCGTGTTCAATGAACAAAGTGTCCATGAGTTTGTTAATGGCAAAGTTAAAAATGAATGACAGCGCGTTACATTATCTCATACCACTGGGGGTATTAAGAGGCGGCTACAGTTGCCACAAGCCCTCATTTTGCCAGAACTGTGCGCACAAAGTGCTATCATAATGTTTAGATATTTATTGGGCTTACGTTTCCTGAGCAGACAGTCCCGAAGGGCACATCTTTGATACCGACTAGGGTGGGTCGCTAATAAAGGCGAGTGCTCCAACAACTAGCGCAAAGTGAAGATGTCAATGCAGCCTCGATTTCGACGAAACCCAGCGTGTTATTCAAGAAAATGGTTTTGCAGTCAGGAAATGCTGACAGTGGAAAACACTTCAACGCGATGAAGATCAGACTGGCCGCCATGTGATTGCCGCATTCCGAACCGGTTCTCTTGAGATCTGGGACAATAATGGAGCAGTTCCAGTTGTTCGAGAAAGTTTTCTGTCCTCACAGTTTCAATGACCAATCGTGCAATCACCTTTATAAGCAGATCCCCAAATCTGAAGACGGCCAGAACAATCCCATCCACAATTTCAGCGGTGCCTTGGTCTTCAGGTCTTATCAAGTGATAACAATTCATCTACGAAATAGGCAAAGAAGGGCTGGATTAATTTTGAAAGAGATTCGACATGGCCTCCACACAGTCAGGCAGCCACAATGCATTCGGAAAACAGTGGGCGGTTGTTTTTTTCGTTTACAACTGGTCACCAGTGCGAATTCTATTTGTACGAAGAAAAATCCGAGAACCTGCATTCTCTCACCTTCGAATTAGTGGTAGACTAGTGAACCAGGGAGTAACAGACGTCATAATTGAGTAGCTGGCTATGGTCCCGTCTAGGTCTGGGCAACCTGACAGTATCCTGCCCAAGCAATACAATGAATCTTTCCTCAAACAATTTCTTGATGCTCTGGCCACCGCAGAAGATAATCAACGGTGCCCTATCTGATGCATCGAGCAGGGTGGATAGGGGTTTGGATGTTACTGCTCAAGCCTTCCCGTCTTCTTATTCCCCTCTTACGCTTTTTCTCTCTTACCGTCCCATTCCAAGTTCATTTGTATCCCCCCAGTTTTCAACCCCCCCCCCATTCTTCGGCCTCCCCCAACATGCTTTGCTAGGCATTTATCTTCGAATTTCAACTCATATGTGAACGCGGAGCGTCACTCCTCTCCTGCGACAAGCCCATGTCCAATCAAGCGGTCCATTCCAGTTCATCGGCTTGTATTTGGAGCCCTCGATGCTCCTTCAGATTGACATGCCTCAATGTACGCACATTGCTACAAATCGGTCAACAGGCAGCACTTGCCCGAACATTAGAGACCCACTCAATCGATATCTGCTGCTTATCAGAGACTCGCCTGCAAGACTCGTGCTCTGTGCTCACTCTGCGATCCCCTTCAGGTGATACTAGCAGCACTTTCTCATTGCGCCTATCCGGTGACGCTGAAGCTTCGAGCACAGGCCAAGCTGGTGTTGGTATTGCCCTGAGTCCCCGGACTGAAGCTGCTCTGGTTGAATACTGAATATTGTATTACAGAGTAAGTAGAAATGAATTCTTTACAACTCTCTCGAAATATGGTGAAAAACGTTATAAAAGTTGTCAACCGTGAATATCGTTGTCGTTCTCATGTAACATTTAAAATATCTCACTTACGATATTTCAGGATTCACAAATGTAATTTGTCATCATAAGTGTGCAGTCGTTCTCCGAATCGAATAGTGGCAAAAATACAAATCTAACAACGTTTTGTACTGTTACATAGACGTTGCCACAATCACATGTTCAGGTAAACTGTTCCAAATGTTTACCACTCTCCGTTCGAAGCACAGTGGGTGGGGAACACATTTTACATTCCTGCACGACAAGTTTGTATCTGTGTCCGCGTGTGCTGCATGGCCCTCGTAAGTGCAGCATTGGCCTTAGCATTGGGAAGTCATCGAGATGTAGAATACGGTAGGTCATAATGAGATCGACAAGGTGTAGAGTCCTAGTTTCTCGCACCGGTCTTCATACCCAAAGCCACGTAAACTCGGGATCAGCCTGGTAGCAACGTGTTGGACCCGTTCGATCTTTTGTGCCTCGCCTCGGATAAGCGAAAAGTAGGCGGGCGAACTGTACTCTAGCATTGGTCAAATGATAAAAGAGAATAGGCGAGTGGCAACCTCTTCAGACCATGTGCCGAAGCTACGTTTGAGCGCCCAAAGCATGCGCAGTCCGTTACAATATAGCCTGTTCGTGTTATCCACGGACTTCAAATCGTAGAGCGAGAGTACACCTAAGTCTTTCACGAAGGGTGTAGGATATAGCGTTTGGCAGTCAAGGGTGTAGGTTCGACCGTTAGTACCCTTCCCCAGGCTCATAAATACAGACTTGACTGGGTTGACCGGGAGAAGAACTTCTGCAGACCATGTGGATTAGCGGTTGGGGTCTTGCTGAAGAAGGCCATGGTCATCGGGAGCGTCGATTTCTCTCCAATTCTTCATGTCGTCTGCAAACAAGGCACACGGCGAACGGAGAAGCTGCAGTAGATCGTTTATGTGGATCAGGAACAGAGTGGGCCCCAACACAGTGCCTTGAGGTACGCCACTTGTAGAGGGGTACCAGTCAGTTAGATGATCGTCGACCTGTACTCTCCACTTTCGTCCAACAAGAAAGTCGCGGATCCACTGGTGCAATGAGCCACCGACACCACACATTTTGAGTTTGTGAAGGAGAACTTCACGACTAACCTTGTCGAACGCTTTACTGAAATCGATGAATATCACCTCGATGAACTTCCCCTTGCCTATTGCCTTCAACCACTCATGCCTCGTCACAAGCAGATTCGTAATGCATGAGCGACCTTGCATAAAACCGTGCTGTGCGGGCGTCAGGACCTCGTTTGACTGTAGCAAATGCACCAATCCCCTCACGATTTTCTCAGCAAACTTTGCCGAAATAGGTGTCAGACAAATTGGCCTGTAATCGTCTACTTTGCTAGGGTCGCCGCCTTTCGGAATAGGCTTCACCACCGAACATTTCCAGTCAACCGGCAACAAACCTTCGGACAGCGACCTGTTGAAAAGGGCAGTCACGACAGGAGAGAGGATGGTTGAAAGTGACTTGAGAACCAGTGGGTGAAGCCCATCAGATCCGGTAGATTTGGTGCCGTCAAGGTTGGCGAGTAGTTGAACTACCTCTTCAACGCCGCAATGCAGACTATCGAGTTCGGTAAAAGCGGTACACGTCGAACTCGGAACAGATACTTGGTTATTCGCAAATACAGAAGCGAAGTGCGCCGCCAACGCGGACGCACGCTCAGTGCTGGAGGTTAGGGGCTGTCCATCCGTGCCATCCAGCAGTGACACATCACCTGCCAGCTTCAGGTGTCGCTTCACGTATGCAAAGATTCTCTTCGGGGCGGTTTTCGCGGCTAATGTGAGCTGCTCTTCGAAATGTCGGCGTTTATTCTTTTTTTGTACTGTTGCAGAGGTTCCGCTGACATTTATACCCTTCGTAATCATTGGCAGAGCCAGAGAGAAGGAATTTGTCCCACAGTCTGCGCCGCCTCTGAGCCAGGTTTCCATACTCCTTGTTAAACCAAAGAGGCTTGATCGGTCCAAAGTTACGACATTTCAATGGCACAAATTGAGAACATAATGATGTCAATCGCTCTTTTATAAATATCCAACAATCTTCCACAGATGCAGCTTGTGACAGAGACCAATCCAGTTGGCTCGCGGCTCGAGCTAGACCATCGAACTCTGTTTTCCAGTAGTTGGGAGCTGGTTGCAGCGGATGTGAATACGGCAAAGATAATTCCATATCAGCTATCAGTACTGAGTGATCGCTCGTAGCCAGGGGCTCCAGGATCCTAACGTCACGCACTCGTTGTTCGTAGCTCGTTAACATCAGGTCGAGACAGGACGGGGTTGAACGTGTTGATATGCGTGTTGGCTGGCATGTGTTGCGATGCACCAGTTTCAAGTACCAAATCCACGAACTTTGCTTCAACCTCACTATGTCCAGGCATCAAATGCACATCAGGCCATCGTATTCGAGGACAGTTAAAATCGCCCATAAGTAGAAAGTGTGGACGACTCATGTGGGTCCGCAGAATGGGCAGCCAATCCAAACAACGACTCAGGGGACTGCGATAAACTGCACCCACAAGCAGTTCTCCGCGCCTGAGGCGGATGGAGCACCACAGTCGCTCACACAAACCATCGTCACTTCAGTAGGTGCTTACAAGTCTCCCACGCAGAGAAGACCGGATGTAAAGTAAGATACCACCGTGGGCATTCTTTAGTCTATCGCATCGGAAACACAAGTAACCGTTGAGTTCAAGTTCTTGGGTGTATAACTCTGCATGCAGCCATGTCTCTGCGAGTCCCACTACGTCTGGCCGCCCAGACGCAACGAAAAAACAAAGCTCATCGCGCTTATTCATAATACTGCAAACGTTTGTGAAGGCTACTCGCAGGCCGCAGCAGGAGCCGCCGGGCGTGCTTGAAGTGTGAGCAGCCTGTTTATCCTAATCCGCGGATTGTTGGAAACTACCCGAAAATTTACGATACGAAGATTTGTTTCCCCCTCACCAGTACGTCTTATCAGCTCAATGATGGCAGACTTGAGCCGCTGCCTGTCTACTGGGTCCAGGTATGGACGAACATGGATCTTCAAAGCTCTCAGCCTACTTAAGCGGGACATGATCAGTCTTGGACTGGCTTCGTCCACACAAGTGATTCTCATAGGCCGATTTTGTTGATCACCTTGCTTTCCAAGACGAGTAATCTGCCTCACGTTTACCGAGTTCTAACCAGCGTAGAGGAGTCTATCAATTAGACCCTGGAAAAACTCGACATCGTGATCATAGCGCAGTTGGGGTGATGGATCACTGGACTCCGGTGCGTGAAAGATCACGAGATTATAACGCCTCTGGTCGGACGAGGTTGACCTTGCAGGGCGAAGTATACTACCAGCCTCACGTGGCTTGGCTAACTGTTGACTTACAGAACGTAAACGCCCAACGTCCCTTCGTAATTTCGTTCTTTGTTCTTTCCACTGGTCATCAGCACTCAGACTTTCACCGGCTGGGACATCAGTGTCCGTTGGACATAACAAAGATAAACAATTTAGGCCAAGTGCAACTGGGCTTCTCATAACGGTTGGACTTCGTGTCGGTGAGTTTGCACGGGTAGAGGAGGACGACTGAGCCGAAACCTGAAGGCTTGGTTGGATTCCAATCAGTAGCCGGATGTGTGCGGTTCGATTGGCTGGCTCGTTCAAAGCTTCGAAGTTGCGCAGGACTAATAGGTGTCTACTCATCATCGCTGCCTACGCACCCACAAACTGTAGCGATGATTCGATAAAGAACGAATTTTACCGCCAACTGACTCAGCTCCTTCACCACAGAAGAAGCACGGACACTGTTGTGCTGGCTGGGGATTTGAACGAGCAAGTTGGAAAGTTGTCCACTGATGAAATGCATTTGGGCGGTAAGCATGGTGTAGGTTCCCGTAATGATAACGATGAGCGGTTACTTCATTTGTGTGAGGATGCTGGCTTATTTCTTGCGAGCACTAGTTTCAGACACAGCACCCGCCGGAGGGTGACTTGGCGCCCACCAGCCTCGAATCAGCCTTGGACGCAGGTCGATCACATTGCTATCAGTTACTGCTGGAGAGGCTGCGTCCATAACTGTCGCTCGATTTGGAGCACATGTGTGGACACTGATCATGCACTTGTATGTGCTGACATGCGGATGCGTTTTGGCGGACGCCCACGACGACGCTGTGAGCGCATTGACACCAGCCAACTGACAAAGCCAGCTGTTCTGAATGCGTATCGAAGTACGCTGACATGCGAGTTGAGTAAGCGCTCACTAGAGACAATTGATGGTCACTGGTCACATGTTCGCCAGACCTTACTAGCAGCAGGCAAATCCTCATGTGGTATGTCTAATAGTCAACATGGTTATTGGGTCTCTTCGCAGTCTCTGGAACTTATAGATGCTCGCCGGCATATCCCGGCTGGAAGCGAACACAATGAAACTCGCAAAGGGCTCCGGGAAAGATTCCGTGCTAGCCTGAAGAGAGACCGCGAATCTTGGTGGTCTCATCGTGCATCAGAGATGGAGATGGACGCTGCCCTTAGCAACCATCGAAAGTTATTCCGTCTGATACGGGAAACGGGCAACAGGAGGCCTGGTGTTAGTGAAACAATTGGTGATGAGAGTGGACAGCCTATCCACAATTTGTTAAAACGCTTGGAGCGTTGGGCTGAGCATTTTGAAAAGCAATTTAATCGACTAGAATTGTTCGATTCGCCGGTCAGTGATCGCCCTGCTCCGTGGGCTGTCCCTTTGGATCTACCCTCTCGCTCAGAAGTCGAATGTGAGATCGGACTGTTGAAGTTGAACAAAGCCCCTGGACCAGATGATCTTCCTCCAGTCCTGGTCAAATTCGGAGGCTCTGCTCTTGTTGATGCTTTACATGAATTACTAGTGAAACTGTGGGAGCAGGAGACTGTCCCAACCGACTAGAGCCGCTCCGTTATTGTTCCCATCTTCAAAGGCGGCTCGCGCTCGGAATGCGGCAACCATAGAGGAATCAGTCTGATCTCCATCGCCTCCAAATTATTCGCCTCCTTAATCCTTCACAGACTGACTGGCGCTCGTGAAGGCCAGATTCGTGAGGAGAAAGCCGGGTTTCGTCGGGGTCATGGCTGCATCGAACACATCTTCACCATGCGTCAGTTGTTGGAGCACCGCCATGTTTATTGGCGACCCACCGTTGTCGTGTTCCTCGACATCAAAGGTGCCTTCGATTCGGGTTAATCGATGTGCCCTTTGGAAATGTCTACTCAGGAAAGGTGTGCCCAAAAAATATGTAAATATTATCCAAACATTATACGCGCGTAGAACGGGCAGAGTGAGAGCTTACGGCAAGCTGTCGTCGCCCTTTACTATCTCCAGTGGTGTGAGACAAGGATGCCCGCTGTCACCTTACCCCTTCAACTTCGCTACTGACGAAGCCATGGAGTTTGCATTTACAGGACATGACTTGGAAGGTGTGGAGCTACTCCCAGGAGAACGACTTCTTGACTTGGAGTATGCAGACGACATTGCCCTCATCTGTGACAGCTCCCAGACGTGCCAAGCCCCGCTGGACAGATTAGCACTGGCTGTCAGCCGCTTCGGGCTTTGCTTTGCACCATCGAAATGCAAAGCCTTCCTCCAAGATTGGTAGGGATCGCCTCCTGCGATGACAATTGGTGGGGATCAGCTAGAAGTCGTTCAGAAATTCAACTACCTTGGAAGTTGTATCAGCGCGCTTGGGATCGAAGACGAGGTCACGAGCCGTACAGCAAAAGCTCGAAGTGCTTTTGCTAACCTTCGCTACCTATGGCGACGGCGCGACATCACTCTTACCCTGAAGGGCACAGTGTACAGTGCAGCCGTCCGTTCTAACTTACTGTACGGTTGCGAAACCTGGCCCCTAAGATCGGCGGACATGAAGAGGCTAGTCACGTTCGACCACCGGTGCCTTCGCAATTTGGCTCACATCTGTGGGAACACCGCGTGAGTAACGAGCGTGTTCGACGCCTTGTTTACGGCACAGGAAAAGGAACTGAACCGCTCAGCACCGTCATTTCACGCACCAGGCTCCGATGGCTGGGCCACGTGTTGCGCATGCCAGCCCATCGACTTCCACGACGTGCGTTGTTTGCTCACCGAGGATGTGGATGGAAGAAGAGAAGGCATGGCCAAGCGATGACTTGGTCCAGAGGAATGAAGGCCCTCACTTCTGTGCTGGCCTTGGTTGGAGTTTCACGGCTCCCTGGTTGGGGTCCAAAAGACGGTGAACACGTTTGGCTGGATACACTTGTTGACATGGCAAGGAGCCGACCTCAGTGGCGTTCCTGCTGTGAGTATCTTTGTCCCACCCCATCCCTCTTAGCCTCCCCCTCCACCCGCAATCTCATTTCTTAGCGTAAAACATAATAATTTTTTTGCCTGGTAGCCGACTGGTAGCTTACCGGAACCATGTCTATCCGTTGCTGGTAGCTCAGCTGGCATGCAACTTTTGTATTTATTTTCCTTTTTCCTTAATGTATTTCGGCACAGTAGCTGAGGTGTTTCCCACCTCTAGCTGACGTGTATAATGATGATGATGATGAGCTGGCTATGGTATGGCACGAAGACATACGCATGCCTATACTTATAGGCTAGGGGTACACAGACAGCAGACCAGCTCCCAGGAACGTGACCTTGGTGTCCTCATACAGAACGACATCAACTGTTCAAGACAGGCTAAGAAAGCAGTTAGAGGACGCAACCGACATGACGGCCTGCTGCGAAAGGCATACGGGAGTTTTGAAACATCAATCTTTCCGATGCGCAATCACGTTGAATACACTATCCAACCTTGGCAACCTTGACTGAAGCGCGATCTCGAGGTGCTAGAGACATTATACCACAGGGTAAGAAAGAAGGTCAGGGGTCTAATCAACATATATATATATATATATAGCCAGTGAAAACCATGAAATGGAATAATTACAGAAACTACAAACAAAAAGAAAAGGATGATAGTTACAAAAAGCTTTCTTTGGACTCTTGGTTGACTTTTTCGTAATTTTTCGCACGTCGTTTTGCTTTTCTCATCTGTTTAATGTTGCCGATGTAGATCAAGAAAAGGAAGACAAATATTCACACACAATTTTCCATTGGGCCAGTTCTGTGCCAAACCCGAAAGAGTTTTCAGCCAACGGTGTTGGTCATCTTTGATCCCCCAGCCGGGAAGAGGCATGGGACCTACAACAGCTAAACTGGAAGTCAGCGCTTTAATCGTTTGTCGTCACGTGTTAGGCTGAACACCTCGTGATTTCTCCCAGCCGAGTTGTGTGCGAACGAAGAGAGCGCGTCGGGGCAGCCGTTCGCATGGCATGCGTAAAACGTGGCCCAGCCATCTCAGTTGGCGCAGCGGTACCAGCCTGTCAAGTGGAAGTCCTGTGTTACCCAAGGCACGACATGGAACATCGTCATTGCAAACGTGCTTCATCCAGCACACGAGCTATTCTGCACAGACATCCATTGTCGAAGGCCGAAATCCGATGCAAGTCCATCACACGAATTGGCCAGGTCTCACTCCCATACAGTAGCACCGCGCGAAGACAGGCATTGTAGACCCTGCTCTTTACCAATAGTGTAACCTCACGGCGTCGCACAGATGCCTCAAATCGGTGAACGCTGAACGGGCATTGGAAATGCGGAGGGGAATCTCTCTTCCAATCCGACCATCAGCAGAGACAACGTTTCCCATGTAAACAAAGCTGTCCACTTGTTCAAGCTGCGTACCTTGAAGAGTGAGCACTGGGGCAGGTAGATGTCAATCCAGGACCAGGAAATGTATTTCGTAGAGTCAAAACCTATGCCATATTCTGATATTTCAATCGCCAAGCGGTGTGGAACAGCCTGTGTACGTCATCACAAAGCAAGGCAATATCATCAGCATGATTTAAATCGGTCACGCGGTTACCAGGAAGAAACTACACCAAAACCCTGAAATCCTAGAGAGCGCTTAAAAGGACATCCTCGATCGCAAAATTGAAGAGAAACTGGGACATGGGGCAACTCTGTTGTACAGCGCCAGTGATGGCAAAAGGTTAAGAGGACATAACGTAAGCCCTCACTTGAGCTGAGACATTACACTATAATGCTCGCTGGATGGCGATATACTTTTCGGGTACTCCATTCCTTTGTAAGTAACACCATAAAGCTGGCCGATCGACGGAGTCGAAAGTGGGTCGGATGTCTAAAAAACAACGATAGTGAGCTGGCGGTCAAGATGACGTGTTTCAAGGAGTTGACGGGGCGTAAAAGAGTGGTCTAAACACCCCCATTTAGAGCGGAAACCGGCCTGTTCTTCATGGGAGCTCAATTCTCGAATCGGGGTTAGTCTACGGAGTAGAATGGATGGTAATATCTTGAAGGCAACGTACATTAGACTGATTCCTCGGTGGTTAGCGCATAGGGCGCGGGTACCTTTTGCGAAGGTCGGGACGATAACTGACTCGTCTCAAGCGGATGAAACTATTTCTTCACACCAGAACAGAGCTGTTAGCTGGTTGACAATTGCTTCGCCACCGAACCTGAACAGCTCCGTCCGTCTGGGTCAGCAGATTTGAATCGCTTCAATGTCAGAGCTCAAGGCAGACCTCAGCTGCAGTGGGTGATTCCAAGGATACATTCCAAAGCGCGTTCGCCGGCGGAGGATGCCAGCTGAATTGAGTTCAGAAGTGGTCAGCCGTGGCAGTTCATGCGCCTGTGTAAGTTGGTGATCGGCGTTCCGTCAACCGCGCAAATAACCTCATTCACACCACGTCTTTTGTGACCAGTGGCTCGAATGACCTGGAAGAGCTTGCGAAAGTTTCCAGAGAGGGCTGCTATTTCCATCTATGAGGTGCGCTGGGACCGCCAAGTTTTGCGATCAGCTCGCAGGCTTTGATTAAGTTGTCGGCTGAGGATGCGACGCATTGCAATACTATTTGAGTTGGTCGAGATAGCTCTATGAGAATCAAATGATTCTAGTGAGTGTACGGAAACCCAGCAGCAGCGGAAATCCGCATATTGAATGACTGGAAGATAGCATGCCTTCAAGAAGGAAACTCCAATGATTTTCGATGTCCCGAGGTGGAGTACAAATGAATGCATGCGACAAGAAAGCTTGATAAACTGATCGAATAGAGAGGTCAGCTAACTTGTTGGTGTCAAGCGTATGGTGGTTTCGTTTTGAGGAACCACCGAATCTCATGCAGACGTTCGCGTAGACCAAGACATGATCTGAATCGTGTACGTAGATCAAATCGGTCTGCAATCCCGGACGCTGCCTCGACATCTAAACCTGATTACAATGTGATCTATTTGTGACCACGCTTGTGGTGAAGGAGGACGCCAAGTGGCTGCATGTCTTCTAGTATGCCTGAAGTTCGTATTTGAGAGAAAGAGACGGTGGTCTTCGCATAACGTATGAAGTCTCCGTTGTCAGAACGACTCTCACCAAAATGACGTTCGCAAGGAAGCAGGAGACCTACTCGTGCATTGGCATTTCCGGCAAGTACGATGACATCTGACATCTTATCAGCAAAGGTTGAGGGATTTTAGTGGACGCCATCAACGGCTACGCGGAAATCTCATAGGCACTTATACAGGACCTGGTAGTATCTGTTAGGACATTCCACACGACAGGGTACCTGAGGAAAAAGAATTTGGTTTGAATGGCGAAGATATTCAATTCGTATTTCACCTGTATGACCGATATCAGTTTTCATACAAACGGAGTCGTAAGGTCAACAGTATGAATGGACCAATTCAAGGGCGTAAGGCTCAGTTTCGCTGAACTTCTAAAGTCCGCTGGGTGGTCGGGTTGCAGTACACAATCGCAAGTAAACCATGATCATTCCGATTGTTGAGAGTGCATCGAAAGAAGACAATTTGGATAGTTACCTTCTCCGAATATGGGCTTCGCACTCGTCAAGCAAGCAGAGCTAAATAGTTTTGCGACAAGGGTTGTAATTGGCGATACTCACCACACTAGATCAGGATGTTCAGTGGGGGTCGCAAAATTCAAACATCAAGTAGGCATCTCTCAGTTAAAAAGTGAGATAACATAGAAGCAGTTGTGGAACGCGAGTTGAAGCGAGTAGCACAAGAAATAACCCAATGGTAAGTTTCAAGACCATGAGATTTAGGAATCGGGACTCACTTCATGTATCCATTCGTAAACCCGAAACCCTTCAGTCTCCATATCCATGACCCACGGGCAAAGCAGCTGCAAAAGGCGAGATGCGAAATCTAGTGCCGAGGCCACAGGGAAATGTGGGCGCTGTTTGCCCAAATCCGCACCAAAGTTAGCAAGTGGGACGGAATCTGGATCTGAAGAGCTCCAACGTTTGGCATTCGGAATGCAAGGAATAAATGACCGCCAACCGGATGGTTTGAACGTTCTCGAAGACAAGGGTGCCTGACGGACGGAGCACTGAAGCGTAAAGCAGGGTAGAGAGTGGGTTAGTGCCCGACGCTTGAGTTCCAGAATAATCTACCGAAAGAGCAGTGCGTGGAGCAATGATAATGTGCGCGTCAGAGGGGAACAATAGAGGAATGGCGTTATGGATGGCAGACCAATACGGAGAATCGCAGCGAGATGCTCCACGGAATGGAGGTATGAATTGAGGCACAAAGATGAAAGGAACACGTACCTATTGTTCTTCAGTACAGAGAGAGAGCATCAATAAACGTCGCAATGACCTACTAAATCGCTCGTCGTAATCTTTGTAAAAAAAAGACTGCCCACAGAAAGGGTTGGTGCAAAATAAGTCAGGGCAATGTCACAAGAGTTGGACTCGTGGTTGGAAGAGAAGCCGATCACAAGAGCGCCAGTGAACAGCACCACAACAGCAAAGTTCACCTTTTGTAACATAGAGAAAGTAATGTGTATAGTTTCTCCAGTATGCACTGTTATTTCACATTGTACCCATGAAAGTCAGATGCGCGAGTAGGAGGTCGGGTTTCGTTGAAATCGAGGCTGCATTGACCACGTCTTCGCAGTACATCAATTGTTGAAGCACCGACTTCTTTACTGGCGACCCACGCTCGTCATGTTCCTAGACATCAAAGGGGCCTTCGATTTGGTTGATTGATGTGCCCTCCCGGACTGTCTACTGAGGAAAGGTGTGCCCGAGAAATATGTGCAAGCCAGAAGAGCACCGTACGCGCATAGTTCGGGCAGTGTGAGGGTTTACGGAAAAATTTCGCCTCCGTTCAACATCCCCAGCGGTGTGAAACAAGATTGCCCGCTGTTAAATTTCCTCTTTAACTTCGGTATTGATGAAGTCAAGGAAATGGTGTTCGCCAAGCATGACTTAGAAGGTATGGAGCTGTTACCATGTGGTGGGCTGCTCGACTTGGAGTATGCCGACGACATTTCCCACATCAGTGACAGCTCCCGAACGTGCCAAGTTGTACTGGACAAATAAGCTCCGGCTGTCGGTTGTTTCGAGATGTGCTTTGCACCCTCGAAATGCAAAGCGTTTCTCTAAGATTAGCAGTGGTCCACTCTTGCGCAGAATAGTAATAAATAAATAACGTGTCAGCTGTACGCCGTAACGGCGCTTTGCTGCCGCGCGACCACCACCAGTCGCGCGTGGACTGAGTATACCGCGAGGATGCCTGTCCCTAGGTGAATTCGAACCGGTTACCTTTTGATTGCAAGCATGCAAACCACTCATCCAGTAAACCCTTGGCGGTAACCCGGTTGAAGTCAAAAAGAAATTTCAGCATCTGGGCAGCTCTATTAGCACCCTAGGGATTGAAGATGAAATCAGGAACCGTGTAGCAAAAGCTCCAGGCGCTGTTGAAAATATCCGCCAACTGTGGCGCCAGCCTGACATCACTCGCGTTCTGAAGAGCAGAGTTTCTAATGCAGCCGTGCGTTCAACTCTCCTGTACAGATGCGAAACTTGCCCATCAAGTCGAGAGAGGTAAAGAGCCTTATTGCGTATGACCATCGCTGCTTACGTAGCTTAACTAATGTCTGGTGGGAACACCACGTAGGCAGGTAGTGTGTTTGGCGTCACATATTTGATACAGGAAGACCGAGTGAACCGCTCAACAACGTGATATCCCGCATCCGGTTCCGATGGCTAGGCCATACGTTGCGCATACCAGTACACCAACTGCCGCGGCGTGCATTGTTTGCGCAAGCAGGGTGTATATGGAAGAAGAGGAAGAGAGACCAAGCTATAATTTGGCGAAGAGGAATGAACTCTCTCATTTTGAAGTTGGCGTCGGTTGGTGTTTTTCGATTGCCTGGCTGGGTACCGAAGTACCATGAACACGTATGGTTGGATACACACTTGTTGATATGGCAAGCAGCCGACCTCAGTGGAGTGTGTGTGTGATTATCTTTATTCGTGTTGGCCGGTGGCCGAGTGGTCTGCGCGCCCGGTTTGCAATCACAAGGTCGCCGGTTCGAATCCGCGTAGGAGTAGGCGTCGTCCTCGCGGTATACTCAGCCCGCGTGCGGCTGTTGGTGGTCGCGCGGTAGCGAAACGCCGTTGTGGCGTACAGCTGACACATTATTTATCCGATTATCTTTGCTCGTCCGCTCACCTTTAGCTTCCCCTTTCAACAACGATCTTAAAACCAATGCATAATGTTAACTTTTAAGCAGTTATCTTTTTAGCAGTTGTAGTCTGTAATCTTTAATATCTTATCGTTTTTGTGTTACGGAACATTAGCCGAGGTATGTTTCTCACCCTCGGCTAACGTGTATTGAAGATGATTGATGATGTTATCACACATACATTCCGACGGCCAGAGCCGCATTACAATTGAGGTAGGTTTCGATGTTGCATGTTGCTGACTCGGCCGATTTCATCCTTGGTATAACGCTTCAGGTATGGATATCTGGAGATGAAGCTTGAATCCTATTCACATGGTGGGGTTTCGGCAGACGATTCAACGCACGCGCTTAACGAGGATGGGAAATTTACTCCGTGACCATTTAGAAACTAAAAAAGTGTATTCATAACCAATGAGCACATTGGCTTAGTGATGGAAGCATCAGTCAAAAAACCCAAAAAGTCACGAGTTTAATTCCAAGTCCCGTTTACCTCTACCGAAAGCGTACAAACAAGCACTCGATTATTATTCATGAAGCACAAACATGCGAGCCAGTGACACCAACAATATGTCCCCATCGGATGTGACCTGAATGGACTGAATAATCAGAGTGAATTGCAGAGCCCAAATGTGACGGGGTATAGCAAGGTAAACGCACGGCAGTAGTTGCAAGGCCCATGAAAGGCAAAACTCGTGTGTATTCATAGTTTATTTAATGACTGTCCAGTGATGTCAGACGAAGAGCATAGAAACGGTTATACTAATGCAACTATTGTGCTTGAGGGATAACAACAGGAATAAATTTTGGCTTCCTTTGCCCTGTGTAGTTTCGCTGATTTTCGGCACAAAGAAACACAAAACACAAATGCTACTGGGGTCGGTTCTTTGCCAAATCAACAGGTATAGCCAAGCAAAGATGTTCATAGTCTGTCGAACCCAAATCAGAGTCTAGAAAATCTAACTGGGTCCAGCTTCGAAAGTGATGGACTTCATTCTTCCTGACCAAGTCATTGGTCGGCCTCACCTCTTCTTTCACCCAGCTTATTCCCTTTTACTGAAAAGATAGAGTTTGGGGCCTAATGACGATATGATACTTTGCAACTTACTGCTTACCCAGACGTCACACACCAGTGGTCAGATCTTGCTTGTACTATATATCGGAAGTGGTCGCTCTTTCAGTTCCGAAACCCGTGGCCTACATACTAAAAAGGAAGATGCTCAGATATTCAATACACCCTGGTCACACACACCACCCAGACCAACGGTGACGATCATGACACGTCCCATGGCTTGATATTGACCAGACCAATCACAAGCTCTAGTATTTAACATTACGATTCATTACATCCATATGTCGTGTCCGTTCTAGCACTTTATCCTGATGATGTATCACTGGAACTAAGCTTGTTCCCTACCAATTGCTTGCTCCCGACGTCTACTTCGGGAACAACTTTTCAGCTAAACAATAAATGACAATTCGAGTTTGCTCCGACCTTCTGAGATGAAATATTCCTCCGGTACTTCCTAATATCAGCAGCTTCGATTCATATCTACTTTACTTCCTTAGCCCGTTATCTACTAGTACCCAAAATATAGGAGATCTACATATAGGCCGATATGTGCTGAACCGAAGTAATCACGTAATCCCAGTGTCATAATTAGAGGACATGCTGCATCCACAAATACAGAGAGAGAGAGAGAGAGAGAGAGATACAAACACTGTAAAACATTTCTGTCTTCCGGTGGCCCCAAAGAACACACCTCGTACAAGAAAACAAAATCACAACAAAAGGATTAATCCGAACGATAACGAGCTAAATGTTCCATTGCATTAGCTATGAACCGGAGACAGTGAGGTGATGGGCAGAATTCCGTTCCACACTCCGAACAGCAGCGCGTTGTTCACTGAGTGAAGGAACAACACAGTTCACTGACTATGATATGTGCGCTGGATGTGATCACGGCACTTATCTCATTGTACACATTCGGGTATAAGGGGCACACTACAAGAGCCAACAACACGCAACATCACGTGGGGACGAAGGAACCAAGACCAGACAGTATGCACGAAACGGACACAGGGTGACTTGGTTTCGGTTAAATCAAGCGAACATGATAGCAAGTAGTCGCCTTGCATGGCGACATGACGAACAGAATGAGCGGAGACAATATTACGAAGATGTACGACAGAAAAATATCGGAAATTAGCTCGGACTCGGAAATGTCGAACAGAATGACTAGGAACCAAAAACAAGGGTCCGAATCTGAGGGATTCACTGACTTTGTGATCGGGTTTCCAGCCCCGAACTGTAGCTATCACGAATGAAGGCTAAATGTACGAATTCGACTGAATCACAGATCCAAAGGACTCGAGTTGCAACTAAGATGCCTCGGACGACGGCGCAACGTGGACAAGCAACTGGCGTATGCGTGAAAGGCATGTGAAGCAGTGACCTATATGGGGAACTCACCTGGCTCAATCGACTCAGACCGTTTGAAGACCGCTCGGTGAAAATGGTGCATGGCTGCGGTAATATGGGACGGGCTGCGATGGCCACATCTCCTTCGGCCAACAAGCGTGCACTATCGATGGAGTAGCAATTGGCGACGGCACACACAATCTCTCCGTACTCTCGTAAGATGGCAATCATTTCACGGGTGGCTGAGTGGGGGCGGGGGAGACAAGAACATCTTGAAACTCACGTCGACAACTAATGAGATATGGCTTAGAAGTGGTAGGTATGAGTTGGCTACCCAGTTCAAAGCAACTGAATGGAGATGAAGAACAGGTATTTAAGATGCCATCTTGTGTAAAGCCGGCAATCTACCGCCACTGTTAGAGCATTTCCTCTATTGCATGAAACACGGTTCTGCGCCTGAACACTATATCAGGTTTGTTAAATGCACATGTGATCACAAAAAATAAATCCTTTTGGTCACTGAGTACAGTGTTTACAAGAGTAGTTTTTACACATTGCTTAAACATTTCGGTTCAGTCCAATTACACGACTATGGTCCGAGAAGTGAAGAGCGATGGATTACATTTTTACGATAATCGTCGTCAGAAGAGAAATAAATAAAAACGATAAGAAAATGCGATTGAAAGCAAACAGAATGCAAATAAAATTAAGCAGAGAGGAAGTGCGCAAAACTAATCGGGACGGAAAAGTAGCGGTAGGATATAAGAAATCAAATGCAGGAACGCCACAGGCTGCATGACAGTGACGTATCTGATGGAATTTCCAAGCAATGGTGTGGACCATCCCGAGGACCCATCCACGAAGATGGTAGGCACCAACCTGATCAAAACTCGCCGTCAATTGCGCCGTCCTTTCATGTCATTAAATGGCCATCTGGCGATTTCGCCCAACTAGATGCGGATACAGCAGATCAAACACACAAATTTCGCAAAGTACAGTGAGGCATCCATCCTCTGAACACCGCATGCGGGCAAGCACTAAGTGCCCAAAAAGCAGCCGATGCGCATAGACATCAGTTCGTTTGTACTTTCCAGAGTGCCTCGCCATCTCATATCATTCTCACACGTATCACATCACCACCAGGACTTAGCCACATCTTCTTCATAGCCGAATATGTACTGAAACGACTGATGTCAATACGTGAGTACAGTTCACCTGGTCCGGATAACATACGTCCCAAATCATTGATGGTAGCTGAGACGAGTTTGGCTAAACCATTATCTATTTTTCCAGCTGTCACGGAGAGTTAGCGTTCAGGGCGAGAGCAGCGCCGCAACAGTGGATCGATCCACAATTAGAGAACGCGATTATATAGATCAAAATGCGAATCTATGTGGAATCAACGGCAAATCGGACCATGAAGTTGAACCGTTTGCGTTGTGTTTATTAATATTAACTAGCATCTCCAATTCGTTTGCCTTAGTGGTTTCCTACGACCTATTTATTGCACCATGCTCTCATACAACAGAATCAGAATCCCTCGGTCCCACTGGTCTCTGGCGTTCTCATTTTGTCGCGGGTTGAACTGATTGGGGGCGGTGCAGCTAATTCAGGCAGGTTATCCGCGCAGTCAGCGAAAAGCAACAACAGAGTTCTGGCGACGGTCAGCTGCGCTGTAGCAGCAGGTTAGCCGTACATTCAGCGACAACCACAACACCAGCGCTATCTCAACAAGATGCAAGTTCCAACAATGTGGAAGCGTGAAATCATCATCCCCACTTAAAAGAGAAGCAACCGTGCAGTGCCTGCAAACTACCGCCTCCAATACTCTCCTTCCTATAATTGCTAATGTCATGGAATCTGTCATTGCAGATGCATTTGAGATATTTAGAAAGGTGCCATGTCAACTGGCAGGAACAGCGTGGATTCCACCAAAGCTGTTCATGTACTGCGAATCTCTTGTTAACCCTTGCTAGCTTGACAAAATTCATCGATGCTGGAGAAGGAGTAGACGCCGCTTACCTTGATTTCTCGAAGATATTTTATCACTTTGATCACCGGATTCTTCTTCACAAGATCCGGAGCTATGAGACCGGTGACTCTATCCTGGGCTGGATTCATGCATTTCTATTCCAAAGCCGCCTGAATGTGTGGATTCGCAGCGTCTTATCCCACCTGATATAAGTTCATTGCAGCGTTCCTCAATGCTCGGTACTAGGATCACGACTACTCCTTGTGATCATAAACGACCTCGCGGGAGTGCTGAGGTTGAACGTACTACGCTTTACAGAGGAGTGCAAGATTTTGAAAACAATCAAACGAGTAGACGGCCACATAGCACTGCAAGGTGATCTCGACAGGGCTAACGAGTGGTCGACCCAGAATATATTTATTTATTTATTTATTTATTTAACACGTGCCTAATAAACATTTGGCAGAGTGCCACAACACACGAGTAACAATAACAAAAAGGAGGAAGTAAGAGTCAACTGAATGGATGGAAAGTTTCATGTGCTGTGAGGGCATTGAGCTTCCCGGTTGTCCGGTTGTGTTTAACCTTGTCGATTGAAAAATAATAGGTATACGCCACCAGAGCACCTAAGAATATCGAATGGAGGAACATGATGCTCATTAGAGCTATTTTTGGGCACTCGTGCGGGACGACTGTGGACGCTCAAAGCAGGTCGAGATGGCAGTGAAGAAAGCCATTCAACACTTGGGCCTAGTGCGGAGGGCGTTTAGTCTATTTAATCCTACGCTCAACGCTTACGTGAGCCCTCACATTGAATACGCCCTTCAGGTGTGGCACCGCTGGAGAGAACATGGCCTCACTGCTTTTGAGAAGCCACAACGGAGGATGACATCAAATGTTAATGGCTAGCTTCATCTCCCTAACCAGTTGAGACTAAAGAATCTAGAAATTTTCATCGAACAATGTCATCTACTGCGAGATGTGTCAGACCCTCAAGGTCTCTAACCACCCATGCCGAACCTTATTGAAATCCACCTTACTGAGAGGCTAGCAGTTGTAGTTTGCGAACCAGTATAGCAGGCTGGAATGTCGCCGTAACTTCTTCTCATTTCATGTATCCCAGCAGTGGGACATACTTGCGCATTTTGTCGTATCTGCTCCTACATCGTCCGAATTCAGAACTCAACTTGATGATGCAGTACACCACCTGTATTACATGAGTTAAGCCAAATTACTAGAATGTGCGACAAAGTAACTAGACAATGTGTATACGTGGAATTTGCCGTAAATACACCGCTCCGCGTTCCCTGATACATCAATTTTTCCCACTCGTGACCTACGTATGGCAAACTGTTAAGCGTTGGCTTTGACATCCGTGACAAATTCATTATTTCACTGTACCAAGTTTTGCGATCATAGATCATGATGGCCGAACAAGAGGTTCAATTCGATCAGTACGACGACGGCAGTGAGGAATGGAATTCTAGTGAACTCTATCACATGCAGTATTTGGAGAGATTCAGCTGATTAATATGTGCGAATAGTAACGGTATTCCTTTAAAAATGTAGAGATAGCAAGTACTGCGATGCAAATTGACGCGAAGTTGGATATCGTAGGTCCAGTGAACAGAAAATGGTCTGTAATCTCACACGGGAGAGCATAGGTCCACGTCTGACATGACGTTGAGGCCCATGATTTGCTAATAGACATGTCCATAACTTCAATGCAATAAAAAGGGTAGTAAACTTAAGCCAAACCACTGAATAGAAGTAGCATGAATTCGCTACGCACACCTTAAAGTCGGTCGTTTTAAGTTTATCATCATTGGTAACCAAGCTCTTAGGTGGGGAGGGAGCAGCTTGCATCAGAATGAGGGCATTGGTGTTGCTGGAGTCCATTTAAAACAGCACAACGAGAAAGTGGGTGAAGATAAGGATATAGAATGAAAGCCAGAAAGTTAGCTCAACCCACACTCCGGAACGCAATCCGTGAAGAGGGATACTTGCAATGGAACATTGTCCACGTGGTCCAAGTGAGGTCGAATGTTCTCGATGCCACAAGGAAGACGAGACTGGGAAAACGAACAAGAAGTGATGAAAGGAATGTGCGTGACAGAGAAGCAAGAGGAAGTGCATATAGCATGTAAAAGCAGTGTGGTGAGATGGAGACACGTGGGGAGGGACTTGCGAGTCGGATATGAATGCGATTGCTACCATAATATTGAAGGACATAGTCCGAGGGTGTAAAGTACGGTAGAACTTTCTTGAGCTGAATTCAATATCTGCATGTATATCGCCACTAAAGCAGCTATCAAGAAAAGTGAACTGGTCAATTATCAAGAGTTTCCTATCGTCAAAATTCAAGCACTTATCAAGTGAACCATTTCCGGATCCATCTAAAGTTGGCTGCACCACCGTGAGATTGTTAAACAACAAGACACTGTTGTCCATGTAACTCGGATCAATTGGTTCCAAGACAAAAGGTCAATACCCTCGTGAGGAGATTACGAAACCGCCCATTGCGGAGCGGATGATAAAGATGAACAGATATGGAGGAACGGGACAACTCTGGCAAATGTCAACTGTTATCCAACAGTCCGGTTTCAAGGTAAGATGGCGTTCAGGAGTCTTCACAGACCAGACATACCTAACCAATGCGTACGACGATCGCTATGATGGGGTGCTTGCCAGGAGTGAACTGGTCGACGAACTCGAACGATTGTTCTATAGTTGCTAGTCCGGCAACACTAATATACGATAGGAGGGTGCAAAGCACATGCCGATGAGTGTAGCACTGTGCGCTGGTGCAGCATTTGCGTGTGCTCAAATTAATC
The DNA here is from genome assembly GCA_944474145.2 of Dicrocoelium dendriticum. Lineage (NCBI taxonomy): Eukaryota > Metazoa > Platyhelminthes > Trematoda > Plagiorchiida > Dicrocoeliidae > Dicrocoelium > Dicrocoelium dendriticum. Next base: position 237,949,144 of record OX104063.1, read on the forward strand.
TATGCTACCTAAATACGTAGGGTAACTGAGATGTTTTGACTTTGACCCAGAAAATGATGGTGTTTACGATCCACTATTTCGCTTCCTATAACACGTCATGCGAAGATCTCTGACTCGGTTTGTTTCCTGTCCACAGAGAGTTAGAGTGAATATGGGTTGATGATTTGTTAAAACTGGAGAAATGCGAGCACAGGGCTATGGTTAATAATTTTAAACTTAAGAATTAGCGATAGTTGAAATCCACAAAGATACGTTGCATGACAACGCCAGTTCATATGCCGGAGCCAAATACACGGCACGACGATTCAGTCATGTTTAAAAACACGTCGCAGATGAGCCGACGTCAGAGCGACCGTCCATTGACATCACAAGTGAACAAATTGGTGTTTTGGGGACATTATCATGCATGATCGCTGATTGTCAACACGACAAGTAGCAGCCACGTTGGGAGCCTCACAGAAACGAGTAGATAACATGCTTGAGGTTGAATTTGACTGCTCAAAAGTTTTTGCTCGTTGGCCCTCATGTCTTTTGATACTGGATTAGGGGCGCATTGGACGCTACATATCAATGAACAAGTTGGGACTACTGGAAGCCGATATAAACAATTTCTTCTCGACTCATCAATATGGATGGGTGCTGACTCCATCACTATCAGCCTGGAACAACAGAGAAGTCCAAACAATGTAAGCGTGTCACACTTCCGACACTGGAGAACACCAAGATCACACCCACAACTGGAGGGGGTGGCAGCATCGCCGTTTGAGCATGCTCGAGGTGCATGGTGATAATGGGTTTATTTGAAAGACATCATATCATAACCGAAAACCATTACCCTGATCTACTACTACAGCGTCTTGGACAAAATATGGAGCACAAATGTTAATAATACCGACGAAAGGAATTTTATTCCACAATGACGACCCCTATCCCACACATCAGTAATTGCTACGGCAACAATCCACTTTTGTGTTCCAAGGTGTTCCGCATTCGCCATATTCACCATACCTGGCACCCTTCGGCCAGGTCATCACCTGCGTTTCCCAAGTTGAAAAATAGTTTAGGCGGTCGGCGTTACGCTGTGTTAATGATATCATTCATACTGTTGTGGAGTTCATAAAGTCAAGGACTCCTATTAAAGTAGAAATAGCGCAGAAGGAAAATGAACAAACACATTATAGTGAGAAAATGTAACAAATTATAAACGATACCATTGGAACTCCATAAGTAGTTATTTGACGGGTCAGGGCCAAAACTTTTCATTCACCCCACAGTCGATAGGGGGGCAAGTCACCACCATCACACGTTACTCAACGGTGAGAAACGCAGTTCAGTGCCGCAACGTGAATAGACATGTTAAAAGAGTGAGATACTAAATGCAACATAATACAAAAAATAATATTATTATTATTAATATTATAATAAGCCGTAACAGCGCTTCGCTGCCGCGCGACCACCACCAGCAGCGCAAGGGAAGAGTATACCGCGAATCAGTTGCAAACCAGGTGCGCAAACCACTCGGCTAACGGCCGACACAATACGAGGGATGTTCAGGAAAACCGAACTTTTGACACAGCGCGGCAACCGGAAGAGGAAACGCGCTGCGGCTACTGAGCACATGTGATGGCTTGTTTAGACAACAAGCTGTCATTTGTCGCATTTCGCTCTGAATGTTGGTCGGACAGCTACAGTCGTTGAAAGGAGCACTTGCACAAGCGGTTCGTCGGATTAGTGCCAAAGAGACAATGAAAGAGCTTGAAGAACAACGCGTGTGTGTGAAGTTCTGCTGCAGACTTGGCAAAACTTATACGGATATATTTCAATTACTTAGTCAAACATACGGGGAGGACTGTATGAGTCGTATGCAGTGCTATCAGTATGTTAAGTGTTTTGAACACGGCAGAATGTCGGTCGGTGATGATCCCAAGCCTGGACGACTTTCCACATCAACAGACGATGACCATGTCGAGAGTTCGTGCTGTGATCCGTGGAAATCATCGCTGACGAAGTGGGCATCAGCGTAGGATCAAGTTATCAAATTCTAGTGCGTTTTAGGGATGCGGTGCGCAGGAAGAGGCCAGAACAGTGGGAAAACCAGATTGATGCGCCGGTTCATGCAGCGCTCCTTGTCTGCAGCTACCTAGCAAAACATCACATTACCGTTGTCCCCCATCCACGGTATTCTTCGGACCTAGCCCCTGCAGACTTTTCCCTGTTTCTCAAACAAAAGCACGTTGAAATGACGTCTTTCTAACCATACAGGCGATTCAGGACAATGCGACAAGACCCGCGCACAATTCTAGAAAGTACGTTACAGGAGACTTTCTAAAAATGGAAGCACCGTTGGGAACGGTGTATTGTCAGTAGTGGGGACTACTTTGAGGGGGAAAGTGAAATGTGCAATGAGTAATAAAGATAGCACAGTGAAAATTCGGCTTCTTTTAGAACACCCCTCGTACAAAAGCAAAATCAAAAAACGATATCATGCATAGTTTCAAATTACACAGATGAGTAATGGTGGTAGGAGGGCAAAAGACCAGGGAACTCAGGGTACAAACGCCATTGGGGCCTGTTCTTTGCCGTACTAACAAGCGCATCCAACCATCGTCCTTAGCATCCAAGTCAAGCAGTGGGGAGACATTAAGAGAGGCCAAGTTCGAATTAAGGGTTTCAAGTCCTTTTAACCAAGTCGTCACTTGGGCTCCCCTCCCCTTTCACCACCATACCCCCGGTGCGCAAACAACACACGACGCGGCGGGACTCGGTGTACTGGAATGCGCAACACGTGCCCCGGCCATCCGAGCCTGATGCGTGATACAACTCTGCTGAGAGGCTGACTCGCTCTTCCTACATCAAGTAAACGACGTCGAACACGCTCATTGCTCACGCGATGTTCCCACCAGACATGAGCTAAGCTGCGAAGGCAGCGATGGTCGAACGTAACAAGCATCTTTATATCTGTCCATCTGATGGGCCAGGTTTCACAACTGTACGGGAGTGTTGAACGGATGGTTGCATTGTAAACTCTGCTCTTCAGGGCGAGAGTGATGTCGCGCTGGCGTCATAGATAGTGGTGATTGGAAAAACGCCACGAATTTTCGCTGTAGGTTTCGTGATCTTATCTTTTATTCTAGGAGCGTTAAAATAGCTGGCTAGCCAGTTGAATTGCTGCACTACCACTAAGAGTCAGCTCAGAAGTACGTCTCTCCCAATCATAGAGAGGCACTTTGAATTTGGAAGGTGCAAAGCATAGCCTAAAACGACTGACAACCAGTGCTAATCTGTCCAGTGCAGTTTAGCACGTTTGGGAGCAGCAACAGATAGGGGCAACATCGATAGCGTAATTCAAGTAAAGAAGTCGATCACCGGGAAGCAGCACCACGCCTTCAAAGTTGTGTCCCGTGAATGCTACCTCCATGATTTCGTCAATGGCGAAATTAAAAAGTAAAGGTGACAGCCATTAACTTTGTCGCACACCGGTGGAAACATAGAAAAGCGGCAATATGTTGCCATAATCCCTCATTCTGTTGGAACGAAGCGCGTAAATTGTGATGGCAACTGAAACAAATGTGGAGTGGAAACGCTGTGATACCGGTAGGCAGATGGCCAATCGAACGCTATGCGGCATTTCGCGGAGTACCGAACAGATGCAACTTAGCCGGAAAGAAAGTGAGCATGTCATCGGAAGAGGATTGGTCAGCAGAGCAGTGAATGGTCTGCGCGCGCCCATATCGAGCTCTGTGAGGACAGCCAGTAAACCGGAAAAACAGCCACTGCGCGTGCAGGTGACCAATTAGGCGTCAGTAGGTCCCAATTCAATCTTGCGAAAGAGCGTGTAAGCGCGAGAGGCGGATGGGTTTGCCGGGCCACGAATAGATGGTACGCACCGGAGTCAAGGTTTGCTGTGGCACCTTGACAAGGGAGAGAGCGTGTGACGATATGGATAAATGACCAACCGAGCCAGCCGTACAACCCACCCAGAAAGTCAGAAAAGCGGGTCGAGGTAATTTTAGGCAGGATGAACGTAATGAACAAGTGTAAACCAATGGAAATAGAGCCAGCGACATAAGGCAAATAACGAGGGTGAGCCAGTAGAGAGGACTCTCACAAATAGTGTATTTACTCTATAAATAACCATGCGTAATCTTAATAAATAACTTCGTGATCGCAGCCCAGTCTTGGTGATTTACGGAAAGCTAATCGACATAAATCAGTCTTGTAATAATAGCATATATATCGGGTACATTTTTCCCGAGCAACCAGTATAAAAGAGCACATTAATCTACCTAATCAAAGGTGCCCAAGATACCTCTCCCCAAGAGATGCGTGAAATGGCCCTCAGCCAGTAATGATGCAGACGCCAGAACGTTGAAATCCATGGCGTCGTGTTCATCGCTCAATTAGACTATATGTGTTATGTACGTACGCCCGACAAAAAGCGATTATGGAACAGACTGGTCGTGAGAATCTCGGAATGGTCAGACTAGTTGAGAACTAAAACACGATAGTAGTGAATAGTTAGGGGATTTATTTTGTTTTTGAGAAAATTCGTCGCAGTTAGACACGGTCAGACAGCCACCAAATAAGCAGGAAAGCGCTAGACCGACGTGGTAAAGGTCACTGACTCGTAGAAGTAAGATCATGGGTTGGAATCTAGTAGGATTCAGCGGGTGCGCGGTATTGACTACTCTCAATAGGACGAAACGGCGGTCCAGCGCTTTCCTGGATGTGTCAAACTGTGACGAATCTTCTCAAAAACAGATCACAGTAATTCTCTCAGTAAGCGTTATATCTCGTCTTCAATACAGTCGTTTGGAGTGGTCTCATAAGAGCGCACATGCAAAAGAGCTGAGGTAAAAAATGTACGGGAATATTAAGAAAGACTCACCTTGTTATCGGTCACATAATCAGAAAGTCTAAGCCCCGAATCTTGGGCGCTGCGGGTTACACTGCTACTCGAATCGCTACTGCTACTACTGCTGAAGGCGACGGGGGCCGCAGTGGCACAGGAAGCGTTTGCAGGTGCAGAAATGGAAGGAGAACGAGAGGATCTCGAGATGTCCGATCCGTTAACTTTGACGCTGGGATTGTGGATATAAAGGCTCTCAGTGCCAACCATGTTGTTATTTGACAGGGAACCGATTCCAGCGAAAGAATCTTGGGATATTCGGTCAGTATTTGTATCGTGCGCGTTAAGGGAGGGCAAATCAGATATGCCGCGCGAGTTGTGAACTCGTTCCGCAGTGACATGAGGAGCATGGGGCATGGGGAATGATGCTGATCGATTTAAGTGGGCCTAAAAAACGAAGGAACGGAGAATCATGACAGCTGATCCAATGCACACAAATACACATAAAGGGTAGAAAAGGTAACCAGAAACGCGGTCACTTACATATTTGTCTCCGCACGGGAAGTCGCGCGCAGGCCTTGTTGAGTCTACAAAAAAACAACGAGGGAGAAAGAAAGAGTTGTACCCATTGTGAAAATTATCGCAAAGCTGGATATAAGCACATCCAAAAACCAAGAGAAAAAGATGGATACGTCAGCAAAACGAGATAAGAAGCGAAAAATACCGGTGAGAGTGGGGGAACCAAGCTCCAGAGGCCAGCTATGGCCATATGTGACACCATGGAAGGGCGTAACAGATTTCTACAAACTGATAAATGAAGGATTAAAACCCCTCGAAAGGACCAATTATTTCAACAACAAATAGGATTTGAATCAATTGTGCTCAGACGAAGCACCAAGCAGTTTCGAGTCATTAAAGCCCGAGAAGCGACGTAGGTAATAGCAATTTGTCATTGATCGGATTCGTTCTAAACTACAATTATTGGTAGTCAATTCGTATGCGGATTTTGATCTGTTCCCCGAGCTGAATGATTATTGTGCAGACGTTTTGTTGCTTGACTAGGCAACATCATCAGTGCGGCTTCAGGGGCCTGGTTCGCAGTGCCTCGTAAGCGACTTCAATGTCCAAGTGCTTGTTGATCGAGTTCTGTTTTGAATGCCAGGCTTCAATGAACTCACGTGCTTGCCGGCTTTTAGCCCTTCCGAGGATACTGGCATGCTCTAGGTCGAACTGATGGTTCTCGGCATCCATATGCACTGACATCAGGGAGTTCTGATCGTGGCGACGAATGGCTAGGCTGTGTTCGTGTAGCCTTGTGCCAAGCTTTCTTTCAGTGTGTCCCACGTAGTATTTGTCGCAGTTCCGGCAGCAGATCTTATAAATCACACCAGTTTCTTCCTCGTTGCTAAGTTTATCTTTCACTTGGAAGAGTTTATTGCGAATTGTTTCCGTTGGCTGGTATGCAACTTTGACTCCAAAAGGGAATAAAAGCCTCGCTGCCATTTCAGAGATTCCGTTGATATAGGGCAGTGTTGTTCTCTTTTCAGCTGTTGCATTTGTCGAGGTGTGTCGAGCAACCTTTTGTGGTGCGAGGCAGCGTAGAATGAAGCCTTTTGGGTACGAGTTCCGCTTGAGCAGATTGAAGAGATGGTCTTCTTCTGCCCGTCTCAGCTGCGGTGTGCCACAATGGGTTTGTGCTCATTTGAAATGGGTTCGCACGCATCTGCGTTTATGGGCTGCCGGGTGATTGTTGCAGTAGTTAAAGATCTGGTCCGTTTGCGTAGATTTTCGGTAGACTGTTATTTTCAATCCTTCAGCACCAGTCTGTCATATGAGAACGTCTAAGAATGGTAACTGCGCGTTAATCTCCTCCTCTCTGATGAATTGGATGTGACCGAACACGTGGTTGATTAGTTCGTGTGTTTCCTCCAATTTGGAACGTTTGAGGATGAAGGTGTCGTCTACGTATTGTATTCAAAGTTTGGTCTCGCGATTAGAAGTACTATTTGTTCCGGCGCCTGCATCACTGTCTCGGCTACCAGACCAGAGATCGGCGATCCCATTGATGTGCCTCTTATCTATTCGTAAATTTGGCCATTGAAAGTGGTATGTGTTGTTAGACAGAATTCAAATCTGCTCAAGCGGAACTCGTACCCAAATGGCTTCATTCTACGCTGCCTCGCACCACAGAAGGCTGCTCAACACACCTCGACAAATGCAACAACTGAAAAGAGAGCAACTCCGCCCTATATCAACGGAATCGCTGAAATGGCAGCGAGGCTTTTGTTACCTTTTGGAGTCAAAGCTGCACAACAGCCAACGGAAACAATTCGCAGTAAACTCTTCAAAGTGAAAGCTAAACTTAGCAACGAGGAAGAAACTGGTGTGATTTATATGATCTGCTACCGGAACTGCGACAACTACTAGTGGGACGGACTGGAAGAAAGCTTGGCACAAAGCTACACGAACACAGCCTAGCCATTCGTCGCCACGATCAGAACTCCCTGATGTCAGTGCATATGGTTGCCGAGCACCGTCAATTCGACCTAGAGCATACGGGTATCCTCGGAAGGGCTAACAGCCGGCAAGCACGTGAGTTCATTGAGGTCTGGCATTCAAAACAGTACTCGATCAACATGCACTTGGACATTGAAGTCGCTTACGAGGCACTGCGAACCAGGCCCCTGAAGCCGCACTGATGATGTTGCCTAGTCAAGCAACAAAACGTCTGCACAATAATCATTCAGCTCGGAGAACAGCTCAAAATCCACATCCACACCCCGAGCTACGGATATTCTCATTTATTTCAAGTCAACTTGTCTGCTCGAAAGTGCCGACCATATTTGGACTGAGCGCTAGTTTTCTGTCTACTCGTACCGCGTTTGTAGCTGATCTTGCCAGGCGCCTTTTAGTTAAGGCTATCCGCTGCTTTTGGCTAGAGTTGAGAACGCGAGCGTTTCAACCACAGGGAGATCCACCAAGCGTTACTCTAGAAGTTCAGCTTTGGCAATGTTTGGATCCAGTGAACAGAAATAACCAGGAAGGAATATGGACCGATGAACACGACGGACCACACAGAACCACGGGCGTAAACCAATGTTGCTTAGGTGAAAAGCATTACTAGGTACCCAGGAGGGGATGTAACAACCTACGAATCACTAGATAGAAGCCCAACAGCTGTATATGCAGTGAGAAGTGATTGTAGCGTTCTAAGTGATTGTGCTGCTAAAAACAGCGGAATTGCTCACCCACAGCTTGTCAGACGGCTTTTCACGAACTCGTAGAGTGGTATTCAGAGCTCCGGCTTCAGTAGCAGTCAATCAGACAATGAACACAGACTGTTCAGTCTTCGCATTGATCAGCGCTTGTTTCTTTAGAGTACCAGTTTTCGGCACTCGAGACATACTGCTACCAGGCGCCCGCGTTCGCGAAAGCAAGAGTAGTCCGACGTAGCGGTAAGTGATGGTGCGAAAGCGTAACAGATTACCGATCACGCATTGATTCGTGATAAGGTTAGCATGCGCTTCTGAGGATGGCCCAGGAATGCACATAACTGATCAATAAAATCTACAAAATTGTAGGCTGGTAGCTCAGGTTGTTCAGATGGCGGTTGAACGGTTCGCCTCGCTTAGAGGCTCCTCTACGCTACGCTACTGCACGCCACTCAACTACTCACTGATGATGTCACCTCGATTGATGACTAAACGTTCGCAACAGCTGCCAAGCTCAGCGAACCGTTCAACCGCCAGCAAAATATACAAAGTCCAACGACGTTAGCCAAGTACAAGGCCTTATTGTAGACATTGCTTGGCTCAGCTATTGAATATGAACTTAATTCACAATGGGCGCGCATCAATTATGCCTTAGTTTGTGCAAGTATCGATGTTGCTCGTCGTCCGCCGGAGAACCGGGTCCGCGCTGTAACCTTGTCGCTCATGTACTGCTCGCTCGATCCCCGCTGACGTCAGTCATGGTGAAGAAGGCCGATCACTAGGTCGAGAATTTCACAAGAATCTACAAATGAACCGTGAAACCTAGTGGTGAACGTGCTAAAGGAAAAGAACTTACTCGTCCCTAAGGTAATACCAGAAAACTTTACATCTCATCCGAGTTACCGAAGGTGTCCCATCCGGCGTAAGCGAAGCAATGTGCGAAGAGGACGGAACGATGGGCTGAACATTTTGGCTCGCAGTTTTGCTGGCCGCCAGCTCCATTTGCATCCTCCGGAATGCGCAGTGGCGCTGAGTGTATCCACACAGACCACCAGGAAATCTGACAGGAACTCTGCCTACTGAATGCTTATAAAACACCTGATCCTCATCGTCTATCGACCTATTTAGAGATAACGGCTATTCCATGGTTGCAGGACCCGACGCTCTGTTCTCAAAAGAGGTTCCATAGAATTGGGTTAAATCGATAGCCATCCCATCGTCAAAAAATGCCTGTGTATATTGTGACCCAAGTGTAGGCGTAGATGTTTAGTTCCCATCGTTCGCAAGTTCTGGGTGTCCATCATACATCGCAGACTATCCCCAACGCGCGAATCCCGATAGCGGTAAGAACAGGCTAGGTTGCGTTATAAGTATGGTTGCAACGACGGAATTTTCACAATCCGTCAAGAGTACCAAAAAAACGATTGTAGCGTGCATGGACACCCGTGTTGTCTTCGATGCTGTCGACAGGACTGCATTGTGGTACGGTCGGTTCAGGAATGGAATCCCCGAGAAGTTAGTTTCCGTAATGCGCAGAGGACCGAAGGATGCGCACCACTGATGAGCCCCAATAGGGCGAAACGGCCGTCTGGTGCTTTTCCGGACAGCTGCTCGACATATCTGAATTGTCGGCTGATTGCGACGAACAAAAATGCGTGATTTGTACAGTCTGAATCCGGGAAACTCAGGACTTATGACAAGCTATCGTCTTCCTTTGTTGTCATCAGTGGGGTTCGAAAAGGATGCCCTAGCTCCCTATCCCTCTTCAGTTTTGTCATTGGGAATGTCCCTAAAAATGCTCCGGAAGACTTGTTGAACGCTGGCGTTGAGCTCCTCCAAGATAGTCGAGCTGTTGATTTGGGCTAAAATGATGTGTTGTCGTATTGTTGAATGACAGTCCACAGACCATCCAACTTGAACTTAACTGCTTAACGATTGAAGCATCAAAGTATGGCATGCAATTTTCCCCATACAAGTAGAAAGCGCTTTTCCTAGACTGGCAAATGCTTGGAATTGCAATCACTTTTGGTGGCGAGACATTGGAGGTTGTGGGGTTTTGTCTATCTAGGAAGCTGCATCACTGCTGGTGGGGCTGGTGGAGATGAGATTTAAATACATAACTCAAGAGCTCATCACGCTTTCTGCGGGCTGAGGCACTTGTACCACCATGGCATCTGTCTCTCCATCAAAGGACGGATTTATTGTGCGACCTTCCGTGCTGTGCTGTTGTATGGTTGCGAGACCTGGCCTGTTCGTACCGTTGACTTGCGCCGACTGTCAGTCGGGCGGCTCATTGCCCGGTTGTGGTGGCTGAGTCGAGTAATGTTAATAAGCAAGTTAGACAGAGCGTCTTGGGAGGAGAAACCCGTTGGCTCGAAAAGCTCATCTCACTGCATCAGTTGCGATGGCCTGGACACGTATTGCGCATACTCGTTCGGCATTTTCCGCGCCGTGCGTTGTTTGTTGTGCTGGACGAAGCTGAAGAAGGTGGCAAGATGGACAGTCTACAACTTGGAGAGGCCGCGTGAAAAAGCTGACAAAACAGTTGGACTATCTCGGTTGTTCTCGACTCCATGGTTAACGAGCCAGAGATGCAGAGTGTAGCTGGTTGGAGACCCTAGAAATCATGACCAAAACCGAAGTCAGTGGCAGATGAGCATCACAGTGTGTTGTGGCGATCGTCATTCGCTTCCGTTAGTAAACAAACTAATAAAAAAACCAAACAATGTGGGTGGGGAAATCAGGCGAAAATTTTCCATTTGCTGTTCTCATTCCAATTCTGTTTTCTTATTCAACAGATGGCCGGTTTCAAGCTCAATGACAGTTAGTCTGGAGAGGTAATAACGTTGCTGAAAGAGCTTTATGTCTAGATCGAATGTGGTCTCATTTGCTTTGTAGTTTTGTGGGATACGGAGGAAAACTAATACAAAGTCTTCGACTCGACTAACTGAATGGGACCCGGAGACCGTTGGGAAGACCAAGTGATAGGGACAAAAAAGGATAGATGAACCTGAGGCCGGTTTCTATATGTGACAGAACACGTCAGAGGAACAAGTGAAATCACCAAACGAGGAGGAAAGCGGTGGTGTTGCAACGAAAAGCGTAATACCTTGTTGTCCCAGATGCGCTTCTGTGCTCGATAAACGGGCGTCGTCCTCGGAAGAAGGGACGCATTTACGTGACTTGTCTCGATGGCTCTCTGAAGCAGGAGTAGCCAATGAAATGTGACAATTCCATCCACATTCCAGTCCAAGACGTTCGGCGAACACTCTGCTGCGTAATTCATTTTCCTGTGAAGGGAAATGGACAACAGCGAGGCCATTGACACCGCCTGATATCAAAAGCGACTAGGTGTGCTAAAACCGGAAAACTTGGTAGTAAACAGATTGAATGAAACACGAACACAAACCATCACAAATCTGAGGATGAAGTCCAGGGGTTGATAAAACGTTGGAGAGGAGAGGCCAGAGAAAGAAGGAGTGACAGAATTGATGGCACAATAAAAGTAATGTAATACTCAGCAGAGAGACGCAAGTGTCTAGTATGTAAACGTACTCGTGAGAAGTAGACGAAGCGAACGCATGCTTGGTCCAAGCGTCGGATGGAATCCACTACGCTGTAGTTGACAGGATACTGTAGACTGACAAGACCGAGGAAGATGTGGCCACGAAAAAGTGGCTTCAAATCGGTCGGATCAGAAGTGTGCTCTGAGCTGAAAAGAAGAGGAAATGGACTGGTGGGAGCGTATAGGTACCGTAAGAAAAATGGCTTTGATCGTAGTAAACAACACAAGGATCGAATGCGAGTCGAGCTTAAACTCGTCTCCTGTTCGTCAGTTCCCGAGGTAGTGCAGTCGAGGTATACCAAGCGCCAAAACGCAGACAGAGAAAAACGGTTTGAAGAAGTACGATCGCTTGACACGTTGAGAAGCAAAAACGGAAACGACTAGAGTAGTTTGAGTACGGAGAGCGGATGAAACAGTTTCGTGTGGCTACCGGTAAGTAGCAGCGCCGCGCTTTTACCTTATTAAACAGGATGATTGATGGGGAATTTACTTTATCCGCCGCAAGAAGAACGTTTTGAGCACCGGGATTACCGCTGTGACCTTGAATGGGTGCTCGACAATCGATTGAGCGAATGAGATCATCAAAGGGTATTACGAATTGTCCCCGATGGAACCGGTTGAGAAGCAGTATCAGAGATGACCTGTTGATGGCGGTTTGGATTGTATTGGGTCAGATAATGTGATGCAGAAAACCGAACCAATCGTTTGGCACCAACTACTTAGCATGGTCAATATGTGACCAACCCGCCAATGACAACGCATGACGGGTAAGCATGCAACTGAGTGGTTTCGAAATCCCGACGCCGACTAGAATGTTCTGAAGGCGTTGATCAGTAGCTTCAGCTCGGATGCTCTGTTAATGTAGGCATGGTGTCGTTGAAAAAACCAACGGAAATTAAAGGTTTGTATCGCGGAAACTGATGTGTGTCCTAGATCACCACAGAGGGAGTTTAAAAGACGAGGACAACTTTGGAATGTGAGTCGAAGCCTAATCCCAATCCATCGATCGCACCGTAGCATTGTATACCTGTTTCGTCACGTCGGTGCCAGAGCCCTAAGAATGTTCAAAGAGACCTAGTCCGATACGCCATCAACGCTACCGCAGCTCCAAAGGTAAAAGAGCCAACTGGCCACTTCCAGGGGACAGCTCGTATTTGTGAGAGCAGGAGGAGCCCCAGTCCAGTTCTGCAGGAACACGTTACAAAATGAGGTAGCGAAGGTCATTCCGAACAGGAAGGCAAGCACTTCCAATCTACGCAGTGTATTCTGGGTAACCTGCGATAAAGTACGAACTATAGCGAAGGAGGCAGCTCAATGCCGCCGTAATCGAAGTTGCCCACGGTACACTACAGGATGCTATCCATAGAAAAGTTGTGTAGAAAAGTTGATACAGGGCAACCTTGTCTCACGCTACTGATGAAAAGGAATACTGGAGAGAGATGGATATACATTCACATGCGGTAAAGTGTTTGGGAACGAATAACTTGGGATATGGTAACATACTTGTTGAGCACTTTTCCGTAAGGCAATTCCAGAGACGATATCTGTCAGATGAGTCCGACGCCGATCATGTGCTTAAGATGACAACGATTGTTGGCCGACTAAACATTTGACGAATCACAAATATTTGGTGAAAAAGCCGCTCGACACCATCCAAATTGAAAGCGTACTATGTAGGCAAGTGACATACACAAAGATGGTAGAGTACATACACTGCAGAGTGAGCGGATGTCGAACGAGACCAGTGATAGAGCAGTCATGGAGAATAAAAAAACCTATTGCGATAGATTAGGCAACTAACAGAAGTTTACACCAAAATAAATTGCGGTCCAAACCGAGGTTAAAAGCTGCAACCCACACACATACATGACGGGTAATCCAATCGAGCAAAAACAATCATTAGCTGGTGTGACAACTGATGCTCGGAGATATAGTAGTGGGAAAACCATAGCGGTAATCATTGAATTCAAGGTCCGGGTTTCAGATTAGCTAATCCTATTAGAAAAGTCCGAAAAAGAGTGCGGACAAAATCCTATGTTTAGCTATTTCAAAACGATCCCGGTAACCGAACTGGACGACAGTTATTTCGAACATAAACACAATGAAAATTGGGGGTGTGACACAATATACACAGAAAACAGGTATACATAAAACAATCATTATACTATATTCAGTCATCACTAGATGGCTAGCTACGGTATGTCCAAATTCGATCGATATTCCTGAAGTGGTACTCCGGCAAACATCAATTACATTAATCGGTTTTGTATTCGATCAAACAGCCGCTTGGCGGCCCACTTCCATATGATCCATCGATCGAGCTAGAACAGTACGAGCGATTTGTCCCCAGATGACACCAACAAAGACGACGTCCTCATCTGTGACAGCTCTCGAACGTGCTAAATGACACTGTACAAATTAGCCTTGGCTGTCAGTCGTTTCGGGCTATGGTTTGCATCATCGAAATGCAAAGTTCTTCTCCGGGATTGACAGGGACCCACCCATGCATTGACCCTTGGTGGTGATCAGCTAGAAATCGTTCAAGACAGTTATATCAGCGCCAGCAGAATTGAAGATAAGATCAAAAACCGCATAGCAAAAGCTCGAGGTACTTTCGTCAATCTCCGCCACCTGTGGCGTCGGCGAGCCATCACTCTTGTTTTGAAGGACAGAGTTTATAATGAAGCCGTCCGTTCAACCCTCCTGTACAATTGCGGGACCTGGCCCATTGGATCAGCCGATATAAAGAGGCCAGTTACATTCGACCATTGCTGCCTTCACAGAATAGCTCTTGTCTGTCTGATGGGAACACTACACGTGCAATGAGCGTGTTCGGCGTCGCGTATTTGCTACAGGAAGATCGATTGAATCGCCCAGAACAATTATATCATGTATCAGGCTAGGCCACGTGTTGCGCATGCCAGCACACCAACTCCCACATCGTGGGTTGTTTGGGCGCCCTGGTTCTGGATGGAAGAATTATAGAAGAGGTCAATCGATGACTTGGTCAAAAGGAACGAAGTCCCTCAATTTGAAGTTGGCGTCGGTTGATGTATCCCGACTGCCGGGCTGGTTACCTAAGCACGATGAACACGTTTGGTGGGATACACTATCTGACATGGCGAAGAGCCGACCTCAGTGGTGTTTGTGTTGTGAGTCTCTTCGTCCCTCCCTTCCCCTATAGCTCACACCCATCAACTACGATGTTAAACCCAATGCACAATGTGATATTTTTTGGACTGTATTGTTTAATCCCTTGTCCATTTGTATTGCAGCTGAGGTGTGTCTCTAAGCATCAGCTAAAGTGTATTGATGATGATGATGACACCAAGGAGAGTTGGTCACAGGCGTCGCAACGATTAGTGGGCCGGAGTCCATGTGGATTGTAGCAGTACAGCGATTCGTCAAGCCAAGTCACAGTAAGCGACATATTGGGGAGTTACTCGAATCACATAGTGGAAAAGTGCAGTCTGAGGAAAGATAAAGTTTCACGGTGTTCTATTTCTGGGCCAAGCACGACATGTTCACACTGATAAAACACGGGCAAATAATTGAGAGTTTACCGACAATCTTTGATCGTTTTGGGTAAACGGGACAGCTGAACTCGAATTGTTGATGGATAAGCTGCAGTGTCAATGCATAGCAACCTGAAATCCTTTAAATCCCGTTGTCGAATCGACGAAGCTCACTATGACGTCGGAATGACTTAACGCTACGCACCTGCTTCCTTCGTAGGAGTGGAACATCCGTTGTGCAGTGTATCGCGGCCTGACTTGCAACCTCCTCGCCACGGAGTCGAGTTCCGGACTAAACGGTGGTGGAAAATATGGGGTATCTGCCTTGTAATCCAAAGGACACTGGTTCGAATCTGCATAGGTCGAGACAGTCTAGCAATAACCTTAGCCACTGCACGACCGGTAGTGATTGTGTGACAACGAACCGTCGGTACAATGTGTCCATGTAACGTTGGTGCCCTTCGTCCCTTCTTTCTGCATAGCGGTTAGCATGAAGGATAAATGGGTTCAAAAATGAGCTATAAAGCACTGATCAATGTGTTTCTTCACAGTGCAAGACTTAAGACTCTATCACTGCGGAGTTTCAGCGATACCGATGCACCTGACCGGAGGTAAAAGTGAATTGAAAGTAAATAAAATAAAATCCATGTTAGAAGTCACGCGCAGATACCATCCTACCAGCTTATAACGAATAGCCTTCCAATTGTGAGTTACTAAGGTACTATGGGCGATCTCGTTGTAATTTGCCTATGGCATTCCGTACACAAATGTTGATACAGAAGGTCGCCAAACAAAGCGCTGGTATGTTCGAACGGAAGCCGGAAGAGATAACATCACACAAACTATTTTTCCAGCTAACCTGGTGCCGTTGGTTTGAGATGCGTCCTTGGGGCGGGGCTCCACGGGCACATCATTCGGGGGCTGTGTTTTTGCGTGGTGAAATCCACCGCTAGATCGAAACGAGACTGCCCAACGGTGAGGAGTAAGTCGCCCTGGTACTCCGGGACAAGGGAATGACAAGCGTTTCGCAGCATTCCCACACAGGGTCAAGTGCACAGAAGAGGGATCATCACTGTCTGATGCAATTGGATGTTTAAGCAGCAAAGGTGGCGAAATTGCTTCTGGTGATCTGGTAGCCGAATCTATGGGAAGTTGAATGCTTGCAGGTCTTGTGCAGTTGCCTTGCGATAGGGGGGCATGTAGCTCCACTGAGGGACTGTTATCAGTTGGAGAGGTATCATCTTCCTAAACATGAAGAAAGTCTGAATAAATGAACTACATACCTGTGGAAGCCGTAGGAGTACAGTGTCACAAATCGACTGACTTTCCACATCGTTCGGATGCAGTTCGGTGTAAGGTGCAAGCAATGGCCGAGTTAAAAGTGGGACGTAGGAGAAACCCATACAAAACGCTGCAGATGCATTGCGATTATAGAAGTCCAACAATGCACAGCGTTCGGCATTCTGCATGGGACAGACGTCACGTCCGTCCCACAGATCGGAACATAACGAAACTAACATGTTGCCTGAGCCTTGGGACATTAACTGATAACTGCCGGTGGAGGAAGGGACGTGATGGATGGTCGCAAAGCAGCTGTTCAACGTGTGTGTCTGCAAGGCAATGTGAAGAGAGGAAGGATGTTCACTGAAAGACAATACATTGAACACTGAAAAGGCCAATGCACACAAATACGTAACAGTGTAAACATGCACGACGCAGTCTATGTGCTTTACCTGTAGGAAATTTGGCCATTACGGCCACATGCACACACAAAGCGCCAATGAGAGTTGGTAAAACCATTGAACGATTAATACAAGTCCCCAATGAGACTGTATTTATGTAAAGCTCTAGAATGACCACTGAGGTAAGACAATAGCGTAACAAGCGGACCCATGTACTACTGGTTCGGCATAACATTTGAAATGTAGTTTTCGCGAATTAGAAGTACGTGCCGCTGGAATATGTAAATCAATGTGTGTGCACGTGAAAGGTGACTATTTATGCTACCTAACAGAGAACCTGGTCAATATATAACCCTGATTCGTGACATGGATGTAATACGCCGGAAAGGAGGAATAAAGAAGACGAAGTTTCAACGGAGCTGTCATACGAATATGTTTACAAATAACTCCCTCCTTTAAGACTTCCGGAATGAAAGCTCTACAAGAGGATTGATGGATAAACCTTGATTTTGCAGGCAAAACTAAACGGAATAATACGTTGCGTTACACGTCAAGATGTGTTATGCACTCCCAAAGTACAAATTATTGATGCATGACTGGACCGATGGCCCACTGGTTCTAACTGACACCGTACAGCCACTAAACGAGATGGATGATTTCCCTTACCGTTGTAGCTGTCACCTCTGGTTGTCACATAACTACGACGGTTAATTCGCGCATCAGCCAGACCTGAGTGGTTTTCCAGAGGCTCAATTACCTATGGAGACGGTGAGATATCAGTTTGTCAGTGAAAGGAATGGGTTATAACGCTGCGACTAGGTCGGCGTTACAGTAGAGGAAGAAAACCTTGTCAGCTCGCAGCGAATATAGTAAAGGCTTGACAGCACTTGACCACCGGTGCTTGCGGAGTATTTGTTAGGGAAACAAAGCAAACGAGCCTGTGATGATCGATCGTCGCCTATTGGAAATGGAACGAAATCAGGGATTCAGCGCAGCCCTACGTAGGGTCACCAGTTAAGTTCAACTTAAGACTTGAACCCGGTTGGAGTTCCATTGATTTGTATCAGTTGGCATCTCCTATAATGTTGACTAGCTCCAATGTGTTTGGTAGCTTTGCTTCGACCCTAGTTGAGTCTCAGTATTCCCCATGCATACGAATCTGTTCTTTCTCAGATCCTCTTCCCGTTCTCATCTGTGGTCGTGGGTTTTGAGCAGTTGCGTGGGGTTTGGGCAGCAGTTCCGCGGCGACACATCATGTTTGGCGACGTAGTTTCCTACTGGCAATGGCAAGTTCTGCTAAAGGTCTGAAGTCTATTTTCACACAGCAGCAACAACAATTTGAGGCATCTCAGCTGCGATTGATCGAGACTCTTACTTGACAAGTGACTGTCTAATCTGGCCCAACGCAAAGCACATCCCGACTTTCCGTTGATGTAGTACTCAGCAGTGTCACAGAATTTACTTTGGATTCCGAATTTGGATTGATTTTCGACGCGTGGTTCATGGGTTATGGGGATATGTTCAAAGCGGAACTGGCAAGCCTAAACGATGCGTCAAAATTTCGGCTGCTGCTGAGGAAGCTCGGAGCTATGGAACACGACAGGTTTGCCGATAGACGCACATGACTACAATTTCGAAGAAACAGGTGCCCGCCTCACTGAAATATTCGGCGATAAGTCCTCATTATTCATTAATCGGTACAAATGTGTTAAGCAATGCAAGATAGACGCTGAGTCTCATTTATCATGAGGCAATCGTAAAGCGACAGTGCTAAAAGTTCAAGCTGAAATCTCTCACAGGGGAGCAGTTTGAATGTTTGATTTTGACATGCAGCTTACAATCTCCAAAGAACGTCGAGATAAGAACCAAAATGCTGAGACAACAGGAGCGCTATCAAGACGTCACACTGCAGACCGTTAAGGCAGACGCTCAAAGAATCATTAGAAACACGATGCAGTAATGATAGAGGATTCCAAGGCGAACTTTGGTGACACCATGGTTCAGGCAATCACTAAGCCCACATCCGCTGAACACATGAAACACTTACAAGGTAACCCCCGTCGACCTGCTGGCGCTGCGGCAAGTGATACTTTGTTCGACAGTGTCCTTTCAACAGGCACGTGTGTCAAAAGGGTCTCGAAGGGGGACACAAAGAAAGCCATTGCAGGCCCAGGCAGTCGATCAGGCAAACATCACATATCCGACAGAAAGTACACCAACCCTTTTCCAGGAGAATGAACGCCAAGTTCACTGATAACAGCAAAGATCGATGGAAGTTTGTAAGCATTCTCATCAACGGAAAGTTGGTTGGCTTGCAGATTGGCACAGCCCCATACATTACGGTGATATCAGTAAACCTGTGGAAGACGGTCGGATCACCAGTCATCAACCCGACAGTGCAGCGCATCAGAAGTGCTTCGGGTTACGAGCTGTCTTTGCTGGGTCAAGTGAGCCTCCTTCGAAAAATCGGACTATGACGGAGCGACCCCAGTCGGTTGGGACAGTTTCATGCTCCTACAGTTTCACGAGTAACATGTAAATCAACCAAAAGAGCAGATCCTCCGAATTCGAAGTGGACTAGACGAAGATAAGCTGGTAACGAAGCTTTATTCAACTTCAGCATTCCGATCTCACGTTCGAATTCTGAGTGAGAGGGTGAATCTAAATGGAAAGCGCAGGGGGCAGAGCGATCAGTGACCGGCGAGTCGACACCGTGTTGTCCACCATTAGTGGACAATTTTCCAACTTCAGCGTTCAGATCCCCAGCCACCGCTACAGCACGCTTGCCTCTTCTGTGGCGAAGGAGCTCGTTCAGTTGGAGGTAGAAGTCGTCTTTCACCGAAAGTGTCTACAATGTTGGGGCAAGTGCTGCCTTTTGACCGAGCTGTAGCAATGTGCGTACGTTGAGGCATGCCAATCTGAAGGAGGATCGAGGGCTCCAACTATAAGTCAATGAACTGGGCTTGGCCGCTTAGTTGGACATGGGCTTGTTGACAGGACAGTAATGAGGCTCCGCGTTTGCATGTGAGTTGAAACTAGAAGCTAAACGCCTATCAAAGTATGGTTGGGGAGGGCAAAAATCGGGGCTGAAAACGGATAAAATTGAAGTTGGAACGGGACGATAAGGGTGAAAAAGCACAAGAGAGGGAATAAGAAGACGGGAAGGCTTGAGCAGTAGCATCCAAACCCCTAACCACCCCGCTCGATGCGGCAAATAGGGCGCCGTTTATTATCCTCCGCGACGGCCAAAGTATCAAGAAATCGTTTAGTGATGATGGTCAAGTGGAATGCGAATGCTGTTTTTCCTATCACACTGCGTGGGGGACGACTTTTGTCGCGGCGTACCAGAATGTGAACTTTCCGGGGTTGGACTGGATCGAACCTGTCAACCTAAAGGATGTCACAATCAATCAATTTTGTTAAAATATTCGACCTCAGTGGCACCCAAAACGACGGCAGAGGAGCGAATCCGATAGGAACATGCCTCAGTTTTCCGAGGCCACGATAAGTGCGCAAAAATGAAAGCCTGATGCAGTTCCAGTATTTCGAGCAAAGCGCTTCGTACGTAAGCAGTCATCCCCGTGGTTGATCAATAACTGGATCAGTTAGAGAGCAGGAATGCTGCATGCAACAAATTGCCCAGCTTGGGTAGCAGCAATCGTACTTGTTACAAAGCCCTGTGGTCAAATTCGAATATGTGCCGACTTTCCGATGGGATTGAACGACCATCGTTATTCGCATCCAGTTACGGAAGACTTATTTGCGAAGCTCAATTGGGGTAAGTGTTTTGCCAAAGTTGGATCTGTCAGACGCATGACTGCAAGTTGAGTTACATGAAGACTCCAGAGAACTGCTCACCATAAATATGCTCCGGGTGCTGTATCAGTGTCACCGACTACCGTTTGAGGTAAAGTCGTCGCCAGCAATATTCGAACAAATCATGGACACGATGCTGATCGGAGTTGATGGAGCTGTTGTCGGAACGAACACCAGCGACCTTCCTTACAAGCTGGATAGAGTATTGGGTCGAATCGATGAATATGGCTTCAGATTGCGTCTAAAGAAGTGCACCCTTTTTTGGACTCCATAACATTCCTCGGCTTCATAAGTGACAAAGAAGGAAAACGTCCAGACCCGACAAACACCGAAACCATCAATCGCATGCCGCCACCCACAGATGTCCCTACGCTATCTTTCCTTGGGCTCATCAACCATTATAGCCCATTCTTGCCACGCATGTATGACCTCCGGGACCTATTAAAGGAACTGTTAACTAAGGACAAACTTTAGCACTGCTCAGAAGAATGTCAAGAATCATTTGCCAAAGTCAAGAAACTGCTGTGCTCGAAGCTCCTACTGATCCACAACAATCCCACCCTGGATGTTATGGTGGCTGCGGATGCCTCGAACTATGGTATCGGAGTAGTCATAGCTCACTGGTTGTTCGATGGTTCAGAAAAAACCATAGCTCTCGTAGCTAGGTCGCTATCGGTTGCAGAAAAGAATTATGGCCAGGTTGAGAAGGAAAGTTTGGCGACGGTCTATGAAGTGAAGAATTTCCAAAAGAGATGTACGGGAGAAAGTGCACGCTGCTTACCAACTACAAACCCCTGCTGCCGATTTAGGCTCAGTCAGGTATCCCAATATACGCAACGAAAAGGCCGCAGCACTGGGCTACAACACTTTGAAGTGAAAAATGTCACCAAAAAAATTTTGGCCAAGCAGATGCACTCCCATTTGTTGTCGAACGAACCATGTCAGATGGAAGATACCGTTCTTGCCAGAATCTCGATGAAGACTGAAGTGAAACGAGTGGTAGCGGAAAGTTTCCAAAATCTACCAGTGAGTTTCGAAATGGTACGCGATGCGACGACGAAGAATCCCGTTCTACTACAGGCCGTGGAATTTCACACCACTCAGTTTCAAAGGATAATTTGACCGGCGAGCTGCACACATTGTCTCTAAAGAAGGATGTGTTATCGGTTATGGATGGTCTTCTGCTTTTCTCGGAGCGCATTGCCATTCCAACTGAGTTACACTACCGAGCCTTATGTCAATTTCACAGAGGACACCATGGTATCAAGGGGATGAGAATGATCCCGCGAAGTTTTGTGTACTGGCCAAAGATTGACTCAGAAACAAAACATTTGGGCAAGTCATGTCTCAGGTGCGCTATCGCCAACAAATCCTTCAAAAGAGCAATATTGTGTTGTTAGCTACTAACGAGAAGACCATGGGAGCGCATCCAAGCAGATTTGTTTGGTCCTGTATTTGGGCAGCAGTATCTTATCGCCGTCGATTCATTCGGCAAATGGCCCGAGGTTATTAATATGGACCGAACTACCAGTGGTATCACTAACAACGTACTGAGGCACCTGTTCAGCCACCATGGAGTTCACGAGACGTTGGTCACGGATGATGGCAGTCAGTTCACCTCGTTCCGCTTCGCCAAGTACTGTGTACGAAACGGCATCACACATTTGCTTTCTCCACCATTTCATTCTCAGTCAGATGGCCAAGCGGGACGATTGTTGACAGCTTCAAGCAGGCACTGGTAAAGATGAGAGGGGAAGGTACAACCCAGGAGATCCTGGAGACACTTTTATTGATGAACAAGAGCATCCCCAAATCACAAACACTAAACCAAGGGTCGCCTGCGAAAGCATTAATGAGGAGGAAGCTCCGAACCCCACATGAGTTGTTACGTCCAAAACAGAAAGCGTCACAGGAGAGGAACTTACACATGGAGATGCAGTGCGGGATAAAACCACGCCGTTTCACCCCCAGGCAAAATCTAGTGATCAGAGGCTACCATGAAGGAAGGTCACAGTGAACAACGAGATTAATCAAAGTAAGATGTAGCAAGGTACTGTATAAACTCGCAGTGAGTGACCGCAACTGAATCAGGCAAGCAAATCAACTTAGGTCGACAGCCAATTGTGTCAGGCGCGAACAACGCTACTTGCTACTTGATCTGTTGTTGGAGAGGCTTGATAGGCGCCCGGAGCGCCATAACTTCCAGAATTCGCACAATACATGTGTCCACAACGATCCCAGTACGAAACTACCACGGTAGTCAGCACGCCTGCGGGAACTCTTGACCAGAATGCAGCTAAACCCGAGCAGAAGATCATATGTTGATTCTTATTAGGTAGGTATTAGGGTCACCAGTTAAGTTCAAGTTAAGATTTGAATCCGGTTGGGATTTCATTAATATGCATTAATTGGAATCTCCTATATTGTTGACTGGTTCCAATGAGCTTCAGTATTCCCCATGCATATGATTTTATTCTTTCTCAGATCGTCTTCGCGTTCTCATCTGTAGTCGCGGGTTTTGAGCAGTTGCGTGGAACTGGAGCGGCAGTTTTGCGGTGACATATCAGTACTGCTCACAACTGGTGGGAACCGGTTGAGCAATGCTGAGGTCCGTCTTTGCCGAACACGCTAAACGCTTATCCTGCCACCTCTAGAAGTGTTGCCAGTACGTCTAGAAGGCCTGCCAAGCTTCTTTGAAAAGTACGCTTTGTTAGTTACTGGTTCGCAGATGACTTTGGTAGAGGAAGGCCGTTTGTAACAAGTTGGCATCGGAGTTGCACCGCCTCGTGCAGGATTCACGACAATGTTAGAAGCGTCCTAAGATGAATCAGGGTATGAAGACTTCATATTGTCATCATTGAAAATGGACCATTGATACACTGCTCTATCACAGATGAACTTCACTGCTGATTTGAATTCCATTGCTAACACTGAGCGGGTAGTTCGTATACTACTAACCAGTCTGCAGGCCAGATGGGCAAGAGTAGCCGAATCCATCACACAATGGGAGGTGGACGTAAAAGACTTGGCAGATTTCGATACAGCGGAAGCTCCAGTTGCGCGAAGTAGATTCGTCCAGATTGCTTCAACAAATGCTTTACGACATTTCACGACGAAAGCATTACGAGTATAGGATAAACGAAAAGGTCTTAGCCGTATCCTCTATATCAGCTCAAGTGATCCCCAGAGACCAATCTGTTTGGCCTATGGTAGTAAACATGTTACGGCATCGTGCTACATTTTTTGGATTCAGTTGTTCCTGGTAGGTAAAGGACGCTACAAGTGTCTGAAGGCATGTCACAGATATCTCAACTGTCAAGGCAGTGAAAGATGCAGTGTCTGTTTGTAGAAAGCAACTAATCACTGCTGCATTCAGAGTCCAGGCGTATCGCTTTAGCGCTTACAGTAAGATGTGAGTGGTTTTCGCCGGATTGGAACACGGACTCGGAAGAATCTTCATCTGAAAGATGGGATCAAGGTGATGGACATGTCAACATTGCTGGCAGGGCTGCTCTATGTGGGTGAATAATGAAAACACATTCATCACCCAGAGTAATAATGCCTATGGTGGATTCTGCACATCGACTGGTGGCATAAAGTGACTGAAAATGAAGTCATTCTCGGAGGCAGCATGCAGAGAATGACCAGCATGTTGTTACTGTGGATACTCCACCCTCTCAGAACATGGTCAAGGTGCGTTTGTCACAGACCAATGCTGATCTCCAGTGGTGTGAGAAAATAGCAGCGAGTGAGTGATAATGACATGACCAAATAAAGAAAGCCATCTCAGACGTGTGCGAAAAGAGGAATAAAGCATGAGAAAGAGAACACAAGACACGGTAGCGCAAGATGCAAACGGACACAAGCGTAAGCCGAAACAGAGGGCGCTCTGATAAGTGTCAGTGCAGTTGGAAACGCCGTTTCCATGATCATGTGTCAACAAAGTCGACAGGTCAACTAGTGCAGCAAGTGCGTCTCGCTGTCGCTGCAGTTAATCTAAACACGACCAGCGAGGGTTCTGCCGAGTGCGTAGCATGTCCAATCTGATTGAGAAGGATGTAAGTTTCATTTAGGATCCTACGCAACTGATATTCCTTGTTAGGTGATGGGTGTAAAGCTTCAGCCACGATACTTTCACATAATGCAAGCAACTCTGAGTGGTAGTAATGCCCTCCGAGCCCAGCAGTCCTACATGTTACCGCGCCGAGTTCTACTTGGCTGTCCGAAAACCTGATCACTCCGACTGGACCATCAGGAAGGCAAGGGTCTGAGTATCAGTTTAATGGACGTCAGAGCCAAGACAGTTAAGTGGAAAACAACACAGTTAGTTATGTTTACACGGAGACCTCAATGAATGTTTTCTGTTCTCTCCTAGTCTGTAGTAGTAGTATGAGATTGTCCGAGAACATGCTTTTAATCGACCAATACGACTATTCAACTGAAGTTCTGGACAAAGCTGTAATTTGACTCATGTGGGGAGCACTGATCCTCTTGACAATAGTTTAAATGCAGACAATCGCATAAGCGAGTAGTACCGATGCAAGAGCATGCGGTCCTACTTGTTTGTACAAGTATGATCAATGTCGATGAAGACGCAGCTGATTGCGTGATGAGAAACACACACATTACTTGTTTTCCCAAATTGCACGTCAGTCATGTAAATGATCAAGGAGTGTAAGCAGGCTATGTATCACTCCTGATTCCAAACTTCATGTGTCTTATCGTTCGCCTTCCGAATCGAGATGAGAGATGGGTGCAGGGACTATGTCGTACACTAGGCGAAAGTCCTAGCTCGTGGGGCTAGCTGCTGTACTCTGAACAGTTCGTAACTGGCATGGCAGTGGAAGATGAGCCGCGCTATATCAGTCAACTATCAATCATGCAGATCCGCGGCTGTCACCTATGGCTTAGTGGCACTAGCCACTGGCATCCGGAAGTTACGGTGTCGGAATCCGGTAGGGGTCCGATGGAAGGCGAACCACGGACGAGACCCAGAAGGTGGAAACAGTGCTGTCTGGTACTTTTTCAGACTTACCAAAGCCCGATGACTGAGAGTGTACTGTGATGAATTAACATTGAATGGTCCCAATAGGTAGAACCGACAGTTGTGTTTTACCGGAGGCGTGGAAGACTGACTAGGAGTCGCTGCGGAGGGTCTACAACGTATTACATCAAAATCCCTTACAAGAAACCAGGAAAAATACTGACGCCAACTGCAAATACTAAGCTAAAGTCCGGCCCGTAGCCTTCCGGATCACATGCCTGCCTTGTAATCCGTGAGTGTGCATTCGAGCCCGCGTAGGGACCGGGCGATTCTCGAAGTATCCATAGCCCATGAGCGACTGGTGATGGTTGCACCGTAACCAAGCGTGGATACTGCGTCCCGACGTACTGCTGAAGCATTTTATACTAGGCAAAATCGAAAGTTCCCCTGTGTTCAAGTTAGTTCAGTCAAACAAGTATGACCCGGGCAGGGAAGTGCAGTGGATCAGGGTGCAATGACTCACGTCGCTCAAGTATCAGAAATAACAAGGGCAGAAAATGGAAACAGGATAGAAGTGCGCAAAACTAATGCGGATTCGGAAATTAACAGCTAGATGCAAGAAACCGCATGCAGAAACGCCACTCATTGCATGACTGCTTCATGTTTGATAGTGTCTCCAACCAATCATGGGAATAATCTCGGGGTCCCTATCCACGAAGACGAAAAGCACCAGCCTGACCAAGTCTCTCAGTCAATTTCTCCATGCGTCGATGCCACCTCGCGGTTTCCCACAATTTGGTGCAGCCATGGCGTATAACGCCCGCCGAGAAATCCAGTCAACAGGCATACGGAGAACATGACCTAGCTATCGTAAACGGTTGAGTGTTAACAAACGCTCGAGTGAGGCACCGAAAGGTTTCTTGCTAAAACCAACTGACAGACCTCAGAATTGCTCATCCGGTTTGAGCTACAATCCACAAATAGCAGTGATCAGAGACGACCGAGCGTTTTATGTCTTCGCTGCGAACTGGTCAGGTCTCTGATCCAAACGGTAACACATGTCGTAACGCAAGGTTGTACACTTTACTTTTCACTGACAGACTGATATCAAGCCGTCTTCATAGATGGTTTAGCGACTGGACAGCCACACGGGCTTGCTTTTCTATTTTTTGTCTGAGGCGCGTCAAAAGAATGGTGGTCGGTCGACGGGCTTCTGAGCAAGTTTACACCTGGAAATTTATGTCCAAATAAGTCGCAGTGCGTTCATCGGGGTGCCCCAATCACCCTGACGAGATGTGTGGGGTACAATGAATAAATTTCAGTTGTAAATGTATCCAGCATACGAGTGGTTAACTTGGAAAGGAATCAGCAGTTCCCAAGACTATAGAGTGGAGCGCCCAAGGCCTATATAGGATGCACCAACAACACATTGATATGCGAATAACTATCGATTCACATGGTACACAAGCCCGCTCCATGCTCTGGTGTTTAGATGACTGCTGTTTGTATCAGTATGGATTTCACGATGTGGGTGTCCATTCAAGATGAATGATATCGTGGCAGCCAAAACCACTGGGGAGCATCAGAGACAACAACATGGGAATTGTTTAGAAGCAGAGGGTCCAAGAAAAATTATACAACAACTCGGTAAGCAATAGATTGCTGCCATGTCCCGGTGGGTTAAGCATCTAATCGATGGACAGGGATATTGAACACCAAAGAACAAATAAGGTGTCACCAATACAACTCTAGAAGAGCTGCTATTCGCAGTACAGACATCGATGCTCATAATGGAACGCTGCTCTATGTGAGGGGCGATATAAGCTAGCAATGGTGACGTGTTCTCACGCACGCAAATGGCAGTTCTAGAAGCAGGGTAGGAGATGAATACAGATACGGAGAGTAATATAGTGGTGGTATTAAATGTTTAGGAATCGGAAACCAGATAAGACACCTAGTCAATAGGGTAAAAACGGCTATAATAACTTACGTTAGACGACGCATTCGCAGAATGGCAATCTGGCAGTACATCGCCCACTTCAGGTCCTTCACAGGGGATGCGGGTTTTAGGAAGCGAACAGGGGTACCCAAAAGCAGCGCCAAGCCGATACAGGCCGACACAACCGTGTAAGGTGAAATCGCTCATGGCAGTTGGACGAAACCCTATCTGACGAGCCAATCCGCAAAGACAGAATGGAAGAATGCTGAAACCTTCTGATGAGGCAACGTCCGCGCTCGTCGCACACAGCCGCAAACGATCAGTGACCGCGGCACGGGACCGTCCAACAACTGAATGGCAGTTGTTCAGCATAGCGGACAATCCAATTGGTTTCAGAGAAGAAATATACCGCGTCCAGCGGGGCTGTTCAAAGTGTGGTAGGTACGGCCAATAACTATCGGGGCGCAAATTCAGCACAACTGGAGACAGAAGAGAAGTTGGTGAATCCTGCATGGGGTCGTGATCGCTGGAAATACTGTCTAGGAGACAATTTTGTTGGTCACAAGGTGATGTTATCTGGAATTGAGCAGAAAAGGATGAAAGCGATGATGCTGGGAGTTATGGGACTCGAGAGCACTATGACTCAATATACAGTGCCGATGAAAAGAAATGAGCCCTCGGAATTAAAGTAATAGGACAACGGAAATAATGTCAAAGAACAAGTTCAAAATACACTAACCTTTATCGCACCGATCGACGAGGAGGAATGCATTGAGCTATAAACTTCGTGATCTTGAAACCCAAGATGACGACCAGATGTGCTATGCTCGTCACGACGCAGGAGATCCGGTGCGTCGGCATTGCAGTTAACTGGCTGCGAAGGTTCGTTGTCTGGATGCCTGTACTGATGGTGGGGATGGCGATTAGGACGATGATGACGACGATGTCTATGGAAGAAAAAGATTTTTTCGGGGGCGGGAACCGGTTGGCTGAGGATACCGTGTTGATCGACGCAGCAAACCGAGCTCACCGCACCCAACGTGATCAGCATGCGTTCCAAATTCGGATTCGGTGAGATAAACAGCTGAAATGAAGCAAGACCCGGACAGTTACCTTCAGATAAGGCTGTAAGCAGGTGATAAACGATAGCAAGTGGGTCAAAAGAAAAAGCTGGGAGAGACTGACATGTTTGAGGGTAATCGGCTTTACGCACGAGGACAGACAAAGAAAAACGCTAAACTTTGGCGAGACAGTTGCACGTATCCATGATGGTTAAACATGGCAGCGAAGTGATTCGACAAGGAATATAGTACACCAGCAAAACACAAATGAGTATGTTATTCGGTTACACGTGGGGGAAATCGTGAGGATGAAAGAAAGCTATTCGTCTTGGAACCAAAGAAAAGATACACCAGGGTTACAGAATGGGATGAAGATGTACAGATCACACAATAATATCCCGTTTGCCATCAGAGCAAAACCAAGGAAGTGCCTGCTTAAGCAGAAATGTAAGGAACACAGTACCCGTAGTTGTGTAGCTTCGGCGGATGTAGATTAGCTTTCGTTGACATTATGGGGTGGGTGTCGCTAGGTACTACTGACCAAGGGACTGTCACGCTTGAGATTTGCTTTTCTATCGTCAAGGAAAATCTCGTGGCACTAGCGACCAACGCCAGTCAAGCTAAGCTCATAAGCCGTAAACTGCTGTCGCGCGTTGTAAAAGCTTGGAAGAGGGGCATCCAACCAACATCGGAAGTAGTGAGCCCAAGCGTTGTACAGTGCAGCAAGAACGACTTAGAAGATCAATGTCACTACAATAAGCTTAATGATTCAGAGATCATGCGAGCCGGTACACTGCATCGACACTGTTGTTACGCGATCACCAAAAGTCACACGTGGACTGGATAAAGCGTAAGGCCGTCTAAATCCACACGGACTCGAACCGGTGGAGTTGTGGTTACCAGGTAAACAGTTCATCCTACCGGCCACCGGCCAACAAGCAACGAACTGCAGATAAGGTTAGTGCTGTTACTTCAATACAACAACCTAGATACTGCCCAACTGTGAGTACAGCATGAAAGTCCTCAATAAGCACTAGCCTATCCAAACCAAGGATCATACCTACACTCCCTGCACTCGGTAGTAGGTACCTGTCGGGGAGAATCAGTAGTACCTGACAGAATTTAATAGGGTGACGATGTAGCAGCAAACTTAGTTTGTCCTCAGAACACCGAAAACTGCACCAAAGAGGAAATTGCGGATGATGGTGTGGGACAAAGGTAAACCTTGGAAGCTGAAGCCGAGCTCCATGACTAAAAATGAGGCAAACGGAAGAAGTAACGGCTCACATTGTGCCAGAAAATCTTGAACTGCTCCAGTGAAATCCAATGAGTCTGATACACGGCTCTCTTTGAACTGTAACCCACGGACGCCAAGCTTACACTTGACAGACGAGAAGAGGGGATAGAGTCAAGGCTGCCGTAACACCATAGTGGACCAGATCGTATCGCTTGATGCAGTCGTTCCCAGCCGGTGGTAACAGTTGCCAGAGCACACAACCAAGTCAGCGTGAATCCGAGACTAGACAAGATGAATGTGAAACGGCCCAGTGAACGGAGGAAACTTGTGGCAAGCAAGGCACACACGCCGATGGAGAAGTTGTGACGATTTATCATCAGAACAAAAAGGGCAGACACGGCAAGATAGGACGCAAGCAAAATTAGCTTCAAGAGGACGGAAACCTTCAAGACTGTGTTGGTGAAGGAATAAAGGTTGGAGTGGTGTAGACGGCTTTTCCGACTTTGAAATGAGTGATATTGCTCCACGAAATCCTGAAAGGGGGCTCTCGTGACAACCGCTTTGGCAGGAAAGGTCAAGGGAGTAGCTGACACATTTCGAACCGAGGAAGTTGAAACATCTTCTAGAGATGGAGTGTAAGCAGTTCCAGGGGTTAAATTAGAAGTATTCTGGAGAAGTTACTGGTTCGTCAAATAACAAAAAACAAACCTCTGGTGGTTCCATTAAAACGCAATGAATTAGAACAACTTGTCCCGGTCTGAGAAGCAACACATCTCCATCGACGATAAGTGATATCGGTAGGATTGTGGGGTGTCCATCCCGGACAACCCAATGGAATGATGAACTCAAGCCAGGTGGAATATCAAATTGTGGATAAAATAATTTTTGGAAAGTAATCAAATCGGCCACCAGCATCCGATCTAGTAGTTGGAAAAAGGTGAAAACAGAGGAAGAACCACACCAATATCATCACACAGAGCAGTGATATTACGCCGGGCCTCGCGCTGGACAGAGATGCGTCTTCGATGGAGGAGAAATGAAGTAACCGAGAGAATCACAGCCATAGAGAATAAAAGATAAAAATCATCACCGAAGCACCTAAAATAAGTGGATGGTTAATGGAAACACCAGCACAGAGGTTCACTTGAAAGAAATCCAAAGTGTGAGTAATGCTGGTGTTAAGGATGCGACTGAGAAGAGGTAGAAGAAAATGAGGAGCAATTCGTGACAAGGAAAGCTGAACACTTTCTTCATGGACCATCTTGAGTCACCATCATGAGAAAACTGAATTGGAAAACTTCTCAACATCCCTCTCAGTCGTCTTAGTGCTTCTTGAGTGCTTAACCCGTCGACCATTTGATAGTTCAAGAAGCTGGAAGGAAGAGTGGATGAACGTGAAGACAATGTCGCACCAGGTTTCAGAGTTTACCTATAAGACAGAATAATATCATTCGCAACAGCAGTACATCAGCCACTTGGACTGATGACTCGCCGCCATAGAGCGATAACGACCTATGGAAAAAAAATTAGAGGGAGAGAAGGACTCACCGGAAAACCATAATGCAAACATTCAGGGTCCAGGCGTCTACAACTTGTGTTATCCAGGATAAGGGAAAAACATTAAGAAAAACCCGTTCAGCAATTAATCGATTAAGTTCGATTGTGCACTGATTTCGAATATTCTGGTACCATCCATTCCTTCACGTGATTGCCAACATACGGAGTTTTGGCAAGAAAGCTGCTATTTTTACCAGTTGAGCTTCCTTTGTTTTTCAGAATCCGAAGGCCACTGAGCTGAGATTTGGTGTATGTCTGACGCAGTTGTACAGCGTTTTGGCAGAGTTCTGGCAATGTTGTGGCTACGTTTGGCGGTGTTTTTGTTAACACGTTTTCGCGATCAAGCTCGTTGGACTACTGATTTTTCTTCGGCTGCGCTAGAATTCTTGCGGAGAATTTTGAGTAGTTCGGAATAGCGAGAAAACTAAAGTACTAACAATGTCGACGGAAACGAACATTTCTGCTGAACATTTTCAAAGGATGCTTCTTCAGCAATGATCCCAATGAATAAGCATAAGTAAAACTGTCTGGAAGTTCGACGCAGTGCCTCAGTGTACAGTCAAACGGCAGCGACGCGGGACAAGCAGACCGTTTCACTTACTCTTCTTACGAATTCAAGCACTGAATTTCATTATGATGTTGATTCCGAATGCACTTTCGAGGCGTGGTTCAAACGTTGGAAGGGCATTTTCCGGACGGATTTCACCCATCAGGATGATTCATGAAAGTGCGTCTTTTGCTCCGCGAACTCGGTCGCAATGAACATTCAAGATTCGTCGACCACATCCTGCCCAAAGAGCTGAAAGACATCACTTTCAACGAAACAGTGACATTACTTAAAGAAAGTTTTGGTGAGTCAACGTCTTTGTTTGACATTTGCTACCAATGTCTAAAAATTGTTAAGCGGGATACGGACGATTATAGGACACTAGCAGGCATGGTTAACCGAGAAGATGAACGTTTCAAGTCACATTGTTCGACGGATGACCAGTGTAAGTGTCTCATATTTGTCAGTGCTTTCAAGTCCCCACGCGACGCGGAAATCCGCACTCGATTCCTTGCTAAGTTGGATCAAGATCACGATTTGATATTGAAGTCTCTTGTAGGCGAATGCAAATGGTTGATCATTTTGAAACACGACACCGTTATGATTGAGCAGAGTTGTCCCACCATTGCCGATATCGTTCATGCTGTGCAAAGGGCAAGAAACGCTGGCTTGAACAAGCCGATAAACAGAGCGCCGAACAAGTCGCCCATACCTTGTTGGTCATGTGGTGAAAGGCATTTCGTACGATACTGTCCATTCAAGCGTCATTTATGTGATGTGCCATAAACGCGGCCACAAGGAAGATTTTTGCCATCAGTCACGACCAAGGAACGTGAAGCAGTCCTACCGAAGGAAGAACTTCCGGAAGCGACGTAAAATCACTATTGGTGATTGCCGCTTTTCCCAGCGATTCTAGACCACACCGCCAATTCATCACTGTGCTCATCAACGGGATCCCAACCAGGCTGCAGTTCGATCATTTCCAAGAACACCTGAAACCA
The DNA here is from genome assembly GCA_944474145.2 of Dicrocoelium dendriticum. Taxonomy (NCBI): domain Eukaryota; kingdom Metazoa; phylum Platyhelminthes; class Trematoda; order Plagiorchiida; family Dicrocoeliidae; genus Dicrocoelium; species Dicrocoelium dendriticum. The sequence continues at coordinate 237,982,109 of OX104063.1, forward strand.
CAAAGAAGCCGAAGAGAGTTGATTCGGACAACAGGAATAATAATAATAATAATAATAATAATAATAATAATAGTGTGTCAGCTGTACGCTGTAACGGCGCTTCGCTACCATGCGACCACTACCAGTCGCATGCGACATGAGTATACCGCGAGGACGCCCACCCCTACGCGGATTCGAACCCGTGCCGCAAGATTACGAGACATGCTCGTTACCTCTAGGCTGCGGGCCAACGATTCCAACAAAGTCGCCCACAACGCATCCGGTGGAGTGCAGAAGCTGGTCGGAGAAATAACCTGCAAAACTGCATTCAACGGAGTGAAACAGGCCGAGACCTGCTACTTGTCGGACCGACCAAACTTGTACCTCCTTGGGCTTGACTGGATGGAAAAGTTGCAACCGTTTGACGTTCCAATGAACCAGGTTTGCAATCGGGTCCAAATAGATTCAGTCCAGACATCATTGTCGGCAAGTCGAGAAAGCTAAGGCAGTAGTTTGTCTCCTTGTTTGAGGATGGGCTCGGTCATTACATTAAGTTCAAAGCAAAGTTGTGCCTTCGAGAAGGAGCAAACCCAGTCTTCAGAGCAAAATGACTGATACCGTATGCAGCCATGGCAGCAGTTGATCAGGAGCTAGACCGACTGGAGTACGCCGTTTTTATCACACCAGTAAACTACTCTTCATGGACTGCGCCAATCATTGCCATGAGAAAGCCGAACGGTAAAGTGCGTGTCTGCGCCGATTTTTCAACTGCCCTGAACGTCGCACTGAATGACCATCAGTACTCCCGATAACAGAGGATATCTTTGCCAAGTTGAATGGTGGTAAGTGTTTTACCATGCTCGACTTGTCCGATGCCTACCTCCGGATCGATGTTGCTGAAGGCTCGAGAGAATTACTGACCATCAGCACTCGTCGTGGCTTGTACCAATACAACCGCCTCTCTTTAGGAGTGAAAACAGCACCAGCCATCTTCCAGCAGCTGATGTACACCATGCTCGAGGGTGTTTCTGGAGCCGCGGCGTAGTTGGATAGTATCATTTTAATGGGTCGGACGGCAGGAGAACTATTTGAGCGGCTCGCTGAAGTGCTTGGACGCATCCAGTCATATGATTTCCAGATCCGTGAAGACAACTACGTTTTATTTACCCCCACCATCAAATTTCTCGGCTTCATTTTCTCGAAAGACGGTCGTCGCCCTGGTCCAGAAAATATTCGAGCTATTCAAACGATGCCTTCGCTTGCCGGGTTTGCAATCGCTGCGTTCATTTTATGGCCTAATTAGTCATTACAGCGCTTTTCTGCTCTAACTGCATCGCCTTGGTGCCGCGCTGAACAAGTCACTGAGCAAGGGCCAAACCTGGAATTGGACATCAGAATGCCAGACTGCGTTCGAGCGGGTCAAGTCATTGTTAGCTTCAGACCTACTCCTGACTCACTTTGACCGGTCCCGAGAAATTATCCTCACTACAGACGCATCATATCTAGGGATCGTTGCCGTAGTTTCCCATACGTTCCCAGCTGGATCTCAGAAGGCACATGCTTCCAGGACGCTGACGAAAGCCGAAAGAAACTATAGCCAGATCGAGGAGGCATTGGCTATAGTGTTCGCTTTGAGTAAATTTTTACAAGATGCCGTATGCTCGCCGCTTCAAGCTCTTGAGGTATCACAAACCGCTGCTAGCCATTTCAGCTCGAAACAGTGCATTCCTACCTACACAGCCAATCGACTCCAACGGTGGGCACTCACCTTGCTGGGCTATGATTTTTAGATCCGTTATCAGTCAACATTTTCGATGGGCCAAGCAGATGCGTTGTCACGGCATATTGATTCCCATTAGCAAGAACACGAGGATACCATCATATTCTCAGTTGAGATCGAACCCGCTGTTAAATACCTGGTGAGCGAGGCAATACACAGTTTGCCAGTTACAGCAGAAGCTGTGCGAGCCGAAACGCTTCGAGATCCAATCCTTACGAATGTTACACACTTTCACAGAACCAGCTGGCCACCTTCGTGTTCCTCTGCCGAAATGCAGCAGTTCTATCAGCGAAGACATTCACTCTCCATTATGAACGGTTGCATCATGTTTTCGGAGAGAGTTGTCATCCCGCAGATGCTACAAGAAAGAGTGTTGCGGCATTTCCTGCAGAACATCCAGGGCTCAACCGAATGAAAGCGCTTGCCCGAACTTACGTGTATTGGCCGTTTATGGATAGACAGCTGGAGCAGCTAGCTAGAAGTTGCAGCGCATGTGCTACCGCCTTAAGGGCAGCACTGAAGACTTAACTCCACTCGTGGCCGAAACCGACGGAACCTTAGAACCATGTTCATGTTGACTTTGCAGGCCCAATCAACGGCCAGAACTTTCTCAAAATGGTTGACGCTAACAGCAAGTGGCCCAAAGTGTTTCTCATGAGCAGCAGGAAAACGGACGCAACGGTCTCAAGGTTGCGGCAAGTCTCCAGCAAGTTCGGCTGCCCTGAATCCTTGGTGACGATCAACCGAGCACAGTTTATTTCTGCCACATTCACGGAGTTCTGTAGATGCTGTGCCATAAAACACGTGCGATTTCCACCATTCCACCCACAATCGAACGGCTAAACGGAGAGGTTTGTGGATACATTCAAACGCGCTCTCCTCAAATCAAGGAGTGAGGGAGACATAGAAGAGGTGATCGACCGGTTCTTGCTGTACCCATCCACACAAAATCCACAAACCAGCAGAGGCAATGATGAAGAGAAAGCTTCGCATGTCCTTTGATGCAGTTCGGCCGTTCTCAGAACCCCCATTTGGTGATAGGAACCTCAAAATGGAATCTGCTTTCAATCGCCGCTATGGTGCCGAGCGACGCTCGTTTAAACCGGGCCAGTCAGTACTTGTACGTGATTACCGGGAAGGACACGCATAATGGATGCCAGGCACGGTCAAAGGCAAGCGCGGGAACATCATTTACGACGTGCTGGTTGGAACGTAGGTATGGGTACGCCATGCAAACCAACTGCGACCAACACTGTGTCAGCCACAAGCAAGAGAAATTGCCGAGCTTCAATTTGACCAGTTGACGAACAGCTCCAATTTGCCAAAAGAGCTCGTGGAAGAACCCTGTCAGCAGAACAATGATACCAGACCGCAGAGCACGGAATTCGAATCCAGAACACTACAGCCAAGGCGATGGACCGATAGGCATAGAACACCGTCCAGGAGGCTTCAAGTCAACACCAGGTTGTCATACCATCGCAACAAGACTGGACCTTAACGTGGTGCGACGGTTTGCGTACCTCATTGACCCATTGAGCTATACTGGGTGATGCCTCCGAGCATCTTGAGAGCTACTCCTACCAGGTTGGTCAATGGTGAGAGGTCAGACAAACTCAGTCTCCTGGTCCTCCATGTTGGGGGTTTGAAATGGGATGGCGTCCATTTCTGTAAAACTAAATCACTGCCACCCCGCTGCCTTGCGGACAGGCTTTTGAGCCAAAGACTTTCGATGAGGACCCTAATCGTTCTCCTGTCTAGGTCTGGGCGCCCTGGCAGTATCCCAGCCCACATACAACCATGACATTTTCTTCAAACATAAACTTCATCCTGCATCGGCCGTCGCGCAGATTATCAAGGGTCGCCTTATCTGCTGCATACAGCAGGGAGGATAAGCGAAAACATGCTACTGCTGGCGCCTCCCTTCTTTCTTTTCCACCCTTTTCTCTTACTCCCATCCCGGCCCCCATTACTAACCTTCCTTCTATAATTCCCAGCTTAATTGACAGCAATCGAAGTGCTACTGAAGTAGTACCATCTGCAGCCACCATCCCACAGCACCTATCGGACGCCTATCGTCAAAAGTCCCTTATAAGGCCACGTTGTCCCGTTTCCATGGCGACATTCAACGTCGCACTCTAAGACAAAGAGGTCAGCAGGCTGCACTCGCACGCACCTTGGACACACTGGGTGTTGATGTGTGTTGTGTGTCCGAAACTAGGCTCAAGGACCCTAACGATGTTATTGAATTGACTGCACCCGGTTTATCCTCTCGTTATTGGTTGCACGCATCCGGAGAAGCCGATGCGGCACTCACGGGTCAAGCTGGTGTAGGTATCATTCTCAGCTCCAAGGCTGAGTCATCGTTGGTTGATTGGATTCCGGTGAACAGCCGTTTATGTGCAGCCCGTTTGACGACATCAGCTAAGATGAATTCGCGAAGTAAAACAAAACGCTGTTTGTTTGTGATTTCCGTTTATGCTCTTACCGACTGCAGTTCTAATGCAGTCAAGGATACTTTCTATCGCGAACTGAACGCGCTACTACGCAGTGCTACTAGTTCAGATATTATAGTACTTGCAAGGGATATGAACGCACAAGTAGGGCGTCTGAGCTTTTCAGAGGCTCAGTTGGGTGGTAACTATGGACTTAACGCCGAACGGACTGACAACGGCGAACGTCTGCTGCAACTGTGTGCGGAGCACCAGTTGTTTCTTACTAGCACTGCTTTTAGACACACTGGGCGCCGAAGTGCCACTTGGCGTCCACCTGTACCTGGCCAGCGTTGGACCCAAATTGACCACATAACCATAAGTTACCGG
>OX104063.1:237987180-238183151 GCA_944474145.2 Dicrocoelium dendriticum
TATCAACCACAACATGCGGAAACCTCTGCATGCGGCCTCCTTCCAGTTGTCGCCGGAGTGTAAAGCCGAAGAGTGTACGACGCCTAGGTCAACCTGGCTAGATACGGTGGAGTTCGATCTCACCGACCAAACACTTCGTAGGAGGACAACCTCCTCCAATTCGAAGAATGGAGCATTTTGCCTGATTTATGGGCAGTAACCATAAAGTAGACCAGTCCCAAAGCTTAGCCAGTGCTCGCTGAATAGCTTCGGAACCACCGGGAACATCGACAATGTTCCACAGCTTCAGGTCATCAGCAAATAGCAGCGATGGTACCTCAAGCTCCGCGGGTAGGTCATTCACATAGATAGAGAACAGCAGCGGTCTAAGGACCGAGCCCTGCGGCACGCCACTGAGGACAGACTGCCTAACCAATAGGCCCCGGCCTACCCGTACACACCGTTCTCTACCCCCGAGAAGCCAGTCACCCAATGAAGGGCGTGGCCAGATACCCCGTAGGAGGACAGCTTCTGCGCGAGCCTCAAATGGGGTACCTTGTCAAATGCCTTCGAAAAGTCGACGGAAAGCACGTCCAGCGTGTGGCCGTTATCCACTGCATCCGCCCAACTTTCGCGAGCCACCAGTAGATTCGTCAGACAGGAAAATCCCCACTGGAATCCGTGTTGCTAAGTAGATTAAATCTACTCAGATGACCCTCCAATGAATCTCTCACCAGTGTCTCGAGGAGGTTGACTACTACACTCGTCAGACTAACTGGCCTGTAATTTGCAGGCAGACCCCTGTCCCCATTTTTGAAGATGGGACAGATGACAGCTTCCTTCCATTCGGAAGGCAATGCACAGCTGTCAAGCGATTTATGAAACACCATAGCGAGCGGTCCACTTAGTTCCGCAGCCAACCCACGCAACAGTTTCGGGTGAATTATATCAGGCTCAGAAGCCTTAGAAGGGTTCAGCCCTTGTAACCGCCTACGAACTGTAGTCTCCGCTACAATAAATTCAGATAGTCCTGAACCCTCTGTGATCCTGCAAACCAGCTCAACGCCTGTCAAAGCGGTTTCCCTTATGAACGCTGTCGCATATTGTCCACTGAGTACACAGTCCTTGTCATAGTCCGTATGCGCCTGAGTACCGTCATCACGCAGCAATATTGGAACTGGTAGGTATGTCACTCCTAAACCTCGCTTGCCTGTTGACTTCTTCATCGAAACTGTAGGTATCAAATAGTGGACAAATGTCTTAATACTATGGCTGCACCAGCCACTGATTCATTCTTTGCTAGAGCCACTATCTCCGCTTAGCAACAGCTAGTCGCCATAGCTTCCATCTAACTCTGCGGATATCCGGAGATCTGTAGGAGTAGCTACATTCTTACAATGGTCATCCTCTTGGATTGCTTGCGTCACAGCTCAGATGTTTTGTTGACCTATTATGTGCCACCGTAGGATCCACTAGTTACTGAAGGCTTAGCCCAAACTCGATTGCTGGTCACTCTTCTCTCTCCTAGCGCGCCATTATCCGTCGTTCATCTTACTCGCCTCAACTTTTCTTGACAATAGCTAGACATTGTTGGCTCCATGTAGCCTACAAGGAGCCACTTCTTGACTTTCCAGCCTTGATTCTCTTCTGCCGTATGTCTCTCTTAAACCTCGCTTGCCTGTTGACTTCTTCATCAAAACTGTAGGTATCCAGTAGTGGACAAACGTCTTAATACTATGGCTACAGTAGCCACTGATCCATTCCTTCCTAGAGCCACTATCTCTGCTTACCAGCAGCTAGTCGCCATAGCTTCCATTTAACTCTGCTGATATGCGGAGGTCGCTCCCTCTTACAATGTTCATTCTCTTGGATTGTTTGCGTCACAGCTTAGCTGATCTGTTGACCTATCACTTACCTTCACTGGCCTATAGGCATACACTAGTGACAAAGCGTCCGATTAGAATAGCTGCATCTGGCGACTGAGTTACTCCTAGCGCCAACATCTGTCGGTCGTCATATATTCTGCATTTCTCTTCAGAAGTAGCTAATGGCCATTGGCCCCATGCATATGCGATGATCCAGTGCTTGTGAGTAGCCACCCCGTATCTGAATAACCTTTACTCCTTTAGAATATTTGCATCCAATCCCTCCGCTGCCCTGCCACCAATTGAGCTTTAAGACTCTCTCGCAGCAACCTATTTGTTTTCGCTTATTATGCCCCCTCTCGGATAACACTAACTACGTGCTGTCCATGCACTTGACTCACTACCAACATTCTAACTCTCTTTGCTCCATCCCCACGCAACTATCGACGCATATCAAACGGATACTGGTACTTTACTTACTGGTGCAACGCTCTTGTCCCTACGCAGGCGATAGCAATCCACCTATACGGCTAATGATTCTATAGGATACTCAAAACACATTATCAGCATAATTATTGTTGCACAGTGTACATGCTTTTGTCTCAAGCTTAAATGTTATAACACAAGCCATTAACAATATTCAATTCCATGCCTGTTCTTGCGGTCTTCTCTCGGTTGTCTCCCACTTTCCCTTTTCTCTGAGGTCCGGGACCTCTTGGAGATCTGGGATTGAATTGAGGAACAATTTTGGCCCAAGACGAACGTAACAACCCACAAGGACTGACAAAGAGGATGGTAAAACTCCGCAAGGACCAACCTACAATCACCATAACCCTTGTCCAGTATGGAGAACTGGACATATCCTCACACTCCCATACATTATACATCTGAAAAATCTGGACAGCGGAAAGCTTGAAACTTTTTCTCACCTGGACATAAAACAAGAAGAAAAATCGCGGTGTCCCTCTCCTCCAGCGACCTCAAAAATCATGGCGACCCAGAGCAAAATACCCGTCCAACTAACAGAGGAAATTAGAAGCCATTACCTCGCGAAAAACCGAAGGTGAAACCAGTCGTCAAGCGGCTTTGCCAGTTAAACATTAATGTTCAAAATGCTTTACGGCAGTGTTGCAGGACGTGGTGGGTTTTCGCCTGGCAAGCGTTCTCCCTATAAAAAGCCACAAATGTCTGTTTAACAACACTGCGACGGGGCGGATGTGACTCGCCACTGAATAAAGTCACAGCCCACAAATACATACTGGCAAGTCGACTAGATTCACATATCAACTCTTCTTGACACCGTTTCAACTACACACGATTGAACCCGGAGTATCATCGTGATAGAATCCGACATGACGTTTTCAGAGTGTGAGAGTGTGAAACAAGTATCAAAACGTAAAACCGACAAGCTGTTACCTGCAGGCCAGTCAACAGAAACAGTTACGGGTTAAAACAAGGTGCGAAACGGAGTACAAAACACAAAAATACCGGAAAAAAGCCAGAGGCTGAACCCGAAAAAGATGGATGGCGTTTGGTAAGTATCCGAAAACGGGTACGTGGTAATCTGGGGAAAACGATGATCAAGTTCAAGTTCAGATAGGACTGGAACGATAGGAGAATCCCGTGTGTGTTCCGTCTTGAGTGGACCGTTGAGCCAGGAATTGATGTAGTGCTCAGTTATTGATGGATCTAAAACGGAACACCCGTATCGCACCCTGGCCAACCAGGTAATGCCCACGTTTCCTGCCCTAGCAGTCCCTGCTGTGGCAGTCACGTGAAGTAAGCAAAGGACAGGAAGAGAACGGGATGCGGTACAATTGGGTACAATATCGTTGTGTCCATTGCAACAGGAAAGGAGGTGGCGGTCGGTAAGTGCGAACGTTGTGTTGTGTGTACTTCATGTTGCATAGTTATGTCAGCCTCGGTTCTAGAGCGAGCATAGCCATCAGTGCGAAGGGCATTTACTATGAGATAGGCTCGCAGTGTTTGTTGCATAATCATAATTTTCACTTGGGGAATCCAAGTTTGTACGTAAGTAATCGGCGCCTGACTCCTGAGGCGGAGCGGCAGGTGTTTGATTTAATGCAGTCCTTCTGTAATACCGAAGAACTGTGAGACTGCGTTAGAAAGGTATAACAAACGATTGAATCGACAGGACCTCTTTTCTATCCGCCATCGCTTAGGTGGGATATCTAAGGGGAACGATGTAAACGCGGTTGCGGAATTGTTGCGTAAGAATGGCGCCGTGCGTGTAGAAAGGGATGGTTCGCAGGTGCGATTCCTATTTTTCGTTCCTGCATCGATGACTTCCGTAGTGGCGAAATACGGGGACGTGCTTCTTACAGATGCCACGCATCAGGTTAAGTGTGGTGGTTACATCCTTTCACATTGTATCCACATTGTTTTCACATTGTATCCCCATGTCTTTCTATGGCCCCTCGCAGGTGTCCGCACGAAACGCCCATAATGGCATCGTTCACCAGGTACGTTCAGCATTTATTTCATACCCCTATTACCATTTTATGGAATATAGCCCGGATCTCAGTGATCCACTGTGTTGACGCGACAAACCAATACTCTCCTCAACATCAGTGTGAGCACTATGCATGGGCCTGAGCAACACTTCCACTGCGTGACATTCACCCTTACCCTGGTAGTACATTGACGCTGTATTAATGTGACACATTCTGTGGAGCCGGCAACGTCTAATAATTACCGGCGTCCGGCTTATGAGTAGTCATTTAGCTCTGTCGCATATGGTAGCATCCCTGTGACATATGAAGTGGAGTCTGGAACGTCTAATACCTACCCGCCGCCAGCTTATTTGAGTAGTCAGTCCGCTCTATTGCATATGATAGCATTGTTGTGACATCTTCTATGGAGTCAGCAACCTCTAATACTTAAGAGCGGCCAGCTTAGGTGAGTAGTTAGTTAGCTCTATTGCATATGGTAGCACGGCTGTGACCCACTCAGCACCAGTGTCCGATGGGCGCCCGTTAGGTGACCGATCGAGCGCCCGATGGGCGCCCGAGTGGCAAAAAATTGTGTCACTCATCGGGCGCTCGCGGAGAAAAATAACGTGGCGCCTCCCATCGCACGCTCACATTTCTACGATTTCCAACCGTAACGGGTAAAGTCTAGCCGCATTATCCTCCCTTCCCATACCACTGCAAGCACGTTAAGGCGATCGCACACATTGCATACCATGAACACAACACAGTTCGCGAAAACATAATATAATATGGATCCCATAAATTACAAAGCGGAATCTTGCAGTGATAACCGTTCTGTTTCCTTCCGTATCCAGGATTCACGCTCTTTTACTCTTTGTATCCAGCGTCGCAACTTGTCAACGATATCAGGCTCTGTGCATCCTGGTATGTTTTTTCTCATGATGGAATCTGTTGAGGACATTAATGTTGTTCAAAAGGTAACATACCAAGGACCGCTCACGCGAATGGTGTGTTCGCTATCTTATACTTCTCATGCACACCACACCAGTTCACTTGTCTGACCAAGTTGTTAGTCATGCAAGTAAGCATGACGTTCCGCACACTTTCTGAGATTGTCCGGCCGCTTACGTTGGATAAATAATGCACATACGAATAAGTAAAATTCCATGAGACTTACCATGCTGTTCATGAACTCAGCGTTCTCCAGTGCATTATTTACAAATGACAGTTGCGCTATTGTTTCCAATGGTAATGGAAATGGGCACGCGTTGCTGGAACTTGGCGCCTGAAGTGCATGCAGCGCGTTCAAGGACAACTCTACAGCTGTCATTCGTTCGCGCTGTTTCATCACTTTGCGAGTTACGTTCCGCAATGTGGCTGCAAGTAAATGTTACGGAGACGCTGTGAACCAACCATTCATTTCCAACAGCAGTGCGCTGTCACAGGATGTTCCGCTAACAACTAAACGCTGAGAAACGTCTTGGTGAATCGGACTAAGCGTGTAAAAACAAATGCACTGTTTACCTGGATGTATAGGGATAGGCTAATAGGTGTTCATTTTCTTTATCAGAACCGTCGCTAAATTCCTCCTCCAAATACAGCTTTGGAGGTGGTGATAAATCCAAGTTCACGACTTCAACAGTACCCCGCGTTGCGGGTGGCGGTGACTCACAGTCAGGAAAGGTATTTACAGTGCTGGGATAATATACTATCTAGCTACAACATACATTTTTCGCTTCCCCCATCGCAGCATTGGAATCGTTGCGTCGCTAGATGGTAATTCGGCTGATGTTAGCAAGCTCTGTTCCAAATTTTTAGCTTCAAGGTAATCATCTAAAAATGCGTACAAATAAATCGTTCTGTAGCCTCACCTGTACAACTGTGTATTCGTACTTTGTACGTCACAACAGACGCAGGTGGTGGCAGGCGGTGCATCAGGAAATCCTGTAACTGTTTTCATGATGACCGTCCCCACAGAATTTTATTAACCATCCAGGATGACAGAACCACTGCAACCGAAGAATATTGAAATTCGACCACGCGGTACATCTGGAAAGAGATGTACTCAGAGCACAGCATTTCCACAAGCTTATTAGAAGAAGTGAATGTGTTCGGTGGAGAAACTTTTATTTGCGATATCAGGTGCAGCAGCATATGCAGTGTATTCCATGGTGTTGAAAACGTAACTGTAACGGCGCAACGCCGTTACTGTTGTACAACGATTTTGCGCACCCAGATTTGAAGTAAAAAACGGACTGTTAACTGAAGCAAATAAATAATAAATTAAGATAGCTTACCGACGTCGCATGTTCCTTACTATCCTTGTGCCGCCAGCTGTGAACGATGGGGGTAAAATACAATGTACTCAGCGCACGGCAACCTAAGACATTTGCAGCCGATTGCACTCAACGGAATTCATGTCGGTGGAGCTAAGGAACCCCAACATTTAAAAATACGTAGGTCCGTGGATGGCAAACTTTTTACGAACAGCGACGTAGTCTGTGTGAAATGCTGCACACAATTCCGTTGCCTTCCATCGTTCCACGTCCTCAAACGTGCGACACTTGCGCGGAAACTCGAACGTCAGGTTAGCCGAACACATGCGAAGTCGTTCATTGATGATGTCGATGGATGTTGCTGGCAATCGTATGTTTCCACATGTTGGGCTGCAGCGTCACAGCATTATTAACTTCCGTGTTACTCCCAGACACAAGGTGTGCATGTAATCAAGTGGGAAACAACTTATCATATCAATCCGTAGGGCCTCAAAAGGTGATTCTCCGATGTGATGTTCCGGTTGTTTGCGTGTGCTGAAATCCATGTCATTACGTGATGAGCTTTTGGGATCGGTAGGGAAGGTTATTCTACCACCAACGTGCGAACCTGCAAATGTTTATCAAACTTTACGCTTTGCTCACCAGTTGTTGTGCATTTCTCGCAGGTGAAATATGCGGAATGTTGTTTCACCTGCCGAACGTATGCTCGTGCAGGTGCATCGGCAATCACGCAATCCAGAACGATATCTATAGCATCGTCACTATCATTCAAGCAGACATCTTTGCGTAACACATCTTTCAATTCATCCACCACTCGCCGCAGGAACTCATGCACATTAATGGGTTTCGATAATACACTGTAAAGACCAATTAAAAACACATCAATTGGCGGATTTATCAAGGATTGGCCACAGCTGTCTGCGCGAGCTTTTGAACACGATCATTCCGTCTATATGGATCTGCAACTTTAGCAACGACGGACGTGGTGAATGCGTTCGGTGCAACAAGTCACGTATGGCGTCCTGCAAGCCCATATGGATGTAACTGCCACCTCTGGTTAATCGCACTGGACACCGACGGGGTGTTTTCAAAATGCTCCGAGCGTCAACCGGTAAGTTAGGATATGGACGCCGAAGATTGCGCAAAAGGATGTTAATCTGGGTCAAAGTGAACCTTCCGTCCAGAGCCACGTCACACAGAATTTCCTCTAGGATAACCGATTCCGCTGGACGCAAAATGTTGGTTGGACGGGCTAAAAAAATTACGTTATATAAAAAATTTGCATACGTAGATTTAATAAGGGGGAAGCATAAGGCACATCCGATTCATGTGAGATGAATGACACCACCACTAGCCGATACTGCGTTCGTATAAGGCTCCTGCACAGCATGGCGCGAAGAATGCACATCTTGTGCGGTAGGTACAGTACTTATCATCTCGCGTGTAGATCATAGGATCATAGGATTGTAGAGAGCAGAAGGAGGAATCCTTTGTCAGCTCCATCGCTTCCCGATCATTGTGTGGAGGCCGCGATTCGATGTTAAGCGGTAATCCACAGGGGACCGTGACAGCTACAGTGGAAGCTGCAAGGGCCCATCGTATTCAAAAGATAAGAAGCTAACATCCGCTTGAAACATTCCTCTGTCTGGGCATCGACCACATGCTTCGGTTAGTCGTTCCAATCGTTGACTACGCGAGTTGATAGAGCGAGAGCAGGATGACCCCGGAGCCTTCTGGGTGTAAACAGTTTCCAGTTGTGTCCTCGAGTTGAACTGTTTGCATTGAATTGAATACATGCCCGCAGCTCCATCCCCATCTCTCCTCTCAGGATACGCCTGGTGAAAATCAGGTCGCCGCGACGTCGGCGATAATCCAGGGAGAACAGGTTCATGCGCCGAAGTCTCAGGGGATAAGGCAAGTCCCGTACCTCCAAGATGTGTTTCGATCCCCGCCGTTGGACCTTCTCAATGAGGTCACATTCAAACTTGGTGAGAGGGAAGATGGCAGGTAATCCGTATTCGAGAATGGGGCGCACGTGGGAAGTAAACAATAGTTGGAAGATCTCCGGAGTCAAACGCGAGAAGCCTCTTAGTATGGCATGGGACATCCTGTTAGCAGCAGCAACCCTTCGTAACGTGTCTTGTGTAGTCCGTAGATCAGATGACACCAACACGCCGAGGTCGTTTTCAATGATTGAGTTTCTGAGCAACGCCCCACCAATGTGGTACGTCCCGAAAGGTTCAGGAGCACAAATGGGGAGGACCGAGCACTTATCGCGAATTATGGGCAACCGCCATTTGACTGACCACGCATGTAACGTATCAAGTGTAGCCTGTAACCGGTCCGCATCGTCAAGACAGGATACCTCTATCCACAACTTCAAGTCAGCGTAAATCAAGCAATCCAACTCAGGTTCCGCCGGGAGATCATTGATGAAGATCTTGAAAAGTTCTGGGCCCAGGACTGATCTCTGTGGGACAACCCTAATCATGAGCACAGGAGCGGAGTAAGTCTCGTTCATGTCGACCCTCACTGTCCGGTCATGCAAAAAATCAGCGATCCAAGAGAGAACGTTCCCAGAAACACCGATTAATCGTAGTTTATAAAAGAGCCTTTCATGAGAAACCTTGTCAAAGGCCTTGCTGAAGTCGACAAAAATAACATCCAGGCGTTTTCCAGCGTCTAATGATTTCGCCCATCTTTCATGGGCCACAAGCAGATTCGAAGAATATGAGCGCGCCCGCCGAAAACCATGCTGCGCACAGGAGATGACGTTTATGTTCTCGAGGTGGAGAAGTGCCCGCTTGAGAATCCTCTCCACTACCTTGCATAATATTGACGTTAAACAGATGTGTCGATAATTGGCAGGATTTTGACGATTCCCACCTGTGTATGGGTTTAACAATCCCCACTTTCCAAGCAATCGGGAGCCGACCAACTTCAAGAGAATGCCGAAATACCCGGCAAACAGGAGCGGCAATGTAATCGGCCACAATCTTGAGGAACAGCGGATGCAACCCATTAGGACCCGGCGAGGAGTTCGGACCTAATTCACGAATGCCCTTGGCAACATCAATGGTCATTTCTACACGCTCCAACGAAGAAGGGAGTATTGGCACCGTGTCACTGGGAAACGTCGTCTCCATCGAGTAAACAGACGAATATTGCATGGCAAGGAGACTGGCTTTCGCCGCGTCATCGTCAAGTAAACCCACATGCGCCAAGGAATACAGAGCAGGTATACCACTTCCTGCTCTGGTACTTCTCTTCAGGTAAGAGAAAAGTGCCTTGGGAGTTGTCTTGGATTGCACAGCCAAACCGAATTCGTACTTTTGCCGTTTCTCTCGTTTTTTCGAGTTGCAGATTGTAGGACTAGTTAATACTAGTCCGAGACGATGCGCGGAATTAAGCGCGGATATCAGAAGGCAATTGGAGTCGGGCACAGCGGACTGTATTCGATGGGCTACAACAAGAAGCGGACGGATGAAGCGAGACGAGAGCGTACACGTGAGCGCGGGAACTTACAAGGCAGTTGTGTGGAGCCGGTTGTAAGGACGATTAAAACAAGAAGGAATAATGTACAAACGGTCAACAAGTAAAGTGTACATGAAAAATAAGAGTTATCTTTTTGGGCGCTACAGATCTCCCCCCCCCTAGAAGGCTGAACATGGAAAGCCCTCGAAATCGAAAAGGAATGTTGAAACGAGGTTCGTAAGGCAAAATCGTGCCGAGTAAAAAATGAGCGTGCATTCGTGTAAATGGGGGTTCGTCGGAAGTCGGAGTCCGCTGTGCCGTTTATGATTTGTTATTTATTGATTGCAGGGCAGGGTGCATTTCGGCGAGCCGTTGGAGCGGGCTTGTCGGACTACAAAAAAAACTGGCTAGCCCAGAAAAAGGCCGACAGGACCTCAACCTCCGCTGCTGCCAAACGGTGCGCTTGGGAGTGGTCTCTCCCCCCGCCGCACCGCGCCCCGCGCCAAAACGACCCTCGTACCACGAAGAAACGACCATGGTCCCACGGTGAAGCGACCCTCGTCCCGCGAAGAAGCGACATTCGTCCGGAGGAGAAACGACACTCGTCCGCGGAGAAACGACCAGTGTTCGCGTCAGGGTCCTCGAAAACATTCATCGTGTGGGCCAGTCGATCGAAGCGGAGGGTTGGGGCATGTAGAGACGAGAAAATAGAAAAACACGCGCGGAAAACGCCAAAAAGAACAAGCGAATGATCTGCATGTTCAAACTTTTTGACTTTTGAATATTTTTTGAAAAAGGTTTTTGGGAGGTTTTTGATATTTTTGTTTGTTTTCAAAAAGTTAATCGACCAAAAATGGGGCAAATATATACAATATTTACAAAGCTAAAAGTATTTACACTGTACATAGTCGGAAAAGCGGACGGGCTTACGCACCTCCCGACCACGGCGATTGGTCGTGGGAGGCGGCAGGCTAGATTCGGGAGATGTGGGGACGGCTGAAGCTTGTAGACCGGGATCGTGGTCTGGTTGGACTTCAATAGCATGCGGAAAGCTGGTGTGGTGAGTTGTGACGTCGCACGAGGCACTACTAGACGAAGTAGGTGAGGTAGTTTCTTCCATAAAGGCGGGTTTCAGACGGTCGACGGTGACGACTTCGTGTCGAGCACCGCGGTCAATAGTGTACGCCTTACTCGCACGATGCAGCACCTTGAACGGTCCTATGTACGGTGACTGAAGAGGCTGTCGAACACCGTCTGCGCGAAGAAGGACGTGTGAACAAGTAGACAGCTTCTCGGGCACGTACACTGGTGTCTTCTGCGATCGAGGAGCGGGTGGACGTAACTCACGCATCTGGTGAGCCAATCGGTCAGTGTAACTTCCGTAGTCAAAAGTGGAAGTATATGGGGCTGGTGCTACCAGCTGTCCGGGCAACCGCAGCGTGCAACCGTAAACGAGCTGCGCTGGCGTGGCGTCGAAATCGGTTTTAACCGTGTTTCTTAAGCCTAGGAGAACGAGGGGAAGCGGTTCAGACCATGAAGAATCTGCGTGCGCACGTAGCGCTGCCTTCAACTGGCGGTGAAAACGCTCCACCATGCCGTTAGCGACCGGATGATATGCCGTCGTCTGGACGTGGTGACAACCGAAATCCTTAAGCAACATGGCAAATGTCGACGAGAAATGTGACCCTCGATCGTTGGTCACGATGGCGGGACAGCCGTATTGAGCTACCCAGCGCTCCATAAAAGCTTTCGCTACCGTTTCCGAGGAGCAATTTGGGATAGGGACGGTCTCAGGCCATCTAGTAAATCTATCGATGCAGGTCAGTAGATATACAGAGCCTTTGGAAGGCGGTAGAGGACCTGCGAGGTCCACGTGCACGTGGTGAAAACGTGGGTCCGGAGTGGGAAACGTGCCTAATGGGCTTCTCGTGTGCTTGTGCACCTTCGCGCGTTGACACGCAAGGCAAGCAGCTGCCCAAGTACGGACGTCCCGATTAACACTGCGCCAAACGAATCGTGCGGTCACGAGTTTAACCGATGCACGAACGCTTGGATGAGACAAGCCGTGCAACGCGTCGAACACGGTCTGCCGAAACCCGCGTGGGACGAATGGGCGCGGCGTGCCCAGAGAAATCGCAGAGTATCGTTCCGTCTGATGATGTCAGCGGAACGGGTCGTATATCCAATGAGGGAGACCTGGGTAGTAGATCAACCTCAGGATCGTTGAGTTGTGCTGTGGCCATGGCTGCCAAGTCGATAGCAGTGCCGGCGTCAGCGGAAATAGCTTGAATGCGGGAAAGTGCATCGGCGACGGCGTTGTGCACACCTGAGACATGCCGTATATCGGTCGTAAACTGAGCGATATAGTCAAGGTGGCGCGACTCTCTAGGGGTGTATCGGTCAGTAGTCGAGCCGAGCACGTAAGTCAGGGGTTTGTGGTCGGTGAAGACGACAAAGGAGCCGCCTTCTAGGACGTGTCGAAAGTGACGTATCGCTAGATATACGGCTAGTAGTTCTCTACCGGACGTGCTGTGGCGAGATTCGGTAGGTTGTAGGCGTTTGGAGAAAAACGCTAAGGGCTGCCACGTGTCGGCTACGCGTTGCTGCAAAACAGCGCTGACTGCGACGTCCGAGGCGTCAGTAGTGAGGGACAGTGGGGCGACCGGATCGTGATGCGCTATAGAAGCTATGTTGGCGATAGCCTCTTTCAGCGACTTAAAAGTAGCGCGTGCTGAGGCAGGAAATTCAAACTTCTTGAGTTTCCCTCGGAGAAGGTCCGTGAGGGGTTGCATCATCGAGGCGCAGTTGGTCGGTAAAAGTTGACAAGCCCATCAAAACGCCTGAGCTGTTTGAAAGAATGAGGCTCTGGGTGGTCGATGATGGCTTGAATTTTATCCTGCAGTGGCACGACGCTTGCAGAAAAGATACGATGGCCCAAGAAATTGACTGAATCGACACCAAACGAACATTTTTCTGCGTTGAGCTTCACCCCGTGTTGAGATAAACGATCAAAGTGTTCGTACGTGGCGTATGTGCTCTTCTCGTGAAGAGCCTGCGATTAAAATGTCGCCAAGATACGCGTAAGCGAAGTCTAAACCGCGACAAACTTGGTCGATGAAACGCTGAAAAGTTTGCGCGGCGTTCTTTAGGCCAAATGGCATGCGCAGAAACTCGAACAAACCAAATGGAGTTGTCACGGTAGTTTTAGCGATGTCCGCTCCGGCTACCGGAATTTGGTTGTATGCGCGTACCAAGTCGATTTTGCTGAAGATACTTTTACCCGCCAGATTGACGGTGAGATCCGCTATGTGTGGGATCGGATAGCGATCGGGCGTGGTCACCGTATTCAAGGATCGATAGTCGCCGCAAGGACGCCAGTCTCCCATGACCTTCTTCGGGACCATGTGCAGAGGCGACGCCCATGGGCTGTTGGACGGTCTGACGATACCAAGTTGGAGCATGTGGTCAAATTCGGCTTGTGCTGCCCGTAGTTTGTCTGGAGCAAGCCGTCTTGGTCGTGCGCTAACTGGTTGACCGCGCGTAACTATGTGGTGAGCGACCTCTGTCGTGACTGGCGGAAGCTCTGCAGCCGGTCGAACCAGTCGCGGGTGTTCGGAGAGGAGGCTCAAATAGTCGGACGGTGCGTCTGTGATCCGAAATACAGGGCTGATTATCGGGGCATCTGAAAGGACACCATGAACACCTAGTTTCGTACGGTCGTCTAAAAGTCTGTGGCGACCAGCATCAACAAGCAACCCAAAATGTCGGAGGAAGTCGATACCGATAATTGCGAAGGGTACAGACGCAACCATGAAGACCCACTGAAAATCTAGGCGAAGATTGAGGTCCAGGTTCATCATGCGCTGACCGAATGAAGCTATCGGAGAACCGTTGGCCGCACGCAAATTGTAAGTAGGCTCTGAGTGCTTGTCGTTAGCGGTCGCTAAAATGACGCTGACTTCCGCTCCAGTATCGATGAAGAATGTGATGGAAGAACGTCGATCCTTAACGTAAAACAGTCGGTTTGCTTGGTTATTGAATGATACAAGATATTCCTGGACACTTTATATTCCGAATAGTCAGACTGGGATTGCGCGAGCTTGAATTGAACCCACAGTTTTCGTCTTTTGTTCATTAGACCTCTCAGTTCTCGATCAATCCATGGAGGACCTCTGGCAATAGGCCTTTTGTAGACAGGAACGACCTGCTCAACGAGCGAAATCATTTTGGAGTACAAGAGGTTCCACTCATCGTCCAGATCCAGGGGTTCAGGTATACTCCAGTCCACAGTACTGGCGGCCGTTTGTAGGCGTTCGGGATCAACCCGTCAGAAATTTCTGCGGAGGCGACCTTGGTTGTGGAGAGTAAGTCGTCGCGTCCAGAGGAATGAAACCACACGGTGATCGCTTTTACCAATGGGCTGAAGAACGGCTAGATCGGTGACATCTGATTGTGCCGGTGAGAGTACAAGATCATGAATATGGGGTGTTTGCCCTGCAATTATACGAGTAGGCGTTGTGACATGTTGGAAAAAGTTACATTCGATAACCGTCTCTAAAAGAGCGAAATCAAAAGCGTTTGAAGAGGGAGCACAATGCAGTTGGTCCCAGTCGATACTCGGGGCATTGAAGTCACCCAGTAATAAGCAGTCCTTGCCTCTACCATGCATTTTGATCGCGTCCAGCAGGCAAGTTCCGGAACCAAATGGGGCATTGTAGACAACACCGACCATGAGAGATCTGCATCCGTCATGAATACGGCACCAGAGAGCTTCTAAGTCGCCATCGCTGCCACAGGTAGCTTCAACCAGATGAGCTTTGAAGTCCGTCTTCCAATAGAGTATCACACCGCCCCCAGGTCTTCCTCCATGGCGGTCTGCCCTGTAAAGGTGGTAGCCAGGGATCTGCACCTCCGAGTCCAGGATATCCGAGGACAACCAGGTTTCGGTGAAGGCTATAAGATCCGGCCGATTCATGGAGGCAAGCAGCTGAACTTCGTCTAGTTTATTTCTGAGACTGCGCACATTGGAAGAAATTACGCGCAGTCCGTTCTTCAACTCTAACGTCCGGGCATTACAAGGAGTGGTCTCCAGCGAGTTCTTGGCGTTTTTCGAAGCACACGAAAATCCACGATATGTAGGTCCGTCTCACCGTTATCACAACGAGATCTGAGTTCATCAACGGCTTTCTTCATTTTTACTCGATCCTTCGGAGAAAGGTCTCGTAGTACGAAAAATGATTCTCCTTTAAGACGCGGAGCTCGTCGGAGAATGCGATGGACTTCATCATCGTTTTGACATACAATCTTCAAGGGACGGACCTTAGATGAGTCCTCCTGTTTTTTGCCAAGGCGGAAAGCCGATATGATGTTGATTCCTGGCTCACCGTCGAACAGTAAGGAGATCATCCGTTGTAGAAACTCTTGATCATCCATAATCCTCTCAGCTGGAGTGGTTTTGGACGACTCAGGAGCATTTATGATGATTAGACAACGGCCACAAGAGGGTGATTTGTTGTTATCGGGGATCTGCGGTTTGTGGAGAGGAGAACCCTCCTTAAGCAGTTTTTCCAGCTGACCGACTCTATCCAGAACTAGCTTCAACTGCGATTGTGGTTTGCATTTCACCTTGACATCTATCTTGTCCTTACTTTCAGCCACTCGTACTGGCGAGGGCAGTGGCGCACAATCCTTCGCTACGGATGCATAGGTCTTGGTATTTGGGGCTTTACCGTGGTCAACAACCGTCGGCTTACCAGTGGGGGTAACCGGATCAGAAGCTAGTGACGAGACGCACGGGGATGCCAAGGCAGTATGGCTGATTGCTTCGGCTTGAGCAGATGAGAAACGCGGGTTCGGTGCAGGCAGTCCATCAAGCGGTGTAGTGTCGGTACCTGACTTCTTCGCTGGAGTCCGACTGGCCAGCATATACTTGTCGTTGGGGGGCAGCGGAGGATCTTTCTGCTTTTGCACAGAATGCAGACATGAGGGACTTGGACTGATTGGAGGTAGGCCATTCGAAACGCGATTGACACTCAGTCCAGCGCGACATGGGTCACAAATAAAGACGACGACTGAGGAAGTGGTCCTCTGCAGTTGCTCGTACAGATCGGCACCGATTTTACAACACGCAACGTGCAGTCACCCTTCACAGAAAGAACACTGAACAGCCTTCGACCGAGAAGTGACAGCCTTACAGCAATCCAAGCACTTGGTAGACATTGTATACTATATACAATAACTTTAGAATGAATCTTCAAGACAGTAACGGAACATTGGAACATTGGAATGTAGAGAGTAGAAGGAAAAATTCTTTGTCAGCTCCATCGCCTCCCGTTAGTCACAGGGATCAAGGTGGACATTGCAAGTCGGTTCCAATGGAACCGCTGCATTGACACAAGAAACAACAAGATCCGAGTTTACTCAACAGGTAAGAATCCAATTAATGTTTGAAACATTCCTCCGACTGCGCATCAACGACATACACAGGTAGATTATGTCATTCGTTCACTACTCTGGTAGACAGAGTGACGTCACAACGGACCCGAAGTCTCCTTTGTTTAAACGATTTCCAATGGTGATCCCGAGTCGAACTGAAAGAATTGAGGTGAAAGAAATTCTGCAAATGAACTCCAAGTTCCCCTCTAACGATACGCCGTGTGAAAATCAAATCCCCGCGATCTCGATGGTAGGCTAGGGAGAACAAGTTCAGGTGCTGGAGACGATGTGAGTAAGGCAGGTTTCGTAACTCCAGAACGGATTTAGATACTCTCCGCTGAACTTTTTCAATCAAGTTGCATTCAAATTTGGAAAGAGGATAAACAGCGAGCAGTCCATACTCAAGAATCGGACGTACATGAGAAGTGAACAGGAGCCTGAAGATCTCCGTAGTCAAGTGAGAGAAGGATCGTCGTATGGCGAAAAACAACCTGTTGGCAGAAGCGACTTTTCTCAAGGTATCTTCGGTCGATTTTAGGTCTGGGGTCACAACGACGCCAAGGTCCCTCTCACGATTAGAGTTCGGCAGCAAAAACCCACCGATATGACAAATTCCAAATGGTTCGGAGGCACCGATCGGAAGAACGGAACATATAGCGTGATTTATGGGTAATTGACACCTGATCGACCAATCATGCAGCGAATCAAGCCTTGTTTGTAGTAAATTCGCTTCATCTAGACAGGAGACTTCCATCCATATCTTTAAATCATCTGCGTAAATCAAACAATCTGCCCGTAGTACAGATGCCAGATCATTAATAAAGACTGAAAAGTTCAGGGCCAAGAACAGAGCCTTGCGGAACACCGCTGGTCATATTTACAGGGAAGGAAAGGACCACATTTACTCGCACACAGAAAGCGCGGTCATGCAGGAACTCAGTGAGCCAAGAGAGGATTTTTCCTGAAACACCAATACTGCGAAGTTTGCTAAGCAAAATTTCGTGTGGAACCTTGTCAAAAGCTTTACTAAAATCCACACATACGACATCTAGCTGCTTACCAGCATCCATGGATTTAGCCCACTTTTCTCGAGCTACCAGATGATTGGTGACACATGAAAGCGAAGGACAAAACCCATGCTGCGCAGTTGAAATGATCTTGAGGTTCTGGAAGTGCAGGTTGAGAGCTCGCTTAAGAATCCTCTCCATAACCTTGCAGACGACAGATGTTAGACAAATGGGCCGATAATTCGTAGGATCTTGTCGATTTCCTCCTTTGTATATGGGCTTGACTAGGCCCACTTTCCAGGCAAGCGGAAGACACCCAGCCTCAAGTGAGCACCGAAATACGTGGCAGATAGGAATAGCAATATATTCGGCCAAAATCTTGAGGAAAAGAGGATGTAATCCATCAGGTCCCGGGGAAGAGTTGGGATCCAACTCGCACAAAAGTTTGTATACCACAGTAACATTTATGTCCATATCGCTGAGAGCGGAGAGCAAGGATGAATAACAATCAACTGACGGCACCTTCGTTGTATAGACCGATGAATAATGGCAAGCTAAAAGATTAGCTTTATCGGCATCGTCGTGGAGCACGGTGTTAAGATCGTGGGAATGCAAAGACGGTATTCCACTTCCGGCTCTGGTGCTCCTTTACAAGTAGGAGAAAAGCAGCTTCGGTATAGACTTGGAATGTTCAGCCAGATGACCTTCGTATTGCTGCCGTTTCGTAAGATTTTTTCGATCTACATACGTTCCGGACCAATTTATAATTGCTATAATCGGTTTCTAATCTCGAAAGCCCATAGCGATTCCAAAGTTTGTGTCTTTGGTTCATGAGCGATCGTAGCTCTCGGTCAATCCAGGGAGACCTCTAGTAAATGGTTTTCGTTTGGATATAGGAACAACATCATCAATAAGGGACATTTTCGAGTAAACAAGGCTCCAAGCATTATCGACGTCCAAGTGCTGAGGGAGACTCCAATCCTGCTCGCTAACGGCCTTCTTCAAGCGGTTTGGATCAGCACGCCAGAAATTCCGCCGATAGACACAGTGGTTGTGAATGCTCAACCGTGTGGTCCATTGAAAGGAAAGTAGGCAGTGGTCACTCCTCCCGATTGGTGGTAAAACATTCAAATCAGAAACATCCGATGGTGCAGGCGAAAGCACAAGATCGAGTATGTGCGGCGTCTCACCAGGGATAATGCGAGTAGGTGCCGCGACATGTTGAATTAAACTGCTTTCAAGAAAAGCTTCCAGAAACGTAGAATCGAAGGAGGCAGGTGCAGCATCACAGTGAAGAAAATCCCAATCAACATTAGGGGCATTAAAGTCCCCCACTAATAAACAATCCTTACTTCCACCATGCTTCTTTAGAGAGGCCAGTAAACGATCGCCAGAACTCAGGGGAGCTCTGCAGAAGACACCGAGAAGGAGAGATCTACATCCATCGTGAATACGACACCAAAGCACTTCGGAGCAGTCAGCACTTCCCAAGACAACATCAACTACATGGACCTTCAGGTTTTCCTTCCAGTAGGGTATGACGCCGCCCCCCGATCTCAAACCGACGCGATCAGCTCGGGAGAGACTGTAACCAGGAATATGTACTTCGGGATCTGGGATTTCTAGGGACAACCATGTCTCCGTAAACGGGAGAAGTACTGACGCAAGATGCACAACTTCATCTAGTTTATTACGCAGACTGCGCACGTTCGCAAAAAGTACGTGCAATCCAGTTGTTGATCTTAATGTCCGGGAAGGACAAGAACTGGCTTCCAGCGCGTTCTCTGCGATTTCCGAACCACGCGAAAATCCTCAATACGCAAATCGGTTTAACCGTTCGCACGGCGAGTTCTCAATTCATCAACTGCGATCCGGGGATAGAGCCCGTAACACGTGCAAGGGCTCCCCCTTGAGGCGCGAAGTTCGTCGAAGGATCCGACGGCATTAATCTTCACTTTGGCATACAACCTTAAGGGGACGCATCTTGGAAGAATCTTCGTGTTTTCTGCCAAGCCGAAAGGCAGAGACGATATTAATTCCCTGTTCCCCCTCATCGAACAGTAGGGAGACCATACGTTTTAGAAGCAATTGGTCATCTGCTGTTGTTGTCTTATCCGACTCCGGGGAGTACATTATGAAGAGACAACGTTCCCGGTTAGGGACTTTGGCGGTCTCGGGGATCCGTTGCTTGGAAGGCGGCTTGTCATGGAGCAGTTTCTCCAAATGGTCGATAATATGAAGAACCGATTTCAGCTCGCGCTTTGGTGGTGACGCTTTGTCTTCCACAGACTTGGCTATAGGCTTATATTTGTACACCACGGGAATCCGGCTTGCGGAAGCAGCCACCGTGTTCGCCTTGACGACTGTCGCAAACGTCGTGGGCAGGGGCTTACTAGGCTGGTCACTAGATATGTGTGGCTCTGAGGGCGGGGCAGAAATTTGTCTAAAAACTGGCGTGACAAAATCAGGGCACAAAGAAGGGAAAGAAGAAGGCGAATTTTGGGAAACAGTCGGTTGGGGATCGGAGTGAGCACTAGTAGAGAGGGGAGTAAAAGCAGGTAAACCAGACTGAGCCCGCTGGGTGTTGACTAAAGTAAGACAAGAGTCACAAAAGATACTAACAGAGGATGCTGTATACATCAGAAGACACTCATAAAAATTTGGTGAGATACCACAACAAGTGATATGCAACCAGCCGTCGCAGAAAGAACAGTGAACGGCCTTTGAACGGGTAGTGACAAATTTACCACAATTCAGACACTTGGACACCATGATGATCGATAGACCAGCAGAAGATTCCGAGTATACTGCGCACCTCAAAGCCGGACTGAATCACAAGAAAACGGACAAAATCAACTTTGGTCCGCACGAAAACACACGGCGCTCGCTAGCGGCGACCTTGACCTTGGGAGCTCGCTATCCGCAGATGAAAAGACATCCCGCGAAAAACCCAGACCTTGTAATGACGTAACTCCTTGCACCACTCTCTGTAAGTCATCTTCAACTCGTCGTATTCTACGATAAATACGCGATGGCGCAACTTGAAAAGACGTTCACAGGCTTCTTATCCTTAGCGGAAACTGGACCATCAAACTCCGGACCGGGACTCTCACATCTGAGTTTTGCCTAGCGGCGGGTTTGGTTCGGTAGGTATGCTACGCCAACCGGAGAGGTTGCCATTAGATGGCGGTTTGTATATATATACATATATATATATATATAGTATACACATGTTAACTGGGTGTATATTTTGAATTGAAGAAGGTTGGTGTGGTTCTCACAGTTAGTTGTTGTGATAGGCTGCAACAATATTGGAACTTGAACTTGTTAGTGCTACGCGGTAACTCGTATTTTTGGCGTGCCATACTGATCGAGATGTTTAGTTAAAATAACGTGGAAAACAGTGCTTGAAAAAACACTTGAAACGAAATTTGATTATCTTCAAAGTTCTTCTGATCCAAAATATCTTGGATCGACTAACGTGGTATTGTCCAAAGCGTCATCCTGAAGCTTACTGGTAATTTTGCGGTTGTTCAATTTTTTAATCCCGTTTTACCCCCGGTGTTGCCTTTTTATTGTAATCGTTTTACCGTTGTATACGTGTTTAAAATTCTGATCTGTTTTCCACTTTAACATGGTCGTCTCGCGAAAAACCCAGGCAGATGAACCCCTTGCGTCTTCTTTTGATGATTCAAATGCAACGTGCAGCAATTCTGCCTGTTCAAGGCCAGGCACGGATTCACCTGGTGGTATGCAGTGTGATGTTTGCTCTCGTTGGTATCACAACAGTTGTACCGGCCTCCGAGCGAATCAGTACAATATGCTATCATCCAGTGAAAGCCTTCTGTTTAGATGTGCTGATTGTTGCGCTCAGAAAGCGAAGCTCTCGGCTTTCACCAGTGCTGAATTCACGCAATAGCGTCCAGCTTCACAGTTGTTGAGAAGGCATTAGCCGAGCTTGACTCTCTTGCTTCGCTCAACTCTAAAGTGGATTTGGTTATGAAATCCCTGAATATTGCGAATGTGGACGCTGTAACGGACTGCACTTCTGCTCTCAGTCCAATCGTTGACGAAGCGTTTATCCTACCGGACGCTCCAGTTCATATAGATATAATTGACACAGATGCCTCGGACGGTATTGTTGACCCGCCCCAAACGGAAGGCGAGTCACGGGCTCCTGGGCCATTGAAGAAAAAGCGTAAGAGGGCAAGGAAAGTGCGCAAACCCTCCGCCCCCAAACCGGGAGGTGACAAAAAGCTCAAGAAACAAGCGCTTGATTTGGAACCACCATCTGTTGTTGCCCTTCCCTCAGTGAGACAAGAGGTGCCGTCGCATTCGGTCCCACCGATTCCTGTCATACAACCACGTGGCATGGATGGTAGCGCATGTGGTTTAAATACACCTCGTGGAGTCGGTTCTTACACAGATAGCAGTGTGGTTATCAGAAACGTCAATGAATCCACTGCCGCTCTTTCAAACGAGCGACTGCTTAAAGATCTTGATTGGCTTGAACTTGCGTGACCATGCTTTTACCACCATATTTCCCTGGTGTTACTGTCAGGAAGTTCATCAGATTGGGGAACGTTCCGGTTGGTCAACCAAATCCTCGACACTGTCTGCTTAGGGTGGTCTTCTACGCCCCAGCAGATCGCATGGCCTCACTTAGATTTGCCTTCAAGCTCAAAGGTACCAACGTTAGTATGCAACCAGACTTTCCGTTAGCGGATAGATTAAACTTAAAGAAAGCTATCAGGGACCTAAATGCTCGGAGTGCAGCTAGCGAACAAGATCTCCGCTTGGTGGGCTTTCAGTTGGTCAGCCGACGACCTTTTTCCGCCCTGTCAGAACCTATACTACTTGCGCACTACCCAGGGCTGGACGTGCCAAAGCCCTCCAAGTAGTACTTAGTAACGTGCGTAGCCTGAGGAACAAGACGTGCGAGGTGGGTCTACTCGTAGACAAGTCTCTTCCAGATATACTTGCATGCACTGAAACGTGGCTGTCTGAGGAAATCACAGACGGCGAAGTATATCTACCTGGCTACGCACTGTTCCGAGATGACCGCTCCACTGGCCGTCAAGGGGGTGGTGTAGCTCTTTATGTGATTTATCACATACTTATTGAGGACCAGCGTTTTTTAGTCTCTCGACAAATCTGTTGATGCTACCACAGTCTTGCTTTGTGCTTCCTTGGTTCAGGTTACTGTCGTGTTAGTGTATAGAAGCCCTATGAGCACCTCCAATGGAATCATTGTGTTTATACGCACTCACTCTGCGAACAAGTGTCTGGTGCTGGGAGACTTCAATCTCCCAGAGGTTTGTTTGGATGCTCTATCTTGCAGTTCGGCTCTGGAATCTTTCGGTACAGGACTGCTGGACTTGACGCTGCAGGTACCACTACACCAGTTCGTGGACCTCCCTACTAGGTACATGAGCAGTCAGCAGCCGTCCATTTTAGATCTTGTATTTGCTAAGTCACTTGACTCTGTAAATGACATTAAATAGGACTCGCCTCTTGGCGCTAGCGATCACGTTTGCTTGTCTTTTCGGTGTGCTCTCATCAGGTCTTGCCAAGCTACTACCAGTTGGTATCCGAACATATGGGCAGCGGACTTCCAAGCGATGCGGGATAGAGCTGGGTCTTTGCCTTGTGTGATATCTGAGACCGATACTGTTCACATAGGCTGGGAAAAATTTAAGGCTCACCTCGTCTACATTTCCGCACCTCACAGCCCACTGGTAAAAAGAACAGATTCGAGAACGCAGCCTCCGTGGATAGATTCCGCGGGGAAGGGCCTGCTAAAGAGGCGGTCTAGATGCTGGCGAGCATACCGAACAGCTCCGTCGAGCAGCACGTTGGACAAGGATCGGTTGGTTCGAAATGAGTGCAAGTTACCTCTTAGGTTGGCCCGGCTTCAGTGTGAAAAGGGCTCAGCTAATACTACCTCGAAAATCCAAAGAAACTCTTCGCTTACGTTAAACGACGCTGTGGTAAAACTCGCCCACACCACCATTTCTTCGGGGAGATGAGACTTATGCCTATAGCGACTATGACAAGGCATGCGTACTTGGTAAGCAGTACTCAAGCGTCTTTGTCCGCGAAACAAATACGCCATGCAAAGAGTTAGCTTCAGGAGTCTCTGAGGACTGTTGTCTGGATGAAATTCCTGTAACTGAGTCCCACGTTCTCCGGTTTCTAAGAGAGGTAAACCCAACTAGAGCTTCCGGGCCAGATTACGTTCATCCAAAATTGTAGCACGAATTGGCAGGGGAACTCAGTGGACCTCTGACTTGTGTGTTTCAAAAGTCACTCAACAGCTGTGTCTTGCCTACCGAATGGAAGGAGGTTGTTATAAATAAATAAATAAATAAATGGTATATTCTCGGTAAAACGAGGCACACCTGTAAAGGCATGATCAAATATGCATACAAGCATAGCTTCTTTGGAATGTTAAAACATTTCGTTTTAATGAAAGGTATAAAAGAAAGGTGTAGTTCATATGAGTGAGTATATTGTCAGGTAATAATCAGACCAAGGAATATGATGGCGCTGTGGCGCGCAAAAATCCGTCAAGACACAAGTTGGGGGTAATTTCGCCAGGTGGTGATCCGTGAGCACAGGAGCCCAAGCAAGGTTTTGGTGTTACCAACGACCATTACAAAATAGGGATGATCTTTGCTCCATCAAAGCATTCTTCATAATAGGATTGGCTGCACAATTTGGATGTAGAAGGCTGAGGACTGCGTCCGTGTGAAAGGTTTAGCTGGGACTTTATTTTGTGGCCAATCACATCCGCCACATTGCAGTGTTTTTAAGCGGACATTTGTGGCTTTTTATAGGGAGAACGCTTGCCAGGCGAAAACCCACCACGTCCTGAAACACGGCCGTAGCTTCCATTGAGCAGTAGTGCAAGTCGGCAATTTATCGTATAGACCGATTTTGCACTCTATTATTCGCAGTCGGTTGACAGCCAAAATTCTTCGTTGGTTAGCCGAGGGGCTAAGAACTGATACTGCAGCAGTCGTTGAAGCCGGTCAATGATGCAAAAGATTCGAAGCGTCGAATGGTAATGATGCAGGTAAGTAAACACGTTGTTAATAGAGGCCGGCTTTTCTATTATATTCTGGTTCTGCTCGCAAACCGTGTCCAGCTATCCACGCTGGACTTGGCATGGGGTCGGTGAGTGTACTTACTTTTGGCTGAATATGTTTACAACAGGTAAAATTGCCATTCTCCGCAAAGTGGATTCGGGGTTCCTCCAAATGTAAGTAAGTTTAGCTGTCTCCATAGCCAAGTAAAAATTCCATGAAGGGCCATCGGAATAGCCACGTATACGGGCGAACGCTCTCCGTAAATGACATCAGAATAGCTCCAGGTGACTGGCGAATAGGAATGCTTGAGGCAGTGAAGGTAATCACGCCAGAATTGTTTGTCTTCGGTTGTGGAACAGGGGATCCATGTAAATACTTTATTCCAGGTGAGTGAGTTTTTGTCTCTGAGTACGAGGTGAGCTAAACCCATTTGTTTAGGCCCCGTGAACGTAGCGTCTCCAGAATGGCGGGAAGAGC
The DNA here is from genome assembly GCA_944474145.2 of Dicrocoelium dendriticum. Lineage (NCBI taxonomy): Eukaryota > Metazoa > Platyhelminthes > Trematoda > Plagiorchiida > Dicrocoeliidae > Dicrocoelium > Dicrocoelium dendriticum. Next base: position 238,012,238 of record OX104063.1, read on the forward strand.
TCCATTTGGAACGATGTGTGGGTTCTTCATTTCCCGGAGAAAGGACCAAGCGTTCGAAAATGGGTCGACCAATCCCAATGGATAAACGTTCTTGTTTTGGCGGAAGTAACTGTGGGAATCTCGGGGAAAACGGACAACGGACAAGAGGCAGCCAAACAAAGAGACAGCAATGAATCAAGAAGCACTAACATAGACTGGTGGCGCACACCGGTGCCTATGATGCATTAAACCTTATGTAATTTTGTTTAGTATACATGCTTTGCATGTGCGTTCTATACATTACGTCACTGGTGTGAGTCAGACTACAACTACTAGGTAGGAAGAAGGTTCTGCACGCGCAACGTCAAAAGACCGAAATAACAGACGTTAAGCGAATGATGCGATGGTTGGAGAGAAACAGGTAAACCGATGATAATGGCAGCCATCCGAATACGAGAGGCATCTTAGGTGAAACTAAGGGCAATTAGGTTGAGACCGAATGCGGTAACAAAATAGGTAAAGTAACGTTCCAAGAGGAAATTTAAGGAATCCGCTAGGAGCGGATGAACGCTGACGACAATGCGAGGAGTAGTCGATAAAAGTAATTACGCTAAAGCGCTCATGATTCCACATCCCAAAAGCCGTCAGAATCTAGAAAAATTGTCACAGGGACCAAAGCTGCTGTGTATTGGGAGTCGTTACGACACGTACGGTCTCAAGAATAGACAAGTGCGAGCATAAGTTAAAGAGCATAGGAATAGGAACAGTGGTAAGTTGAGCATAATAATTGAGGTACTAGTCAAGAAATACTTAGCAATTGTCCAAATGCCGCCAATAATCAGGAGGGAGCTCGGAGCGAAGGAGATAATGCGCACGAAGATAAGTTGGCTAACCGCACTGAGTGTAAGCCGTAAAAATAAAAAATGGAGCGTAAGAAAAAATGTCACGGATAATAAGAAAATAAAGGCAGTCAGAAAGAGACAGACGGGTCAGGTGAGACAAGATAATGGTAGGGCAGTAAAGCCATTTGTCCGGTTTAAAAAGGAATGGAAACAGAAAGCGATGGATAAGGTTATGATCTAGATGAGAAGGGATAATTTTTAAAGAGTAAAAAAGCCCACGAGTCTCTCCAAGTATTGTAAAGTGATAGTGGAGTCAGCCGAACCAAGACAGGTGACGTCTCAGAAGTCTGAATGAATCCGGGGAGCAGGAGGCCGATCGGGTAGGACCTGATTAGGCGGCGCGTTTGGATAAGGACACGTAGTAAAGGTAAGAGGAGAGCCTGCAGTAGATCGTAGGCAAGTCTAGCAGGTTCTAGGTTTAAGAAAAACATCATGTTTAGACTGCGGGGCGTATACCGCGTAAGTCTCAGTAGCATAGTAGCAGACTGAAGGAAACATACTAGGCAGGTGAGCCAAGATCACGGCAATGTAGTAAAGCCGGACGTCCGATTTAAAAAGGATTGAAAACAGGAGGCAAGAGATTAAAAGGTTAGGGTCGGGGTGAGAAGGGTTTATTGGTAAAGAGTGGGAAAGTCCACGAGGCTGTCCAAGTAATGTAAACAGAACCATTATGTCATCCGAGCCAGTAGACGTGATGTCTCAGAAGTCCAAATGAATTCAGTGAATCCGAGGCCGACTAAGTGGTACTGGATTAATCGGCGCTTTGGGACTAGGTCGTATAATGCAGATAAGTAAGAGGCTATAACAATAACGAGGGAACATGTCTAGCAGTCAAGGAGTTTAGGATTGTGCGCCACAGTAGCAAGAACATATAGCGACGCCAGGGATTGGACATACAGATAATGAATCGTAGGAAGAAGACAATCATGAGGCCCTTTCTTATACCGTTGGGAACCTTAATCGATGGCAGCCGATCCTCAAAGGAAGAGAGGCCTTTGTTTGAGGCCTATGGGCATTTGGGGCCTGAGAGGCCGGACTAGTCGAAAAGGTTTGAGAATGTGAGGCAAATTAGGAAAGAGAATCTAGCAAGGCCTAGGATTTGTCACTGGCGTTATGTGTACTTAGGCCACTATTGAAGAGTAGCGATAAGGACCAGAAGAGGTGCCGAATACAGTATACACACAGTCAGGTTAAGCATAAGAGAAGAGTAGAGTAGGTAAGGATGCGGCTAAGGATATAAATCTCAAAGTATTAGAAGGAACAGTTAGTGAAATATTTGGAGCAAAGCGATGGAAGTCTTGAGGCAGTCTCGTCTAGGTAGGAATATGGAGGACAAACGAGAGCAGATGAGCGAATACGGTGTCAGAAACAGCTGTGACGCGAGGTCAAAATGAAGCAGGAAACCGTTGGAAATAAAGCATTAAAAAGTGGATGTAGGTTAATTCGCTAGAGGTTGTCTGCCCGATTTTCAAGTGCGGTGACAAAGACCTAACGGCTAATTACAGGCCTGTCAGCTTGACTAGCGTGGTCGTTAAGTTACTTGAAAAATTAGTACGAGATATAGTGGAGAACCATTTAAATAGGTTTAACCTGTTTTGCGTCGAGCAACATGCTCTTCGCAAAAGATTCTCGTGTCAGACGAACTTGCTGGTAGCTCGTGAGTGCTGGGCTGAAGCCGTAGACAGTGGACATGCGGTGGATGTGGTGTTCATTGACTTCGCCAAGGCCTTTGACACTGTCCCCCATTCACGACTCTCACTGAAGTTGAGGTCGTATGGAATAGCTGGTCGCGCTCTCCAGTGGGTGTCAGCTTTTCTGGCTGGACGGGGACAGTGTATTCATGTGGGAAGCAGTCTTTCATTTCGACAAGCTGTACTTAGCGGCGTTCCGCAAGGCTCTGTCCTAGGTCCGCTGCTGTTCTCAGTCGACGTGAATGACTTGCCGGAGGAGCTTGAGGTACCATCGCTCTTATTTGCTGATGACCTAAAGCTCTGGAATATTGTTGATTTCCCTGGAGGTCCTGTGGCTCCAACGGGTTCTGGATAGATTCTGGGAATAGTCTGTCTTGTGGTTGCCTCCCGAAACGGGCAACATGTTCAGTGCTGCGTTTCGGAGCGTCTGCCTCCTCCACAAGTTATTTGCTGAATGGCAGTGAACTTCCTCACGTGACTCATCAGGTTGATCTAGGTGTCGTCCACTGTTCCACACTACACTCTGGCGAAAACTGGAAGAAGGCGGCTAGTAAAGGGTTCCGGATTTTGTGGTTAATCCATCGTTCTTTTGGGGCCCTAACCGCTGATGTGTTTGTGAAGCTTTTCTCAGCGTTTATGCGACCCAACCTAGAATATTGCGTCCAGGCCTGTCCACCATGTCCTGTCCGAGACAAAATGGCACAAGAAAGGGTGTCGCGTGTCGGCACTAGGTTGGTCAAGGGATTACGAGAACAAATATACTCCGAACGCCTACTTCGTTTGGGGATGCAGTCAATGCACTACCGAAGGATTAGAGGGGACCTAATCCTAACCTACCGTATTTTGACTGGGAAGCTTGGCCCTGATTTGTCCACGCTATTTAGTCCTGCTAGATTATCTGGTCTTCGCGGGCATTGTATGAAGCTGGACAAACCGCGGTCCGATCGAATTAGAGTGGAGACACGGTTAGCACGTCGAGTCATCGAGCGCTAGAACCAGCTTCCAGAACGTGTTGTCAAGGAAGCTACGGTTAGGAGGTTTGAGCGTCAACTAGACGCCCTTGGGTGGCAACACGAAACCTTTCCTTTTTCCTGACTAATGCCCATCTTCATACTTCGATTCTATTTTTCTTTACTTTCCCCGGTCATTGGTATTATTCTCTTCTTTTAACCGATTTCCCCTACTTTTTTACCTTCGTTTTTTCTTCCTCTATTACTTATTTCACGTAACTGACATAGCTGGGAAAGCTGATGTAAGGAACGTGGGCATTAAATTGGTGGACCAGGGAGTTTTTCGGTGTTTTCCTTTTAGACCCATCAAGAAGTCGGAGCACCCCTATCAACTCCTGGATCGACGACCCGCTCAAGAAGGAACACTTACGGGATCCATCCTATCGTTCCAGTCCCACTTGAACTTGAACTTGAACTTGAAAGCACTTGGCGCCACATTTGTAACTGCCATCACGGTGGATGTTTCTGAGAGCTTATATCTTTTGGTGCGCACTATTATCGGAAAGTTGATGAGGTTGCGTCCGATGTAAAGACATTTGCAACTGCCACAGCTTTTTGCAAGCTTACGGCTGTGACTCCACAGCATTATGAACGGCAAAAGTGGAAGGGGTTGCCAGATGAGTACCCGTACCGGTACGTGCAGTATCTCTGTGTTCCTGGCAGGCGTAGCAACGTTCCTGGGAAACTGTAAGTTCCTATTTTTACGGTATACTACATGCTACACCGTTACCGGATGCTGGATTGCTGAGCCCATTTCTCTTTCAAGTTAAAAGTTGGATGTTACGAACGAGGGAAATTGCATTTGTGTCATTGTCACGGTTTCCATTTTAGGAAGCCATGGCTATATGCACTGAACAGGCGGTTGACGGAGACGCAGGAGAAAGAGGGGTTTCCCTAATGTCCGTGTTCAAAAGGGTTATGTTCATTGAGTGATAGAGAGCAGAAGGGAGATCCCGTGTCAGCTACTTCGCTTCCCGACCTTCTAAGGGTTGCATGTGGATTGGCTGTGTCATATCCTAGAATGTAGTATCAGTCCTGTAGGATCCCGGATTGCTCAGTAGAAAAAGGTCTAGCAAACGTTTGAAACTCCCTTCTGATTGTGCGTTGAAAAGCGGGTCCGGCAGTCGGTTCGTCATTAATTACTCGAGTAGAGAGAGTAAAATCTGAGCGGACTTTGAACCTCCTCGGTTTAAACAGCTTCCAGCTGTGACCTCGATTCGAGCTGCGAAGTCATAGCTGAAAAAACTGCCTTAGCTCGTTTCCCAGTTCTCCTCGTAGGATGCGTCTGGTATAGATGAGGTCACCGCGACTTCGGCGATAGTCTAAGGAAAAGAGGTTCATCCTCTGTAGTGGGGGTGGGGTACGGGAGTTTGCGTAGCCCAAGGACAAATTTCGAGGCTGGTCGCTGAATTTTTTCTATCTTATCACTTTCAAGTTTAGATAGAGGGGCTATGGCCGGAGGTCCGAATTCAAGAATGGGACGGATATGGGAGGTGAAGAGAAGTCTAAATATGTGTGGCGTCATGCTAGAGAATGATCTCCTTATGACGCCCCACATCTTGTTCGCCACAGCACTTCTCTTTAACATGTCGAGGGTAGTTTTGAGATCAGAAGAAATTATTGTGCCCAGGTCCTTTTCCTGTGTTGCAACCTTGATTAGGTGCCCGCCAATGTGATACATGCGCAGTGGTTCAGCAGCACCTATAGAAAGGACTGAGCACTTATCTTTGTTGATTGGCAAACCCCACTTGATAGACCAAGAGTGCGGTAGATCCCGCTTTTCCTGTAATCGGTCGGCGTCTTCAAGACTGGACACTTCCGACCATGGCTTGAGGTCTTCTGCATAGATCAGACAGTCCGTTTGTAGCATACTGGGTAGATCATTTATATATCTTGAACGCTTCCGGTCCGAGAACGGAGCCTTTTGGTACGCCACTATACATAGGCACTTGGAATGAAAGGGTATCGTTTACTTTGACTTCTATGTACCGGCCTTGCAAGAAGTCACTGATCCATAGTAGGAGGTTCCCGGTTATGTCAATGAGGCTGGACCTTACCGTGCTGCGATGGTTTGCGTGCCTCAGAGATCCATTGACCTTCACCTACGCTGCAGTGACTCAATACTGCAAACGTAGCCAAACTTTATTTTTATTGACGTCTAGCATTGCATATTAACCTTGACCATCGATACAAGAGGTGTGCAGTGCATTCTCACAGCAGCCGGTAAGCACGTTGTTTACCGCTATCAGTTTCGTTAGCAGTCTGCGGCCGGTGGTGTGAATTATCTCATCGGCCTGTCCGCAAACCACTGCATTACTGTGGTTCCGACGTGGCAGCAATGGTCACTATACCATTTCGGAAATCAACTTCTAGATAAGGTAGGTGACAATGCCAGACCAAAAATTTATCAATGGTGGAATTTGTAACTTCGATGGGTTAGTCGCCTGTATGCACCCTCTTCTCCTGTTGATTGGTGGCACCGCAATGAAAAATTAACAAACGTTTACCACCGAACTACGTTATTTTTTATTTCCTGGTAAGTTTGTCTAAGACAATGATGACGTGAACAATACACTCCACTATCGGGAGGTGAGCTACATAGCTTGCATGTGATTGAGTAAGTCAACCCACCGTTACATCTATGCATATTGCTTTCATGTGTGTCTAGGGAATAAATTTCCACTTACCATTCCTCGGTGTTTCCGCGTTGTGGGTCAAGAGCGCCTCACACGCTCCCCGTGATGACGTGAATATTCGGAATCGGTACAGACGTCAGCGCTCCATTTTTGTCTCTTTTTCGTTACCATCTCCATATTGCCACGATTACTCAGCAAAATGCATTCAACGCAGTTACATACAATGACGGAAACCAACGAAACGCCATGTGACTCAATTCCAGTTGTATCAGTAGCGTTAACCGAGCCCATTACTTACGTTCTTTTTGTCGCAATGCCTAAGGGTACCACTGCGGCTTCCCTCAGCAACAATAATGCCTTCTATGCGACCTACATGCATATCACAACCACTGGTTATGGAGGCGCCCTGCGCCTATAGCGCAGTCCTCACCCGTGCTGCTTATGCTGCCACCAACGTAAGACCTACGTAAATTTATGTACTATCAGTCAAGAACGCCTGTGAGACCAGCCATTGCCAATTCCATAGTGGCAGAATTGATGCAGCTGCGCTGGGAACAGTTAAAATCATTCCTGTGGGCGTACAGATGCATTCTCTTATCATTCGTTAGCAGTGCTTACTATACCGCCGCTGCTGGGCCATTATAGTGTTAGTAACCGCCCGTATTTAAGGATTATGGTTCCATCGACGACAATTATGCTGTGTCCGATAAGGACACCAATGCTCTGCGACCAATATAGCACCACTAATAAGAAGCCTTCAAGACATGTGCAGCAAGTGTATGACGCTTCCTCAGAGCCCATATGGATGCAAATATCGTGAAACCCAATTAGCATAAGTGAAGGCCGTTCATGTAGGCTCCTGGCGCCGATAACATAACTGTCGCTGTAAGCCATAATCAGACTTCCCTGTGGAACATACATAGACTTACTAAGCGCCTTTCCTTTACCGCAGTCAAGTCAAAAATATCTACCTGTTTAATGATCTTTATGACACTGCTGCTATAGAACCTACGATAATTGTCCATACATCGCTCTTACAACCAATCGCGGCCAACACTGGAGGGTGGTTCAGTGAACAAAGAAATGCCACCCGTGAGGCAGTCCTATGGCTTTACTATGTACCCGTCACGTTTGCAGGAATATACACCTACCTATAGTCTTGCGTATATATGTGGGCTACTTGTATGAAAACATCGCAAAAACGTTCATTGATTTTTTCCTTCTTCGTTTTGCCATCCATTATTCCCTATGCTTCCTATAACTTCCGCATATACTGTGTGTGATAAATTTCTTTTAGTATTATTCATAAAACGGAATTAGCCTATTAATGAAATGCGTAACCTACTTACTTTACTCCTGACACCTTGATATGCACCATTACAGATACCGGTTAAACTCCATGAAAACTGACAGGCACATACTTAATTGTTTACTCATTTACGTACGGATAAGTTCAATTATATCTCTGTAATGAAAAGAATGTATACGTTGGTCCATTGACGTCCAGTTGCGGGGAATTGCATTAGGTAATCATAGCGGGGAATAATAACTTGCCGTCCTCTTAAATGGCATAGAACTGATAATCAGTGTTACCGCAATACGCGTACAGATATCTTCTTACATAAGGATATAAGCATGGATAGATTGGAGGAGCACTACCATTTCGAATCACGTTAAAGTTGCTAAGTTAAGAATGAATATATTTGTAATTAAATAGGTGCATTCACTTGCAGATAGCTTTGTGCGCACATAAATATACACCTTAGTAACCTTTATATATATATATATATATATGGAATTGAGGTTAATAATGCGTACCTTTATGTATACATAATGAAGTCTGAAAGTGAATGCATATATTTAATTACAAATATATGTATTCTAATTTCGCAACTTTATATATATATTGCAGGTTTCATCATCCATTTATGTACTCTAAGAAAGTTCATGCGGCCGTTGTAAGCATTTAGCCACCACATATTGACCAGGGACCGACATGCATTTTCACTTATCCTTCACCTTATATCACTTAACTTACTGCTCCCCAGGCATTCAGATATGCAACTGACGCTTTCGCGTTACTTTTCCTTTATAAATACGCATTCCGTAACAAGTCCCATATGTAAATAAGTGTGCGCATATCGCATGGTTATTTGCCTATTCGTGCCACATCCGTTTGCCCCGTTAGTTACATATTATTCTCACAGCCATTTCCGTTCTTGTCCACCTATTTCTCAAAGTACGCTAACGTTTCTGCCCAGTCCTGGCCCAAAAAAGAAATCACACAGGCGCAGTTGAGGTAAGCAAATTATTCATTTCCCATTCAATTAAAGTGTATCACGCTTCATATACTCCCTTAAAGCAGCTATTCTTCATTTTCTGACTAACCAAGTGCACTATTTACTTATCCAATAACATAGGTCCAGTTTAGATCCATTTATGCAATTGGAAACTCCGGGCACCTGCTACCAAGGTTACAGTAAACTATAGTACTATAAAAGCTACAGGACCCCGATTCTTTTATACATCCGCTACTGGTTTATTTATAGTATTTACAAATTATTAAACTACATATCAGTATTCTACGCTACCATTATACTCCCGGCTGTGCCGGTTGACCTTGTCCCGCAAACCCGTTCCCGCCAGATGTTAGGGTCCTGGTCCCATCAAATTTGGCGAGACACAGAAGAGAAATGCTACTTACACGCCAGTAGCAAGTAATAACTTGGTGCATTTAAACATAGTGTGGCAAATGAATTATCAATCATTATGTAGCAAAATAATGAAAACAATGTGCTGACTGCCAATTTTAATATACTACGCCACCGCGCATTTCCATAAATAAACATATATCATGATCGCCCGATGAGTGTCCTGATCCGTGCGCTCGAGTGACCGATGGTGCTGACAGGGGACATCTTAAGTGAAGCTGTAGCGCTTGTACATATCTTTCTTCCCAGTTGTACTTTCCTATTCTCATAGGATTATAGGATTGTAGAGAGCAGAAGGAGGAATCTTTTGTCAGCTCCATCGCTTCCCGATCATTTTGTGGAGGCCGCGATTCGCTGTTAAGCGGTAATCCACAGGGGACCGTGACAGCTACAGTGGAAGCTGCAAGGGCCCATCGTATTCGAAAGATAAGAATCTAACATCCGCTTGAAACATTCCTCTGTCTGGGCAGCGACCACATGCTTCGGTAAGTCGTTCTAATAGTTGACTACGCAAATTGATAGAGCGAGAGAAGGATGAACCCGGAGCCTTCTGGGTGTAACCAGTTTCCAGTTGTGTCCTCGAGTGGAACTGTTTGCATTGAATTGAATATATGCCCGCAGCTCCATCCCCATCTCTCCTCTCAGGATACGCCTGGTGAAAATCAGGTCGCCGTGACGTCGGCAATACTCCAAGGAGAACAGATTCATGCGCCGAAGTCTGAGGGGATAAGGCAAGTCCCGTACCTCCAAGGCGTGTTTCGATCCCCGCCGTTGGACCTTCTCAATGAGGTCACATTCGAACTTGGTGAGAGGGAAGATGGCAGGTAATCCGTATTCGAAAATGGGGCGCAAATGGGAAGTAAACAATAGTCGGAAGATCTCCGGAGTCAAACGCGAGAAGCCTCTTCATATGGCATGGACATCCTGTTGGCAGCAGCAACCGTTCGTAACTTGTCCTGTGTAGTCCGTAGATCAGATGACACCAACACGCCGAGGTCGTTTTCAATGATTTAGTTTCTGAGCAACGCCCCACCAATGTGGTACGTCCTAACCGGTTCTGGAGCACGAATGGGGAGGTCCGAGCACTTATCGCGATTTATGGGCAATCGCCATTTGACTGACCACGCATGTAACGTATCAAATGTAGCCTGTAGCCGCATCGTCAAGATAGGGTACCCCCATCCACAACTACAAGTCGTCAGGGTAAATCAAGCAATCCAACTCAAGTTGCTCGACGATTACCTCCAGACAAGCTCGCTACTGCCAAGGCAGAGTTCGAACATATGCTTCGTCTCGGTATAGTTCGTCCTTCCAATAGCCCATGGTCCTCCCCGCTTCATATGGTTCCCAAAAGTCCAGTGGCGACTGCAGACCTTGCGGAGGTTACCGCGCACTAAACAATTCCGCCGTCCCCGATAGATATCCGATTCCGCACATCCATAATTTTTAAACTGGTTTACATGGAAGAACAGTTTTCTCTAAGATTGTCTTAGTGCGTGCATACTGCAAAATTCCGGTTGCTCCCGACAATATTCCGAAGGCCGCTATAACCACACTATTTGCTCTTTGTGAATTCGTTCGCATGCCATTTCGTCTACGAAAAGCCGCACAGAATTTCCAAAGATTTATGGATCAAGTCCTTAGAGGGCTCGCTTTCGTCTACGCCTACATTGACGATATTCTTGTGGCCAGTTTCAATCATGATGAGCATCTGTCACATCTCCGATCGATCTTCGAACGGCGTTACAATCAACGTTGACAAATTTGTTTTTGGTCAAAGTTCTTTTGATTTTTTGAGCCACCGAATTGATTGCAATGGCATTAGTCCACTCCCCGAGAAAACACAAGCGATTGCAGACTACCTCATGCCTCAATCTTTCAAGTCTCCGTCGTTTCCTCGGCATGGTTGATTACTACAGCCGTTTCATATCAGGTTGCTCTGGGCTACTCCAGCCATTGACCGATTTACTTAAAGGCAGGTCACGAAAATTCGAACCAACTCAGGAAGCTATCGATGTATTCGACAAGATGAAGCACGCGTTGTCCAACGCTACCGCGCTTAGTCATTTGAGGACTGATGTTGACGCTACTCATATCCTCAAGACTGATGCATCTCAGGCCACCGTTAGGGCTGATCACCAGCAGGTAATCAACGGTCAACCTGAGCCGCTATCCTTTTTCTCTCGTAAACTCCAGCCAGCACAGACGCGCTACAGCACATTTGGTCAAGAACTTTTAGCTATCTACCTCGCTATCAAACATTTTCAACACCTGCTTGAAGGTCGCACGTTTACCATTCACACAGACCATAAATCACTTACCTTTGCTTTCCGTGGTTTACCTGACCGTTTCTCTTCTAGAGAAATTCGTCATTTGGATTATATTTCACAGTTTTCTACCAACATTCGCAATGTCGACGCTGCCAATAACGTTGTCGCCGATGCCATGTCACTTATATGTCTTCACGAACTTTCACGGCAGAATAACTTAGAAGACATAGCAGCAAATCAGGAATGAGATCCTGAGTTTGTGCAACTGAGGTCAAATCCGTCGATCAAAATATCACAGTTGCCAATCCTTAACTCAGATTCCAAAATTTACTGTGATATTTCTACTGGCAAGCCCCGTCCTTTTGTCCCTCAGCAGTACCGCCGAATCATCTTTGACCACCTGCATGGAATCTCACACGCGAGCATCCGAGCCACCGACAAGCTAATTACTGATCGCTTCATTTGGCACAACATGCGCTCCGAGATCCAGCCGTGGGCCAAACATTTTGTCACTTCCCAAACAAGCAAGATCCACTGTCACACGATTACCGTCCCCGGCACGTTTGCTCTTCCCGACGCTCGTTTCAAACCTGTTCATCTTGACATAGTTGGACCCTTGCCTCCATCCAACGGTTTTGTCTACTTATTGAAATGTGTTGATCCTTATACGCGTTGGCCACTTGCCGTGCCTTTACGTGATGCTTCTACAGAAACTGTGGCACGAACATTCATTGAGAATTGGATTTCCGTCTTTGGCACGCCAGCCACTATTACTACCGATAGAGGGTCCCAATTCAATTCGGCCTTGTTTGGTGACATGAACCGCTTGCTCTGTTGTTCCCGTCTACGGACAACCGCCTACCGCCCAGCTGCTAATGGCATCATTGAACGTTTCCATCGTCAACTTAAAGCTGCAATTACTGCTTCACAGTCGAACTCACAATGGTCAGAACGTCTACCGATTATCTTGCTTGGTATTCGTAACACCATTAAAGAAGACATTGGCTGTTGTCACGCTGAGTTGGTCTTTGGCATTACTCTCAGGCTTCCTGGAGAAATGGTGCTAGACTCAAGGGTTACTGGAAACGTTGATCCGACCTCGTACGTCACACGTCTGAGGCAGCACTTCAATTCAATTCGTTCAATGCCACCTCGAATCAGTCCCCGGAGTCAACAATTACACCCGGATTTTCGTACTTGCCCCTTCGTTCTCGTGCGCATCGATTCCGTCCGTAAACCTCTGACACCGTCTTATGAGGGGCCCTTCAAGGTTGTTGCACGGAAAGAGAAGTACTTCGCGCTGGATAGAGATGGTTATCAGGATACTGTGACTATTGACCGCCTGAAGCCGGCGTACATCGAGTCGCGACCTATACCGAAGCCCACGGACATTCCTGTCACCGACCAGCCCACCTACCCAAGTATGTCTCCTACTCAGCCCATGTCTGACAATTCTGTTCCCTCTTCTGCACCCCAAGCATCTCACGACACAAACTCGAAATCGCATCATCGAACACGCTTCGGACGTACAGTTGTTCTCCCTTCCAGACTACGGTAAATGACTCCCAAGTATCGAGCTTTCGTCTCAGTGCCTCAAGCTCTAGGGGGTGTTCTGTAGCGCTTGTACATATCTTTCTTCCCAATTGTACTTTCCTATTCTCCTTTCCATTATTATTGTACAGTTTTGTTTTAACTGACCAACCACCGATAAAACACTTTATCGGGTTTCGATTCGCCTTCTGGTTTCGACTACACGTGTTGTGCTGTTGGTCGTCGTCTGTCTGCTGGCCTCGTCCATCGATCATCGGATCTAACGCGTCGTTTTATTGTGCCGACTAAGTTCCGTCTTCCGACCAGCTTGTGCGACTAACTCACAGCCTAGCGAAGATCGTGCTTTACCTAAGGTCAGCTACAGCATTTTTATTTATAGACTGAGTTCTTATATGTAGTTAAGCCCTTTCCGTTTGGCCTTTCCACTACAAAGCTAGCAACATCTAATGATTACCGGCGCCCAGCTTATGTGAGTAGTCCGTTAACTCTATTGAATTTGGTAGCATTGCTTTGACACATTCTGTGGAGCCGGCAACATCTTTTGTTTGCTAGTGGCCAGCTTATGTGGGTAGTTAGTTAACTCTATTGCATATGGTAGCACGGCTGTGACATCTTCTGTGGATCCTGCAACCTCTTATACTTAAAAGCAGCCAGCTTATGTTAGTAGTCAGTTAGCTCTACTGCCTATGGCAGCATTGCTGCAACATCTTATGTAAAGCCGGGAACATCTAATAATTACCGGTCGCCAGCTTATATGAGTAGCCATTTAGCACTATTGCCCATGGTAGCATCACTCTGACATATGAGGTGGAGTCGGGAACATCTAATACTTACCCGCCGCCAGCTTATTTGAGTAGTCAATCAGCTCTACCGCATATGGTGGCATTGCTGTGACATCCTCTGTGAAGCCAGCAACCTCTAATACTTAAGAGCGGCCAGCTTATGTTAGTAGTCAGTTAGCTCTATTGCACATTGCAGCATTGCTGTAAGACAATAAATGGAGCCGGCAACATATTTCCATTACTGACCACCAGCTTATTTTAGTAGGCCGTTTTATGTAATACGTATACTGAACCACAAAATCGCGTCGTCATCTCTGTCGTCCGACGATAAAACTTTGCTAACATGTATACCTATTCACAGTCTACCGCTTATTTTTCTACCTAAATTATTTTAAAAGCTAATTCACCCTGGCAAGTAACGTCCGTAATTATCCACATAATACGTGACATTGCAAATCAAGAAACACGGATTCTCTAAATTCCGCCTTTTCCTTGCCTACTCATGTCTTTCTGACATCGCCTCAGGCTACTGCAATAGCACAGCATCTTTTACTGCATGAAAATTCCTTGTAAATATCCTAACCATTGAGTCTGCCATTACCGGCCGCTGAACAATTGCCGATTTCAGCACACTCCTTTCTTACTTAAGCTTCTCATTAAAACCAAAGCTTATGCCATTCCAAAAACACTGTTATTTTAACTAATCATTATTTCTCATAGCTGGTTCACATGATGGCATAACAGTTGTTTACCTTTGCAAATCTTTGACACTGATGTACCCAAGTTCCGCGGCCAGCAGCATAATTTTGCGCGTCATATTGTTTCAACCTTCCCGTCCTTTACAAGCAAAAACTCAAAAAGCCAGCGCGCTCAAAAATTTCAATTTACCGTCAGGAAGTGACAGGTTGTGTATTATGCTGTTACCGTCGTTGTTATTATGCTAAGATGTGGATTAGAAATCAACCTAATATACGGTTTAAATGCGTTACAGTGGTTATTTATTTTACCACTTCTAGCGAAAGCAGACATGGTGGATGACGCTTGTTCATTTCGACGTATCCTCAAGGGTCCATATCTGGACTTTTCATCGATCAATGAGGATCCGAAACCTTTTCAGCTGGAAACGGCGATATCGTTCATTCCTCGGAGCGTTAAAACTGTAAACGCTTACTAAAGGGAGACTGAACAGGTACTACTGGACGGATGCCCTAAAGATATATTCAGTTTGTGTGCGTGCATAGCAAGCGCTCTAATGTTGCTGGAAAGCGGTAAGTGTTGTGTATCCGCCTGATGAATATATTGTAACAGCTAACGGTGTTACAATCGTCCTGCTCGGTTCTCAGCGGTTTTTAAGGGGGCTTGTTAAGAGATTGTAAACACCTGTCTTTGGCGTTCACACCTTGGCTGTATGCCAAAAATCCGCGGCTAACAGGAGATCAGCAAAGCATGGTGCTTAATTTAATGAAGACGTTTCGTCGGATGCAGGAGATGCATGCATTTGTGCGTCTTTAATATATCATTCGGTTAACAAGGCACGATTTGTCTGACACATGGCGGAGTCCTCGTAAGGCTTGTGTCACGGAAACGGCGAAGGTTACGTAGCTGTTGCGAATGAATGGTCAGGTTAAAATAATGCAAGGGCAAATGAGATTCGGTATATATTCTTCGTCCCCTCGCGCATGCTGGAATTTGTGGGCCAATCCGGGGAGGTAATTTTGACGAACTCCACATAGCAGATCAATTAGGGCGGTTACATGCTATGGCATGGTTTGTTTGGGGACTTTAGCAGTCATAGTATGAGCTTCTTTGATGCGCTTTTGCCTAATAAGACCGAGACCATTCACCAAGAGGCAGTGAGAAGTATGCTGGAGTTGGCACTTGGGGTTGCCCGTGCTGGAACGTTGGTCACGGACAAGTGTTTGGCGCAGGTGAAGACGGTTTGCAATGCGTATCCCAATGCCAATCAAGTTTTCTGCCAGATACACATTATGCGGGACATTTAGCTGCGTTGCTGTCACCTACCCTTCTGGAACGCGGAGGATAAAAGGGCCCTGTTCAACATGCTGCGATCATTATTGTATACGCACGATTGCTCGCAGTATCGTCGCCTTATGGAGGGTATATCGGTGCGCAGCGCGGAATGTTTCCAGTACCTCCGTCGTATCTGGATCCCATGGCGGCTTAGCTGGGCGGCGCAGTTGATGGGCCACGTGGTGTTATTTGGGTGCGACTGTACCAAGCACGTTAAGAATGAGACCAAGCATTTGAAAGAAACTTTGAGTGAGCGTTCCACTCTACTGCACCTGTTTCAAGTGATAGTGCAGCGTCGCAGTCGCATTTGGGAGGAGAGGGAAGCCGCCCTTGCAAGAGATAAGCTTGGTATGTGCGTGGTCGAGCAGCGTGTAAGCAGTGGGGAGTCGAGCTTGAGGAAGATGTCATCAGACGTCCGGCGGCCGTACGTGTGGCACAGGCTTAGGGTTCGCATCCCCAGTCTGCACCAGGACGGCGGTTACTGGTTAGTGGATACCGAGCGTCTGGGCATGCAGCGTGTGGTCACAGAGAAGGGTAGCGCAGGCAGGTGTCGATTTAATCGTCTGTGGCGCATTCCATGTGCGCACCTTGTGCACGTCGCTAGCCTACACGCATACGACAATGAGGTTGTGCTTCGTGGTTGCCGTTGCGTATTGCCAACGGAAAGTGTAGGAGTGTCGTCCCTTTCGGCTGACAGGGAGGGAACGGTGAAGATCACGCAGATGCGATCCCTTAGTGAAGGGGTCAATGAGCGCGCCGGAAAATTTTGCATCACTCGTGCTATCTTCGGTGACTTGGTGGCACATTTGTTGGGTATGGGCACGGAGGCGTTCCACCGCAATATGAGCGTTATGGCACGCATTCGTGAGCTGCTGGCTAGTCATAGTGATGTGAAATTGTTCGCTCGATCATCCAATGTGTTACAATTGCAACAGTTATCGTGGAAGCACCTGCCCATATTCCAACGAATGGATGCGTCATCCCCCCATGCTGCTGCCCCGGTTGGGTTCCGCAAGTTTTCTTCGTCCAGGAATTTTGCACCGGAGACTGACGTTAACCAAGGGGTCCCGTTGGGGAGGCAGGGGCTGAGGTTTCGCAGGGTATTGACATTGACGGCAGGCGTCACAAACGGAAATCACCTTTGATACACCGTGTAGTGGATGGTGTGAGTACCAGCATGATATCACAACAATTGAAATGACGTACCCTGTAAACAAGAATTTCCGCCGGTCACCGCACAAGTACTTGGCGTACAAGGAGTGCGAGGGCTGGTGAAGTTGCGGACAGCTCGGTTTGCGCTCTTTGTCAGCAGGAGGATGACAACTTTCCGAGCTCGAGCAATTGGATTGGATAAATTGCGAAGCATGCGCACAATGGTTTCATCAAATTTGTGCTGCATACTATGGTGAGCCGGCATACACACGTATGCACTGCCTCGGGTAAGTTAAACATCACGTACCTTACGTTGCAGTTCCTTACAGTTGCAAGGTACGGTGAATCGAGTGTTGGCTGGTAAAATTTGCCATTTAGATTTCCCTTACAATCGGTAAGCGTGAACATTACCCAGTTGCTTCAACGAACCGCTATATTGCTTGAAAATTTTATGCGTTGTCATTCCGCGATCCTTATTCTTCGCGGGTTCCTGTGCTTTCCGCTTAAAGCGCTGTGCGCTTTCCGTGCTATGCAGGGCCATGCATACCGCAGACGGACAATGGGCGCATTGATACTGACGTCAACTCACGCATTTCACAGGTCACAGCTGTCTTCTTGAACCTGTGACATCTTTGCAGAGAGAAGTGTGTGTTGAGCCACGTGAAATTCCGTGTATAAAAGGCCCCAGTGAAGGCTCTCATGTTGTAAGGTAGTGAGACAGCCCAATCTGCCTATCCTACGTGCTTCAGTTAACTGCCTGCCCGTTTTATCTTTCGATACTTACTTCACACTCTTTGAAAGGGTATTGTGGTATTCACTGAATACCAGTGCCAATGGGTCCTCCGCTACTTTGCTCAACCAAGCTAATGCCGTAGGCGGCAAGATGAGATGCATAGAGGTTGTATTAGAAGAGTCCGCATTTATGCGAGGCAATGTATGTAAGTTGTAATACCAATGGACCTACAAGGAATTCAGCTGCCATCAGTAAGCCGTGCCTTCGACTAGCGATAGCAACCTGTGTGGTTGCCTTCAATGCCGTCGTTGTCCATGATGGATGCTTTATGTGAAACCAATGCTCGGCAATTGCACGCCGCAGTGATGTCGAATGCGGAGTCACAGCGGGCGACCTGTAGCAACACCTTCACGACTAGGTGGCAGCTGCTGCAGAGGAAACCATACGGCGCTCAAAGTAAAAACTTCCTTATTGGTTTGAGGAGAACTATGTCCCCATGGGCGCATTGGTGTGTGCAATGGATGAGGTCTTTGCTGCATTCTTCGTAGACTCCTATGACTTGGAGAAGAGGAGTCGGTTTCGCAGAAATCGCGGGCCGATGATTAGGGCGCTCCGTCGCAATACAAATGCACGGTAGACGGAAAAGGCGAAGCATATGGTCCGCTACCCAGACTCTTTAAAGGCAATGTATGGACGGAATCTGATTTTGCATTCATGCTGCTTCTTCACCGCCGTTGGGCTAAACCAACTTACTCTTATATCAGGTCTTTTAATGTGGATAAAATTTGTTACCTTTTGTTTGGTTTGTGCTGCGTACTAGAGAATCGTCTACCAAATTGCACACGTCGCTCACGCAAATTGTGGTAAACTTGCGCAATTTTATCGTGTGGTATTTTTAAATAACTCGGACATCTTGTACTTATCACGGATTCACTTATAACCACTTTCTTCTCTGTGCTCATTTAGCGAGTAGTTATGTCGTCATACGCAGTTACTTTATTCGGTATCGGCATTTTGAGTGATTGGCTGTTGTTTGACATCCTAGGTGTGGCTGCCCTTGGTGTACATGTTGACAATGTGCATACCTGTCTATTACCCACTACCTCGTCTAGCTGGTTCCAGCAGACAATTGGTCGTTGCTGGAGCGGACGAGGTGCACTGTCCTTGTGGCAGTGCTAGGCTCGAAGCGTGGTTCCTTGCCGTCAGTGTGGAGCGGACTACGGTCCACCCACCGCCTTGTGTACACTTGATTCCCCAAATACAGCGTGCTTGTGTTTGCTTGTGAAGGAGTGTGAGCCGGCTCCGTTGATGAAACCTGGCTCCCATCCGCATGCCTCCCGGTCTTATTCCTTCGGGTTTACACTGGATATGAGGTGTGTGAATGGAGCTGTGGGTGGTGCAGCGCAAGCCATCCATGGTCCCTCTGTAAGCGCAGGCTTCCTGTGGCCGGCCACAGTGACAGGCAAATCTGCAACAAGAAGCCACCAACCATGGACGAAGGTTAGAGCCGCTGAGGACACAGATGGATGGTAATTACCGCAGAAGCTGTACACAGACTGCAGACGTCACGCGGATAAGGTGTAAACCCTTTCACTGCCCCTTGAACAACCGCGCAGATATTGGGTGGGCTACATTGAACGGCCTTAAGCAGCACCCTGTTAACGGGAATTGCTGCAGACACGCGGACTCTGGAAGAGACGCTGGGAGCACAACTGCTGAGGTGCGAAACTGCAAGTGTGCCGGCGTCGATGGAATCCTTCCTGAAGAATCAAAACACGCGGAAACACGGAGTAAGTGCAAAGGTAGGAAGCTTCTAATCCCAGGGAGTAGAAGGTGCTTGGAAGCCCGTTACCAATCGCCATAGCACGGCATAATTTAACCAGACGGGCTATTATGCGCGAACTGAAACGGAATCAAAGTGCTGACAAGGAAGCCTTGTGGACCACTCGTGCCACCCGGGTGTTGCAAGAATAGCAATGGACGGGTAGGTTAGAACCACCGTCGGAGCCCCATGACCGAAAAGCAGTCACAGCGCTTAATTTCTTCCGTACCGCTGGCCCGGATGCCCTCCCACCTGCACTATTTAAGGATGGCGTTGAGGTCCTCTGCAAAACAAAGACCTCTCTATTCGAACGCACCCGGAAAAAAGAGTGTCCCCACTAATTACAGAAAGTCGATTATAGTGTCAGTATACAAAAAAGGGGTTCGCACAGACTGTGGTAACCACAAGGGTATTAGTCTAACGTAAGTTGTGACAAAGCTACTGGCGTCCGTCATCGTTCGTCGCCTCAATGCGGAACTGGAACCTCGGATTATGGAAGTAAAGGCCGGTTTCCGCCCAGGGCATGGTTTTGTGGACTATATATTCACTTTGCGGCGGGTGCTAAAGCAGCGCCACACATGCCGCAGACCTTCTATAGCTGTGCTTCTTGCATTCAAGTGTGCGTTCGATTCCGTCGATTCATCGATTCTGTTTCAAATACTTGCGTGGAAAGGTGTTCACAAGGACTATATGAACATCATCGTGCTGTCTACTCGAACACTAGAGTCCGCGTCAGGGTATACGGTGATCATGCGAATGGCTTTCCGACCATAAGTGGCGTTCGCCCGCGCTGTCTGGTTTCCCCATTTCGATCCATTTCATCGCGCATTCTAGTTCGTGGAGTGCTTCATTGAGGAATCTCATGATATAATGGTTCAAGTGATGTCTGTTGAAAGTTAACTTGAACTGCATAATGCGCAGTGTATCGTCATGCTTACCGATCTTGTTACGGCGGCAGAAGCAACCCTGAATAGCAGTGTAGAGTGGTCCCATTGTTTGGTATGCACTCCACACCCTCAAAGTACAAATTGTTGCTGCAGGACCGCCAGCCACTTCCTTACCCATTGACCCTTGCTAAGGAGGAACTCTATGTGTTTGCTTAATTCACTTATTTTCAACGCTGCGTTAACAATCATGAGCGCATGGAAACTGACGTCATCTCACCCATTGCAAACGCCAGAGCTGCCTTCCTGAACCTGCGGCATCTTTGGCGTCAAAAGGGACTTTGTTATTGGAGTTGAATGTCTGTACATTTGTATGCAGGCGACGCTGCAGCTGCACAGACACACCTTGGATGAATTAGCAGTTTCCTCTGATGTGAACCTAGCCTGTGTCTTATATCCTTTCCTGTTTAGTGTTTAGTTGCAAGCCACGTCTCACGCTTTTCATGCCTCATGCTTTTACAATGTTTGCGTGGCTCAACGTGTTGCTGGTGGGTTACTGAACGTCGGTTGTTTAGGTGCCAGAACGGTAGCCTGTGGGTCAGCTGTACGCAAGCCAATATTTGCTGACGACTGTGCGTTGCTTGCACGCAGCGCGGATAAGTTGCAGCGCATGACTATTGATGGGGATTCGACGGACGCCAAAGGACTCCTCACCATCAACGCAAGCGAAACTGCCTGGCCCTTTCAATCTTCTACTGAGTTGCAATCCTCATTATCGTCACCAACCGGCATTGAAATCCACCTCCCGTTTCCGCAACTGTGGGCTGCGATGTCTATGGCCGCACATCCTGGGGCTACCTTTTGAAGCATGAGTGGTTCCGAACCATATGTAAGGTCCCCTTTCCAAGACAACTGCGCTATAACAATGTAAGTGCACATGCAGGGCCATTCTCGTCTACCGCATCTATTAGCCCTTCTCCCACTTGCTGGTACCACCATATTAAGCAACAAGGACCAGCAGTAACAGGTAAGGTACGATTGCTAGCTTGACGGCCGATTCACAGCGGCAATTTGACATGCCGTGCTCTCCGGCGTTTCGCGTTAAGTTGCAACCGGGCAGCGTTCTTAGCGCCTGCTACAACCATATGAAGTATGAGTGATTATAGGACATATGTAACTCGGATTTTCATGACGACTTTCTTATCATAGCCCAACAGGCCCGTTCTAACTAACGCTACCGCTGCGGCTCCTTCCACGTACGGCCACCGGCACGTAATGCAGGTTTGATTCATAGCCACAGGTACCATTGAACTTCCATGATCACTTCTCTTCCAGAGCCCCAATGATATGTGCCGCCCTTCGCCGTCCTAATTAAAGCTGCAACTACGCCTCCTCCCACGTACTGCCATCGGCATGTAATGCGTCATTGATTCATAGCCATGGTTACCATAGGATTTCCATGATCACTTCTCTTTCAGAGCCATAATGATGTGCGCCGCCCTTCGCCTTCCTACCTAGCGCTGCCACTGCATCCCCTCAAACGTACCGGCTCCGCAATATGATGCATCTGTGCAACCTAGTTCTAGGTATCTTTTCATTTCTTTAGTGACAGTGCTTTCACAGTCAAATAACATGCGCCGCCGTCCAAGTGAACCCTGCCACGGTCTATTTCCCCACGTACTGGCCCCACTTCAGCGTACATCAATGATACGTGTACAAAGGTAATGCTTCATTTAAATGATGACATCCCTTTCATAGCCAGAGTACACATCCGCCGCCCCCACCGACAAGGTTACTGTTGCCCCTGGCCTTCCTAGCGCAGACCGGTACCACTATATGGGGGTTAGTGAATGTGAGCAAACGGTAACATCCAACTTAAATGATGACCTCGCTTTCAGAGACATATTCCACATGCGCCGCAAGCCGCCGCACTCACTACCGCCCTTGGTCACCCTGTGACGTACGTGCAGATCCCGTCTCCTGTCGTTACATTGGGTACGGTCTTATTTCGCTTTGCGCTTTCGTCTACATTTGACATTCTTTAGAGAACAGAGCAACGACCCATTTCAGAGCCACTCGATGTCACTGTGCTTTGTCGTCCCGCATCGCATAGACAACGTGCAAAGTCTGCACATTCCTCGAGGCGGACTACAAGCGCACAGGCTCAGCAGGCGGTTCCGTAACCTTCAGACAATATATGGGCCAATTCCTGCATCATAACGTTTAACGCAACATTGCAAGGAATGCGAACAACATACCCGTCCATTAAGAACGTGGTAATTTCACCTTACGCAGTTATTTGCAAACATGAACATGCCGCTGTAGCCATGGTAGTGCATGAAAATATTACCTGCACGGACTACCTCTGAAGACATACCTGCGATGCTTACCAGGATGCGGCATCAACACAGAACAAAGAAACCACTAGCACTTCGCAATCCTGATACACTAAGGGAACCCAGAAAACAAATCTAATCAATACAAGTCACCTGAGTCATCCGACGTTAACAGCTCCAACGGACTGCGGTCGACTCCGAAGGAGATTACACAAACATGGGGAACAAATTGGCGAAACCTGACTGCAAATATCCGCGAAGGTAATCGGTCAGGTGCAATCCTGTCAATGTCATGTCACCAATCGGTAGTGTTCCAGGACGTGGTGGGTTCACGTCTGGCAGGCCTTTCCTTACAAAAAGCCACAAATGTCTTCTTAACAACGCTGCGACGTGGCGGATGTGACTCGCCACTCAATAAAGTCACGGCCTCCCTCACATATTGGCAAGTTGACCGATACCACATTTACAAAAACTGTGCATAAATCTGCTCCCGTACGAACACGCCTACATATTGGAGCAGTTACATGCCACTATTCTTAAACATTTTTACAGCTTCTCCCTTAGGCTTCAGTCACCTGACTTGCCCTGTGCACACAACCTCCTCGGACTAGTTCCTCACCAACAAACTCTACATTATTGATCTGATTTCTTATCTCTACACCTCGCATTCTATGAACATAGACTCCGTACAACCTTTGGGCCGTATGGGCCCACACTATTGACTTCATCTGTACTACTCCCGCTATTGATGCTAGTAAGCACGATACCATGTACAATACTACCATATGATGCTCACGCCCAAAAGGCGTGCCTAGCTTTGTCGAGAATAAATATTTATTTATTCATTTATAAATTCTTCGTAAACCTTGTTCCCCAGTTTCACTCAGCCTTTGGACAGTTTACCTCGTAGCGCCCTCATTTCGTTCTGTAATAATACTTGATGAACCATTTTTCAGTATTCTCGCTTGCTGGGTGTTGAGCGTTCGCAATGCTCCCCACTAAGGCGAGAATAGTTGCATATGGTTTAAGTGTCCCCCTGCCCACCTGATACAACCATACACCACCTTACAAACGCACGGCGTATAGCAGTACAACATAGTCATGTACATCGCTTCCCATTCTACTGACAATCCGTTGCTCCAAATATTCACTTCTAAATCAGTACGTCTTGTTAGTCTATCCAGCAGGATTAATTTATAAATACAATGCGACACTATTAAGTAACGTAAAACCGGCTGCATCTTCAGTTAATGTTAATGAACACAGAGCACTACGTATTATTTATATATTACGGTAACCTTTACGGAATTCTCTCTTCCCCATTTCTCCACCTAGAACAGAGTAACTACGTTACCATTCCCGAGGCAATATTCTTTAACCGCTTTTAAATGTTTAAAGCATTCCTGTTTCTCCAAGAACCTCTTAAGCTTCGCAATGATTAATCATCAACTTCGATGCTTACATACCATTAAATAAATAAATAAATAGTTTATTTTCAAATTCATGGAGGCACACCAAATTAAGCATGAGCAAGGTTTAAAAGCAGTTGTGTATCACGACGATACTTCTGGTTCAATCGTGTGTAGCTGAAACGGTCGAGGCACTGTAAGTGCAACGAAACGGTGCATAGAGACGGAGAGTAGCATATACTTGCTTGTGTCGGGAAGAGTTGAAATATGAGTCTAGTCGACTTGCCAGTATGTAGTTGTAGACAGGGACTTTATTCAGTGGCGAGTCACATCCGCCACGTCGCAGTATTGTTAAACAGACATTTGTGGCTTTTTTATGGAGAGAACGCCATCGCAATGAGGCTGGACCTTACCGTAGTACGATGGTTTGCGTGCCTCAGAGTTCCATTGAGCTATGCTGGGTGGTGATTCTTTGCGCCTTCAGAGCCACTCATGCCAGACTGTTCAATGGTTAGAGGCCAGACAAACTCAGCCTCTTGGTCCTCCAGGTTGGGGGTTGGAATGCGAGTGGCTCCTCATTTCATAAACCGGGCTCTGTAGTCCAGTGCCGAAACACGCTGCCTTGCGGTAAGGTTTTTGAACCAAAGGCCTTGGTTGAGAACCCTAATCGTTCTCCTGTCTAGGCCTGGGCAACCTGACAGTATTCTGCCCACGCAATACAATGCAACTTTCCTACAACAATTTCTTGATGCTCTGGCCGTCGCAGAGGATAAAAGCGCCACCCTATCTGCTGTATCGAGCATGGTGGATAGGGATTTGGACGCTACTGCTCAGGCCTTCCCGTCTTCTTATACCCCTTCTTGCGCTTCTTCATCCTTATCGTCCCGCTCCAACTTTACTTATATCCCCCATTTTCAATCCCCCAATTCTTGGCCTTCCCCCAGCTTACTTCAATAGTCGCTTGTCTTCTAATTTCAAGGCACACACAATCGCAGGTCCTCGCTCCAATCCAGTCGACAAGTCCATGTTCAATCAAACGGACAACGTCGGTTCATCCGGTTCCCTTTGGAGTCCTCGTGTCTCGCTAAGGCTAGCATGCCTCAACGTGCGCACTTTGCTGCATATTGGCTAACATGCAGCACTTGCCCGCACACTAGAGACCCTATCGATTGATGTTTGTTGTTTATCAGAAACTTGCCTGCAATGTTCGAGCTCCGTGCTTACCCTGAGGTCTCCCACATGTGACACTGGCGGCACATTCTCATTGCGCCTGTCTGGCAATGATGCAGCTTCAATTGCCGATCAAGCTGGCGTCGGCATTGTTCTGAGTCCCCGGGCTAAAGCTTCCCTGATTGATTGGATCTCAGTAAACAGTAGAATGTGCGCCGTTAGATTAACTGGTTCGTTCCGTGCTACGAAGTCGCGCGTGGACAAACCGTGCCTGTTTGTCATTGCGGCCTACGCCCCTACAAACTGTAGCACTGATTCGGTAAAAGATGCTTTCTATCAGCAACTTCACGAGCTCCTTCGTTACAGAAGAAGCACGGATACTGTGGTTTTGGCTAGCGATCTAAACGCCCAAGTCGATGAGCTGATGAGCTTCATCTGGGCGGCCAACATAGTGTAGGCTCGCGTAATGATAATGGTGAGCGATTGCTACAGCTGTGTGAAGATGCTCGCCTCTTTCTCGCGAGCAATAACTTTCGACACAGCACCCGCAGAAGTGTGACTTGGCGGCCACCAGCCTTGTGCCAGCCATGGACGCAAATCGATCATATCGAGATCAGTTACCGCTGAAGAGGCTGTGTCCAAAACTGTCGCTCGATTCGAAGTACGAGCGTGGACTCTGACCACGCACTTGTCTGTGCCGACCTCCGGGTGCGTTTCGGTGGACGTCCGCAACGTCGATGTGAACGGATTGACACCAGCCAGCTGGCGAAGCTAGGTGTTCTGAATGTGTTTCAAAGTACGCTACCTGGGCTGAGTAAGCGCCCGCTAAACACCGTTGAAGATCACTGGTCGCATATTCGTCAAGCGTCGCTGTTAGCAGGCATGTCTTCATGTGGCATAGCAAATTGCCAAACCGGACATTGGGTATCTACACAGTCTCTGGAACTTATGGATGCTCGCCGACGTATTCCGGCCGGAAGCGGATACAATGAGGCTCGCAAAAATCTCAGGGCAAAACTACGTGCTAGCCTAAAGAAGGACCGCAAAACCTGGTGGTCTCATCGTGCCTCTGAGATGGAAGCAGCCGCTGCCGTGAGTAATCATCGTAAGTTCTTCCGTCTGATACGGGAAACAGGCAGCAGGAGACCTGGTGTTGGCGAGGCCATACGCGACGAGAGTGGGCAGCCGTTCCACAGCCTGTCAAAACGCTTGGAGCTTTGGGCTGAACACTTTGCTAAACCATTTAACCAACCTGAGTTATCACTTTCTCCTTCCGGCATTGAGCGCCCTTCTCCTTGGGCCGTGTCCTCGGATCCGCCCTCACGTGCAGAAGTCGAACATGAGATCAGGCTGTTGAAATTGCATAAGGCCGCAGGGGCAGATAGAATTCTTCCAGCCCTCTTCAAATTCGGTGGACCTGCTCTAGTAGATGATCTACACGAGTTGCTAGTAAAACTTTGGGAGCAGGAGACAGTCCCGACAGACTGGAACCGCTCCGTCATCGTCCCGATTTTCAAGGAAGGCTCTCGTTTGGAATGCGGCAATCAGTCTGATTTCGATTGCCTCTAAATTGCTTGCCTCTGTCATTCTCCACAGACAGATTGGCACTCGTGAAAGCCAGATTCGTTGAGAGCGAGCCGGATTTCGTCGAGGTCGGGGCTGCATCGACCATATCTTCACATTGCGTCAAGTGTTGGAGCACCGCCAGATTTCTTGGCGACCCACCGTTGTCGTGTTTCTTGACATAAAAGGTGCCTTCGACTCAGTCGATCGATGTGCCCTTTGGGACTCTCTGTTGAGGAAAGGTGTGCCTGATAAATATGTAAACCTTATCAAAGCGCTGTACGCACATAGTTCGGGCAGGGTGAAAGTCTATGGCAAACGGTCGCCACCCCTCCGTATCACCAGCGGTGTGAGACAAGGATGCCCGCTGTCACCTTTCCTCTTCAACTTCGCTATTGATGAAGTCATGGAAACAGCGTTCGCTGGACACAACCTAGAAGGTGTGGAGCTACTTCCTGGTGAGCGACTGCTTGACTTGGAGTATGCGGACGATATTGCCCTGATCTGTGACAGCTCCCAAACATGCCAAACAGCACTGGACCGACTTGCACTGGCTGTCAATCGTTTTGGGCTATGCTTTGCTCCATCGTAATGCAAAGTACTTCTCCAAGATTGGCACGGACGCAACCCTGCGCTAATGCTTGGTGGTGATCTGCTAGAAGTCGTTCAGGAAATCAAGTACCTGGGCAGCTATATTAGCACTCGTGGGATTAAAGATGAGGTTACTAACCGTATAGCAAATGCTCGAGGTGCTTTTGCTAATCTCCGCCACCTGTGGCGCAGACGCGACATTACTCTCGCCCTCAAGGACAGGGTTTACAACGCAGCCGTCCGTTCAACTCTCCTATATGGCTGTGAAACCTGGCCCATCAGGTCGACAGACATGAAGAGGCTCGTCACATTCGACCATCGCTGCCTTCGCAGCTTAGCTCATGTCTGGTGGGAACACCGCGTGAGCAATGAGCGTGTTCGACGTTGCGTACTTGGTGCAGGAAGAGCAAGTGAACCGCTCAGCACCAGTATATCACGCACCAGGCTCCGGTGGCTGGGCCACGTGTTGCGCATGCCAGCACACCGACTCCTGCGACATGCATTGTTTGCCCGTTTTGAGTGCGGTTGAAAGAGGAGGAGGAGGGGAGGCCAAGTGATGACTTGGTCGAGAGGAATGAAAACCTTCACTTCGAAGTTGGCGTCGGTTGGTGCATCCCAACTGCCTGACTGGGGTCCTAAGGACGGTGAACACGTTTGGTTGGGCACACTTTCTGATATGGCTTGGAGCCGGCCCCAATGGCGTTTGTATTGTGTGGATCTTTGTCCATCCCCTCCTGTTTAACATCCCCATCCAACCACGGTCTCACTTGTTAAGAATAATATGTCTCTTTTACGGCAGCCAGCTGTTAGCTCTCCGGAAAGATGTCCATCTGTTACTGGCGACTCAGCGGGCTTGTCACTGTTTGTTTTTCTTTTGTTGTCTTTTGTATTGCGGCAAAATAGCTGAGGTATTTTCCACCTCCAGCAAACGTGTAATGATGATGATGATAGGGAGAACGCTTGCCAGGCGAAAACCCACCACGTCCTGCAACACTGCCGTAAAGCATTTTAAGCATTAATGGTAAACTGGCAAAGCCGCTTGACGACTGGTTTCATATTCGGTTATTCGCAGACAAATGGCTCCTAATTTTCTTTGTTAGTTGGACAGATAATTTGTTCTGGGTCGCCATGATCGTTGAGGTAGGTTGAGGAGAGGGACACCGCGACTAGTCGTCTTGTTGTGTGTCCAGGTGAGCAAAAGTTCAAATTTTCTGTTGTCTTGGGTTTTCAGAAGTATAGTGTATTGGAGTATGAAGCTTTGTCCAGTTCTCCATACTGGACAAGGGTTGTGGTGATTGTAGTTGGGTCCTTTTCGTTTTCAACCATGCTCCATGTAAGTCCTTGTCGGTTGTTACGTCCGTCTTGGGCAAAAACTGTTTCTCCGTCCAATCCCAGACCTCCAAGAAGTTCCGGACCTCGGAGAAAAGGGAAAGTGAGGGACAACCGAGAGCAGACCTCAAGAACAGGTATGGAGTCGAACATTGTTAAAGTCTTATGTTACAACGTTTGGAGTTGAGACAAAAGCATGTACAATGTGCAACAATAATTATGCTGAAAGTGCCTTTTGAATATCCTATAGAATCATTAGCCGTATGGGTGGATTGCCAACGTCTGCGCAGAGACAAGAGCGTTGTACCAGTAAGTATCGGTTTATTATGAGCCAAAAATTGCGTGGAGAGTGAACAAAGAGAGCTAGAGTATTGGTGGTGATGGCAAGGTGCATAAACAGAAAATAGCTAGCGTAGTACGATAGGGAGCGCAGAATAAGTAAACATAAATTGGTTGCCGCAAGAGAGATCTAAGGGTCAATTGGCGGTAGGGCAGCGGAAAGATTGGATGCAGCTATTCTAAAGGAATACAGGTTATTGAGGTAAGGAGTGGCTCCTAACAAGCACTGGATAATCGCATATGCATGGAGCCGATGACCACTAGCTACTTTTAAACAGAGGTGTCGAATTTAAGTCGACCGACAGATGGTGGCGTTAGGCAACACTATCAGTGGCCAGATGTAGCGATTCCAATCAGAAGCTTTTTCACTAGTGTATGCCTATAGGGTTACTGGATGCATCAACAAGCCGACGGAGGTGAGTGATACAGACATTCCAGGGGAATGTATGGTGGAGAGACAAGGAGTGTATCCTAGCAAGCTCAAGATCTGCGCAGAAGGGACATGGAGCATCCGGCGAATTGCTGCGGTAGTGAGGAAGATAGAAAGAGTGACATATAGTGGCGTTGGGATAGAAAGTATCTGTAGCCAGTTAAGGCATTCCGATTAAGCCTTCTAATTACCAGTAGATACCTACAGTGACAGAGGTCAAAAACCAGCGAAGGTGTGATGCAAACAATTCAAATGAGTAAGTGTTGGAGGAAAAGGAGGGACTCCTGGAGGAAAGATCATTGCTACTTACAGTGACTCGATGCGGCTGAGGAGTGGTGACATAGGTAATACGAAGCATTGATAATGGTACTAAGGGAGAGAGAGTATCGGCGGCTAGTAATGGCATTAAGGTGAAACCTTCAAGTTGCTGGTAGATACCTAAAGTGTCCCAGAATAAGTCAGCAGACGGCAAATGTTTGTGACGCACGCAGTCCCAGAGAAGAGTAGAATAGTGGCTCTTAGCGTGCTCCGGATAAGCGCAGAGATGGTTGGAGCCTGCGAAGAATGGCTCCTGCTAGACAGAGGTGCCAGTTGGAACACGAAGAACTAATAACGGTACTAAGGGAGAGTATCGGCGGCAATCAATGGCAATGGTGTGAAGTTGTCTAGTGTCCCAGAATGAGTTGAGAGACAGCAGATGTATGTGACGCACGCAGTCCCAGAGAGGAATAAAAGAGTGGCACTTAGCAAGCTTCGGATATGCGTGAAGCAAAACCATTCCATTTAGCACACCTAGCAGGAAAAGGATGATGATCACAATAACAAACAGCTGCAGTCCCCACTAGTAAATATAACATTCCTCTGCGTCCGCAATCGTATACCACAAAACTATTTGTAATCAAACAATTTTCTTTCAAGCAACATAACATTTCCGAAAGCTCTTTGATCTCCTATTTTACATGTATTAGGCATCAAACATATAGGTGTAGATAGACTTTCACACAAACGTTAATATATGTATACATTTCTTACTTATGAACTTACCATTATTCCTTACTACCTGCATTAACTTTTAAAAGCATACTGTAGCGGCTTGACGAATGCTACACAAGAAATTCGTAGCCCGGTAAGACAGAAGACGGCGGGATATAAAGATTGTCTTGAGAAAATAGCTATGTACAATAGCTATGTGAATATAGCTTGAGGACAATGGATTAAAATGGTGAAGCAATAAGTAACACCACATAGGAGCGCAACAGCCGGCAACGCGCGGGCAAGATGGCGGTCCTGGTTCAAAATCACAGTCCAGTATATATAGGCTTTGAACGGGTGCAAAGTAAAACAAAATGTGTACAAGTCTGAATGTGATGTTTGATGGAGTAAAATGTCATGGTCACTACACAGGCCTCCCCCTAGAAGGCCGAGGGACGAGGACTTCGATCGCTGTTGGCTTGCAAATGTATAAAGGCAGAATCACAGGAGTTCGGTTGTATTTGGATTATTTAATCTTCTTGTGGATTGGAATGCATCGTCGGTGGGCCGTCCCAGCGGGCACACCGGACTACAAAAAACTGGCTAATCCAGAAAAAGGGCCGGTAGGACCTTTCACCGCTGCTGAAAGACGGTGCGCTTGGGAGAGGTCACTCCCCCCACCGCATTCCAATCCACTGCCACAACGAAGCTGAAATCCTGTTCGTACCAGCGAGCCGTGGGGGGACCAAAAACAACGAGCCAAGCACACGAGCAGCCAAAGCCAGGAAGGCGAGCCAGACAAACGACCAAGGCGAGCCAAATTGAGCCAAGCAGACCACGATCCAAAGGCCAACCTGGGCGGGTGAGACGACAAAGCGTTGGGGGTAGACCAAAGCATCCAAACGACCAAACAATTGAGAAACAGCCAACCATTGAACGGACGGACCCAAACGTGCCAGCCTCATGACTTTACCTGATAGATGGGGAAAAAACTCGGGGAGACAGATTCAGATATTTACGGAAAAGCATAATACCAACAACGAGAGAAAATGAAAATGATTCATGAAGTGTGGATGAATTCGACAAAATCGGAGAAACGAACAGGTTTACGAACTCTTCTACCGTGACTGGTATTAGTTTGAGGCGAATCTGGTGACTGGGATTGTGGCGGAGCTGAAAAGCTGGGCGTCGTTACAGGTGGCTCCGAAGATTGCGTTAAGGTCGATGATGGAACAAACTGTTGTTCATCGATGAACGCAGGCTTGACGCGATCTATCGAGACAGTATCCCTTTTACCCCCACGGTCAATCACCAAAGTTTTTGAAGACCGTTTAATAACACGGTATGGACCTGTGTAAGGTGCGGAGAGAGGCTGTCTCACTTGGTCGACACGTAAGAATACGTGAGAACCCGTAGAAAGGTCTTTCGGAACGTGCACTGGGGTGCGATGTTCCCTGGGTCTCGCGGGATGCAGCTGACGCATGTGGTGCGTCAGACGAGCTATGTAGCTCTTGTAGTTCCATGCCCACTCCGGGGTTGGGGCGACTAATTGTCCAGGGAGACGCAATGTGCAGCCATAAACGAGTTCGGCCGGAGCAGCGTTAATGTCGGTTTTGACAGTATTTCGTAAGCCAAGTAAAACGGTGGGAAGCGCTTCGTACCAGTCTGCGTTATCATGTGCACATAGTGCATCTTTCAGCTGGCGGTGAAAACGCTCAACCATGCCGTTGGCGGCAGGGTGGAATGCAGTCGTTTGGATGTGACGGCAGCCGAGGGTTTGAAGAAGGTGAGCAAATGTGCCTGCGAAGTGCGAACCTCGATCAGTTGTCACAACGACAGGACAACCAAAGTGTGAGACCCATCGCTCTAGAAAAGCGCGAGCGACAGTGTCTGATGAGCAACCTGGCATTGGGATGGCATCAGGCCATCTTGTAAAGCGGTCTATACAAGTCAGCAAGTAAACGCATCCATTAGATGGGGGCAGTGGCCCAACAAGGTCAACATGGATATGGTGAAAACGAGCATCAGGAAGTGGAAATGAACCAAGCGGACTTTTCGTGTGTCGATGCACCTTAGATCGGTCCTCTTCTCTCCTACTTCTGCGACGCTGCCTGCTATGCTCGGAAGACTGAATGCTCTGTCACCATTACCTCTAGAGCCTCGTTAACTGTCGCATTTCATATCCGTAAAACGTAAACTGTCAACTCTGTCCCCTCCTTATTGCGGCCTGTCTTTATTTCTTCTTCATCCGCATAGCGAGCTCTCAGAGCTCTGCCCTATTATCCTCTTTGACTGCTTCCTAACTAGCGAAATGTAGTTTTAGGCTCTGTCTCACCATCACACAACTTCTCTCAATTTGCGAGCCTGCCTGACTTGCATACCTTATATTCATGTAGCCCCTTGCATCCCAACCCATCCGTCTCCGCTGACTCTTTATTTACCTTCCCACCTCAACTGTACTACTTACTCTAAGTGTGCCGACTAATCCAGTCTCGTCTGATCGGTCCCCTGCCCTCCGAATTCATTCAGACTGCTTTGACGTTACCGGCATTGAATGAGAAGTGCGAACGCTCTGTCCCCATTACCTCTCGTGCCCCATGGACTTTTCCACACCTTTTAAGTAAACCTCTCCCTATCCGGACCGTCTCCTTATGACGTTCTCTACTTTCAAACCTTCTCTAATCGGACTGCCAACTCTCAGTGCCCTGTAATAACCTAGTCTCATCTGACCGGTCTGCTTCTTTGACCCTTTCCAGACCAGCAACATTTAAACGGTCTAGACTCTGTAGACTCAAGCTTTATCGCACTTACGTTGACAGCCTGCTAGACTTGTTCACCCTCTATTTATATAGTCACCTATTTATAGTCACATCTCGACCCACTCCATTTGCCCTCCTAAAATTAGCTATTGGACTTAATGTCGTTTCGCCGACTAATCCTGTCTCGTCTGTTTGGTCTCCTGCTTTCCAACTTCTATTAGACTCCTGTGACATTACTAGCCATCGTTCAGATGACTGAGCGCCGTTCGTATCCAATCATTCTTCAATAGGACGATTGAGTCTCTGTCATCCGTAGCTCAGCCTCAGCTGATCAGCCAAATTCTATGGGACTGCTACCAGGCTACCGGGATGTTAGCGGTCTAGGCTCCGTCGATCCAAAGCACTTCCTCCCTCACCTTGATATCCTGCTGAACTTGTTCGCCCTACGTTGATATAACCACTTCTATCTCTGACCAGTCCAATCCTACTGACTCCACTTACCTTCCCAAATGAACCATGGGACTCAATCACAATGCGCCGACCAAGTCCAACCTCGGCAACTCGGTCTTCTTCGCTCCTACTTCTGCGACGCTGCCTGCTATGCTCGGGAGACTGAACGCTCCGTCCCCATTACCTCTCGAGCCCCGTGGACTTTTCCACACCTTATTAGTAAACCTCTATCCTTATGGCCCCTGTACTATCATTTCTTCTCTAATCGGACTGCCAACTCTTAGTGGCTTGTAATAACCTGGTCTCATCTGACCGGTATGCTCCTTTGACCTTTTCCAGACTAGCAAGATATACCGATCTAATCTCTCTAGACTCACAACTATGTCTGGCTTATATTGACAGCCCGCTAGACTTATTTACCCTTGATTAATATAGGCACTTCCATCAGTAACCTGTACCCTCAAATCTTCTATCGGATGACCGACGCTTAGTGCCATGCCCTTCTTTGTCATTATCTTATCAGTGAAATTCTCTGGGACTACTACGAGGCCTCTGGATGTGTCGACTTCTCGAGTCTCGTCTTTTCGGTCTCCGGCTCTCAGAGTTCTCTCAGATTACCGGGATATTACCGATGCTATTTCAGCACTGAACGTTTCATACTTCGCACGAGAGCGTCCCTGGCTCACCACACTTTAGTAGTAAACCTTTTTCATCCTGACTATCGTCTCTTAATTGCTCTCATGAGTTACTCTTCGCACTGCCGTCCGCATTCTTCCGCTCATAGCTGATTCCTTAAATTTCCTTTTCTTCTTGGAACGTTGCTTTACCTATGTTGCTCCCGCATTCGGTCTCAACCATGTTGTCCTTAGTTTTACATAAGATGCCGCTCGGATTCGGTCTGCTGTCATCATAATCGGTTTACCTGTTACTCTCCAACAATCATATTAATCGCTTAACGTTGTCAACACGCTTTGTTATACCATTCTTTCTACCGAGTAGTTGTAGTCTGAGGCACACCAGCGACGTGATGTAAAGAACGCGCTTGCAAATCATGTATACTAAACAAAATTACATAAATTTTAATGTATCATAGGCACCGTTGCGCGCCAGCAGTCTGTGTTTGTGCTTCTTGCTTCGTTGCTGTCTTTCTGTTTGGCTGCCTCTTGTCCGTTGCCCGTTTTCTCCCGAGATTTCCACAGATACATCCGCCAAAACAAGAAGGTTTATCCACTGGGAATAGTCGACCCACTTTCAATAGCCAGCTGGTTTACATGGTTGTTCTTTTCTCCGGGAGGTGAAGAACCCACACATCGTTCCAAATGGAGCTCTTTCCGCCATTCTGGAGAAGCTACCACCACGGGGTCTAAACAAATGGGTTTAGCTCGCCTCGTACTCACAATGGATCCACTGTTCCACATCCGGAGACTGACAATTCTGGCGTGATTACATTCACTGCCTCAAACATTCCGATTCTCCAGTCACCTGGAGCTTTTCTGATGTCATTTCACGGACAGCACTGCGCGAGCATAAGCGTCTTTTCCGATGATATTTCCTGGAGTTCTCACTTGGTCATGGAAACAATTACACTTACATTTGAAGGAAATACTTGTCCACTTCGCGGAGGATAGCATTTATTCCTGTTTTGGACGTATTCAGACACAAGAAACAACTGCACTCACCGTCCCTATGACAAGTCCAGCATGGATAGCTGGACACGGGTTGCGAGCCGGACAATATAATAGAAAAAGCCGGCCTCTATTAACAATATGTTTACTCACCCGCATCATTGTCATTCGACTCTGCGACTCTTTTACATCATTGACTGGCTTCAACGACTATTGCCGGTTCAGTACTAAGCCATTTGGCCAACCACCGAAAAAATTTGGGCTGTCAACCGACTGCGAATAATAGAGTGCAAAATCGGTCTATACGATGCATAGCCGACTAGCACTACAGTTCAACGGAAGCTACGACAGTGTTCCAGGACGTGGTGGGTTTTCGCCTGGCAAGCGTTCTCCCTATAAAAAGCCACAAATGTCCGCTTAACAACACTGCAACGTGGCGGATGTGACTCGCCACAAAATAAAGTCACAGCTATACATTTCCCACTGACGCAGTCCTCAGCCTCCAACATCGAACCTGTGCAATTGATTTTACTATGAAGAATGCTTTAGTGGAGTACCGATCATCCCGGCTTCGTAATGGTCATCGATTGCACTAAACCTTGTTCGGTCTCCTGTGCTCATGGATCACTACATGGCAAATTTACCCCCACTTGTATCTTGACGCAACAGTTTTTGCGCGCCACGGCGCCATTATGATCCTTGGTCTGACTGTTACCTGACAATATGCTCGCTCTTATGGACTACATCTTTTCGTTTATTCCTTTCATTGTAACGAAATGTTTTAATATTCCAAAGAAGCTATGCTTGTATGCATATTTGATCATGCCTTTTAGAGGTGTGCCTCGTTTTACAGAGAATATACTATTTATTTATTTATTTATAGACTGTTGACAACTAAGGCACGTACGAGCCCACTGTCTAACGTCCCGGTTGACGTTGCGCCACACGAAGCGTTGTGTGACGAGCTTAACTGTGGCACGAATGCCTGGATGTGATAAACTGTGAAGAATGTCAAACACAGTGCGTCGGAAAGCTTTGGGGACCACTGGTCGTGGTGAATTTTGCGAAACGTCGCAAAGTATGGTTCCATCCGAAGTAGGCAGTGGAACTGGTCGTATGCGCAAGGAGCTAGAATTACGAAGCTGATCCAGCTCTGGGTCGGTCTGTTGAGCGGCAGCCATTGCCGTTAGATCGATACCTTCAGCGGAAGTGATGGAGCTGACGCGAGAAAGAGCATCAGCGACGGAGTTCTGCACACCCGAGACGTGCCGTATGTCTGACGTAAACTGTGAGACATAGTCCAGGTGGCGTATCTCTCTCGGAGAGTATCGGTCGGATGACGAGTCGAGGGCGTAAACTAAAGGTTTGTGGTCAGTAAAGACGGTAAAGCTTCTGCCCTCTAGAAAAGGACGAAAATGACGGATGGCGAGGTAAACTGCCAGAAGTTCTTTCCCGAAGGTGCTGTAACGTGTCTCCGCTGGCTGCAACCGTTTCGAAAAGAAACCCAAAGGTTGCCATGTATTGTCGACAGCCTGCTGAAGAACAGCACCAACGGCCTCGTCTGAGGCATCAGTGACGAGAGAAATTGGAGCAGATGGTACGGGATGTGCTAAGAGAGCAGCATTAGCGATTGCGTCTTTAAGGTTTGAGAAGGCTAATCGCGCGGACTTGGTAAAAACAAACGAACGTTGATTGCCCCGAAGCAAGTCAGTCAAGGGCTGCATTATCCTAGCACAACACGGAATAAAGCGTCTATAGTAGTTAACTATCCCAAGGAAACGTTTAAGCTGTTTAAACGATGTAGGTTCAGGGAAATCTTTGATGGCGGTTACCTTCTGAGACAGTGGTTCAATCCCTGTAGCTGAGATGCGGTGACCTAGGAACTCGATCGACGATTTTCCTAGTTCGCACTTGCTAGGGTTCAAGGTAACGCCTCGATCAGATAAGCGTTTGAATAGAATACGCAGATGCTCTAAGTGTTGCGACTTAGAGGCGCTAGCTACTAGGATGTCATCCACGTAAGGATATGCGAAGTCCAGACCACGAGTAACGTCATGGATGAACCGCTGGAATGTTTGAGCAGCGTTTCTTAACCCGAAAGGCATTCGAAGGAACTCGAATAAACCAAAGGGTGTTATAACTGCAGTTTTGGGGATATCGCAGTCCTCTACAGGAATCTGGTGATATGCTCGCTTCAGGTCTATCTTACTAAACACTGACTTACCACCGAGACTACTTGTAAGGTCCTGGATGTGCGGTATAGGATACCTATCTGCCACTGTGCACTTGTTCAGCGCCCGGTAGTCTCTGCAGGGCCGCCAGTCGCCGCCTTTCTTGGGCACCATGTGGAGAGGTGAGGCCTACTGACTTTCGGAAGGACGGATGATACCAAGTTCGAGCATGTGCTCGAATTCCGCCTTAGCGGCTTTTAGCTTATCAGGGGCGAGACGTCGTGGCCGTGCAGAAACCGGTGGGCCACGGGTTCGTATATGGTGCGTAACGCTAGATGCGACCGGAAGAGTAGCGTCAGCTGAGCGGACGAGCTGCGGAAACTGTCTGAACAGATCTAAAAATTCCTTATCAGCTTCAGGCTGAATGTAAATGGGAGTGACAGAAACACAAGGTGTGCGAACTCCACATGTGAAAAGCTGGGTCTTTTGGTCAACGAGTTTGCGATGACGCGTATCAACTAGAAGATCGAAGTGTTGGAGGAAGTCGATACCCAATATAGCAAACGGAACAGCAGCGATGGTGAAAATCCATCGAAAGGGACGTCGTAGTCCGAGGTCAATGGTAAGGGAGCGTTGACCGAAAACTCGGATAGCGGTGCCGTTAGTGGCACGCAAGTTGGTTGTCTGTGGCTTAGTCGCGTCGCCTGGAACCGGTGGGATCACGCTAACTTCCGCCCCGGTATCAACTAGGAACATGATCCCGGTGTTCCTATCAACGATTTTGAAGAGGCGATTTGGACGACTTCGGCCGACGGCGTTCGTCGCCAATACGTGTCGGCCTGTCCTTTTTCTCGTTACGGGAAATGAGCATGGTTTTATACAATTTCTAGCGGAACTTCCAAAACGTGCGTGATAACGGCAAATTGGGCGTCGTGTTCGTCTTCCAGATGGGCTAGGGGAACGGGATGGAGAATCCCGTTGGTGCCGATGTAACTTTAAGCTTTGAACTTCTTGCCGTAGCGCGGCTATCTCTGTTAAGAGCTCACCAGTGGAAGGTGGAGTAGTGGTGTCGATGGTTTGGACCGAAGGGTCAACAGTGAAATCTACGTCAGGTGAGCGAAGAGAACTAGACGACGGACACGGTGGTCCGGTGAAGCGATCCATCATATCATCAGCAATATCTGCAACTTCTGACAAAGGCTGCGACTTCGCAAGCGATAGCATAGCTTGTACGTTTTCAGGCAAACGCTGAAGCCATAACTCTCGAAGCAGCGACTCGTCCATATGTAGTCCTTGAAGAAGACCACGCATCTCTAGCAATAGCGCGGATGGCTTACTAGAACCTAGCTGTAGACCAGTAAAAAGTTTATGCAGGCGGGACTTCAATGAGGGAGTAACACGCTTTATTACTGCGTTCTTGAGAGAATTATAGCGGTCAGGAGGACAAGATGTAATGATAAGATCACGTAGTGCTAAAGTAATATCAGTCGGCAGGCGTGTTAGCAAGTGATTAAACTTTGCAGAATCGCTAGTGACATGCTTAGAAGTAAACTCAGCTTCTAAAATCATGAACCACAAGACGGGATCTTTTTCAATAAATGGTGGAACTACAAGAGATACCGGTTGCACCGACTGTGAATCTTCACACTTTTTAGAAACTGACGTCATGGCTTGCGTGGAAAAAACCAAAAAAATGGAACGAACTCACCGGAATGCGATTGGGGTCACCAATTATGTAGCGCCTTGGCGAATGCTACACAAGAAAACCGTAGCCCAGTAAGACAGAAGACGGCAAGATATAAAGAATGTCTTGAGAAAATAGCTATGTACAATAGCTATGTGAATATAGCTTGAGGACAATGGGAGAGAGTGGTGAAGCAATGAGTAACACCACGTAGGAACGCAACAGCCGGCAACGCGCGGACAAGATGGCGAACCTGGTACAAAATTGCAGTCCAGTATATATAGGCTTTGGATGGGTGCAAAGTAAAACAAAATGTGTACAAGTCTGAACGTGATGTTTGATGGAGTAAAATGTCATGGTCACTACAATACATATATAGGCATATACATACTATATATAATGTTTCTTTTCAGAGCGGGGGACATGTTTACACACACAGAAAATTATCTAACGATTATTAGTGCTTCTGGTCATCATTTTGATTACACGGTTACGACTTACGCAGGTAACCTCCACTGCCAGGCAGTCCCTATCTAAAAATCATATTTTATACATCAACAGTCGTACATTTTGGAAACTTTACTATACATGCTGCTATTTCGTTCATTTTACGGAGACAGCGCGGCCATCCCTAGGAGACTTTTTACACTCCTTTTCCTTTTTAACCACTTGCGTACTGTTATATATTAACTTTTCCACATTTATACCACGTTGCAATGAAACACGGTACAGCAGGTTGCAGGTTTTTGGAGTTCCTGACCTCATTATAAACACCGATTGCAACAAATTATTCCATTCAAACCCATGCATGTAGAGAACTCAGAAGCCAGTGGTCCTGATGAGCGACAGCCCGTATAAAATATTCCGCGATTGGCGGACTCGACGGTCTCCTCAATACGCCGCCGCAGGAAAGCCAAACGCGCCGTTCGAGGTCGAGAGTTGTATACAGGAAAACGGTCAATTACAACAACTGTACAAGGCGCATAGCAAACGAAATCAAAGTGCAAACAGGGGAAAAGCTATGAACACTACAAGTTCATAGTAATATTTACCATGTCTCTGACTTGGACTGCCAGGTTCCGGCATCCTTTGTAGGGTAGTCAAAGCTTAAACACTCCGTTTACCTGAAACATTTTCCAAGAACAGTTGCGCTTCTTTAGCACCCGGTTAATTCGCTGAAGCCAACAGCGGGTCTTTTTGGGAGGCTTACCGCAGCACAATGGAGCAAATTCTTTCAGCAGTGGCACAAGCCTATCTTTGATTGCACTCCACCGATTTTCAACAGCGGTTTGTGTTGGTTCAGGAGCCCAATTGACATGTAGAGCTCTATCCCGTAACTGAAAAGAGCGGATACGACCGAAGTTTATCACCATTCTAGACCTTGCCGATAGTCTCTTGGTGTACAGTGAAATTGTGAACGTAGTGGTTACCCTTACCTATGGGCGAAGCTGCAAAACCTCAGACAAGTGACACGCTTTGTTATTGCGTTATCTAAGGTTGAAGGCGAGCAGCCAATGCGTCAACGTGTAGAAAAGCAAACATGTCGCACAAAGGCATTAGCTGCACCTATTCAACCACTTCTCCTCGCAAAATATCTA
Source organism: Dicrocoelium dendriticum (assembly GCA_944474145.2). Lineage (NCBI taxonomy): Eukaryota > Metazoa > Platyhelminthes > Trematoda > Plagiorchiida > Dicrocoeliidae > Dicrocoelium > Dicrocoelium dendriticum. The sequence continues at coordinate 238,052,818 of OX104063.1, forward strand.
AAGTGCTAGCAGCATGCTTCCAGTCTGCATGCGGTAGGTTTTAAGTCACTGATAATCACAAAACGGAAGCATCTACCGCTGCCTGTTTGAGCAAACCCCTAAGCACCTAGTAATCCACGCGCGTAGTGGAGAAGCTACGGTAGGCACAGACCCTGTTCTCCAGCCGAACCGCGAATCTCAGGAAGCAAGAAACCAATTGTATATTCGATGTATTCATGTAGAAGGGAGCCTCTTGACTCACACTGTCGCTCTTGATAAGCATAAGCCCTCCTCCACAGACCTGATTTCTAGGTCTATCCAACCTATACACAGCGCTAAAGCAACCAATCAACAACAGCAGTACATGAAGCATCTGAACTGATGCTTCGCCATCGTACGACCATAAGGACCTATAGGATAAAGAATAATAGGAAGGAGAGAACTCGGACTTACCGGAAAACCTTAATGTTCTATACAAACGTTTAGGTTCAAGGCGCCTAGACTTTGTGTCAACAGCATACCGTCACAAACAGCCGGCTATCGTGCAACGAACCAGGTTAGCACCAGTTTCATGATACAACGGGGTTATATGGGTGTACGTTGATCGCGCAGCAGGCGACGTGGCGCCGAAATATGTAGATGAAAAAGTGTCAGGGATTACCAGGCATGGTGAAATATAGCGCTAGTCTACCCGCTAGTATATGACCACGGGTCGTGACTTTACTCGGTGGCGAGTCATATCTGCCACGTTGCATTGGTGTTAAACAGATATTTATGGCTTTTACCATGGAGAACGATAAACAGGCGAAAACAAACCACCTCCTGGAACGACGTCATTAAGCCGTCTGAACGGCAAGGTGAAACTAGCAAGTGCGCTGTTCTCCTAATCGAAGCTGCTTATCCTCCAAACCGATATGTAATCGGCGGTAGTGAACTTCATGTTTTAACTCAGCAGATTGAATTAGGGGTCGTAAAATCATCAGCACTTCATCCTGCCGACAATTGGAAGAAGACTACTTGTCGGGGGTCCGTATGATTTGGTTTATCCTCCGCTCTTTTGGAATCCTAGAAGCCAACTTGTTTGTGAAGCTATTCTCGGCATTCGTCCGACCCCACCTGGAATATTGTATCTAGGCTGTCCACCATGTCTTAACCAAGATAAAATGGACTTGAAGAGGGTGTTATTAATGGGCACTCGGTTAGTGCAGCGTCTGGGGGACAGACGTATCCTGAACGTTTGCTCATTTTGGGGATGTGCTCAAAGTACTACCGAAGGATAAGAGGGGAGCTGATTCTCACTTACGGTATTTTGACGAATAAAATCGGCCCGCATTTTCAGGGCTATTAAAGCCGGTTACTTTACCTAAACTCCGCGGTCACCCACTGAAATAACACAAACCACGGTCTGATAGGATTAGGAAGGAAATTCGTCTGTCGCACCGAAATCTAGATCGCTGGAATTTGCTTCCAGATCACGTGTTAGGAAACCAATGTTTTACAGTTTTACCGGAAAACACGCTTTCAGTATTTTGCAACCTTGAATTTTACGGTTGTTTTAACCTTCAAAAAGCCTACTTGTGTTACTGACTGCACATCCCTTGACGCAAACCTTTTTGGTGAGTACCTTGCTGCACCGTTGCTTGCCCTGGCTGATTCGCTCCCTATTTTGTAGCCGGCGCAATATACGCTGGGTTCTGTCCCCTCCAGCTTATATACTGCCGCGTATTTGACATGTCTCTTACATGTCATTCCTTACCAACTAGTATCCCGGGCTCCACGGAACAACTGGTGTTCCCCTGTCAGGAACATGTCGTCCGCCCTTGTGTATTTTCACTCCGCTGAGCTTGTTCCAGTGATTTAGTGATTCATTACTTGTGATCATATAGTTTACTCACCTACCACCTTTTTACCTGCTTTTTGCAATGGATTACCTATAGGATGAGCAATCTCCACACGCGGTTAACGACTTTGAGCCGGTCCTGGTCAATTACGTTGCGTTAGCCACTCCAGCTTTTGAGTGAATGATCATTCGTTATGGTTTTTGCATCTAGAATCCGTTTTTGCCTTCGCAGGATTTCTTTTGATTTCGCCGTGTATAATCAACTGCTATCTCGCCTTCCTCAGAGCAAATCCTCGCAGGTGAGACATCATATTTTGCCCCCCTTGCCATGAAATACGAGATGCGTTAACGGGATATTATTCAGCGAATCACGCCTTCTGACAAGGTCCGACTGCAGCCACTATTTAGTGACCTGCAACTAGGAGCTAGGATGCCCTCAGCCTTGTTGCGCGAAGGGCAAGCGCTCAACGGCACGTCCAACCTGGACGTAGGGATTCTCCACGAGCTGTCGATGCAACGCCTTCCTGAAAGCGCTCAGGCTGTCTTTGCAATAGCCAGTGACTGGCCAATCACAGCACTTGCAGGTATGGCAGACCGCGTCATCGAACGGCACCAGGCAGAGAATAAAACCAAAGCACAAAAGCAGCTTGTGCTGGCGCAACCACAACGACACCTGCGACTAGCCAGCAGTCGACAATAGACGCCTTATCATCACAGATAGCGCCGTTTCAGCGTCAGTTTGAGGAACTCACTTTAAACCGTAAGCCCCGCATCCGCTCTGGATCATCGCCCCGTCGCCCAAAACCTGGTGTCCCAGGTTACTGCCTTTACCGCTAGCGTTTCGGTAATAAAGCACGTATATGATACAGCCATGTGGCTACTCCAAGACATATAATCCGCCCCGCCGACTTGTAATGGCGCCTAACGGTGTCGGCAAAGCCCAAAGTCGTTTCGTCTACATTAGCTAGTACGATTCCGAGACCCAGTTCTTAGTTGATACCGGGGCGGAAGTCATCGTCACTCCCCTTTGTCAGGTAAGCCCCCCGCTTATTTGTCGACAATCCTCAGTGCCGTAAATGGCACGCTAATAGCCGCCTACCGTCATCGGTCGCTTACCCTGGGCCTAGGTCTTCAGCGCACGTTCCGCTGGGTATTCACCGTCGCTGCTGTCCCCTTCGCTCTCATCGACATTGACTTTCTCAGATTGTTCGGCCTCTTGGGCGATGCCAAACGCCAGTTGATAGTCGACGCTGCAACTAAACTCAGTGTACGTGGCATCACCGCCGATATCGCATCTACATCCCCAGTCTATGCATTTCCCCGACCTCGCCAGACTACACCAACCTCCTTTCGCAGTATTCAAAACTCCTCCGGCCAATGAACGCAGCTTCGACCGTGGCAGCCCAAGTCACCCACCACATACGGACGAATGGCCCACGCCGACTAGCGCATGAGAAACTCAAGGTAGTTAGGGAGAAGTTTGAGCATTTGCTTGAAGTTGGAATAACCCGCCCTTCCGACAGCCCCTGGTCCTCGCCCCTGCAGATAGTTCCCAAGAGACCTGGTGACCGGCGCCCTTGTGGTGATTACCGTGCACTTAATCAGCTAACCGTCCCAGATAGGAATTTCATCCCACACATGCAAGAACCCACCGCATGCCTCACAGGTGAGACGATCTTCAGCAAGATCGATTTGGTTTGCACCTATCACTAGATACCTGTAGAAAAATGACATTTCTAAGACAGCTGCTTTTACTGCTTTCGGCCTGTTCGAATTTTAAGAATGGGTATGGTCTGTGCGAAGCCGCGCAAACCATCAACGCTTCATCCGCAATGTCACAGCCTAGACTTTCCTTATTCCTACCTCCATGAGATTTGGGTGGCCAGTTCTGTCCGGGAGAAAGTAAGAATTGCCTTGGAAATTCACTATTTTAGCGAATAATCGAGTAATAACAATTATCGCATCGAGTTCGAACGTTCTGGCATGTTCTTCTTCTGCACGTAATTAGAATCCACCTGTCCCCTGCAAAAGATATGAGGAACCACTAACCTTGGTAGTTGAGTTTCCAATTCTAGAAGTCGAAGGCCAGTAGGGACTTATAAACACAGCCAAGGTCCGCAGTCGTTGTAGAGTGTTCATTGACGGTGATTAATACGTTATTTTGGTAAGGTCATTGGCCTTTTTTTCCTTCGGTTGGGCTAGAACTTTTGTGGAGCAGTGAATTGTTATTTTTGGAGTTGCGTCTAGTAAGAAGATTATAACAAATGGCGACGGAGAAAATTGTAATTGTGGTGAATTATTCTGCTGAACAATTTCACAAGCTGCTTTCTCAACAGCAAGCTCAACTGGAGGCACAAATGAAATTGATTGAAAATCTGACAAAATGTTTGAGTTTGCAGACAACAGGAGCAGCTGCGCGTGACACGCAGGCGAGTTCGGTTGATCTTCTCACGAACGCCATCACTGAATTCAAATTTGATGCGGATTCTGGATGCACCTTTCAGCACAGCCGTCAATTACACATCATGGGCTACACCTATTGTCGCAGTGAAGAAAGCAAATTTATAGGTACGCGTTTGCACTGACTTTTCAACCGGCCTCAACGCCGCGCTGGACGACCACCAGTGCCCATTACCAGTACCGGAGGATATCTTTGCGAAGCTGAATGGCGGTAAGTACTTCGCTATGCTTGATCTATCCGATGCTTATCCGCAAGTGAATGTTGACGATGTCTCGAGGGTGTTGTTGATGATCAACACTCATCGTGGGCTATTGCAATATAACTGCTTGCCATTTGGTGTGAAAACGGCGCCAGCCAACTTCCAACAGTTGATGGACACCATGCTAGGGGGCGTTTCTGGAACCGCTGCATATCTGGGTGATATCATAGCGATGGGCCGAACACCGGTAGAACCGTTTAACCGACTGGATGAGGTGCTTGGTTGCGTACAGTCGTACGGTATCCGGTTCCGTGAGGATAAATGCACATTGTTCACGTCGATTAACAAGTACCTCGGTTTTATCCTCGAAAAGGGCGGACGTCGACCAGCTCCGGATAACATAGAAGCTATTAGATAAATGTCTCCACCAGCAGATCTACGGTCCTTGTGTTCCTTTTGTGGGCTCATCAGCCACTACAGCGCATTCTTGCCAGAGCTGCACCACCTGCGTGCCCCGTTAAACAAGCTAATATCCAAAGGCCAAAGATGGAACTGGACATCAGAATGCCAGAATGCCTTCGAAAGCGTCAAGTCACTGCTCTCCTCAAACTTGCTTTTGACTCATTTGACCCCTCCAAAGAGATTGTCTTGGCCACAGATGCATCAAGCCATGGGATTGGTGCGGTAATATCACACACCTAGGCCGATGGGTCTCAGAAGGCAATCGCCCATGCCGCCAGAACACTTACAAAGGCCGAGAAGAATTACAGCAGGTTGAGAAAGACGCATTGGCCATAGTGTACGCAATCAAGAAATTCCACAAAATACTATACGGCCGCCGCTTCATGCTACTGACGGAACACAAGCCCTTGCTGGCTATCTTTGGTTTGGAAAAGGGCATTCCAGCCAAAAAGGCCAACCGGCTACAACGTTGGGCTCTTACCTTAATGGGGTATGATTTCGAAATCCAATACCAGTCGGCAGTTTCCATTGGCCAAGTGGATGCACTGTGACGCCTAATTAATGCCCGCCAGCAACAACATGAAGACACAATCATTGTCTCGGTCGAGATCGAACCTGACGCCAACATCCTGGTAACTGATGCATTGCACAGTCTACCAGTCACCGCAGAAGCTGTGCGAACCGAAACGCTTCGGGTCCCAATACTCAAGAAGGTTACACGATTTCACAAAACGAGTTGGCCACGTTCATGCCCAGCTGCCGAGTTGCAACAGTACTTTCAGAGGAGACACACGCTCTCTGTTGTAAACGACTGCATACTATTTTTGGAAAGTGTGGTCATCCCCAAGGCACTTCAGGGGCGTCTTATTCGGCAGTTCCACGCCGGGAATCCTGGAATCAACCGGATAAAGGCGCTTGCCCGCAGTTATGTATACTGACCGTTCATGGACAAACAGCTGGAAGAAATAGCCAAACGCTGCCAAAAGTGCGCCAATGTCTTGAAAGCGCCACAAAAATCAGCACTCTATTCATGGCCAAAAGTTACTAGACCATGGTGCTTCATCCATGTCGAGTTTGCGGGACCGATCAACGGCCAAAGTTTCCTCATTATAGTCGATTCATACAGCAAGTGGCCTGAAGTATTTCTTATAGAGCACACAACCACAAACGCCATCATATCGAAACTGCGCCAAACCTTCAGCAGATTCGGCTGTCCTGAGACAATTGTCACGGACAATGGCTCACAATCTACTTCAGCAGCGTTTACGGAGTTTTGCAAGCAATGCGCCGTACAGCACGTCCGCTCGCCGCCGTTTCACCCACAGTAGAATGGTCAAGCAAAAAGATTTGTCCTTACATTCAAGCGAGCTCTTCACAAATCAAAGGGGGATGGACGTATAGAGGAGGTGGTTGACCGGTTCCTTTTCCTCCACCGAGCAACACCGAATCCACAAGCGCCAGACGGAGTTTGTCCAGCACAGGCCATGACGAACCGGAAGCTCTGCATGCCTTTAGACGCCATCCGACGGCGCTCGGAGTCTTCTGTTGGGGAAAGAAACCGCAGAATGGAACAGGATTTTAACCGGCGGCATGGAGCAAAGAAGCGATCTTTTACGCTTGGACAGAAGGTGCTAGTAAGTGACTACCGGGAATGCCATGCGAAATGGACACCAGGGACGGTCAAAAGAAAGCGCGGAAACGTTGTGTATGACTTGATGGTGGGCGCACAGATCTGGCCACGGCATGCAAACCAGTCACGGCCCACATCGTGCCAACCAGAACAATCAAGGCCTACTGACCTCCTGTTCGATTTACTGGTGGAAAGTTTCACCTTGCCGAAGGAAGCAGTGAACGACGGCACACAGTCGAGCAAAAAACTTAGAACAAGAACATTGGAACAAAGCGCTTGGACACTTTTGCCAAGGAGGTAGAAAGATAGGCAGAGAACACCGTCCCGAAGACTGCAAGTTAATCCTAGGCTTTCGTCTTATACCTCGGACGATATCCCAGGAGGGGAGGTGACGAGGAGAAAGTAATACTTGCCTTGGAAATTCACTATTTTAGCGAATAATCGAGTAATAACGATTATCGCATCGATTTCAAACGTTCTGGCATGTTCTTCTTCTGCACGTGATTAGAATCCACCTGTCCCCTCGGCAAAAGATATGAGGAACGACTAACCTTGGTAGTTGAGCTTCCAATGCTAGAAGTCAAAGGTCAGTAGAGACTTATAAATACAGCCAAGGTCCGCAGTCGTTGTACAGTGTTCATTGACGGCGATTAATACGTTATTATGGTAAGGTCATTGGCGTTTTGATTTTTCCTTCGTTTGGGCTAGAAGTTTTGTGGAGCAGTGAATTGTTATTTTTGGAGCTGCGTCTAGTAAGAAGATTATAACAAGTTCAGCGGTACAAGAGCACTTCGAGCATCGTTGAACTCTGTCCCAGCGTTTGACTTAACGTGGTGTCACAGTCAACCCGACTATGTGCGAACTCGGCAAACCAACGGTAGAATTCCTAGGCCACCTCGTCTCATCATCTGGTATCGAAGTCCTTCCTGATAAGATCCAGGAAATCAAGGACTTCCCAGCTCCGACTTCGTTCAAGCGCCTCCATCGATTTTGTGGTTTGGTCAACTACTATCGATGCTTCACTCCACGCTGCGCTCAGCTTATGCAGCCTCTGAGCGACCTACTCAGAGGGAATAAAAGTAATTTTGTCTTCCCTGACACAGCACAGACAGCCTTCGCCGAGCTCATGGCTGCTTTCTCCAACCTAACCATCCACGCGCAGTCCGAATCGACTGAGCTCCTCTCTATTACGACTGATGCCTCAGCCGTCCCGGTAAAACCGTCCTCCAACAACACTTCGGTGGGCAACGGCAACCCCTTGGGTTCTTCCCCAAGAGCATGCAGCCAGCGGAATCCCGCTACAGTACGTTTGGCAGAGGATTGCTCGTCAGTTACCTAGCTATTCGTCACTTCCGGCACACATTCGAAGGCCGCGCTTTCATGGTCTACACTGACCGCGAGCCCCTCATCTGCACCTTCAACTCTGCTTGCGACAACTACTCACCATGGGAAAAACCCACCTAGACTTTACGCAATTTATTTCTGACATACGTCGTGTCTCAGGTGCCAACAATCCCGTCGCCTACGCTCGCTCACTAATAAACCTTACTCTCCAGCCTTTGCTTGACTTCGACTTTGACGCCGTGGCATCCGCTAAGGATCGATGAAGACATACAACGCCCTCTGCATTGCATTTCGCTGCATGTGCAATCTGTTTCTCTCCAAACCACGGAAGGAACCGTTCTCGGCGACATTTCCACAGGTTGTCCTAGAATCCATGTGTCTGTCTCCTTCAGGCGTACAGTCTTTGATACACTGCACTCGCTATCACATCCCGGTATCCGTGCAGCTTTGAAACTGGTCACTGAACGTTTCGTTTAACCACGCGTAATCATAGATATTCGTACCGGGGCTCGCGCCTGCCTTCAATGCCAGGGCTCTTAAATACATCGTCACACCCTCAGTCCTCTTGGTTCATTTCCTGCCACGGACTCCCGGTTCTCGCACGTAAACTTAGACTTGACAGGGCCATTGCCTCCTTCACACGGATTCGTATACATTCTTGCATGTGTCGACCGCTTCACCAGATGGCCAGAAGCCATTCCCGTAACGGACCGCACAGCGGAGATTGTTATCCCAGCTTGCTTAGCCCGGTGGGTCTCGCACTACGGATGCCCATCCACCATTACAACGGACCGAGGAAAGCCAATCGAATCTTCACAATTTGATACATACAGCCACTTTTTAGGTTGTCGCTGCATTCATACCACAACGTAACCCCAAGCAGCCAACTGGTTAGTTGAATGCTTCCACAGTCAGTGCAAAGCCTCGCTTTGCTCCTACTCCGAACCCAGCTGGAGCATAAACGTTTCTCTCATGCTCTTATGTATTCGTAGCAGCATCAAAGCTGACTTGCAATATGCACCAACAGAACTGGTTTACGGCGCAACATTCAACTTGCCAGGAGAATTCATTTCAACTGCCACATCGTCGGTTATGCCTAGGTTTAACTTTGCGTCCTCCCTAGCTTAACGCCTACGTCCACTACTCCCGACTCCACCCTGTGAACAGACTACAGATGTGTAAATGCACAGCGGACGCTCTATCTGCACTCACGTCTTTCTCCGCACCAACGCAGTGCGGCGTCCTCTCCAGCCTCACTGCACTGGTCCTTCCAGAGTTCTACAACGGACCAGGAAACAGTTTACTTTAGACCAGAATGTTCACCGAACAACAGTGTCCATCGACCGTCTGAAGGTAGCTTTCTTGGACGAACCACTTGCAACCCATCCCGATGCTTTCACACTAGCACCCGCACCTGTGGTGACTTCCCAAGCACTGGATGTCCCGAAACCTTCCGTTCACCCTGACCCTCAACAAACCCCGCCTTAACCCGAGGCAACCGACCGGCGCGGTAGACAGGTTAAACGCCCGGTCCGCATTTTAGCGTTTGTAAACATTTGCCACTTCCATTAACATGCCACATTCGTTTTTAGTGGTAATCATGCATCACGTTCACAACGTTTTGCAAAATCGACAGAAACCCAAAATATTTATATAACTTAACAAGTTTATTTGCTTTTATAATGTATACCATGTACCCTCCCCGACGTCAAGCCACTTCCCCATCCCTGCCCGCCGTCTGAGTTCTACCTTCCAGAAAGTTAACCGTCAGAACTGCCAAGGCAACGCCTTGAGTGACTCGCCAACCAGCTCAACGCAACCCCGGGTGACAAGCCAGCCTACCCAGGTCCCCCTTCCTGACCCAAGGAACAGTCAGTCTCCCTTGGCCGCAGACAGCCACGAACGGGTTGGTCCCCAAACGACTGGCTAGGCGTTGCTGACGCGTACGTCCGGAGTACTTCGTGGGACGAGGACGCATGGATTACTTCGTGGGACTAGGACGCCCGCATTTCTGCTTGGGACGAGGACCGTGGACTGGAGTGCGGTGGGGGAGTGACACCCCCAAGCGCGCCGTCGGGTCTGCAGCAACGGAGTCCTGTCGGCCCTTTATTGACTAGCCAGTATTTTGCAGTCCGACCAGCCCGCCCCGACGGACCACCGATGAAACACTCTGGTCCACACGATCAGCACAAATAACAACTAACAAGAGCCTGGACCCAGCGAATGCTGCTACACACCCCGTCTTTTAATTCCTCACACAAGCCAACACAACTATTCGCACCCACCACACCTTCCGTTTTTCCCCACCAACAGCTCCATCGAAGGCTTCCATCATTCAGCCTTCTAGGTAAGGCCCTTGTAGTGTATTGGAGAACACGATTTCAGTATTTTTCACCCTTGAATTTTACGGTTGTTTTAACCTACAAAAAGTCCACTTGTTTTAGTGACTGCACATCCGTTGACACAAAACGTTTTGGTGAGTAACTTGCTGCACCGTTTCTCGCTCCAGCGGATTCGCTTCCTAGATCAGTAACTTTCACAGTATACACTGGGTTCTGTCGTCACCAGCTTCTATAATGTCCCGTGTTCGACATGTCTTTTACGTGTCATTCCTTACCAACTAGTATCCCAGACGCCACCCAAAAGGTTAAGGTTTTGCACGCCAACCCGATGCTCTTGGGTGGCAACAGCAAACCTTTTCCTTTTTCTAAAGAACTCCCCTTTAACTTTTCAGTTCCTTTTAATGACCCAAATAGGTTGGTATTCTGCTTGCTTAGCTCTTTCCACTTTCTGTTTTGCCATCTGACTTTTCTTTTTCTTTTTCACAGCGTGACCGGCCCAGCAGGGACTGCTGGAGCAGGATACGTGTGCAGTAATTGGTTGGACAGGGTGTGATACGGTCGTTGTTTTAGGTCCATCAGTTGTTCTAAGTTCCGCCAACTCCTTGTTCAACGACCGTCGGAGGTAGGAACACTCACGGGCTAATACTATCGTACCAGTTCCGCTTGGACCCGCTTGAACTTGACCGAATATTGCCTCCGTTAGTCGAGGACAGGCTACACCCAAGGTTTTGTGGGCTGATGCATGATAGGCGAGAGACTGTTTCGTCCCTGGGTCCTGTCCTGTCCTAGTGCACGTGCTCGGCTGGTTTGGTTTGTAACTCATGCATTATTTGTGAACGTGATGTATTGGTCGTCCATAAACCGCATAATGTCTGCGTGAAGTATCCACGAAAATTCTAGGAAAAATGTTTGGAGCACGCAAAACGCCATACCTGATCGTTGCGCCTAACTTAGAGCAAAAAGTCCGGAATAAATATCGCATTTCAATTTTGGTACGTTTGACTGATTGGAAAACACTGGCGTCGGCGGCCAAGTGAAAGGGAAAAACCAACGTGAATAGCTTCTGTTATGTGTAAAGTGAACCGTTTTGTCCAGTAAGAAAACTGTCCGAACGTACATTTTTGGCCATGTTGTCAGGAAGCATTGCATTAAGAGTATTCTGAGTAGAAACGCATAACATCTGCAGAAAACCTGCCTTGCATAGTCAGCTGATATGTCAGTGTTAGGTAAAATATCAGCAGGAGAGCTCCAAAGAAAAGGTATGGGAAGAATTTATCGGGCGAGCTGAACCAAATTGTTCAGGCCTCCAAAGAATAGTATCCACCCGAAATAACAAATAAGTACTTTGTTCGGCTGGTGCGTTTAAACAATAGCAGAAGACTCATCTATCTAGTTCCATGTATACGTACATTGTGTCTCGTTGAATTGTTGCGGCCGCAGTGGTTGACGTTGCTTCTTTTGCTGGTGGTTGCATCTGTTGAATTCTCAGATAAATACGCAACGCGTTGGACTGAGGAATGGCATTTTTGCCTCAGATGGACGAATGCAGCCACAAGAATCAAGTGCACTCAACACATCCATTACAAGTCCAGTGTGGATAGCTGGGCACGCGCCTTACACAATCCGGAAAAGTAGGCCACAGCAGAAGTCAATACCCATTACCCGGAAATTTTTATTCACCACAATTCACCTGGCTCCACTAATATTAAGCTTCGAACGGCTTCAAAGACTGATGGCGGGTCTTGACTAAGCCATTTGGTCAGCCAAATAAGAGTATCATTCGCCTGCAACTAGCCGGGTGAAAATCGGTTGGTAAGATGCATTTCCACCTTGCATTACCGTGCAACATAACGTTTGCAGTTTTTCAGGAAGTGGTGCGTTTTTGCATAGCAAGCATTTTCCCTATAAAAAGCTACAAATGTCTATTGAATAACACTACAACATGGTGGATTAGACTCTTTAGTGAATAAAACCACTTTCCAAAAGTCACACTGGCCTAATTTTTTGATTTCTACAAGCAGCCTCTGCAAGCACTTCATGAAATGACGAAAGCAGTAACTTTTTATATGGAGAGTACCTTGATGTTGCCCCTATCATTCACGTGGTTTAACACAAAGCATTGTCCCGAACTGGTACATTGGCCTCTGTGTTAATGACACCATAGATTACAACGTGCGAAATCCCTTCGAACTTTGGCTATTGCCACAAAAGTAGTATTTGGTTCATTGGTGTGTAGAGAGCAGGAGGGGAGACCCTTGTCAGCTCCGTCGATTCTGATTCGGTGCAGGTTTGGCGCAAATGACTGCGGTGCGGTATTCCTCTGGGGATCGTCGCCATTGCAGCAGCAGCAGCAGCGCCCTGCGGTATTCATCAGATGGTAGTCAAGTAGCCATTTGAAACTTTGCTCTGTAGGTGCATCAGAAATCATCCCCTGTTGGCTGTTCCAATCATTCACACGTGCATTGATAGGGCAGATTCTGGACGGAAGTGAAGTATTCGGCTCTTGTATAACCTCCACTTGTGGCTTCGTGTCGTGCCGCCCACGTTGAGCCGAAAGTGTTTTGTACCTCATTCCCAAGTTCCCCCTTAGGATCCGTCTGATGTGGAAAGATTTCCATAGTGCCTACGAAAATCCACTGGGGCCCTGTTCAGCTTTCTGAGTCGAAGAGGGTAAGCAAGACCACAAAGCTCCATGACGAATTTCGAGCCGCGCCCCTGAACTCATTCTAGCAAGTCCCATACAGAATTGTAAGAGAGAATAGGTAGCTGGGGGCCTACACTCCAAAATCGCGCGGATATGTGATGTGAACAGAGTTCTTAAAATTGTCGGAGTGATACGGAAGTACGATCTCAGTACAGCACCCAGCATCCTGTTTGCGGCCGCGACCTTTCTCAAGGTGTCTTGGAAAGTTTTAAGGTCATGTGACACGATAATCACCAGATCCTTCTCGTGCAGAACCTTCTTGAGAAGATATCCACCTAGTGAATCCGGGTTACCAATCGGAAGAACAGCACATTTGTCGTGGATAAAGGGTAATTACCACATGACGGACCAATCGGGCAGCTTGTCCAGCGCCGTTTGGGGTCTGTACGCCTCCTCATGATTAGCTACCTCTGACCACAGCTTAAGATCATCAACGTAGACTAAGCAGTCGCCTTGGAGAGCTGCAGGGAGATCATTATTGTAGAGACTGAAATGTTCCGGCCCAAGGACAGAGCCTTGTGCGACTTCGCTGGTCCTAGACACATGGTCAGACAGCGTTTGTTTCACCTTCACTTGAAGAGTCTGATCTCTCAATAAGTCTGCAATCCATGTAAGGACGTTCACGGAGACGCCAATTCCCGGGAGTTTGAGCAGAAGTCTTTGTTGTGGGACTTTGTAATGGGTCTTGCTGTAGTCAAGGTAGATAACATCTAGGTGTCTCCAGTCGTCTACCGCTTTGACTCATGCTTCTCTGGTAACCAGCAGGTTAACGATGCAGAAGTAAGCCCTGTGAAATCCGTGCTGAGCCGGGGAGGTGGCGCAAAGGCTTTCACAGTGGGTTTGGAGGACGCGCTTGACGATCCGTTCCATGAGCTTGCAAATCACAGACGTCAAGCCTATCGGTCGATAGTTTGCAGGTCGTGCGGATTCCCGCCTTTGTACTTAGGCATTACAATCCCTACATTCCAGTCAGGTGGTAGACGTCCGTCTGAAAGAGTTTTTGTTTTGGTTAAGCGAGGTATTCCGCTACCATCTTGCGGAATAACGGAAGAAGTTCATCAGGGTTCGGTGCGGAGTTAGAGTCCAGGTTAAAAAGGAGTCTGTTGACTATCTCGGGATGGATTTCGATTTGCCCAAGAGGAGGGTGCTGCCTTGCCAGATCGACCGTGGATAGTGGCGGTTCCACGGAGTAGCTCGAGGTGTACTGCGAGGCTAGTTGTTGAGCCTTCTCGGCATCTACGTAGAGCACTTTGTCCTCTTCCTGGCAGGATAGAGCAGAGATACCACTGCCAGTTTTGGTGTTTCGTTTCAGGTAAGAGAACAGCTTTTTGGGCAAATTTGTGAGTTCATGACTAGTCTAGGTTCTTATGGTGTTCCTTTCTTTCGCTTTCTTAGAGTGCACATATTTCTGATCACTTTGTATTTCGGGTAATCACCTTACTTGCTTTGACTTGAATATGTCCCTTAGTTTTCGTTGTCTGTTTATCAGGGACCTCACCTCTCGGTCAAAGCAAAGAGGACCTTTAGGTAAGGGCCTGCTCTTGGCGATAGGAACAAGACTTTTGTTGACTGACATCATCTTCGGGCTAGTAATTTCCATGCTTCATTAAGGTCCATGGATTTGGAATGGTCCAGGCTTCGGTGCTTGCAACGTTGTGTAATCTGGATGCAACAACACACCAGAAGTTGCGACGGCGTGTCCCTTGCTCATATATAAATAAATAAATAAATAGTTTTTATTCTCGACAAGGCGAGGCACGCCTTTACAGGCATGATCATTATGACAACAATGCGCGGTCAAGAATGTGCAAGAATACGTTATGTTTGCCGTACCAGTGTATGTTTATGTAGGGGGTATGTAATTATGTAGCTGTGTGTGTGTGTGTGTGTGTAACTGTGAGGTTCCTGTTTGTAACTGTGCTGCTCTAATTTTCACTCTCATATCGTCGGAAATGCTCGAGTAGAAGATGGATGTCCGTGCGTTGGAAAGGATTATTCGGATACCCACGGGGCAGTGGCAAGGCAACATGCCTAAAAGAAGCACATTGCAGTGTGGTTACTCCGGCCGAGTGGTTGTAGAACCCTCAGGCCATGGCCATCAACGAGCGTTGGGGTGAGGATCAGCTCCAATATATTTGGTGTTTTACCCCGGCATCATCCGTGTTAGCGCTGAGACGTGCTGGATCTGATTGCCTTCGTTAATAACGTCGAGAATGCTAGCCGCGAAGTAACCTTGTTAAAAACCACAGTGAAGAAGGTTCCAGTCGACACCGGGTGCATTGAAATCGCCCATTAGCAGAAAGCTCCTTTCTTGACCACTGGTTTTTACTGACTGTAATAGACGGACCCCCGAGCTCAGTGGAGCTCTGTAAGCCACACCGACCGTGTGCGGCTGATAACTGTCATGAATTCAACTCCACAGTAACTCTGAGGATCCGTCATGGTCGCAGAGAGCTTTGATAACGTGTATCTTGAGGCAGGACCTCGAGTAGAGAATTGCTCCACCTCCAGTCCGTCCACTGAAGTGATCTGCTCGTGAGATTTGATAACTTAATATGCTAATCGCCGTGTCCTGGAACTCTGTTGATAACCAGGTCTCGGTGAATGCCAGTAAGCCTGGCTGAGGCTCGGCAATGGGAAGAGTTATCTCCTCGAGCTTATTTTTAAGGCTGCGTACGTTGGCGAATGTCACCCGCAGACCGCTATTTAAACATGGAGCTGGATAACAAAAGGATTGGCTTCCAGCGAGTTCTCTGAGTTTCTGAACAGCACGAAAATCCACAATGGGAGATAAGTTTCGCCGTTTGTTCGGCGAGTTCGAAGTTCGTTGACTGCTTATGTCCTCCTGGCGCTATCTTCAATGGATAGCGCTTTCGGAACAAAGAGCGTTTCTCCTTTGAGGCGCGTGGTACACCTGAGGATGCGGGGACATTCCTTCTCCTCCTGACAGACGATTTTTAGCGGCCGAGTCTTGAATGGATCATTCTGCTTTCTACCTAGACGGAAAGCAGGGAAGATGTGGATACTCTGCTCGCCTTCATCCCACAGGATGAAACCATGCGTTTAAAAAGAGCCTGGTTGTCTAGGACCTTTGCAGCTGATGGTTCTTTGTCGGATTCAGTAGCATACGTAATTGTTAAGCAAAGCTCACGAGGTGCTATGTTTCCTCCTGAGAGACGGATTTTGTGAACCTGGCTTTGCTTTGCTGAGCCGCTCAAGTTGGGTAACTTCGTCAATACTGAGATCCAATTGCATTGGGTTACATTTTGCTTTAGGCCTTGAAACTTCTTTTTTCACTCTCTTTTGGGCGGGTTCATCGCGCATGTTCCTGCAGCGTTTATACCCGCCACAACAGTATGGGTCTACGTTTTCATTTTTTCTTAGTTGCAGCTAACCGGTCTTTGCAGCCACTACCCTGCGTTAGTAGTGCACGCTCTGAGGAAGTGGTGAACCGTCTCCGTGCCGACGGGTAACGGTTTTCCAGCCGACGTTGTGGAGGAGGCCCGGCTTCTTTTCCCCTTGAGCGTACAGTATCCGGACCCAGGCAGGCACACAGAGGACACAGAAGTTTCGCAGTCAGATTTAGACAGAGCTTGTGCAGTAGCAGTAGGTACGCTGAGGAGGCGTAAGCACATCAGAAGTATTTTTTCGCTAACCACTACTAGACACGGGTCTCAATGAAAGCTTATGCCCTTCGATACAGTGTGCTGAAGCCAGTGGTAGATATCTTGACCAAGGTTACAGCAAAATATGTGCATGCAGCTGTCGCACAGTGCGCATCGGATGGCCTTTGATTGTGAGGTGACCCTCCTCCCGCAGTCCACGCACTTGCATGACATACCTTCCAAAAGGAAAATTTAACTACATTCAAATTTCGTTAAAATAGTAATTCCAAACACTTTTCTTCACGAGAATTTCATCTTAAGGACTCGAACGTATAGCACGCCAAAAAGCGGAGTTACCACGTAGTATTCACAGAATTTTCCGCGTACCAGCACCATCGAGTCCTGGATCCAGCGATTGGCTGCCATGTTTACGCGTATAAGCAACAAAAGTTTGGCCGTACCTTTCTTAAAAAGCAAATTAGTTTACCCTTTTAATGCAGCCATGTTTGTATGCGTATTTGATCACGCCTTCCCTAGAGTGCTTCGTTCTATCAAGCATACGCCGTTTATTAAGTTAAATAAGAGGCAGTATAGGATCTCAAACACATACTAGCAGCCGGTGAACAGGGATTTCGGCAGGTGGATTTTCAGATAAGAAGCCTGCGGCCCCTTTCCCTCCTACTAGCTCACATCTGGTGGAAACACCGCGTGAGCAACCAGCGTGTTCGACGCCTTGTTTACTGCACAGCAAAAGGAAATAGACCGCTCTGCACCGTCATTTCACGCACCAGGCTCCGATGGTTTGGCTACGTGTTACGCACGCCCGACCACCGGCTCCAGCGACGTGCTTTGTTGGCGTGCCGCTGGTGTGGATGAAAGAAGCAGAGAGGTGGCCAAGCAATGACTCGGTCGAGAGGCATGACGTTCCTCACTTCGAAACTCACCTCAGTTGGATTGTCTCGGCACCCTGGTTGGGGTTAGAAAGACGATGAACACGTTTGGCTAGATACACTTGTTGACCTGACCAAGAGCTGACATCAATGGCTTTCGTGCTGTGAGTTACTTTGTCCCACCCCATCCCCCTTAGCCTTCCCTCGAAGCACGAGTTCATTATTTAGCATTTATAATTTTGCATAGTAAATTCGTTTTTCTGCTGCACAGTAGCCGGCAGATGGCTTGGCGGAATGATGTCCATCCGGTACCGGTAGCTAAGCCGCCATGCATTTGTTGCGTATTATTCCTTTTGTTGTTTTAGATATTACGGCAAGGCAGCTGAGGTGTTTCTCACCAATGGCTAACGTGTATAGTGTGCTTGCTCTAGTAGGGCCTGCTGCAGGTTTGTGCATTGCTAATGCATTCACCTAGTGCTCAGCGGTGTGCGCAGCCTAAAGCATGTTGTACATTATAGGTCTGCTTGTAGATGGGTCGCACCCCAATATGCTCGCATTCACTGAACTGCAACTGCCGCAGGACAAGACGGACAGCGATGTGTGTCCGTCTGGCTGCGCACAATTTAGTTGTGCTCACCTTCTTAGCCGATGAGAGGGAGCGTCGCACTTATTGTTAGCTGTAAATGACGCTTTGTGCACGTAAGATTTCATTCGCTTTCATTCAATAGATAAAACTTCGCGTCACCCTTGGTAGTGATTAGCGCTTCCTTGACCTAACTTACAGTTGACTTTGTGTTTGAAGCCATGTGAGTGTGTCAATATAGATGATAGAATTTCGCACTTCCAAATTGCAACCAGCTCTTTGCTACTGCGTGCTTTCATTCTACCGGAACTTTGTTGGGCAGGTCTTTCTTGTGACTGTGTTACACGCCTTCATGGCAGCTCCCCAGGAGCGTACGCCTCAAGAACCTTTGTAAGGGTTCGTTGGCCTCTGCACAAGGTACATGGATGCCCAGGTACCGTTTGATTTGAACCTTTTGCCAAGTCACTAGAATTCGTACGTGACACTGCTTACGGCTCTCTCTCAGGTACCTGTGTTGATATCTATTAACTCTTCGGCTACGCTCTAAGCAGACGTTACCAGAGCACCGCTAAACCATATAACAAAATATGACCTACCAATTATCAAACACTGCAAACCAAGGCGTCCGGTACGCGTTGCAAAATCTAGGTGGACGATTCCTTTCAGGTTGCTAGGATTAGTTTCAGTTATATCACACGGAAGAATTTGCCCCTACATCTCGTTTGCTTAGATACAAGGAACAAAAGCACGGCCACTGTGGATAGGTATTATTGGCATGGATCTGCTCCTGAAGTGTTCCAGGTTTTGGAAGACTTACCTTGCGGCTACATTAGTTAGCACCTGTGATAAGTACCGCGAAGCAAGACACAGATGTAAACTACACTCGAGTAAAGCTAGACCGTTATCTGAAAAAAGATTGGCTGATGAAGCTTTCGTTTAAGCGAGGAATTTTTCGCTTATGTTGAGAGGAGCCGTAGTCGTCTATTCCTCTTTATTGCATATTGCTGAACACTTAACTAGGGGCACAATAAGGCTTTCGGCGAAATCTGGGACATTTGGCCTAGGTTTGCCCGCCCTGTTCCGTTTGGGACAACATGGAATAACCACTGCTGCGTTCCGACCGGATCAGGGTGGAACCTTGGTTGAAACATGAAGTTAGCGAGCGCTGAAACTCGATTCCAGAAAGCGTGGTCCGCGAACATGCGGTTAAAGGTTGCGGATGCCAGTTAGACAGCTTTCCCTTACCTAACTCCTGACGAAATCCATCTTCCAACTTTGGGTTCATATGGTGTGCCTTTCAGTCTTTGTTATTATGCTTCATGGAAATTAGCGAGGTGTAAGCTTAGTCCGTTCATGCCGTCAGTGGCATCGGTCACATATGTACTCGTGCAAATTTATTGCTTACGCACTTGCGCTGTTACACAGACACACGTTACGTATATTACCTATGGCCGTGGACCCAGGTAAGCCAGGCCTAATTATAAAAAACGAACAAAAGGAATAAGCTGTAACTTTTGTATGTTGCTTGGCACACCAATCCAGGCTGCAGCAATATGTGGGATCAACTAAAAGTCACTCAAATAGTCAGCTACCTGGGAAGTTGTATCAAGGCTCATGGTAGCATAGAGGAGATCACGAAACGTCAACAAAACGCTCGAGTTGCTTTTGCTAATATTCGCCACTTTTTGCGCCGGCACGACATCACTCCCACCCTGAAGCGTACAGTGTACAATGCGGCGGTATATTCGACCCGACTGTATGGCGGTGAACCCTGGCCATTAGATGGGCCTACATAAACAGGCTAGTTACGTTTGACCACCGGCGCCTTCGCAGCCTGGGTCACATTTGGTAGGAACCGCGTGTGAAGCAAACGTGTTCGTCGCCTAGGTTACGGCAAAGGAACAGAAACCGAACCGCTCCGCACCGTTATTTCACTCGCCAGGCTCCGGTGATTCGGTCAAGTGTTGCGCATGCCAGTTCACTGGCTCACGCCATTTACATTGTTTTCTCGCTGGTGTTGTCGATGTTTGGTTGGACACACTTGCTGATATGGCTAGGAGCAGACCTCAGTGGCGTTCGTGCTGTGAGTTCCTTTGTCCCACTCCATCCCTCTTAGCCTCCCCTCCAACCACGATCTCATTATTTAGCCTTAAGTAATTTTGCATAGTAATTTTTTGGTGCACAGCAGCCGGCTGGTAGCTTACCGGGACGATGCCCATCCGTTACCGGTAGCTCAGCCAGATTGCACCCGTTGCTTTTATTTTTCTCCTTTTTTCTATGTATTGCGGCACAGTAGCTGAGGTTTTCCCCACCTCTAGCTAACGTGTATGATGATGATGATGATAGTGTTGTCGATGGAAGGTGAGGTTATACGACGAAGCGGTACATTGGTCGAGAGGGAAGAAGGTCCACACTTCGAAGCTGGCTTCGGTTGGAGCAGCTCGACTCCCCGGTTTGGGTCCAAAAGATGCACACACCTGCTGGCATGGCCAGAAGCCGACCTCAATGGCATTCGTGCCGTGTCTTTCCTTGTTAAGTCCTATCACTTTTAGCCTCTCCTCCAAGTGCGAGCTCAGCTAGCAGTATACTAATGCTTTCGTTGCATGGTAGTTAGCTGGCAGTTTTTCGGCACGAGGCCAATCCGTCACTCGTAGCTCGGCCGACATGCAACTGTTGCATTTTTTCTTTACTTTTAGGTATTGCGGCACAATAGTTGTGGTGTACTCCTCTTACTAACGTGTATAATAACATTGCTGCTGTTATCTTACAGCATTAATGGTTTCAGGTAAGTTCCGATTCTATCCTTATACTTATTCTTTACGCCAATGGTCATCATGGTTGTATGTTAGAAAAGCATCAGGGCAATCAAATAGTTATTTATTATAGATGTTTGTGCGTAGGGTAAAGTTTGTAGAAAGTAGAAGTCACGATTAAAATTCACGCACAATAATGTGCCTCGACGGGGAATCGAACCCCGGTCCACGAATTTCCGGTCCGCTGCACTACCACTGAGCTACAGAGGGCTGACGATTAGGTGCGCAAGTTTTAACACATGACTTCTGCTTGGTGCGCGACGTATTGACAATGGGCTCACAGTACCTGTCCTGGTGTTGCAGATTGGCTCACACACCTGTCACGTCCCAATGGGCTGAAGTACCTGTCCTTCGAATGTCCAAGGGGCAATAGTAGATTAATTTTAGATGTTTGTGCTTAGGGTAACGTTTGTAGAAAGTAGAAGTCACGATTAAAATTCACGCACGGACCGGAAATTTGTGGGCCGGGGTTCGATTCCTCGTCAAGGCACCTTATTGTGTGTGAATTTTAATCGTGACTTCTACTTTCTACAAACTTTACCCTACTAACAAACATCCAAAATTAATCTACTATCGCCCATTGGACTTTCAAAGGACAGGTACTTCAGCCCATTGGGAAGTGACCGGTGAGTGAGCCAATCTGCAACACCAGGACAGGTACTGTGAGCCCAATGGCAATACGTCGCGCACCAAGCAGAAGTCATGTGTTAAAATTTGCGCACCTAATCGTCAGCCCTCTGTAGCTCAGTGGTAGTGCAGCGGACCGGAAATTCGTGGACCGGGTTCGATTCCCCGTCGAGTTAGTTATTTAGTTATAAAGATATATTCTCGGTAAAACGAGACACACCTGTGAAGGCGCGATTAAATAAATGGCTGATGCATTGCGGTTGACAATGATGAGGTCAACTCTTTCTCTCTACTTGGCTTTCAGTGCCCATGCAAATGTGCGCCCCCCGTCCTCTGTAAACCTAACGCTCCGCCACATGCTCCTTTGTTTGCCTATAGGTTGCATTCTTCCCTAAAAGATGCTACCGGCCGCAGCTAAGTTATACACTTAATAATTGCTCGCAGTTCACAGAGTACCTGCTCACGTGCATCTCCTCGCCGCGCCACTGTTGAGCACTCCGATGTACTTAGCCACTTGCATGCTGAACGCTGACTGCATTTCACACTTAACCTAGTACAGTGAGTTCGTGCTCCAACGACCAATATGGATAAACACTGTCAAAGCGTGTAATGACCCCATTTGACGTCAATGTTCACGGTACAACTGCAGTTATATCAAGCAATGCAGGGATCCGCTGCGTTGGCCTGACGCAGACCATTCGTCCGCCGCGTACGCAAGCGCACTTTGAATGGGTCAGAGCGACGAATCGCATGGAAGCTTATACTACCTGCCGTCTGTGGGACATGTATGTCTCATTGTAGAGGTCCACTTTGGTGCAGATCACTTTGGGTTTCTTGGCGCTGCTGCCCATCTCATTCTGAATACCCACGTTTATCTCCGAGCTGGGGCTGCAACCCCATTTTTCCTGTAGCGGTTACGTTAATTCCATTGCTTCTTGGTCCTATTTTTAAACTTGCATGCCTAATAGTCCATGCCTCAGCTCAAAATGCGCAGCGGAACTTGCCTGGCAATATATCCGACACCCAGCATCTTACTTCTGGCCGTCTATTTGAGTTGTGTGTTACCCTGCAGCAGTCTACCTTGGAGTGGAACAAGTAATATTTTTGGCAATGCTGGCCATCCAATTCGGTTAACCCTGGTTCCTTCCGGAGCTGCTTTGGCCCGGATTCATCCATGCCACTTTATTGACTGACCTGCTTATTCCACTTTTGCCCCAGATTTTATTATCAAATGTCTATCAGTCTATACCTTATTTTCCAATAGCTTGCGGCTCCTGTTTCACAATTAATCCGTCTCCCTTCCCCTCTTATTTGCCGTCTATTTGGCTTGTACGCTGTACTGTAGCAGTTCACCTTGGAATGGAACACAGCCTTTGGCGCTGTCTCCCATAATGTTCCGCTATCCCTAATCCCTTTCAGTGATGGCTGTGCAACCGTTTTCGCGCTAAAATAGTAGTATGCAATCCTATCTCTTCTCTCCCCTGGTTGTTAAACTTGTACGGCAATTGGTCCTTGCTTCAGCTTACGATAGTGAGCGGCACCTGTTTTACAATTAATCCGGCTCTCACGCTCTTCATTGCCGTCTACTTGAATTTTTTGTTTAAATGTAGAAGTCCAACTTGAAATAGAACGCTTATTCTTCCTTGGCGCTGCTGCGTATTCTAGTCCGCTACCACTTGTCATTACAGGTTTGGCACTGCAAAAGAATTCTCGATAAGGCAGATGTATATATTTCATTCTCCGCTCGCCCTGGTTCTTATCTTTTACTGCCTATTAATCCATGCCTCGTCTTACAATAGCGTGCTACGTCTACTTTGCAGCTGATCCGGCTCCCAGCTTCATTTCTCTCCGTTGTCTACTTGACTTGTATGTTTCACTGAAGACCTTCACCTAGGAGTGGAACACGTAGTATCTCATGGCGCTGATGCACATTTTATTCCGTTACCTTAGGTCCGTTTCGGAGCTTGCTCTGCATCTCTACTTGCTACAGTTTATAATTTTGTTCCTCCCCATATGGCACCTCCACCTAACATTGAATACTAGTTAATCGACGCATTCTAGTCTCGTGTGGTAAGCTATTCTGCTACGTAATTTCTCCTGCTTTGACCCTAACTCATCATTGCCTCCTGATTGAAGTACTTGATTTTTTTATTCTCGCCCCTGTTGTTAACACGGAACGCATATTATGCAGTGCTCATTTTACGATATAAAGCGGCACCATTTGCAAAAATAACCGGCACTCTTTGCTATTATTTTCCATCCGTTTGCCTTGTATGTTTCACTGTAGAAGTCCAACTTGGAGTAAACCAGAGTGTTTCTTGGCGCTGCTGCCCATTTCCTGCTGAAACACCACGTTTAACTCAGCTCGCGCTCTACAACCCCATTTTCTTTGTAGCAGTGGCATAACTTCCTTCGCTTATCGGTCTTGTTTTTAGTATTGCATGCCTACTTCTCCAGACCTCAGTTCATGATGCCGAGCGGTACTTGCCTCGCAATTTATCCGATACCCAGCATCAGGGTTCTGTGCAGTCCATTTGAATTGTTCGTTACCTTGTAGTAGTCTCCCTTTAACTGGAACACTTACTGTCATTTGGCGCTGCTACCAATCTTATTCCGCTACCCCACACCCCTTACGGAGCTGGCAATGCAACCGTATTTCCGCTGCAGCTGTAGTACCTAGTCACTTCTCTTATCGTCAAACTTCTCCGACAACCCGTCTAGTACCAGTACGCAGCTAATTCTTTAGCGTCCGACTACTGAACGTTTTTTATTAATTTTCTCATGGGTCTCTAGCCAGGCGCAGCAACTTCTCCGGCCGTTTTACATATTCGGCCGGCAAGCTGCACCAAAGGCAATTGGGCGCTTAGCTTACATGCTGGTTGCATTTTCCACTGCATACAACGCTGCTTTCATTCCCTCAACCCATTTACCTGTTCATAACGCTTGCTACTTCCGGCTTCCACACAGAGCAACCGATACTTATGTCGGGTCGATTCGGACAGCCTTTGTCGCTTGCATTCAACAGAGATCGGGTCTCGTATTTGCACGCAAAATAACAGACCAAGTTTCCGTTCGAATAGATTGATTTAACCACCACAAACTGTTAAAAGGTTTTATTCATTGGAATCATTAGCAGGTAGCGAGCAGAAGGGAGGCCTTTTGTCAGTTCTGTCACCTCAAAATCATAGCAGGTGTTCGCGCAACAGCAAACAACAAGTTAGGTTGACACAGTTGCATAAGGAACATCAAAATCCCTGCAACTTCAACAAGTGTAATTCCAGCTATCGTGTAAAACATTCCTCAGTATGCGCGCTGACAACGGAAGCGAGCAAGGAGTTCCGGTCGTTAACCACAAGCGTCGATAGGATACTATCAGAGCGAAACCTGAGTCTCCTAGGTTTAAACAGTTTCCAGCAGAAGCCCCGTGTAGAACACACAGTGTTAATCTGGAAGCAACCTCGGAGCTCGATTCCCACCTCACCTAGCCGAATGCGCTTAGCGTAGTTCAAGTCGCCTCGGCGACGCCGACATGCCAGATAATATATTCAAGTGCTGGAGGCGAAAGTGACATGACAGTTGTCGAAGCTCAAAGATGCACTTAGAACCGCGTTGCTGAACTTTATCAATCAAGCCATTTCTGACTTTATAAGCGGATAAAGTGCGGGGTAATCTATACTCGAGTGTTGAACACATATAGCAGGAAAACACAAGTATGAAGTTCTCCGGCTTCCATCGTGAGGAGCTCTTCGGATAGAGCGCAGTAGTCTGTTAGTCGCGGCAACCATCCAAAAAGTGGCTTGGTTGGGTTTTAGATCATAGCATGCAACAACCCAAAGGTCTGCTTCCTATTTCACAGTAGTAAACAAATAACCGCCAAGGTGGTAAACACTGAATGGTTCAGTAGCACCGATGGGGTGTCCAAAACATTTATCGCTATTATTGGGCAACGACTATTTAATTGAACAATAGTGCAGCCGAACCAGTGTATTTTGAAGTCGATCAGCATCCTCAGCGCTGGACACCTCCATCCATAACTTAAAATCGTCAGCATAGATCAAACCTTCGGTCCGGAGAGTTGCAAGTATGTCTTTAATAAAGAAGTTGAACTACTCTGGTCCAAGAACAGAGCTCGGAGAGACGCCACTGCTCATAACGATGGAGCCTGAATAGGTATCATTCAGCTTAACTCGCATAACGGTCGGAAAGGAAATTGATGATCCACAAGAGAACCCTTTTAGGGACATCAATTCCTAGAAGTTTGAACAAAAGCCGGTCATGAGGAACTTGTCAGACGCTTTGCTGAAACCAGCGTAGAGAACGTTCATACGATTTACCGCATCTAGCGAGTTCGCCCATTTCTCTCTGGCAAATAACAAATTGGTGCTACAGGAGCATGACTTACGGAAGCTATGCTGAACAGTAGAAATCAAACTCCGGTCGTCAACGTAAAGGCTGACAGCTCACTTGAGAATCTGTTCCATAATTTTACACATTACTGATGTTAGGCAAACGGGACGATAGTTTGATGCGTCTTGGCGCTTCCATACATTAGATGGTTGGTGGCATCTGGTTTCGGCTATTGCTGTCGACATGGCCAGCCACGGGACGCCTGAGCCTACAGAGGACCCATGGATGGATTGCGCTGCACCACCAACAGCTCCATCCACCAACCCCATATCCAGTGTAAACCCGAAGGAAAAAGACCGGGAGGCATGTGGATGAGAGCCACATTTCATCAACGGAGCAGCCCCACTTTCTTCACAGGTAAACACAAGCACGCTGTATTTGGCGAATCAAGTGCACACAAGGCAGTGACTAGACCGTAGTCCGATTCACACTGCGTGCATAGAACCACGGTTTGAGCTTGACGCGGTCTTAAGGAGCGTGCACCCCATCCCCACCAGCAACGACCAACTGTCTCCTAGAGACAGTATGAACGAGGTAGTGGGTAATAGATAGGCAGGCACCTTATCAACATTTACATCAAGCGCAGCCACACCGGAGATATCAAGCAACAGCCAGCCACCCAAAACGACGTGGTAAAAGAAAATAAATCGGATACGGCATGCAGACACGGTGACCTAACTCTTCACTAAATATGGGTGTAAAAATTTGATTACAAACGACTCCGCGATAAGTTCAATAAGTCAGCAAATATATTTTAAAGAAATGTCACAAACGCAAAATGGTTATCGAACCTACAGACCATTAGCTTCAGCAACGTGTGCAAGTTTATGGAATATAGTACAGGTAGGCAATAATATGAGAAAGAAAAGCAGTAGGACAAAATTGAAAACCCACAACCTGAAACAAAGAGACTTAGAATGCATGCACGCGATTACTAACTCGAATGCAACATACCTATAAACACTGCGCCGGTTCTGCCTAAGTTCTCTGCAGGACTTATCGCCGCTTCGGTGGTGGCCCTAAGTTGCCTCACTCCTGGCTCATTAGGCCTGTCTGCCACAGGTAATCTCGTACGCATGTGCTACAACACCATATGCTCGAGGTCGATGGAGTAAAACCCGTCGGTGCTTGCCGCTTCTTCTCTGCATGCATGAGGTACTTCTCCCTCACTGCGGCAACTGCCTTTGTAATCAGATCGCGCCATGCACGCAGAGCAACCGCCATTGATTCCCATGTCCTGCAATCAAGAATAGAACGTGAGAGGCTCACTTTGACCATGTCCTGGTAACGTAACTTTGGTCTCTACGTGCCACTTCCCAATACTCATCAGACTATATAAGAGTTGTTTCTAAATCCGTATCGCATCCATACGGCTCACATGACCGAGCCACCTATGGTGTCTCAGCAAAAGTATGCAGTCCACTGCATACATTCCACTTCGGCGCAACACTACCGTGTCCGCGACTCTCTCGCCCCATCCGATGTGCACGATCAGCCGCGGACACCGTTGTTGGAACCACTAGAGAGCTCGCACATCCGGCCGATATATCGTTAACGTTTCACTGCCGTCTAGAAGAACGGACAGCACCATGAAGCTGTACACCACCAGCTTCGTGCCAATTTTAAGCTGGTTGTTCCACACTCGGTACTCTAGCTTCCCGAATGCCACCGCTGCCTTCGAGACGCTGGTACGAAGCTTACTGTGAAGCTGCTGGTCAGTCGACATCACACTGCCGAGGTAGCAGGAACGGGATGTGGCTTCCAATACTTCAGCACCAATGCTGCTTCGCGGCAATATTGAAGGTTGCACCTTCGGTGAAGGCTGAAAGGGACAGACGATTTCGTTGTGTTGATGCTGAGCCCGAAATTGGTCGCTGTCAAAGCCAGAACACTAGTCATGTTCTGCAATTCATCCGCGCTGTGTGCGGACAACGCACAGTCGTCAGCAAACAGCAACCAAAGGATAGTTGTCTCACAGACTAGAGTTCTCGCACCGAAACGACTGATGTTCAGCAGCCCACCATCAATACGGTGCTTCATGGGAACACGGTAGGCATGAGCCGCATCAAAAGCACAAGACAGCATGGCAGGAAGATATATAATAAACGGGGCGGGAGCTAAGACACAGCCTTGCTTTACACCACAGAAAACTGCAAAGTCATCAGAGGTCTCAGCTGTACCGTAGCGCTCATACCACTGTGGAAACATTCCAGTCGGACTTAACACATTTATACTCAAGTTTCTATCGATTATCCTCCCACCAACTGTGACAAACCTATACAATAAATCACTCTCTGTAGGATCTGTCCCCAACGACTGGAAATGCTAGATAATTAGACCGCTATCCAAGAGTGTTGCTCAGAGTAAATTGGAGAACTATAAACCGATCCGTTCTACTTCGAGGTTATCCAAACTTCTTAAAATGGCTGTAAAAATGTCTGCTGTCGTTCTTTGAACCGACGGACGTATTGATGCCAGCGTAGCAAGCCTTTACGAAAGGGCAATGCTGCATCACCAACTTGATGTACGCAAACCATCATTGAGTAGGTGCTCTCAATAAAAAGACGGATACTGACGTGTTGTACGTTGAGTTCAGTAAGGCATTTAACAGAGTGAAGCATGAGGTACACCACTGTAACCTGAGAACATACGGAGTCGGTGGCGCGCTACTTCAATGGTTACTCGAGTTTATTGTGGGACGAAAGTTTAGAGTACAGGTCAATGACAATCTGAGAGACTAGTCCCTATCGAGCAGTGGCCTGTCTCAAGGAACTGTACTTGGGCCAGTATTATTTGTTATTCATATCAAGGATCTTCTGCAGCAGCTCCAGTCACCATGTGCCATGTTGGCATTTGACTTGAAGGACAGGAGGATTATTGCGAACCAGAACGACTGCGCACGCCTCCAGCATGACTTAGAGCGAATATCAACTTGGTCCACTGATAATGCAACTCCCTCTTAATGCATGCAATCCGGAGTTCATAACTTTCGCCAGACGTCCAGCCACACGAGCATACACCTTGTACATTCAGTTGCTTCACATTAACTCATCCGGCGGAGACTTACGCGTTCTCTCGCGACATAATAAGTGGCCACTAGGAGATACAGAGAAATTGTATCGTGCGGGACTTCGTATGCTCTGGGCATTTAGACTAGGGTTCTCCACATGTTCCGGAGAAACCGTCCATCGTCTATTCACCTCGCTCAGTAAACCACTCGTTGAATGCGGTGACCCTGATTAACGTCCGACAACTCAGTGGGAAACGGAAAATACAGCATATAACAACAAGAATGCTACCGGGTCAACGAATGCTTCCCTGTGAACAACGTTGTGAAAGGATCGGACCCTACACAACACTGTCCAGTAAGGATTGACCAACTTAGAACCCATCGAGTACAACACTTGAAGCACCTCCCCATACTGCGGCCAATAGTTCACCTGCGGGAACCCTGTAGCACCCTAGGACACCGTTACAAACGCAGGGTCCCCTGCATGAACAACGTATCACAGTAGCTTTGTATCGAACAAAGAATCGTAAATTTACGGAATACCCAAAAGAAGGATAAATAAAGGCTGATTCTTTGAAGTGTATTAAAACACTCAGCGACGCTTATTACAGAAACCCGCGCTTTCGTGAAACCATGCACATACAATGCCATAAGCAGACATCGTATGCCAGGAAACAATGACACATAATAATTCCTAACCGGCAAAGTACAAACGATTAACTGACTGGACACAAGGGCTGACGGTTCAGAACTGAAGGTTCTTGATTTTTCATAATTCGGTAGAGCTGTACTCTACTTGCTCTTAAATCCAGTCTCATTTTCACAGCCTCAGCCTATCAGTACTCTTTTGGATGGGTTTTGATTCGGCTACTAGGATCTGTTATTGATTAAAGTGCCTTCGGCAATGGTATAACCTTAGCAAACAGCCCCATGCTACGTCGTAAAACTCCGTCTTCACTTGTGGAAGCTTTAGTTTATTATCGTTCACTTGGGTACGCAACGGTAGTGAATAAAGTGATATGAACCAGGAAAGACTTGTCTGTATGGTGCGGCGGAGGTATATGCTAACAAAAAAGCCAAAATGTATGGACCGCGCATAACCCTTTTGCTTGCCATCAAGTGTTGAAGTAAAGCTTGTTGCTTCGTGTATTGCCGGTATTGCGTGGTATTATCTATTATGATTACATGGGAAGGCGTTTGAATCACACCGACTGGGAGGCAGCGTAAAGCACCCTGCCAGTCCATCCAGCAGCCACACGGTCGTCTATGCGCTTGTACGCTAGTACAACGTTTCAGAAGGACACGGTTAAACAAAGCAATTGCCATGTATTGGCTAGTGCAAGGAACTAAAAGGAAAAATGGAGCAAAAGAAGATGTAACCTTTGTCGCAGACAAGCGGCCGCTACATGTCAATGACGGATGACGCCAGCACCCGTCGACCGAGCACTTTATTTTTGTCCCATCTTACGGCACAGCAGCTACCACGGGGGTGTTGGCCACTGAGTAGAGTAGCTAGCGGTGAAGCAAGCGAAGTTGGCTAATAAAAGCAGCTCCTGTACGGAAAAGCTCAGGTGTATTACAAAGATATATTAGAAGTGTACGCCGCCTGGAGGGCTGCGGTTAACGCTTTTATAGCCTAGCCTAAAGTGCACGGCGGTACTCAAAGAAAATGGATTTCGCTCATGCATTCAGACTGTTTATTGATAGTTGTGAGCGTGGTGGCTGACGTAATAAGGGCACCAGCCAGAGTAGTGGGGCTGCACCTATAATGCAAGCTGCGAGGCACTTTCGGATTACGGTGTAGCGGAATTTGGATTTACGTCAGAAATTCACTTAGCCCACATTTGCCGTACTCCCTGCGACTACCCATGTCGTCCATAATAGTTTAGCTGCCTGTATGTGTTCAACAGCTGTGAAAAGCTGTCCCACATGAGCCACGTGCACTTTGCGGCCACAGCTGTGGCACTGGTGCGTTCCCTCTCCTTTACTTTGCGTGTTTAGGTAGGTAAGTTTAGTTATCGTGCCCCCGTGTCATTGCTACTGACTCAGTGTGCATTGAGTGAGCTTGACCACGAGGTGCGCCAAGGACACAGGACTTACCATGGGTTTCATTCATGCAACGTGCATCTGTGTATGCCATATACAACTAGGAACCCGTACGTGCCCGTGCTCTATTAAGACGCAGTGCTCACTTACACTATTGTTGGCTGTAGTCGTGAGGATTTCCTGATTTATGCATTTTGCCGCCACCCAAGCGCCATTTGTTGTCGGACTCAGAAGGCAACGTGTTGAGATATGTTTGCACAGCTGTAGCTGCGCAGATATGTATTTAATCCGTCGTAAGCTACAGCGTATTTAATGGATCCATGCTTTGTTCATGATAAATTTGAATGGTATCTACGCGCTTTTATAACGACAGCGTTTTGGCATTGACTAGCCGAAGGACAGAACTAAATATAAGCCAAAAATTTCTCAGTTGTATATATAACGCAAGCACCTGCACGTTGACTGTGGCCCCTGATGCAATACATGGTGTAGCGAAGGATATAAATTGGGCCGTTAAAAGCAGTTTTGGTGTGCCATACTTCACAGATTAATCCGATTTTTGGGTTGGAGCGGCGTATATGTGGTCCCATAAGATACAGTTCAATTTCGCCGACTCAAGCGTTAAAAGGTATCAAACGGTGTTCTCTGTTGTATTTCGAATCAGGTGATGAAAACATAATTTTTGACAGACGTAACTGACGAAATGAATATATAGTTTATACTCAAATTTATCGATGCACACCAAAGCAGACATTCTCAAAACTTTCTAGCAGTTACGTTCCGCAACAGACACATGGGCGTGTTTCGTATTGCACGAAAATAAAGAAGTTTGTTATTTAGTTATTTACATATGTAATCAACAGTGGCCGAACGTTGTACTGACTGCAGAAACAGAAGCAAGCATGGGGGATATAGTCTTCATGGAATGACGATGGCTTGGGTTTATGTGTGCATGGAGTAAACCGTAAAATTACAATAAATGTAGTGGAAACGGTAAGTGTTGACAAAGAGTATACTATAGTTTACGTACAAAATAGTGAACTATGGCTCTAGTCGACTCGCTAGTGTGTAGTTGTAGGCGGTGACTTTATTCAGTGGCCGCTCACATCCGCCACGTCACAGTGTTGTTAAACAAGATTATGTGGATTTTTATAAGAAGAACGATTCCTAGGTCAAAAACCTTGACTTCCTGAAACACTGCCGCAAGTTCTAGTGTACGATGATATACAACTACCAAAGCACCATAGTTACCAATTACCCACCCGGATATTCGCATTCGAATGACTTCCAATTTTCTCTGCTGTTTGACCAAATGACTCAGTAAGGGTCCACCATAGTGGTTGTGGCTGGCTAAGGATGAAAGAATCACGTGGTGCCTGCTTGCTGTGTTTGCACGTGAATATAAAATATAAAAGATGCTGGTGTCTACATTTCTATGCGTTTGCATAATTTTCTGGGGTGTGATGGCAACGTGTCCAGCTAGCTGTACTTGACAACGTTTGTGGTGATGGGTACATTTGAGTGTTTTCATGTGTACCTATGGTCCAGCTACGTCCTTGTTGGTTGTTACGTCCCGTCTCAGGCAATGACGAAGTTCATTGCTTAGCTTTGAATTTCTAGGAAACTCACGACCTCGAAGAAAGCTGAAAGAGGGTACCAGTTCTGGAGAAGACTGCAAAGAACAGGCGTGCAACTATGCATTAGTAAAGTCCTACTGTATGACATTTTGCCAAGAGGCAAACTGATATACAATATGCAACAATTAATATGCGCTAGACTTTGACTATGCACTCTAAAGCAGTGGCCGCCTGGGGTGGTTCCTGTTATCTACATAAGATAACAAGAGCGTCGTACCTGAAAGCAATCCCCGTAGTAGCAGTTTACTAAGTAGCAACTTAGGCGAGGTAAGAGAAAAGAGGTGGTTGCAAGGTTGGCGGCAATTAAACGGTGAATAGACAACAGGCAGCTAGCATAATTTGCTATGAAGCGCGGAATACATAAGCGAAATTAGCTTGCGACGAGAGAGAGTCAACTCAGGGTAATCGTACTAAAGCGGCAGAAGGAATACTTGGGCGCGAAGTGAAATTGTTCAGTAAAGCTAGCTATATGAAGGCGACATGCAAGGGTGCCTGGAAGAGGTGCGCAGATGTACCTATAAAGTAGGAATACTATAGCATTAACTTTGCCTCATATAGTAGGTAGTGCAGTCCCGAGGGATAACGGAAAATATCAAACGGTGAGCCTGATACACAACGGAGTTTGATGTATAAAAGCTAGTACAGGTCCTAAGCAAACATGCAATGGAACAACTTTAATGAGGTGCAAAGGAAATGATAAGGAGGGAGATAAAATCAGAGTCGTCGATCCTCGCTAGTCGTGGCTAAAACAAGCTGAAGCGAAGCTGAAGCGAGTACGAGCTAACCGAATATTTTACAGGGATAGACTTAAGCGTGGCTGTGTGTTGACCAGTTGCGGTACACTTGGTCGCCAGAAGAGAGCTAATAATAGTTAATTAAGAAAAATGCATGCGTGCGGAATGCAAGCATAGGACGTCAAAGTACCTGAGGTTGTAGCGCAGCGGCTTTGCTGCTAAGCATATCCTGCTGAGGTGCTAAAATAATGGTAACAAGGTAGACTGAGCCAGGAAAATACAGTACGGGAGCTGGACTGTTGTGGGGGAAAGTCTAAGCCGTTGCAGCGCGTAAAGGCTAACTAAGCATATAACTAAATAAATAAATAAATAAACTTTTATTATCGACAATGCGAGCCACACCTTTACAGGCATGATCATATTTAGCTACCATAGTGTGATCAAATTGTATAAAAAGTACATGCTTGGCGTAACAGTGTATGTAAGTATTTGGGTGTATATACGTATGTAATTGTGTAGGAATGTAGCTTGTGTTTTTGAATGCGCCGCAGAAATTTTGACTGTTTTTATCGGCAGGAATGTAAGCATAAGCGAATGCTTTTCGTGGGTTGGATAGTATTTTCCGAATATCCACGGGCCAGTGACTTTAGTTTGTAGCGAGTCACCTCCGCCACCTCGCAGTGTTTTTAAGCAGACATTTGTGGCTTTTTATAGAGAGAACGCTTGCCAGGCGAAAACCCACCACGTCCTGGAACACTGCCGCCGAACTATTTGCTGGAACGGGTTAAACCCGAACCACCCAGCTGGCACCACGAGGAGGTTTTCCGACTAGCCAGCCAGATGGGACATTTTTGATCGTCAGAAGAAGGCTAATAATAGTTAATTGACGATAGGAGAGCCAATGGCGGCAGGCAAGCATACCTTAAGTTTTCCAAGGACGTCAGAAGATATGTAGCTAAAGAGCAGCGGCGGTCTGATAAACTAGCCTCGCTTGGGTATTAAGAGTATGATGCACAGGTAGACTGGGCCAAAGAAGCCCGTGAGAAGGATAGCCGCCTGCATGAGCAAGTGTGGAAGACGTTGCGGAGAGTAAGCGCCCGCTGAACGTTTTGAAGCCACAGGCTAAATAGCAGTTGTATGCTGACAAGTGAGATACTGTTGCTCAGTGGAAGATAGCTCATAATTTTTTATTGAATAATGGACAACGAAACGACGGAATGCAAACATACGGTAAGGTTGTGGTAGCCAGCAATAGATGAAATAGAATAGCTTTGTAGTATGGTCGATTGTTATATGCTCCGCAGAAGCCGGATATTTCACATAAGGTTTGAAAGATCAGTCCGTATAGAAAACAGGACATGAGAGTTTGTATCCGAAGCAGATATGGTAAAGTAATGTCGCAGAAATCTGATGGCAGTAACGAAGTAAGAAAGTGAGGTCAGGGGAGAGAAACTTTGTAACAAAGACTTGAAGGCTAACAAACCATGCTCTATGAGGTTAGTTGGGTGCTGACAAAGAAGGTGCATATATGTGGTTAGGTCTGTTTTCCCACGGCCAGTCTTCGAGGCTGTTGATGTTCAAAAAACAGTGACCTTAACGTAACTGACTGTGATTTACCAATTACTCGAGGAACGGAATTGCATTGCGTTATCGGATGCAAGTACAGCGTGTAGAAGCCTGTTCCACAGCTACGCATATCCAATGAGGTAGAAGGTGACACGCGTACTACTCAGCTTTTGGCAGGGTAAATGGGGTGTAGACTATCACGAATATGAAAAGAGAAGATATCCGATGGTAGTAGGGGTGTCAGTGAACTCGCATATGGATTGTTAATAAGCAGACATAGAAAGACTGCTGGTTGTCAGTCATCGCCACCATAGAGGCCCTAGCGCGAGTGCGATGCCCTGACCAAGGTAATTGAGAGTGGGGTGTCGCAGAAGGCGTTTGGTACACAATCATTGAACATCTTTAAAGATAACTTTGGTATTTTTGGAGTTAGAACACGATGGAGCAATATCCTAGTAATTATTTGGCGCAGGATTTGTATAGGGCAAGCTTGGGTTCTTGCAGTGTGATGGACTTGAATATGCACGTTATGAGGGAGTGTGATTTGCTGCGCAACCTCGCTTCTTCTACGAATTTCAAGAAACTAAAGTAACGCACTTCTAGATCCCAAACTGTGACACTATTACCAAGCGGTGTGGTTTGAAGCGCTAATAAACCAGGCGGCACAGTGTATCGGTATGAGAGTACCTCGCATTTCACTAGCGAGAACGCCAGCTTCCAAGTGTTGCACTAAACAGCCGCAGCCCCGAGGTCGCGGCTATTAATAGTATCGCGCTATTATAGTATCGCGAGTGCTATTAAAAAGCGTTAGCTAGATGATATTGCGCAACGTGATATTTGGAAAGCCGATTTTCATTTCAACTACGTGTGGTAGCAATCCTGGCAGACTGAGTTAATACGAAATTCGGCTAAATGATAACCCATTCATCGATTTTCAGCACAGTGTCTAAAGACAAGTGATTGGCTTGCTTGGAACGTTAGACTAAACAAGCAATCAAGAAATAAAATTTTATTTTTGGCTAAACTGGGCACGTCTTTTAAGCGTGATCAGCTTAATGCATGGTTGTACCTAACAACATAGTATGCAGATCCAACAGCAAGAGTAATGCCGATTTAGTCAATTAAGTGAGCCCATCTGGCCCAAAGATTAAACCTAGCTTATCCTCGAACTTATTGAGGAACGCCTCGGCAGGCATAAGCAGAACAGCATGGAGGAAATGGTTCGCAGATTAAGAGATGTAAAGAAATACAAAGATCATTGGTGTGGTGTATGTGTTAGTAAGAAACTGGACCGAAGTAGTTGCGTACACAGTGCGGTTCCGGTGAGTGGAGCATGAATATTAACCGGTTAAAGCGTCCCAAGAATAATGGCACGTCACTGACCAAACGTGTACGAGCAGTGGTATGAGTGTGTATATATTTACGGATTTTGTGGACTGGGGCGTCTGTCAACTTACCAACGTGTGGGTGGGGCATTGTCCTTATTGTGCAACGGGACACATTCCGTACGTCCCATTATCCTTAAATTCGGCCGGTGGCCGAGCGATTTGCACGTTTGCTTTGCAACCACAGGGTCGCCGGTTCGAATCGGCGTAGGGGTGGGCGTCTTCGCGGTATACTCAGCCCGCGCGACTGGTGGTGGTCGCGCGGCAGCGAAGCTCCTTTACGGCGTTCAGCTGACACATTGTCATTGTCAATGTCATTAAATAAACAATTGTGGCTTCTTGTAAGGCGAACTCTCGCCGTGCCAAAATCAACCACGTCCTGGCACACGGCCAAACCGTGATGTAATATTGGCGGTG
Source organism: Dicrocoelium dendriticum (assembly GCA_944474145.2). Taxonomy (NCBI): domain Eukaryota; kingdom Metazoa; phylum Platyhelminthes; class Trematoda; order Plagiorchiida; family Dicrocoeliidae; genus Dicrocoelium; species Dicrocoelium dendriticum. Next base: position 238,089,499 of record OX104063.1, read on the forward strand.
CTTTCTCTAACGATTGTCTTTGCGGTCAATCTGAGTCATGGTTCGCTATGTTGTTTCTGTAAGCGGTGTGGTTGGCTTCTTTGGAATCAACCGCGATTGATTGGAGCTGACAACATTGGACGACAGGTGGGTTGTATTTCGTAAATTTGCTTTGCGATTTCCTTATGTGTACCTGGGTTACAGAGAATGGACAATTTCAATGAGATGCGTTGCGTTGCTTCCGTAGTCCGGAGGGCGTCGCAGTTTTGTCCTCGGAGGTATTTCATGCGCATTATATTAGCCTTTAGAAAAGGGAGAAAGAACTAAACCGGACAAAATGTTAAATAAATTGCACAGAGCTGTGTTAATGTATGAATAAATACTATTTTTCTAATTCGGTGGTGGCTAAAAGCAACAGATGGACAGAAAAATATTATACTGCAGACCTGTAAATTTTTGTGGAGGTACGAGACCGATATATTTTGTATGTGAGGGACAAATGATGTCTGCTTTGGTCTAGAATAAGCATTAGTTGTTTGTGTGAAAATTTAAAATTCCAGGCGTTTTTATCATGGGAATTCCTTGACGGAAGCAGAATACCATATAATGTAATGGAATATGCGACCAGGATGCAGGTTGTGTGAGCAAGCGCCTTTTGTGGAGCTTGTTACCCGTACATAAAAAGGCCAGCAATGTCGCGTGGTCCAGCTAGAGACCCATGAAAAGAATATGATGACACCTTCAGTAATTGGATGCCCTAGCACCAAATAAATAAATACATAGTTTATTCTCAAATTTGTAGACACACCAAATCAGGCATGATCAAGGGTTACGGGCAGTTGTGTTTCACAACGATACTTCGGGTTCAATTGTGCGTAGTGCAAACGAACAAGGTACTATAAGTGTAGTGAAACGGTACATGTGGACGAAGAGTATAATATCCTTGTATACGTCGGGAAAAGTTATAATATGACTCTAGTTGACTTGCCAGCATGTAGTAGAGGGCGGTGACTTTATTCAGTGGCGTCACATCCGCCATGTTGCAGTGTTGTTAAGCAGAAATTTGTGGCCTTTATAGGGAGAACGCTTGCCGGGCGAAAACCCGCCAGGTCCTGCAACATTGCCGTAAACTATTTTGAGCATTAACGTATAACTGGCAAAGCCGCTTGACGACTGCTTTTATAATCGGTTATTCGCTGTCAAGTAACTCCCAAGTTCCTCTGTTGGCTGGACAGGTAGTTTGATTAGGGCCGCCATAGTTGTTAAGGCCGGTTGAGGATGGGAAGAGCACGAATAGCCGTGTTGTAGGGTTTCCAAGTGAGAAAAGTTTCAAAATTTCTGCTGTCTGGATTTTTCAGATAGATAGTTTTCAGGCGTGTGAAGAGGTGTCCAGCGCTCTACACTGGACAACGGTTATGGTGATTGCATTTGAGTCCCTTTGGTATACAGCCACGCTCCATGTAGGTCCTTGTCGGTTATTACGTCCGTCTCGGGCGAAAATTCTTTCTCAGTCCAATCCCAGATCTCCAAGAGGTTCTGGACCTCGGAGAAAAAGGAAAGTGAAGGACAACCTAGGGAAGACTGCAAGAACAAGCATGGAGTTAAAGATTTTTAAAGTCATATGTTACAACACTAGGAGTTGAGAGAAATTCGTGTACAATTTGCAACGATGATTATGCTGAAAGTGCCTTTTGTATGTGCTATAGAATCAAAAGCCGTATGGATAGATTGCTAATGTCTGCGTAGAGACAAGTGCGTTGTACCTGTAAGTAAGCCACGAAGTATCAGTTTAGTATAAGGCAACAATTGCTTGGGGAGTGAGGAAAGAACGTTAGAAGACTGGTGATGATTGAATGGTGAAAGAACAGAACGTGTCCAGCTTAATACGACAGGAAGCGCAGAATCAGAAAGTTCAAAAATAAATAGTATGCCGCGGGAGATGTCATGATCAGTTGGCGGTAAGGCAGCCGAAAGATGGGCTACAGAGATTCTAAGAGAATACAGGTTAGCAAGATATGGAGTGGATCTTAATAAGATCTGGATAATCGCAGATGCATGGAGCCTGCGACCAGTAGCTGCTTCCAAACAGCAGTGCCGAATTTAAGAGGATCGACTGATGGTGGCGCTAGGAAAGATTACCAATGGCCAGGTGCAGCTATTCCAATAAGACGTTTGGTCACTACTGTATGCCTACAGTGTCACAGAATACATCAACAAGCCAGCGAAGGTAAGTGATACAGACCTTCTAAAAGATTACAGGATGGATAAACAGGAGTGTCTCATAGTAGCTCCGGATATGCGCAAAGATGTATGGTGCCTACAACGAATCGCTGCAGAAAACAATTAAAAGATGAAGAACGACAGATAATGGTGTTGAGAGAGGAAACCGGTGGACAGCAAATGCATTCACATTAAGCCTGCTAGTTATTAGTGGAAAGTTACGGTGGCAAAATTGTCAACGCGCCAGAGATGGTATGTGATGCAAACAATCCACGCGAATAAAAATTGGAGAGATTAGCAGTCTTCTGGAGCAAAGTGCACGCTACGTCCGATGAATCGTTACAGCTGCAATGTGGTGACGTAGGTAAGACGAAGAACTGATAATTATACGAGGGAAGAGAGAGCATCGGCTGATAGCAATGGCATTTGGGTGAAGCTTTCTGGTTAATAGTGTGCACCTAAATGTTCCAGATTAAGTCAACAAACAGCAAATGTATGTGGCGCAGACAGTCCAAGATAAACTAGGGTTGAAGAAATCAAACAGTGGCTATTAGCAAGCTCTGGATAATTGCAGATGCATGGAGCTTACGACCCCTAGCAGATTCTAAACAGCAGTGCCGAATTTAAGAGGATCGACTGATGGTGGCGTTAGGAAAGACTATCAGTGGCCAGGTGTAGCCATTCCAATAAGACGCTTGGTCACTTGTATGTGTCTACTGCATCACAGAATGCATCAACACGCCGGCGAACTTAACTGATACAGACATTCCAAACAATGTATGATGGGGAGACATGCAGTGTATCCTAGCGAGCTCCAGATCGGCTCAAAAGGCGTATGGAGCCTACAACGAATCGCTGCCAATAACAGATGAATAAACCAAGACGAACGACATATAATGGTGCCAGTAGAGAGAATATCGGTGGCCAACAAAGGCATTCGGATTAAGCCTTCTAATTACTAGTAGATACCTACAGTGACACAGTGAGTCAACGAACCAGCGAAGGAATATTATGCAAACAATCCAAGGGAGAAAGAGTTGGAGAGGTAAGGAGTGGCTCGCAGCGCAACGATGTAAGCTACCTGCAATGACTCACTGTAACTGAAAAGTGGTGACGTAGGTAAGACGAAGGACTGATATTAGTATTAGGGAAGAGAGTATCGGCGACTAGTAATTGCATTTGTGTGAGGCCTTCCAGTTGTTAGTGGATGCCTACAGTTTCCCAGCAAGAGTTAACAAACAGCAAATGTATGTGACCCAGACAGTCCAAGAGAGTAAAGGTTAGAGGAATAAAATAAGGGCGCTTAGCAACTCCAAATATGCGCAGAGATGGTTGGAGCCTACGAAGAATAGCTGCTGCCAACCAGAGGTGCCAGCGGTAAGACGAAGAACAGCTAATGGCGCTAGGAGTGAGAGTATCAGTGATCAACAATGGAATTTGGATGGAACCTACTAGTTACTACAGTTTACCTACAGTGTCCCAGAATAACAAACAGCAAAGGTAATTGAGACATGCTCTCCAAGCGAATAAAGCTTGGAGGGATAAAAGTGTCACCAAGCAAAAGCCGAATAAGCGCAGAGATGCTTGGAGTTTACGAAAAATAACTGCTGCTAGACAGAGGTTAGACGAAACGCAGCTAATTGCGCTAGGTGCGAGAATTTCAGTGATCAGCAATTGCATTTGGATGAAGCCTTCTACGTGCCGTTGGATACCTACAGTGACAGAATAAGTCAACCAACGGGCGAAGGTATGTAATGCAAACCATCCGAGAACCTAATTTAGACATAAGGAGTGACCCCTAGCGCTCGTAGCGACGTGGAAGGATAATTTGAGGGCTTGAATTTTCCGAGTAATGGACGCAGGTCAAATTTTACTGCGAGTGAAGTATCACTGATGCAACTAGGAATATAAATATAGGCAGGGTCAGGTTAGCAGAGGAGAACGAGTCGCAGAAGTAGCGGTTCATGACCTCACAAATTTCAGCATGGTTACTGGTAACTGAGTTGTCTGGACGAATAATCGAGTTAATCGAATTCGTGTGGGGTGGCTTCTGCGCCACAGCAGAGAATTGAGGGTTTTGCTACGGTTGATTGAGTTTATGGCAGTGTGTTCTTCGGACAGATATGCGGTAGTTAGTGACTATCTCCACTCCAACAGGACTTCATTGATGCAAATCAGGAGGAAATATTCTTGGGTCCTGCTGCGATTGAGCTTAGGTTTTGAGCTTGGCGAGTAGTTTGCGATGGGGCTGCATCCTGTGGTGGCTGCATTGCTTTTTGTTTTGTTGCAGGTGCAAGTATATCCCTGCATAAGTGAGATTTCTATATAGTACAGGAGAGGCAATGTCCGCTTCTTTAGCCAGAAAGAATACATTCCAGCTGATGGATCCCAGAAGTAGATCAAAGTTCGTCCAGTTGATGCTTTTGAAGGGCCGAACAGAACGCGCTGGTCTAGCCACTGGGGGATGAGTGATGGGTAGTTGGAAAGAGAGGTTTACTATTTTGTGAGCACGCAGGGGATTGTCACTCACGCTAGCGGATGCATGCGCCACTCCGTTTGTACAAAGTAAATCTAAGGTGCTATCGTGCCTAGTGGGTGCTTGCAAGTGTTGAGTCAGCTCAAATGCATATGTGGTGTCCACAAACGCACTGTATCTGTGTGGAGCAGATTTCGTATGCCAGGCCACTTGTGGCATGTTGAAGTCACCACCGATAATCTTATAGTGGGTAGGCAATAGGGATACTTATGTAAAGAGTTCAACTAGACTGCGTATACCAATTGTGGTCGTGTGTGGAGGGTTATACAGACAGCCAATTAAAATTCCTGCTGTCCCCTATAAGTCTGAATCCAAACCGCGTCTTCCAGTGGTCCGATTAAAAGTTCTTGAAATGTTGGCGCCCCGAAATCGTCACGCACGTAAAGGAAGCATCCTCCACCTCGATGCTTGCTACGTCCATTGCTACAGCAGGTGTAGCCCGGGGTTCTCAGCTGTGCATCGGATATTAGCATCGTACCACGTTTCTGTGAGCAGCACTACTTGGGGGACCGATAGGCTAATGACGGGGTTGATAAGATGCATCTTAGGTTTGATAGTTGTGTAAGATGATCTGTCGGAATAGTTATAACGAGTATAAGGCAGCTGGACGACTTTTCAAGCTGTTAAGGCTTAGGGACGGGCGTAACAAATGGTACAGAATACTTAGCCAGTAGAACATGGACGATGCGGGTTTGAATGTGTCGGAAAGAAATCAGCGGAAAAACTTGGTAATTGTGGGATCAATGAAGCTGTATCTCAGCGCCTACAGTGAGACAGGTCATCTTAACTTGCCAGGAGATGGAGCTAAATCTGGCTTACTAGTGGAAAAAGCAGAGGGTAAGTTAGCAAGCATAGAGCGATATTGCGGTATGTGCCAGGGCATATGAAACTATAGCGCAACAGCATGCAAATATCGCACGCATCCTGGCAGGCTATAAATCAGGCAACCTTAGGCAATAGAAGGGAAATGTGAGCCTCAAGACCCATATAGTAGGTGTGGCCTTTGCCTGAATGAAGCCAAACAAGACAAGATAATGCAGCTGAGGTGCAGAATTAAGTAAACGTCCAACGTCTTCATGGTCCGGAGACCAAAAGACAGGACCAAACCTAAGTATGTAGTGGTCAAGTATGACGGAGAATACTAGGCCTACAGAGGATGAAGCACGCGAGAAGTGGAATAAAAAAGCTAGTACTAGTATAGAAAAGGGGACCTATGATATCGTAGGGAGACCTGACTACCACTATGGCCGATGTAACACACACATTTCAGAAGCGGGAGAAGTCAGAGCCGGAAGTGGTCAAAGCTCATTAAGACGGACAGGCGAAGTAGTGAAGTGCATCAACAAAAACTGAGACGTTGCGCTTGCGCTGTTTCTATAGACTATTATTGAAGGATTAGAGGATAAACTATATGTGATGCTAAAGCGGTACACACTTAGAGAAGGGTTAGGCAAAGAAGTGCTCAATAATTGCAAATATCAAGTGGTAAGTATCTGGTGCTGGAAAGAAAGGAGGCTTTGCTTTAACCGAAGCGGTATGTGACCGCTCCAGATTACGGTGTAGTCCAGAAGGTATAGTAGAATGAACCAGATAATGAATAAGACGCGCAAGAACTGGGATGTGAGACGTAGTTTACTAAACTATGAAGATCTAGATAGGGAAGCCGAGAAACAAGATGATCTGAGAGAGCAAAGCACCAAATTAGGAAAAGAAGGACCATGCATGCGCAGAAAAAGTGACGGCAGAACTAGAAGTAAAAGACTGCTGTGATTCATGCAAATGAAGACTGCGGTCATAGATTATATTTCTGAGACCAATTACGTATTTTAAGGTCTGAAACAGAAGAATAATGGTCTAGAAAACAGGAAGTACGTAAGGCGAGCAACTGCAAGTGAGAGCTGCTGCAAAGACAGTAGGGTGGCTATGGTTGAAAAATCAATAGCATGTAGAGCCGTAGATGCCAGACTTGTTCGAGAGGCATAAGTGGGACAGACAGAATAGCGATATGATTCAGGCGAGTACTTGGAGGTTGCGCCAACGCTATGAGTACACAGACCACTACTGAAAAGGCAACAAATGGCACAAAATGGGGCCGAAGTTGTAGACACAGTAGAACTGGGTTAAGCCTGGGAGTGGACTTGACGTGTAAAGCTCAACCGGTTTGAACCTGGTGCTGGTGGGGAGGCATCGGTCTAGTAGCAGAGGGATGTGCCCACTACAGTGTGTGGCGAATTCCAGAAGGGATAACAGCATGACGTTATTTAGCGAATAGAATAGTCGTGGATCAAAATGAGAGAGGCAGACGCTAATGTGATATAGAAACCTTTTTGGGACGGCAGTTGGGTAAGACACAATCATATCCCGGAGTCTTCAATTAAGATAATGATGACAACGAATACAGGGAAGCAAGCAAGCGAGGACTAGAGTAGGTGACTGAAAGTAGGGCCGTGGTCAGATATTATAGACTGGTGACTACTACAGTGGTCGGTAACGGCAGGCAAGTGAATGACAGCCCAGTATAGAGAATGTGAGTCTCGCGTGGGTTGGAACTCTAAGACGATGCAAATAGAGAGACGGTAGCTTGCTTATAAAGTCACCGGTGTCCAAACGGATTAAGAAGGACAGGCATGATATTGGGGTTATCGCGAAAGTACTAGAATATTGAGCTAGCATTAAGAATTAATAGGCACGGATTAAAGTGTATGGAAATAGGTTATATCAGGAGCCCAGGTAGTAGATACATTATAGAAAGGCTAAGCATAGGTGTGCACGAGACATGAGAGGCGTAAGTGTTTAGAAACAGGTGTTGGTGGAGTATCGAACGCACCGGTCTAGTAAAAAAGTGATGTGACCACTATAGAATACGACGCAGTCTAGTAAGTGTAGTAAGATGCATCCTAACAGAGAAGAGAATGGACATCGGTGAAGATAACATAAAGCATTTGTTAGCTGGGTAAGAAGTAGCACTCAATCAGAGAGCATATAATTCGACGCTAATAAGGAAGATTAGGGAGTTGAAAAATAATTCAAGTTGGAGCTAGAATTATGGTGCTGATGCTTTTACGTAAAGGAGGATCTAGTGAAATAGCAGAGAAAGGTGACCACATTAGTAGCAGGATAAGTCAATCGGGACAATGCTAGCCTAGTTGAAAGTAAGCAAATCGGGTGAGCATTACGAATTGAGAAGCGATGCGAAGACGAAGGGTGACTTTGTTCGGATACTCCTGGGCATGTAAAGCCTCAGAAACCGCTTAGGTTTAAAGGTTAGAATTGCCAGTTGGTTGGAACGGAAGTCGCTGTGCTTAAAAGCTCAGCATCTTTCTTTTCTTAGCAATAGAAAGGTTGTAAGAGAGCTGGTAATGCTTGGTTACGAACAATAAAAGGCAATTTTAATAGACGGTACGATAAAGAAGGGAACCGAAGTGGTTAAAGAAAGCATCCATGAGTTAAGTGGACAGCAAGCTCACCAATAGATATGTAGGGGACGAAATTGGTGCCTTATCATTAAGATAAATAGCCTAAATAGGTAAAGTTGAAAAGCATCAGAAGCCGGTAGAAACAAGTGTGGTAGATCGAATAGACCGCTAAGATGAGAGTAGAGAAGGCAACGCAGGCATGCAAAGATAAGCGCTATAGAGTGAGACGGGATGCTGTATAGGAGTTTGTATCTCGGCATTAGGTACGCAGACAAGAAGCAAGGATACATATCCTCAACCTTTTTAATAAAAAGTTAAAGTGCAGGAAAGTTAGCGGGGCACGGCCATAAAACTGCCTCGGGTGACCTCAAAGAAAAGACTGGAAGCAGGCGCATGGGCAAGGTTTACGAGTTGCCTTTGGGGAGGTCAAAGTTTAGCAGCCTGGAAGCAACGGGAAGTGAAATGGGTAATTCGTACAGACAAAGTTTTGAGGCTAGTAGGAGCACATCAGTGTCTTTTGAGTGGAGACCGAGGCCGAAACGAAGCATACGTTGGTTAGTTAAGATAACCGAGTCAGTTGTGATTCAAAATTATAGTGGGGTAGTAAACGGATGAAGCTAAAATATGTAGATCGCTGGAGTCAGTGAACAGTCCGACTAGGAGACGATTACAGCAATAATGATAAAAGTGGAGCGATTTCTTCAAGCTGGTAGCCTTAACTATGTAAATTTGGATGTTATCGGACTCGGCCTGACGCCAGTGTGGCAGTGTCAAAAGTGCCGTTGATGAGAGAGGAGAGTAAGCGGAGCGTAGGTGAAAATATGAGTGCTTTTAGTGGACGTGGTGCTTTGCAGACGTCTGAAGCTCGGGTAGCTGGGCGAAGGAAGGAAGCAAATAAGAGGGTTGACTTGCTATTTAAGGTAAACGCGCAGCTGAAAGCAAATGTATGCATATGTGCGGGCCGTGTTGTGTTTTATGCGTAGCTAGAGATTGTTTGGTCCAGTCTCACATGGCTTGTTTTGCGATAAGTTGAGGCTTCATAGTCCCAATACTGTGGTTGCGTCGGGGACTCTACTTATGGTATTGTGGAATTGTGCAGTTGTCGCAGCTAGTCGGATTTGTAGAGGCAACAGGTTTCATGTGTTTACCTAGCTATAAAGCAAGAGTTTATGAAGTATGCGGTAGCCAGAGACCAGCAAAGTGAATGAACAGGCCTTGTTGCGTAGTTGATACCTGGTGTACCCTGCCATTTCAGATTATCAACCCCTTGTTCTTGTCCGCATAAACAGCTTATTTAGTTAGCCGATCGTAAATCGGAAAATTGGGTTGAACGTTAAGAAATATATTTTCAACCAGTTCCTTTTTAGATGCCACCAAATTGCAGAAGTTGTAAAGCCGTGAAATACTTCCTCAGGTCAAACAAATAGCCAATATTCAGTTCTCAATGTCCAGTAATGGTAGTAAAATTGCCGCATTTCAGTGATCTTGTTGAAGCTGGACACACATGTTTACAGGTAAGATTAGCGCCTTCACTTGCCGTCACAAAGAGGAGCTTTTAGGCTGGTAGCTATTTTGTCCACTGGTGTAAAACGAGGAAGGACAGGCGACGTTTGCAATACACCTGCAAGCAATAATGACGAACCCCACCCCACGCTTGTAGTGATCGAGCAAGTGCCTCCAGCGAGGTTTGTGTGCCATTAAGGATTCATCGCAAATAATAAGTTTGTACTTCTTACTTCACAAAGTGGAAAAGACTTCAGCGTCAAGTACATTATTCCTGAGCCTTCTTAGCTTGGATGCTCTATGCATCTATTATCCATGGCAGATGATATCTATATTCATCACTACGATCCAAAATTATGCGTACGAAAGCAGTTTGTTCTTCCGTTACATCTACTGTGACTTACAACTTTTTAAACGGGCAAATTTATGCTTTACTTCTGAAAGTGCATTGCGCATTGTACATACTCCGACAACTTCGGGGTCCGCAAGCGTTATGGTTTTGCTGCTACTAGAATGGAAAATTCTTGTCCCTACACAGCCCTATCCGGCACAGTATGCTCATAATTGCCAACATGTACAGTTTAAGTATGATGAGTAGTATCAAAATGAATACTTCAATCAGAATGTTCTTCTTGGCTTCATTCGACTCACAAAAGTATTTTACTGACTTGACGAAGTTGCCGTGTTCCACCTTTTTGTGCTGATTGTGCGCTTTTGACAGTAAGCGGAACAGGGAACAACCAAACGGTTATCGCTTTCAATTTCGCCGTTGAAAAGTTGTTTAGTGACTAGGTGAACGGCGTCTTCTGCATAAAGAGTATCCGTCATTTCCCGTAACTACATTATATAACAATACCCGAGGACATCGCGTTGAGCATTTTCTGTCGATCATGTATGAAAAGTTTGGATTCAGGTAACCGAAGGATTTAAGTATTACATTTTTTGTCACAATATCATTCAGGACCATAGCTTTGTCAAGGGCGGGTATTTTAGCGCACAGAACACCGTTGATTTTGTGAAAGTTGTTTTTGTGGTAGAGCCATATTCTTATATTTTCGTGTGGCAGTCCTCTCTGTTGCTATTCCACTAAGTGCATCCAACAAGACTTCGGAGCAAATGCTTCGTGTTTCACCACAAACATCCTCAGCTATTTCAGTTTATGTTTGAAACCACGTGCTGTGATGTTATGCCTATCCACCTGCGACTGACCAGGAAGTAAGAGCTGTATTATATCTGCCCAAGTATGAGCACATTTGTTTGTAGTGAATAGGTCACGATGCACGTAATGAAGAACATACGCAATTGCATCAGTCGTATTCCTGCATAAGACGCGGACTGCATGCATATAAAGATGGCAAAATTGTGCGCCCCCAATGTCCGCTGCACTAGCGTCAAACAAAAGTACATCACGAAAATGAGCGTATATTTAAATGCGAAGCTATACCTAATAAAAATGTAAGAATAACAAGGCACCGTTTCTAATTTTACGTACACTTCGACGGTGTATTTTCAACATTGTTAAGATTGGGAGACGCCCTTCATAACAATCTGAGCCTGATACGATGGTCACTGGCTTGGTTTGAACATGCCTGCTATAACGGCTAGGTACGCTGACTGATCAAACGGATTTGTGCTGAGGTGGAGGCTTTAGCTTAACCCAGGATATCCGCGAGTGAGGTGGAAAATCGCGCTACTGTGAGAGCGCTCCTAGCCACACGTATTCGGGTAGACGCAGCGTTCTCTTAACGGACCAGGCTAAGCGCGCGAGAGGGTGTGACGTTAGACGCGCGCTACGGGCTTAGATGCGAACGCTGCATGGCTAACGATGCACACAAAAATCACTTTACCGAACCGACTCCCAACTAACGGCAATGTGAAAGAAAACCAAGTGCTCTTCTGAAGGCCATTTTACGACCAACAAAGGGCAAAACACAGCCACTACTACAGGTCAGTAAGTTAGTAAAATAGCTAACGCGAAGGTGTGGTGGTTTGTAACAGAATATTGTCAAATTGTGCTTAGTTGTGTCGTACCTCGGATTGGCTGGAATCTGCTACGTTGGGGGAAGTAAACCTTGCTTTCTACAGCTATTAAGCCGGAGCATGTGGCGTTTTTGCGCACACGTTTGACGGACTCGCAACTATATTAGTTGCATGCTTTATTAAACGTGCTTTCTATTTTCCAGTAGCATGCATATTTATGCTCAAACGTTCATTACACTGCATTTTTCCTATGTTTCTAGCACTGACTCGAACCATTATTTAGAAGTTGAAGTGTTATTCATCAGCACCATCAAATAAATGATAGATATTGCAGAACATGGTAAAAACAACGAGTTTTGGCAACCTTTATAATCTGATGGTTTTACTGCTGAAAGCAATGTCTCAGTTGGAACTGCTTTCCGACTAGAACCATTGTTAATTCGGCTATAATTGGACCATTATACCTTGACACATATGCGCCTGCCTGCGTTTTCTCAGCAGGATTAACCGCCCTGTGTGTAGCGGATGGTATCATGCCAATGGCCTTTGCAAAAAAACGCGCTAACTTAATTTTGAGTAAATAGACTGTACCAATTGGAAAATGATGGAACGTTCATTCCGGTGGCAGTTTTGCAGCGCAAAGCTAATTTCTCATTTTCAACGCCATGGAATTATGTATGTAAGAATTTAGGTTGTACATCTGGAATAAGAAGTAGGGACAAAGCTTGCTGCTAAATCTGTCCTTTTAACTTGTACGTGGACATGAATAGACCATCTATTATTTCTGCGCTGAAAGACGTCTGTTGGAAGCATGAGTTTTATTTCCTAAATTTAGCGAGAAAATGTTTTGAGTTTACGGTATCTCCGGCAAGCAAAAGCTCAATGGCTCTGGAGATTCTTCCCTTTTGGGCAGCTTACTTTTTCTGCATGGCGACAAATTCCTTTTGTTTCTCTGTAATACTGTGGGGCTTTGAAATACCTTTACATCTCAGTCTTTACGCCAATGCTGACACAAACTATAATAGTTAGCTGAGTTGCACTGCAAGGTGATATTAACTGTGAGATTGACGTGCATTTGCTCGTATTTGACAGCAAGATGCTGTTGTTCGTTGGCGACTATTTTCCACTGGCTACCTGTCGAGTACACTCTGTTGTGTTGGAAGAACAGCTGAAGCTGCAGAACATGATGGTTTCATTAACATGCATCCTCAAGTCTGGCTGCACGTCGCTGCACAAGTTGCTGAGTCATGCTCTGTGTGTAACGCAGTTTGAGTTGCTATTAATTGTCTCATTGCATCTGCCGCGCTAGTACGGTGGTCTAAGCTTGTTGTTCTGCAAGAAGATACTCAGGTGATCTAAAGCAGATCAATAGCACTGAAAAAGAAAAATGCTGTGATAACAGCACAAATCAATATAATATAGCAAGGCGCGAACAACAAAAACGCCAAAACAATAATTAAATGTACCTTTGAAGTAGTTGTATGCAAGTTTATAAGACTACTGAGTATTTCAGCGCACGTCGCCATGAATGATAAAACAGCGTTAAGCAGAGAAGTGAAAAATAATGAAAAATTACGAGCTATCTTATCATCTTAGCCTAATTTTGGCGCTGTGTTGTAGAAATATTCAATCCTGGCCGTTTGCGATCCAAGCACAAACACCTGAACAAATCCGTATGCGTATATACAGTGCAAAATACCAAATAAATACTCGTCTATATGATTATTCGCACATTTAGCCGATATACCAGAAATGACCTCTATACAACAAAATATATGTACAAAGATGCTAGTAATCGAATGCAACGTTTTTTCGAAATTTCGTAGCAATCAGTGAAGAATTTCAGAGATAAGCATCCAGAAAACACCTATGGATTTGCGATTTTGACAAGGCTTTCATCTCATTAGTTCACAAGCTACATAGCAGAGTCTTGTCTGGAAAAGCACCAGAGACGTTTTTCTATTTTGGGACTCGTCGGTTGTGCGGAGTTCTTTAGTCCTCTAAGGCAGATCAAACCCATGACTGTCGGAGGCATATGCCAACTAGCCAGCAGCCTAAGCCGCTTAGTCATGGGGGGCGTTGGCTAGGCTACATAATTTGCAATGTAGCTGAAGTCTTATCCTACGCAATTTTTTTCACTTTTCGCATGTAAGTGTTCCTCCTTGACGTCTTTCTACTTGGTTTTGTGTAAGACGATATGGCTATGAGTTCAGTAAGTTCGGGCTACCTACAAGGCCATAATAGACTTTATTGGTGACGGAATAAAACGGCGTTTAATTCCCAAAAGTAGCGCTTTAGTGCAAGAGGTCAGCTTGATCCTGCGGCAGCAGGCGCAGCGGCCGCTGGAAACACTGGCGCTGAAAGTGACTGTTCAGTCTCCATTAACTGACAGAAAACAGTCATCAGTTGATGCAATTTCCGGCAGCATCACGGTATCCAGCTATGAGCTATACGCAAAATGCACTTGCAAATCTTGGTTCGGGAGATGCAGGAGAAACACCGGACCGCGTCGGATGATACGGAGGATGGCTGGACATCGCGCTTGATACTACGGAAGCTTTAGACCTAGGAACAAGAGAAAATTGTGAATATTACGTTTCCTAAAAGTGCGAAGGATTTGAAATTCGACCAAATCTTTGAACACTTAAAAGAAAGGTTTGGGGAAGCATTATCATTTTATAATGCCAGATTTCTTAGGAAACATTACAAACTTGACTATGATGATTCTGTGTCGTGTGCGACCACGGTTGAATGTCCTCATGAACATTACCGCTTAAATAAATCTATAATTTATTATTGGTGGCGCGAGGCGCACCTGTAAAGTTAAGATCAAGGTACTACAAACATGTATGATCGGTAGTCGCACAAAAGCATTAAAAGTTAACCAGCAGGATATGCGTATGTATTTACGTAATGGTTTGTACGTATGTGCAGGTAATCACGTTGCGTGCGTTTGTTAACGAAACCCTGAATTTGTAAATTTCCTTGCCTGATTCGCCACCAATGAAAGAGCCAAGGATGCCTTCGACTTAGATGACGTACGCGAGCTGTGTAGTATCTTCCAAAAAGGCAAGCAGCGGTGACTTTATTTAGTGGCGAGTCACATCCGCCACGTCGTAATGTTATTAGCCAGGTATTTGTAACGTTTTATAGGGAGTACGCCTGCCAGGCGGGAACTTGACAAGTCCTGGATCACTGCCGCTAAACCATTTGCTGGAACGTGATCAGGCCGAACGACCCAAATTCCACCACGAGGAGGTTGTTTCGTTAGCCAGCGCAGGTGTCTGGTAGGAGTTCTTTTCTTCAATATCCTTGAGACGCCACTTTTATTACAGTTTGATCAGTACGATGCAGCAGGATCCTACCGTAAATTTTAGATCAGTCCTTACAAAATCCTATCTTTTGCTGAAACTGGAACACCATACTGCCAAGGTTGGACGATAAGCAGTCCCTGGCTCCAGTAACGTGCAACCTGTGCCAAAAGACACCACAGCAACATCCACTATATCCGCTTGAAACGGCACTACCTACCAACCCACAACGGCCTGCTGGCAATGTTCAGAGCAGCATTATGCCATACTATACTGGTTCAAAAAGAATCGTTGTCAGAAATGGCATAAACAAGGACTGAACGCGAGCATGATTGCGCAAGAGAAGATACACTTATGATGATTTAGCTACTCCATTTCAAAAAAGCAGGAAAATATCTATTTACAAAATAAATCCTGTCCGCGCTGCTTTTAACACAGACGTCCTACATATGTGACTGCCGATCATCAACATTTCGGTGCCGCTTCTGCTTGATACAACGTCTGCTATTACCTCTTGTCACAAAGCACATAGAAGATGTTCGGTCAACCTAATCTAAAGCTGCCTAATTGCACAGCACTGAATGCATCTTTTGGGACCCTGGACTTTAGCGCAAATTTAAGGGTTCTGAAGTCTTTCAATCATGTGCAATGATATGCCTGTGTCCCCTTTCTAGTCGTCCAATGCTAGAAGCTTTGTGTCTTGCTTGAAACACAAATCAGGCACCTGGACGTCCTACTTACTTCTGTGTGCAATGGGTTGGGTGTTCCTACAATGATCACTCCATCAGTAATGTGTGGTCCGAGTGTTTGCGTTGTAAATTTGATCTAATATTCCGGGATGAGCTTAACTGCTTCACAAAAACCAAGGTAATATCCTCCATTCGTCTCTTGGCACAATCGGTCTCTTGATCCAAACATCCAGCACTAAGTGCTTCATTGACAAGTTTTGACGAGAAATTGGAGAGAGGGCAACAATCAAGCATTCTCCTACCTGTAAACTAATAACCATAGGCTGTCTCAGTTGCTGTGGCTAAGAAAACCAAGGAAAGATCCTAAATTAGTGCGCAATACTTCACTGGTCTGAATGGCGCTCTAAATACTCACCAGTCTTCGTTGACCCACCGGATAAGTTGTTTGCAAGGCTAAATAGTGGCAAATGTTTCGCCAAACTGAACTTGTCGGACGCATACTTCTAAGTGAAAGTTGCTGAAGTTACACAAGAGCTGCCGACCACCATTACCCACCATGTTCTATAAAAATGCACATGCGTACTTTTGGAATTAAAGACGGAACTAGCTCATTTCAAAAACTAATCAACACCATGTTACATAGCTGACGAGCCGAACAACCGCCTCGTGGTGTCATCTGGGTGGTAGGGGTTTACCCCGTTCCAGAAAATAGTTAGGCAGCAGTGTTCCGGAACTTGATGGGGTTCCGTTTGGAAAGCGTTCTCTATAAAACGCCCCAAATGTCCGTTTAACAACACCGTGGCGTGGTGGTCATGACTTACCACCAACTAAGCACACCCAATGCTTAGCCGGAAAACCATGTCCAGTCCACAGATATCAAGCATCCATTTAGCACTGGCAACACGTGCAAGCAGGTGCAAAAGGGTATGAAATATTTACAAATAACCTAAAGCAAGGTAAACACGCCAAAATGCAGACTTATATACTTTCATATATCAGACTATGCGACAACCCCATTGTACCATTGTACATTAAATGAGCACATTTTGCACTCATAACATGACCATGCCTTTGCAGACGTGCCACGCTTAGTTAAGAATAGACATTGTATTCAATTATTCAGCTATTTGTTTATCTATTGCATGGTACCTTGACGACTTTATTATCAGGGCCACTGATCCGGTGGATCTAGGGAACCGTATTGAATAGGTGCTTGATCGAATCCAAAGCTAAGGCTTTCGTCAGAGAGAAGTTGTGCTTTTCTACATGGATTTCGTAACCTATTTGCGATTTGTCATTGCGCAACATTTTTAGAGTCTAGCCCCCGCTAATATTTAGGCCATCTCAGAAAATGCTTTCAATACACGTTGCGACGACGCTACTACACTTCAATGGATTTTTAAATGTAGTCTTGCCAGCAATGCACAGTATACTGGGTCCGTGGAACACGTTACTTAGCATGGATTCCAAGTGAGGTTAAAGCACGGAGTGAAGTCAAGCTTTTGCCAGGATCAAAGCCATGCTATCCCCAGACTAGCCGCTGACCCATCACGAGCCAACTTGGATATAATTGTTGCTACAAATGTGTTTAATTACGGAGTCGGCGTGGTTTTAACTAACCACCTTTTGACGGCACTGAGAAGGCCATTGCTTATGCTTCCCGCCCGTTGACGCCAGCGGAACACAACTTAGCTAATTTGAGAAAAAGAAAATCTCCATCACATAAGCCATTAAGAGATTTGACAGAATGCTAAATAGCCATCATTTTATTCTGGTCAAATAGCACAAGCGCTTACTCCTTCACTTCCTGTCCGAGTAGGGCATTATCGTATAATCAGTGAATGGCCTTCAGAGGTGGGCCACAATGCCTTTGGAATATTATTTTGAAATCAAATATCAATACGCTGGGAACGTCGGTCAGGCTTACACTTTAGCACGCCACCTGGACAAAGATGGAGAGGAACCAGTGGACATTGTATGTAAAAGCAATTCTCTCGACCCTAAATATCCGTGCTTTATCGTCGATACAATTAAAGCCATCCCGGAAACAGCTGCTCGGATATGCGTCGCAGCATCATCTGCTCCCACACTCCGGCAAATGATCCGCTTGCACAGATCAAACTAGTCCCAGAAGCTTGATGCAAGTAAACTGAAGAAGCTTCATCAAAGTGGCCATTCCATGTATATTATCAACGGCAGCCTACTTATTACCGAACGGGTAGTGGTTCGAAAGGAATATTAGCCGAGTGTTCTGAAGCTGTTCGACAACGGACACCCTGGAAAGAGAGGTATGAACACAATGGTCAGAAACTACATGTACTGGCGTAAGCTGGATGCTCAGGAAAAGGACTTTGTCACTCTAGTTTCAAATACGCACTGCTTCGAAGTCGACAAGGAAAGTGGAGCCATATCGTTAGTCGGATCCTGGGAAACCATGGTCGAGGCTCTATGCCGACTAGACAGGACCTGTTACTTAAAATAATTTCCTTGTCCTGGTTGAAGCCTACAGTCAGTGACCAGACGTATTCCACCTGCCATCGACTATGCCTCGGCCACTACTTTTGCAGTTTGTCAGCTTTTTAGTAGCTTCGGATATCCGGGCATATTAAGGCTTGACAACGGAACTCCGTTCACTTGAGCTATGTTTGAGGACTCCGGTAATAAAAACGGTATAACCCACAGGAGCTGACCTCCATAACATCCACGGTCAAACGGTCTGACAGAGTGCTTCGTAGACATCATCAAGAGAGCAGCACTAGAGGTGAAGGAGAAGTGACCGGGGTACGAGATCCTTTTACCTTTCCTTTGGCATACAGCAAAACTCCAAATCCGCTAGTGCTTCAAGGAAAATCTTCGCCTGAGCAAATGCTACAGCGGAAACTGCGTTCCACTGACAGTCACATCCTGAGGCGCAACTGCAAGGCGCAACAGCAGTTCAACGGGAGATACGGTGCTCAGAACCGAGTTTGCTTCATAGGGCAAACTATGCTGGCCAAGGGCTACGCAACACCAGGTTACCTGGTCACTAGTTGGTATGGTCTGCTGCTCGTTGCTTACCTTTACACAATATTGCACACTACGTCCGTCTGGTTTACTTTTCTAAATAGGGCGTTAATTATTACATACTTTTCCAACATAAGCTAATTAAATTAACCCTTTAAACATTGTTTCGCATTACTTTATATGCTACTTTTATCCAAGGACGTTCTGCCGAAATTTGCACAACGCAGTCCTACATGTATAGCACTTTATCATGCGTTACCTGCGTCCCATCTCTAGAACCGCTAGCTATTCCTGGCCGTTTTCTTCATGCCGACTTCCGCCTACAGGTACAAATGGCGCCACTATGACGAGGTAATCTTCTCTTACTTTCGTCAAACTCCCAAGCTTGCTTATTACTTCCCACTCCTCTTGCACCCACCATTTGCATTGCAGCCAAAGTGGCAACTATTTTTGCTACTGTCCTTGATGAGCATCTGGTAAGCTTGCATTATTTCTGTCTTATATCTTCTCAACGTCCAGATTGCCTTACTTTTGCATCGTCGCCATTCCTGACTGGAAGTTCAGCTGCTTCACCTTTATGACTTGACGTGTGCGTTAATCAACTTTGTCTCTATAAGGACAGCCTGTGTTGCTTCTCTTTTCTTACCGCTGGCATTCATTGATAAGCAAGCGCAGTATGCTCCACTCGTCAATTTGGATTGCCCTGCTGGATATGACGGATTTGCACACGTAGTTTTCGTCACTAAGGTAATTAAACCATCCCTGTATAACTATTCTCGAGTTACGTCTACACGCCTGTCCAACTATTTGCTCACATTAACGAGTGCGACTCGTTGGCTTTGCCACTCTGCATCAAGGAAGCAATTTTATGCTGATCCTTACCTTTCCTAATGGTGCTGTCTCCTCGCGTTCCTTTTTCTTGCGAACGGACAAATCACTGCCGTGCCCTGACTTAGTCTTATCAGACTAGTCATCTTTCCGACTGCTATATGACTACCGAGACGTACACAACCCATTATCCGAAGATTCAACGCTATATTTTCCTCATCACGAGAGCGTGATGGACTTGTCCGTTTTCGTTGTTGTGGAAGCTTCCATCATTGTTACCCGTTTCTGCTGACGCATTGGTATGTCTTCTTACCTTACCTTTACAACTAAATATAAATGCGCTAACTAATCTAGTCTCCCCTGAACGATCTCCTGCCCTCCGAACTCTCCCAGGCTACAGTGCCGTTAACGGCCTAATTTCAGCAAACTCAACAACCTAAACATGATACCATGAAATCCTCCTTGGCCTTTCTACCCCTTATCTTTAAAGCACTTATTATCTTCATCCAATCCGTTTCTTAACGCGCTTTCTGTTCATATCCTTACTTCATTCAGGAGGATAAATCTTAGTGCCCTGCCCTAACCTGTTACCTGCTAACCATACTCCTTTTCTCTGGCTTCTTACAGACCAACGTGACGTAAATGCTCTGGGAACTGCAGGCTCAAACATATGTTTCTTTCATATCGAGAGTCTTGCTAGACTTACACGTTACTAACATAGCCTAATCTAGTCCTAACTTGTCCACTTCTGCTGACTTGCACCATTTAGCTCACCAGATTAACTGAACGACTTAATCTCAAGGCGCTGGTTAACCTAGTCTAGTCTGAATGGTTTGCACTCCGACTTCTTCTAGGTCTAGGTGACAATACCGTACTTGGTTTGGCAACAGCAACGTCCTATGCTACTCACGTAGAGATCCAAGTGAGACTTATTTAAACTTTATCCATTTAGGCCACTTCATCTAAAACTTGTTCTTTCCACTTATAGCTCCCATTTTACTCCCATTTATATTGTACGTTTTGCTCTCATTGCTCTACACGAATTTAGACTCGTCTATAAGAGCTGCTGCTCTCCGACATCTCTCAGACGGATGAGAAGTTACCGATCACGGTTTAGCGGAGCAGCCCACTATTCACCTCACTTAGAAGGCATTGTTCGACTCACTAATCTGTCAGCAATATATGATTCTCTAATACAAAATTATCCATCCCGCGACTGCACTGCCTTTTTGTATACGTTAATAGTGATCCCGGCTTCCTATTGCTGTCACATCTTGCTATTGTTTGCCCGTTGCCTCACCCCCACTTTTGTTAATTAATATGCCTGGTCTCATTACTATGCAGGGACGAAGGCTCCGCTAATAGCTTCCTATCACCCTGGCTTGTTAATCGAGTGCTTTACCTCTTGCTCTCATCGATTTACTGCAGCTAAAACCACAACATTGTCTGCTGCACGCCTTACTGTGTCTCCCCTAACTTTGCGTTAATTACGCCTTTTATCCCCTCAATGTCTGGCTTTCAATTATTTATGCGGTACTGCCACTGCTAAGCACACTTCCAGCTGGCACACCTACCTGTGTCTACATGTGTCTCCATCAAGTTTCTCTGTCTTACCTACCAGTCAGCGTGACGTAGATTCCATGACGGTTGGCTTTCAATGTTTTGAAAGCTCTGAATGCTGTGCTGCTCAATATTTATCCTTGCACAGCTTCGCTCCCCACGTCCGGTTGGATTACCTACCTTAATACGATGTTGTTCTTTACATAAGTTCCTCACTTAGCTAACTAAATTACTGCAATGTGACTACGCTCACGTTAGAGCTACTTGTTAGCTGCATCGCAGTCTGTGCAACTTAAAGTTAGTTCAAGAAAGTGCTGTATGCACCAATACGGGTTGAATTTGCCGCTGTTAAAACCATCTTATACGATTCCCGCCTTCCTTGCTTGGAATCTATAGCAATTCTTTGCCGTTCGCATCATTCGCACTTTGGAATACTGCGCACCTGGCGCCATCACTATGGATTGATGTGGGCTTCGATAGCCGGTTTACAACCTTTCCCTTTGCATCCGTCGCTTTCACTACGGCTAAAGCGGCAAGCTTGTCTGCTGCTATCTCTAGCGAGCCTCATCTTACATTGCATTAATTCCGTCTTCCATCTTCTCAACGTATAGCTTCTAATCACTAATGCATTACTGCCAATTCTGCCTACCCATCCAACTGGTTGCACCGTATATACTCACCTGCCGTCGAACCATATCATTTGGAATTATCTTTATTGAAACTTAGCTTTCATTGACAAATATCGCAGTACGTTCTGTGAATCATTGTTTATGGTTCCACGTATCCGCTTCATATGTCCATTCGAAACGCGACTGTATCGTTGTTTAGCAGAAAGATATCTAACGCATCCTTGCTCACCTAGTCTGGCGCATTTTGCTTTCCCATATAATGAAGTTAACACCGTTCACCTGATTACGACGCTGTCGTACACAAACGCCTCCTCAGGTAACTACTCACATACCTCTATGTTCGCTGAATCAATTCCCTCAATAAACCGGTCAACTTTCCTGATGTCAACTGCTGCGCAGTCCCTGAAGTCCCATTTTTCAGCACCAAGTCAGTTTCTCTCCTTAAGTTAAGCTTAATATCTCAACCTTTTGCTGCGCTTATTACGAGACCTCTGTACATTCTACTCAATCATCGTTGCACCTCACTTGCCGGACAATGAATAGGTCAAATATAGCTTCGCCGGCTCCTTATATGCTTTATCCTTTCGCAATAATTACCTATTAAGCGTACTCCACTCTGTTTATTACACTGCCGCATCTGTCCCTTTTCGTGAGCTGCCCCACTTCTGATGTTGTTCTGACACTCAAAGTCAAAGCGATTAAGTTTTAAGCTGCATTACTATATTTTACAATCTTGCTTTCGCATATCTTATCTCTACTTCTTAACCGCATCTATCATACCATCCTAAACTTCGCTGCATGAACTCGTTCCCCTTGCTATATTGCCTGACTAAGCGTAGCACCCCGCAGAGCATGTACCCAACGCTTCTGCTTACTGTCCTCCCCGTACTGAAGCTATATAAGCTTTTCACGGATAACCATCTATTAGTATGGCTACCATAACACCCTACGAATGTGCCTGAACTTTATCGCATATTATCCTTTGCCTTATTTTCTGAATGTTGCCGTGCGAGCATACTTCATCTTTTGTCAATCGGGCTCCTGATGAACGGCACGGCTCTTGTCCCCTCTGAACCGTTTATATTGATGCTGACCGTTTTAAGACTATGGAACTGTAGGCAGTCCAAAGTCATTATTCCCACTACATACTATGGCACTCTAGGTCGCAAGCACTCGTTCTTCATATATGCCTTGCAGTTTCCTTTCCTTTAAGAACGCTGCTTCACGGACTACCTTCTACTTCCTTTTCATCTTAATCCAGTCGGATTAAGCTTAAGCCGTTACTGCATAGAGTATTACAGTCTAAAGCAAAGGCATACTGTTTCCTCTTTAAATAACTCCTCTCTGTTGGTGTTCAAAAGACGATTATGTGGTCAAACAACAAGACAGCCAAACAAATTAAATAAATAAATAAATACATATTTTATTCTCGACAAAGCGAGACACGCCTTTTGGGCATGATCAGCATATTGCATTATTGTACATGATAACGGAATAAGCAGCACCAACAGTGGGAGTAGTAAAGTTGGAGACAGTAGTGTGGGCCCATAGAGCCCAAAGGTTGTATGTAGTCTATGTACACAAAATGCGAGAGGTAAAAATAGTGATCAGATCACTTATATGGTATGTTGATGAGGAAGTAGTCCGATGAGGTCCCGTAAGCACTGTAGGTCAGTGAGTGAAGTATGAGGAAACGGGTGGAAAATACTTAAGAATAGTGGTATGTCACTAGTCAGATATGTAGGCGTGTTCATGCGAGAGCCGATATATGCACAGAACTTGTAAATGTGGTGTCAAGCAACTTGCCAATGTGTTACGGGCGGTGACTTTATTGAGTGGCGAGTCACATCCGCCACGTCGCAGTGTTGTTAAACAGACATTTGTGGCCTTTTGTAGGGAAAACGCTTGCCAGACGAAGACCCACCACGTCCTGGAACACTGCCGGCTGTTGATATAACATTGGCAAGATTGTATCTGACCGATTACCTTCGCGGGTATTCGCAGTCACGCAACGCCAATTTGTTCCCTATGGCTGTGTAGTCGCCTTCGGAGTCCCTTACAGGGGGTTGCAGCTGTTGAAGTCGGACGACTCAGGTGACTTGTATTGAATTGATCAGTTTCCTAGGTTCTTTAGTGTGTCATGATTATGAAGTGCGGGTTTTTCTTTGTTCTTTATTGTATCCGTGTCCATGGGAGCGTCGCAGGTACGTCTTCAGCAGTGTTCGGTGCGGGTAATGTTATCCCGTAGAACAAGGGTGAGAAGAAAAACGGACCGAGCAAACTGCCAACAAAATTGAACAGGACTATGTTAATGTATAAATATAAAATTTATGGTAAAGTTGTGCTGGCTGAAATCAATGGAGTGACCGATGAGCTGATGCTAGTGGTACCTATACCGCCAATGAATAGTTGCGATATAAGCGAAGAGAGACGCCAAACAAGAGAGTAAGACGTTAATGTGAGCTGAGATGCATGATAGTGGAGCCGAGAGGCAAAAGTCAATCAGAGACCGGAAATTCGGATTTCGGTGGGCGTTACCAAGCATAGAGATAATGATTCAGACAAAGAAGAGTATCATAAGGTTGTAACTTATACCAATGAGAACTTGAGTCGATGGCAGCCGGTGCTCAAAATAAGAAAGGCCTTGGCTTGAGACCAATAGGCATTTGGAGCCTCAGAGGACTGACTTGGCCAAACTGTTTTGGATTGAGACGCACAGAAAGAAATGCAACAAAAAGAGAACTGGGATATTGCGCTGACGCCAGCGATAACTATACTGTCATTGAACTGTTGCGCTATAGACCAAAAGAGAGGCAAAACAAGAGAGGGGAACGTAATTGTGAGCTGAGATTCATGATGGTGGAGCCAGAAAGGCAAAAATCAATCAGAGACCTAAATTGCATTTGCAGGAGACCAAGCATACAGGTAATGAGCCAGACCGAGGCCAATATCATGAGGCTGCTTCTTATGCCAATGAGAACTGTAATCGATGCTCAAAGGAAGAGAAGCCTTGGTTTAAGACCTATAGGCATTTGGAGCCGGAGGCCGGTGCGGTCCAGGAGGTTTAAGAGTGCGTAGCGCAGTAGGAAAGTGGATCAAATATAAGTTCTCTTAGGAGAACTTACTGTTACTATGAACTGTTTTGGAAAAGCAGTTTGGCGGGCAATTTTCGGTTATGTTGCCAGCAGGCAACGGTGAGTAGTAACAGGTTGCGCTAGGCTGCCTCTTGTATACTGACAACTGTCATCATGGTTTATTGTGCCCAAAGTTCAGTAGTTTGTCGACGCTGGCTACGCTGGCTATCCGAAAAACTCCACCTTGTGCCAGCTAGGTGTTCTGGATCAATCCTATACCAGCAAATGTTTCGGCTGCAGTGTTCCAGGATGTGGAGGGTGTTTGCATGACAAGCGCTCGCCCTGTAAACAGCCACAATGTTCCGTTTATCAACATTGGGATGTGTCACATGCGCATCCATTAAATAAAGTCACTGTCCTCTTCTTATCCGAAGAATCTTTCCACATACACCCAAGTCGGCCAAATTGTGGTTATTATTTGACCTTTTCCTTTGCTGGCTAATTCACCCAACACAACCAAAAGTTCAGCAAAAGTGTAACAAATGTAAGCAACCTTATTTCAGTCACACATTTACAAATATACATGCACTATTGCTGCAGTATAAACTGGTTAACTTGTACTATTCGGGTACAATTATCGATTATAAACTTCTGTATTACTACGTATTAATATTACTATGCGAGTCTCGCACTGCTGGAAGTAGCATTTTATTTATTTATAAATAACCCTATTATCCGCTGTACCATGTAATCACGCTTTGTTTTACCTCTTTTCTGACCTTGCGGTTTGCAGAGCTTTCTTCTATCGCAGAAGTTGTTGTCTGAGCCACAATACAGACATGAATTTAGCACACGCCGGCAAATTATGTGCACGGTACAAAATTACATAGCCAAGAAGGCACCATATAGCTAAGCACCCTACATGCCATCAGACTTTTGATGATGTTTTTGAGGCAACCCTGCCTGTTTGTTTGCCCGTCTGTCTGTCTGGTAAGCTGCCTTACGTTCTTTGTCTGTTCATCCCAAAATTTCCGCAAAAGCTTCGGCCGATGCATGCCAGTACGTCCTAAGTTCCTGGCTGCTTTCTTCTCAAACTCCGGCTTGCTTGAGTACTTGATATTTTCTCCTGAATATGACAAACTATTCACTCTCCTGAAGAATCCGCTTTTCATTCGAAATGTAGATTATTATCTTTATTTTAGAGAGCTGCTAATTTTATGGGAGCACATCAATTAGGCACAGCTCATCTTGCAATCACATTACCATAAGTTACTAACCAGTAACTATATAGTTACTTGGATACGTTGTTCCACAACGGATGGCAGATTATTCTATCCTTTGTAACCAACATTGCCAAAGGCAGCTGTGCAGCTTCACGCGAGGGTTCGAACAATTTTTGTTGGTGCGTTTCAAACTTGCAAGGACATTCTGACAATCCATTTACCTGGAGCTTTACTGATGTCATTACAGGAAGCGCTTCGCTGCCCTTCCTTAGCGCTTGAACTAATTGGTTAGACCGCATTCACTTTTACGGTATGTACAACAATTTCGCTTCCATTTAACCGTTACACTGTACAAGCTCTCTTCATCTAGCTTTGTTACAAGGCCTACGTTTAATACTTTACTTGTCTCTTTTGCTCTGGCTATTGTTTAATAGTACGCACCAACTGCCTCCGCCGTATCGCCGACTTGCATTTATCACTGCACCCCCGCACTAATGAGCGGAAGACACAATGTTTCAGGCAAAGCTGCCTAACTATATCTATCCTCCAAACGGATGCCGTTCTTTATTTCTTGGAAGTTTTCTAGTTCATAACAACAGCAACAGTGCAAGTTCTCTCTTCTGCTCGCTTGGTATCACTTGCTTAATTCTATTCCACTTCCTAGCTCCTTGGCACCGGCATCTAGTTTCGTAGGCATCACCTACCTCCATTGCACCCCTGACTTACCTTTGACACTGCAGCTCCGCACGTATGAGCAAAGGAATAGGGTATTTTGTAACGTTCTCCAACTATATACATACTTAAGCTGACAACGCGCTGCGCTATTTTACCTTCTCCTTTAGGCTTAAACTTCCGTTCACCATTTTCATACCATCTCCCGTTTCAACACTATCAACTACAGTTTGTCATCGATTATATTAGTAGGCGCTATGCAGTTAAAATTTCTGGAGTCTACTGCCTGCTAGCCCTTCTTCTGCTTTTCTTCAGCCGCGGTCCACTAACCCATGTCTAGCTGTTAATCCCGCGCACCGCATATCCCCTGCTTTCAACGTCGTACCGTTTTCCTTACATTTAACCATAGTCTCCATCATTCTCAATATTTTTCTATACTTATTGACACCCATTATATTGGCGTGATTCATTAACGCTGCCGACTGTAACTACATCTGCCAGTTTTGCTCTCTCCTCACCTGACTCTTATAAGACGACTGTTTCCTCATCGTCCCGCCTGCGTACTTCGCCTTCTTACCATTGCTACACTGCTGCACGTTTACCGATGCCTGGTAGCTGTACATAAGTGATGCTATCCAACTTATTTATAAGAAGGAAAATTGCTACATAGGACAACATAATAATATTTACCCACAAAAAGTAGCAATGCATCCGTAACACCTCAAAGTCGCCATCACCCTTCACAACTTCGTTATTAGATGTCTTCATTTCCACGACTTTGCTTCCTCGCTTTTCCTCGTGACCCGCCTAGAAGGGTAGAATGTACTTACATGGCAAAGATCTTGAAGTTAACTATCGTAGGCCAAAAGACCTTTGTAAACAGCCAATCCGCTATATCCAGCGTTGCGTCCCCTCGACTGGTAACCTTATTCTGAACTACTGGATTAAATCCAATGCAACTTTGAACCTCATCTCAAAACAGGAATCTGCCTGTACCTGCAAGTCTTTTACATTTTTGTGATGCCAAGGCGCCATGCCCCGTCCACCTCACGATTGGTGTACTCCCATTGCGTTACCAGCATGTTTATCTACTTGGTGTACTTACTCCACTGATACACCTTAATAAATAGTTATTCTTGTTATCATCGAGACACAACTTATCCGGCATTATCAAAGTTTTGCAGATAATGGTTTGCGGTGAACACGTTGCGTTGCACGCATTAATGGGGAAAGCACATGTTAGAACAAGCTCAAAGGTGAAGTGGCAATTGTTGACGTTCATGTGGATGTGGCGTATTGTGGAAGCCTTATGTTGTGAATTTATTCAGGGGCGAGTCAAATTCGCCAAGTAGCAATATTGTGAAACACGCTTTCATAGCATCTTGTAGGTGGAACGCTTATCCAGCGGAAAATCACTAAGTCTTGGAACGCTGCCGCCGGTATTATGTAAATGTAGAAAATTGTGCGTGGCATGCCACAAAATGCAGGATAATTTAGGTGCTAGAAGTACGCTAATTTGATTAAAGGTTAACCAAGTTTTGAATTTCGATAAATATGCACAGACGATGGCAGTAGGGTAGCTGTAATGGAGAAAATTTTCTATCTTCTGTTTGCTTTTTCGGAAATTATGTAGCAAAGTTGTGTGATTTAGTCCTATATATGGTTGTGGCTGAAGGGTAGAACGAAGACTACAAGAAGAGATTATATTAAATGAAAGAATGTTGATGAAAGTATTGGGATTGTTTGCGCCTGGAACATGATTGACTAGTCGCTTTCAGCAGTCCCCATTTCCTTTTGATGGTGTGAAGCTGTTGGATGGATCCGGAAATGCAGATCGGCAAGGATCAAATTGTTTCATTTTGCTTGGACATTTATTTGTACTTTTCTGGAAGTGTAGTTGAGTCACCGTGTGAAAATTATTATCTCGTTATTTGAAACTAATCCACTGGCGGGGTGGACGGAGCAGAGCTCCACGGTAGGGTCCAATGGCGAGGTGGATGAAGCAAGAATGTTGTGTTCAGGCCAAATATATCTTTTCCGTCGTAAAGCAACTAAATAATACTAAACCCAGTTTTTCTGGCTCCAAAGCTATATGATTCTGTATGCTACTCGAAATAGTGTGAATGAGATGTCAGCGACATTCTTTCGACCGGCAAGACTGTATCGTACATAACGCGGCTGAGAATAGTCCGGTGTGGTCTATTTATTCCGTTTACGTTAAACGTTATAACTGGGTTAAGTGAAAATAACTTACAATGATAGTGAATTCTCAAGCAGCGGAGTAAGACTAATGGACACCTATAGTGAGGCCCGTATTGACAAGTTTTATAACTTTTATGTGTATACATTGCACATAGCAAAGCTAATAAACTTTGAAGTATGATATTAGATTAGAACTAAACATCGGAATGTCACTCGCTACTACTGTAAGCAGTGTAGTTAGTTAGGTATTGGAAAATATATTAGAGATAAGGATGTCAAATATGGGGAATGCAATAGGTGGGACGCATGGCTAAATATGTAAAGTCCAACTGACAACAGTGCGGGGCTATAGTGTCTAAGGTATGTCCATGAATCAGGGGAGGCAAACGGTGCGTACGGAGAAATGAAAGCCCCAGCCCAGGAAGTAAAAGACGGCTTAGGACAAGGTAAGGGAAAGAAAGCAAGTTGAAGGGCGCTTAAGCAGTGTTTTTAGGGTTAAACAGAGAAACGATCATTAAAAACAACGATGGCAGCTTAGGGGTAGGGATATGCGTAGGCAGGATAATCACCTTTATGAGGTCCTGCGCATAACAACGGGGGCATATATTGTCAAACATAAGCCTTTGGGGTGGCAGGGGTAGACGGTGTGCACGACGGCATGCAAGCCAGAGGCACAGTGGTAAGAGAAGGAGTAGGACAAGTCAAGGGAAACGAAGCAAAGTACTGTGCGCATATGCAACGATGCTGAGGTTAAATAGACCTCTAATTATTAGTGATAATGGTGGCAGTTAACTGGTAAGGATGTAGGTGGGCATTGTAGCCATATATTTGAGGTCCCACGCACAATCGTGCAGTGCTAACGCAACAAACCTAGATGTTGAAGCAGGAGAGGTAGGTGCTGCGTATGTGGAAATATAAACCAGAGCCTATGAGAAAAGAGAACGAGTAGGCCAAGGAAGTAGAAGCAAAGCAACCGCGTTGTGCCAGCTTGGTGGTTCGCTTTAATATCGTTCCCGCAAATACTTCGGCAGGAATGACGCAGAACGTAGTGGGTATCAGCCTGGCAAGCTTTCTCCGTATAAACAGCTAGAAATGTCCTTTTACCAACACTGCGAAGTGGCAGATATGACTCGCCACTAAATAAAGTCACTGCATCTTCCCTTTCCGGAGGTGTTTGTAGTGCAACAGAAAACATGCTCTTTCAGTATCTTGTAACATTGGATTTTATGGTTGTTTTAACCTTCGAAACGTCCATTTGTTTAACTGACTGCACATCCGTTGTCACAAACCGTTTTGGTGAGTTCCTCGCTGCACGTTTCTCGCTCTGTCTGATTCGCTTCCTATTCTTGTAGCCTGCACAATATACGTTGGGTTCAGTTGCCTCCGACTTCTATACTGTCGTATTTGACACGTCTTACGTGTCATTGCTTACCGACTAGTATCCCAGGTTCCGCCCAACAATTGGTGACCCCCTGTCAGGAACACGCCGCCCGCCATTTTGCATTTTCATTCTGGTGAGCTCGTTCCAGTGATTTTGTGATTCATTACTTGTGATCATATTGTTTTCTCACCTACCACATTTTTACCTGCTTTTTGCAATGGATTATCTAGAGGATAAGCCATCTCCATGCGCGGCTAACGCCGTTCAGCCTGTCATGGTCAACTCTGTTGCCTTAACCCCTCCCCCGTTTTGGGAGAATGATCCTTTATTATGGTTTTTGCACCTAGAATCCGTATTTTATATTCGTAAGCTTTCTTCTGATTTCGCCATGTATAATCAGTTAATATCTTGCCTTCCTTATAGTATATCCTCGCAGGTGAGAGACATCATACTTTGCCCCCTCTAGTAATGAAATACGAGACACTTAAACAGGCTATTATTCAGCGAATCACGCCTTCTGACAAGGTCCGTCTGCAGCAACTATTTAGTGATCTGCAGCTAGGAGATAGGATGCCCTCAGCCTTGTTGCGCGAAATGCAACAGCTCATCGGCACGTCCAACATGGACGTAGGGATTCTCCGCGAGCTGTGGATGCAACGCCTTCCTGAAAGCACACAGGCTATCCTTGCAGTAGCAAGTGACTTGCCCATCACAGCAATTGCAGATCTAGCAGACCGCGTCATCGAACGGCACCAACCAGAGACTGAAACCAAAGCACCCAAGCAGCTTTGCGCTGGCGCAGCCACGTCAGGCGCGACTAGCCCGCCGTCGGCAATAGACGCATTATCATTGCAGATAGCGTCGCTTCAGCGCCAGATCAAAGAACTCACCTTAAAACGTAAGCACTGCAACCGCTCCGGATCATCGCACCGTCGCACAAAACCTGATGCCTCGGGTTACTGCTTTTACCACTCGCGTTTCGGTACTAAAGCCCGTAAGTGCGCACAGCCTTGTAGCTACTCCGCTATAGATGATCCGCCACGCCGGGCTGTAATGGCCACGAACGTCGGCAAAGCTCAAAGTCGTCTCATCTACATTAGGGATTATGACTCCGATACCCAGTTCTTAGTTGACACTGGGGCTGAAGTCAGCGTCATTCCCCCTATGCCAGGTGAGCCTACGACTTCTCTGTCGACAAGTCTCAGTGCCGCCAATGGCACGCCAATAGCCACCTATGGTCATCGGTCACTTACCCTGGACCTAGGTCTTCGGCGTACGTTCCGCTGGGTATTCACTGTCGCTGCAGTCCCCTTTGCCATCATCGGCATTGACTTTCTCAGGCATTTCGACCTCTTGGTCGATGCGAAACGCCAGATGATAGTCGACACTGCAACAAAACTCAGCGTACGTGGCATCACCGCCGATGTGACATCTATATCCCCGGTCTATGCATTTCCCCAGACCTCGTCAGCCTACGCTAATCTCCTTTCTCAGTATCCCAAGCTCGTTCAGCCAATGAACGCAGCTTTGCCCGTGGCAGCTCAAGTCACGCACCACATACGGACGAATGGCCCACCTGTGTCATGCCGTCCACGCCGCCTATCGCCTGAGAAACTAAAGGTAGCTAGGGCGGAGTTTGAGCACATGCTTGAACTTGGAATAATCCGCCCTTCTGACAGCCCTTGGTCCTCGCCCCTGCAGATGGTCCCCAAGAAATCTGGTGACTGGCGCCCTTGCGGTGATTACCGCGCACTCAATCGCCTAACCGTCCCAGATAGGTATCCCATCCCACACATGCAGGACCTTACCGCATGCCTCACAGGTAAGACGATCTTCAGCAAGATCGATCTGGTTCGCGCCTATCACCAGATACCTGTGGAAGACAATGACATTCCTAAAACAGCCGTCATCACTCCTTTCGGTTTGTTTGAATTTTTAAGAATGCCATTTGGACTGTGCAACGCCGCACAAACCTTCCAGCGCTTCATCCACGATGTTACTCGTGGCCTAGACTTCGCATATTCCTACCTCGATGATATCTTAGTAGCCAGTTCATCGGAACAAGAGCACCTCGAGCATCTTCGAGCTCTCTTCCAGCGCTTGACCCAACACGGTGTCACAGTCAACCCGACTAAGTGCGAACTCGGCAAATCAACGGTAGAATTCCTAGGCCACCTCGTTTCATCGTCTGGTATCGAAGTCCTTCCTGATAAGATCCAGGCAATCAAGGACTTCCCAGCTCCGACTTCCTTCAAGCACCTCCGTCGATTTTGTGGTTTGGTCAACTACTATCGACGCTTCATTCCGCGCTGCGCTCAGCTCATGCAGCCACTGACTGACCTACTCAGAGGAAATGAACGTAAGTTCGCTTTCCCTGACACAGCACAGGCAGCCTTCGCCGAGCTCAAGGATGCTATCTCCAACATAGCCCTCCTCGCTCATTCCGAATCGACTGCACCTCTTTCTATTACGACTGATGCCTCAGACGTCGCGGTAGGAGCCGTCCTCCAACAACACGTTGGTGGGCAATGGCAACCCCTTGGGTTCTTCTCCAAGCGCCTGCAGCCAGCGGAATCCCGCTACAGCACGTTTGGCAGAGAACTGCTCGCCATTTACCTAGCAATACGTCACTTCCGGCACACACTTGAAGGCCGCGCTTTCACGGTCTACACTGACCACAAGCCCCTTATCTTTGCCTTCAACTCTGCTAGCGACAAATACTCACCACGGGAAACAAGACACCTAGACTTTGTCACGCAGTTCACTGCTGACATACGTCATGTCTCAGGTGTCGACAATCCCGTCGCCGACGCTCTCTCACGCGTCAACCTCACTCTGCAGTCTTTGCCTACCGTCGACCTTGCCGCAATGGCATCGGCTCAGGCTCAAGACGAAGATATACAGCGCACTCTGCAGTCCACTTCGCTGCATGTGCAACCTGTTCCTCTCCAAACCACGGAAGGAACCATCCTCTGTGACACGTCCACAGGTTGTCCTAGACCTCTCGTGCCCGTCTCCTTCAGACGCACAGTCTTTGACGCACTGCACTCACTGTCACATCCCGGTATCCGTGCATCTTTGAAACTGGTCACCGAACGTTTCGTTTGGCCACGCGTAAACAAAGATGTTCGTACCTGGGCTCGCGCCTGCCTTCAATGCCAGCGCTCTAAAGTACATCGTCACACCCGCAGTCCTCTTGGTTCATTTCCTGCCCCGGACTCTCGGTTCTCGCATGTACACTTAGACCTGGTAGGCCCATTGCCTCCGTCGCGCGGATTCGTATACATTCTGACATGTGTCGACCGCTTCACCAGATGGCCAGAAGCCATTCCCGTAACAGACTGCACAGCTGAGACTGTTATCCGGGCCTTCTTAGATCGGTGGGTATCGCACTACGGATGCCCATCCACGATCACAACTGACCGAGGAACGCCTTTCGAATCTTCACAATTCGATACGTTCTGCAACTTCTTAGGTTGTCGCCGCATCCATACAACAGCGTATCACCCAGCAGCCAACGGGCTAGTTGAACGTTTCCATAGACAGCTTAAAGCCTCGCTCTGCGCCTCCTCCGACCCTAGCTGGAGCGAAAACATTTCGCTCGTACTCTTAGGCATTCGCAGCAGCATCAAAGCTGACTTGCAATGTGCACCAGCAGAGCTGGTTTACGGCACGACGCTCAAGTTACCAGGAGAATTCGTTTCACCTCCCGCATCGTCGGGTATGCCTCCGCCTAACTTTGCGTCCTCCCTAGCTCAGCGCATGCGTTCACTACGCCCGACCCCGCCCCGTGAACAGACTAGAGATGTGCAAATGCACAGCGGACTCTCTACCTGCACTCACGTCTTCCTCCGCACCGACGCAGTGCGGCGCCCTCTCCAGCCTCCCTACACTGGCCCTTTCAGAGTTCTGCAACGGACTCCGAAACATTTTACTTTAGACCAGAATGGTCACCGAACAACGGTGTCCATCGACCGCCTCAAAGTGGCTTTCTTTGACGAGCCACTTGCAGCTCATCCTGATGCTCTCTCACAAGCACCCGCACCTGTGGTGACTTCCCGAGCACTGGATAACCCGGAACCCTCCGTACCCCTTGACCCGCAACCTATCCCGCCTCAACCCCAGGCAACCGACCGACGCGGTAGACAGGTCAAACGTCCGGTCCGTTTTTCCGATTTTGTAAGCGTTTGCTATTTCCATTAACACGCCTTTTTCGTCTTTAATGGTTATCCTGCGTCACACCCACAAACGTTTTGCAAAATCGACAAAAAAACCCAAAACATTTTGAAAAACCTAAAAAGCGTATTTGCTTTTATCATACATGCCATGTTCCCTCTCCGGCGTCAAGCCACTTCCCCAACCCTTGCCAACCCCCTCTGAGTTTTACTTTCCAGAAACTCAACCGCCGGAAGTGCCCAGGCAACCCTCGAGTGACTCGCCAACCGGCTCAACGCAATCCTGGAGTGACTCGCCAGCCGTCCCAAAGCCCCCTTCCTCATCCAAGGAACGGATAGTCGCCCTCGATCGCAGACACCCACGGACGAATTGGTCCCCAAACGCCGCTTAGGCATTGCCGACGAGGACGCCGGATTTCTTCGTGGGACGAGGACGCCCGCATTCCTTCGTGGGACGAGCACCCCTGGATTTCTTCGTGGGACGAGGACCGTGGACTAAAGTGCGGTGGGGGGAGTGACACCTCCCAAGCGCACCGTCGGGTCTGCAGCAATGGGAAGGTCCTGTCGGCCTTTTTTCTGGACTAGCCAGTTTTTTTTGCAGTCCGACCAGCCCGCCCCGACGGCCCACCGATGATGCACTCTGGTCCACACGATCGTCATAAATAAAACTAACAAAAGCCTGGACCCAGCGAAATCTGCTACACCCCACTTTGGAAGCCCTTCTCAAGCCCCTGCAAACATTCGCATCCACCCTCACCTTCCGTTCCCCCACTAACAGCTCCATCGAAGGCTTCCATCCTTCAGCCTTCTAGGGGAGGCCCTTGTAGTGCAACAGAAAACATGCTCTTTCAGTATCTTGTAACATTGGATTTTATGGTTGTTTTAACCTTCGAAACGTCCATTTGTTTAACTGACTGCACATCCGTTGTCACAAACCGTTTTGGTGAGTTCCTCGCTGCACGTTTCTCGCTCTGTCTGATTCGCTTCCTATTCTTGTAGCCTGCACAATATACGTTGGGTTCAGTTGCCTCCGACTTCTATACTGTCGTATTTGACACGTCTTACGTGTCATTGCTTACCGACTAGTATCCCAGGTTCCGCCCAACATGTTCCGCTTTAAGTACGTTATCCAATTTAAAGCGTTCCATGCTACATTCATAAGATGACGAATACAGCAAACAAACACACGAATGCAGCCACGCATCAAAGTTTAATCTCCATGCTCACGAATATTGCACTAACATATATACATACAAACAAATAATGCACGTTGCTGCTTAAATTGCTGTTTATACGACTAACAAACGTAACTGTTTGCAATATTATGATCGGGCCTTCACCGGCTTGCCAAGCACTTCCGAGAACCTGGCATTCGGGTGTACAAGTACAAGAATTAGAGATAACAATATCAGCTTGGAAGTAAGGATCTAGGTGGCAGCATAGTCAAATACTTGATGTCCAATGCCCAAAAGCATGGAGCTACTTAGTCCACGGCAAGTTGTGGGAGCAGCGGTGGTAAGTGGCGCGTATGACAGCTTGAAAGCTAGAGTTAAATAGATAGGAGAATTAGTAGGACAGGGGAAGCCAACTGAGGTAAAGCGGGATTATGCAGTGTAGTCATAGACAGACGGTGGGAAATGTATGAGCAATATGGCTGGCCAATAGGAAAAGTGGCAGAGGCTGGCAACTCGGCCAACCATTTAAGCTATTACGCACGGACGTGTGAGGCTGCATTGTCAAAGGTAAGTCGCTGGGGCTGTGAAGGTAGGCGGTGCGTATGAGGAAATGAAAGCTACAGCCAAAGTAGCAAGCTAATGATTAGGACAAGTCAATGCAGGCGAAGCAAAGTAACGAGAGATCATGCAGTCTTACGTTTAAATAGAGGAATACTCATTAACTATAACGATGTCAGTTTGCGAGTGAAGATATATGTAGGCAGCATAGCCATATTTTGAAGATATTGCGCACAGCAGTGCGAAGCTTTAATGTCAAAAGTAAGCCGTTGAAACAGCTGTGGTAGCTGGTGTGTAGGAATGAATAAAAACCAGATGAAAAGAAGAAAAGGCCTAGGACAATGCCAGCGAGCTTAACGAGGTGCAGTGGGATTATTCATGGTTGTGAAGGTTAAATAAAGGAACATTTATTAGTGATAACATTGTCGTCTTAGGGGCAATAACATAGGTAGGCATTGTAGACAGATACTTCAGGTACGAAGCGCAAAATGGTAAAGCTGCATTGTCAAAGGTAAGTCGTAGGAGCGGCGGTTTTATGTGGTGCATACGGCAGAAAGAAAGTCATTCAAATAGCTAAGCAAAGAAGTAAAGTGAGGCAAGGGGAACGAAGCTACGTCAAGGAGGATTACATAGGGTTATTAAGGTTAAATAAAGTTAAAGGTATTCTAGATAACGATGTTAAACTTTTGAAGTGTGTATGTGGACAGCATTGCATATTACTTAAGGTTCTGCGCGCAACGGGCCGTTCCACATTGTGAAAGGTACGTCAGTGGTTCTGCGGAGCTAGGTGTTACTTACTGGGGCAGTAAAGCCAGAGCCAGCGATATAGGAGAAGGAACGGGACTATCTAGAGCCGGGGACCTCGGCAGTGCGACGTGCAAAATATCGCATTCCATTGGGGCGCGTGTCTATTGTGTAAGCCCTTTCCTATCCTCCACTGGTTTGAACAATGAAGTGCAACAGCTTTTCACTTTGGAACCACACCACAAGGAACGCTTTAGCTACCATGATGTGTGCTATCTACTTGCAACGCCGTGGCCTTTATCTCCTTCCACCGCGCCCATTGGATTAATACTACGTTGTTTGGCTTCTTCACCTACATGGCGCCGTTAGAATTGCATACATTGCCCACATCGCCAATGAGATCTATTGGTACCGGTTGTGAAATTAACTTACCTAACTCATCATATATGGACATACAATGATAGTACACTCCACCATTTCAGGCATTTCGTCGCCGGTTCTGCATTCTCCACTTCATCGGACAACCGGGTACAAAGCCCTAGCACCTTCGGTACCTTACCTTAAAAAATTAAGGCTTCTTCTTTCTACCAGTGTTCCACTTGCTTACGATGTCATGGCGATATATGCCCCGTCCACCGCGCTAGTTGACTAATTCTGCGGTGTTTGGAAGCTTCACTTCTTGGCGGCATTATTCCATGAAGGCCACACCCACATAGCCGTTGTGGTCTACCAAAATCTTTTGATCTTCGAATGAAAACCTAACGGGGCTTGCAGTGTA
This sequence comes from Dicrocoelium dendriticum, assembly GCA_944474145.2. Lineage (NCBI taxonomy): Eukaryota > Metazoa > Platyhelminthes > Trematoda > Plagiorchiida > Dicrocoeliidae > Dicrocoelium > Dicrocoelium dendriticum. The sequence goes on from OX104063.1 coordinate 238,127,135, forward strand.
ACATCTAGTCATACTTGGTTTCAGGAGCCTAACCTTTATCGCTCTGCAATCATCTTACAACTTTCCGAGGGTTTTCTCATAAAGCAGACTGCGATATCTAAGTGGCCTGCGGGGTACCGGCGGGGATCTTAACACCTCTAATGAAATAACCGTCCACCAACCTTTGTCCTGTAGCGACAGGTCCAACCATTTTTGGTGAAACGACTAAGCACTCCGATCAGCCAAGGAAAACTTTGGATGTAGCATGACCGCGATTTACTGTGTATAACATATGTTTTAATACTACGTTGTCAGGGACTCACGACTGTTTGAAGTGCGAGCAACGGCAGTGTTTCATTGCTGTGGGATTTTGCCTGGCAAACGTTCGCCCTAAAATATCCAATGACGTCTGATTAACAAAACTGCGACGTGGCGTGTGGGAGGCTCCACCAAGTATGTTCAATGCTAGTGCTTCATATCGGCAAAGAGTTCAGCATCTGGAGTTACAGACCACAACGCTGTATGCACACAGAATATATTATTTGAGCCCGTGTTTTTTCAACAGCATCCTCAAACGCTTTATGTAAATATGTTTAAAGTAATCCTGTTCCCCTGGCAAATACTTCCTCACCTCTGTACTACTTTTCCTCCTTTCATCGGGCATAAACCTTTACATTTAATTTTGGTTTATTTACCTGCAGCTTTTCCGATGGTAATCTATGTAGTTTCCAACGGCCCATGGAAGTAATTACACTTCTATATAACTTGCCTAATTAACGAAATAAAATAATTGCAATCTTAACAGTGTGAGACATCTGTATACTCATGGTCTTGAAATACAACAAGGACGGGTAAATTAAAGGCCACACAAGCTTATAAGTAAAATAGGGATCCATGTGTTCATTGTGTAAGAATGCATGTAGGTAATGACAAGCGTGGACTTTTTAATTTAATTTCCAAAGGTAACGCCGTATTTGTGCTTGAGTTCGTGTGGCGTATGAAAAGTAAAATGAAAGCTTCCTATTGGGTAATGCACGTTCGTGGATTGAGTTACATCATCCGTATATGTAGAGACGAGGACTTTATTTAGTGGCGAGTCACAACCAACTCTATACAGTGTAGTGAAACGGAAATTTGTGAATTTGTAGAGTGAAAGCTTGCCCGGTGAATACCCACTCCGTCATGGAACACTGCCGTCGAACTATTTGCTAACGCTATGTAAACTCTCATCACCCAGCTAGCAGCACAAAGAGATTTGGCAGTGGTTCGGCTTTATCATTAAAAATTTACCCAGCTTTTGAAGGTATTTAATGGGAATTTTGTAGGTATCCCGCGTTTCACAATATATTGGCATTTTTACTTAGAATGGATCAATTCAGTAATAAGAATCAATTGCAATCATCACCTCCACGACCGATTCAGTGCGGGTACCTGGACCGGTGGTCTGCACAACCCGAACAAGTATATCACAGCAGAAAAAGCCAAAATGCATTACTTTGAAAATGTTACTCAGTCGTACAATTCTTCAACCGCTTGCATGAAACTTTTATACTTTCGACCGGCTTCAATGAATAATGGCGGAACCTGACAATGCCTTTCAGTCGACCCTTGCGAGAATTTATGCCCCATTTGACTGCCAATTTGGGGGGAAATCGGTTTGTATGATGCATTGCCAACTACACATTACCGTTCAAGTGGATGGACGGCATTTACCCAGGGCGTGGTGGATTTTCATCTGGCAACCGTTCTCCCTATAAGGAGCCACGAATGTTGATATAATAACACTGCGACGTGGCGGAGGCTATTCACCACTGAAGAACTTCATTGCCCACTGTCTTACACTGACCGTCATCAGGCGTATACATACCACCTCTGCTAACCAACTTATGACGTGGCGAAGTCAACTGATTTTGATATGTCGAATGCCTTTATGGAGCCACTACATTCTTAACCTTCCACGGAAAGCAGTTATACCGAAATATTTCATTGGCTGCTGTGTCGTCGATCCCCTAGATGACAACACGGCGAAAGGCAGCCGAAATTTGGCTGTTGCCACAATCGTTATACCCCGGATTTTTCGATGTACCAGAGTCATTATATTCCTTGCTCAATCTATTAACTGACCGAAGGCTCAGTCGTATAAACTGCGAACATTTTGGCTGTACCAGTTTTAGACAAAGAGTTATGCTATTCAATGCAGCTACGCTTGTGCGCATAGTTGCCCACACTCTCAAACGTGTGCCTTGTTCTAGCGAGCATATATATACTCAAATAAATGAGTGGTATATATCCCGAAAGGCCGTGAAAGGAAGGTGAAGACCTTCGGTCATAACTATGCAGAAGTGCATGTACAAAAGTTTATACAAAAATTGCCGTAAAGCGTACAAGACTTTAAAACGGAACAAGGTTCCACACGTTACACAAGCTATGTAGAAAGTTATTGTCCGCTGGTCCTCAAGGTCACGTAAACGTCGCACCATAAGAATTCAAATAAAATATTACCTGAACTCTAGGCGTCATCAAACACGCAGTTGTCTGGACTGCTATCGTTTAAATAACACCTTTCATTTCTTCGTTTCTGTGAAATGTTTGATCGGATTTCCATACTTGTTCCGATAACGGCTTGTCCTATTCAAAGTTTAATTGGTTTTTTCCATTCATCGCTTTAATCCAATCGTAGAACTCGGGGATTGCCAAGTAAAAACAAACAGAGCACTGAGGAAAATTAATAGAGTGTATCAGTTGCTCGAGTTTCGGCGCAATACGGAAAGAAAATTTTCGATAATTATAATTTTTTATCAACCGCACCATTTAGCTACAGTTAGCGCCCCAATCTAATAGTTTGGCAAAAATCATTAAAAACTTTGCTGCTAAAAATCTCCTTTTCTACATAATGCACTAATATGATTACTTTACTTTCCTCGCTAGCGCGTCTTCTGTGTATACGCGAAACACGTCCTCACAAACTAACCTACATGTCTTCAGTTTTGCCCGCCTAATAAGTAAAACCTAAGTAGTTTTGCTTAATTGCTTTAATTATCTAGTTGATTTATAATTGATATATATTGGTTTCTATTTTGATCTAAGATTAAGATGCAGATCCAGTTTAAAATATATACTTGAAAAGTCGCTGGTTTTCTTGATTTGTTCCTATGGTAATGTTGGGATCTACAAATAACTCCCTAGCGTCGAGTGTATCTTTTCAGATTAGATAACTGAGGCATCAAACCAGATAGCTGCCGTCAAAGCCTGATTCAAATACGTTATCATCTGCGTCACAGATGTGAAGCATGCGTTTCACGTTTTCAATTTTATTTATTTTTTATTCTTCGAACTACGGGTATCAAGTATGACGTTCCTGTTACTTCCGAAGTTTGGGTCCGGCACGCAAACCAGCTGCAACCTTGTTCATTTATGGACGCTTCGCCGATGCGCAGCACGTCGCCGTTCGATTTACTTCTCAACACGTTCCCGAGCAGCCAAGGGGACACCAAATCTAAAAAGGAAACTTCAACTCCTACCACCATACCTCAGTTAGCACTTAGTCGATGGAAGAACCGACGCGTAAAGACAGTTGTGCAGTTGCAGGTAAACACCAATCTAAAGAGGCTTCGTTCAAAAGGGTGAGAGGTTGGGGGACGCTGCCTCTAGCGCAATTGGCCTTATGCAGCTTCCAGCTAAATGATACCAAGAAGCTCCCTTTCTCTCATAATCGTGACTTTGGTCCTACCACTGACAGTGGTTCTCAGTTGGTTTCATGGTCATTGTATAGGTGGATACTTTAAACTAATAAAATCATTCCCTTGGACCCACCTTTGGTCTACTGGCAAAAGCGTGTCCTTATTGATTTCTTTCGACTTCTATTTTGAGTGGTGCGTATGGGAATTCAGGTCAGTACGCTCAGAATTACTGGAAGGTCAAAACAGTCATTTTCAAGCAAGTTGTTCAGCAAGTCAACTGAATTATTTTTCCAGCACACTGGATGCATTAGGCGGGGGCGGAGGGGTAGCTAAACCACATATAGGCCAACCTGCCCAGTTAAAATGCGGTAAGGTACAGGTCATTTCAATGTCTTCGGCGATTGCATAACTGCATCGTTAAAGTAGGGAAGCGCTCAGGATAGAGCGGTCTAGGTTAACTCACATCATCCACTTACAATACCATGGCAAGCCCTATTTTATCTAGGAGGAGGCAGGGAAACAAGCCTAGACGCGGCACTTTAGAATGAGCCAAACGCGAGTTACAAAGTGCTTGACATATCAGCTGTTAAAATATAGAACGAAAATCGGATCAACCACAACACGCTGGAGGCTATGCTAAAAGCCTTCTAACAGTTCTCCCCAGCATGAAGCTTGGACGACGTTGTAACACGTATGGAGTTTAACTGCTTTCTATCACCAAACATGCAGCACCGCATAATTTGCCCGGGTTAAAGGCAACAATCACAAGCTAGAGCATTCCGAGAGTCTATGCAGAGCCCTCTGAATGAGAGCAGGACCCCAATGGACATTCATTAACCTGCAGGGATTTACATCATTAGGTAATAATTACGATGGCAGCTAAAGTGCTGTAACTACGTCATTTACGTAGACTGCGCGCAAGAACTGTCCAAGTACTGATCCTTTCGGAAAGACGCTAAAGACAGCTAATAAAGACGAAAGACTGTAACCAACGCGTAAACACTGGCTAGTCGAACAATCTCTTCGTTATGCTAGCTGGATCACCACCATCATTATACACGTTAGCTAGAGGTGTAAAACACAGCTTCTGCTCCAAAAAACGTAAAAAATGTAAAATGAGTACAACAGTTGCAGGTCAACTGAGCTTCTACCAACGGAGAGGCACTGTTTCGGGACGCTGCCAGCCAGCTGCTAGGCAACAAAAATCTGACATCGTGGTTGGAGAGCAGACTAAAAGTGATGGGCAGGACAACATAACTAACTGCTGGAACGCCACTGAGGTGGGCTCCTAACCATATCAGCAGGTGTATCTAGCCATACGTGATCATCGTCTGTTGGGTCTTAACCAGGGAGCGGTGGCGTTCAAACCGGGGCCTGCTTCAAACTGAGGGCCTTAGTTTCATTCGACCAAGGCACCGCCTTTTTACCTCTCGTCCTTTTCTATCCACCCTCCCGGCGAACAAACGACGTAAGTCACAGGAGCCGGTGGGCTGGCACGAGCACCACCTAACCGTGCCGTCGGAACCCGGTTTGTGAAATGAAGGCGTTGCCTGGTACAGTTCATTTTCCTGTGCGTAACCAAGGCGTCTATCAAGCTAGCTGCTCAGGCGGTGTTCCCACCAGATGTGAGCCAAATTTCGAAGGCACAGGCCGTCGAAAGCAACTAGCCTCTTTATGTTCCTTTATCAAAGTGGCCAGGTTTCGCGACCGTATGGTAAGGTCGAACATACCGCTGCACCGTACACTCTACCCTTCAGAGCAATAGTGATGGCGCGCCGCTACCATAAGTGGCAAAGACTATTGAAAGCACCTCGAGTTTTCGCTTTACGGTACATGAACATATCTTAGGTTCCAATGGTGCTGTTACAAGTTCCCAGATAGTCGAATTTTTTGAACGACTACTAGCTGATCCCTACTAAGGGTCAGGGCAGGAAGCGTTCACCGCCAAGGTTGGAGGAAAGCTTTGCACTGCGAGGGTGCACAGCAAAGTCTGAAACGGTTGACGGACATTGCTAATATGCCCAATGCAGCTTGGCACCTATGCGAGTTGTCAAATATGAGGGCAAAACCTTCTGCATACTCTAAGACAAGAAGCCCTTCTTCTTGGAGTAGCTTTACACTTCCAATTTGGGTACTGTAAATACAATCTCCATTACGTGGCACTAGCGAATTCGGTGAAAAGTTGACAACCGACATGTCTTACACCGCTACAGCTATTGAAGAATGGCGACAGCTTGCATAAGCCCTCAATCTGCCCGTAGTACGCGCGTTTAATGCTCGGATAATAGTTACATATTTCATGAGCACACCTTTCCGAAGTAGACATACACCTAGTGCAACAAGACACCGAATCGAAGACACATTGGATTTAGAGGATTCCAACAACACTGGGCCGCCAATGTGTATCGTTGCTTTAACAACTGACGCATCCTGAGCATGCCTGATTTGGTGTGTCTATAAATTTGAGAATAAAATATTTATTTATTTATTTAAGATAGTCTATGCAAGAACGACTTCGACGAAACCAGGTTTGCTCCTCCCGAATCTGAATTTTACGAGCGACAGTCGGCCTGTGCATGATTACAGAGGCAAGTAATTTTTTGGTGATGGGGATCAGCCTATCGCCTCTGTGGATTTTGCATTACAAACGCCAGCCTCCGTTGAAAATCATTAATAAATAAATAAATATTTTATTCTAGACTGTGTGAGGCACGCCCATGGAGGCATGTTCGGGTAGGCGAAACGCTACAGACATATTACGGCAACTGTAAGAGTGGTAATAGCCAATTGTTCAAATTTCCATGATTGTAACTGTACAGTGGTGAATCTGCGAAACAATAATTTGGCTACCGTGAGATCGGGACCCGTTTATTAAGACATAATCGGTCTGCCATATATTGCAGTCATACCTCGGCTAATCATAGATCAAGAATCCTGCATGATACGTTGGAAGATAACTGAAGAGCAGGCTCGAGAGAGATATGACGGTACCGTGAGTTCGTGCATAAGTAAAGCTAGCATAAGCCAGATGGGAAAATTTCCTGTTCCCGCAGTTTCAGTGGCATCCTGCGTAAATCATCAACTAAAGTAAGTTCCCCAGTTTGGAGGAGAACTAGGTAAAGACCATCTGGTCCTGTGGCTGCTTTTAACTTTAGCAGTAGAATTACATTTGCGACCTCCGAGCGCCAGAGCAGATTCAAATGGTTAGCCCAGGCAGCAAGGCAAGCCCGGACCGGAGAGGCATCTAACAATCCCGGCCGATTAAATGGCTTTTCAAAGTGCTCAGCCCAACGTTCCAGCTTTTTTGCCAAATTGTGGAAGAGCCGTCCGCTCTCGTCACGAATGGTTCCACTAACACTATATAGCCTGCTGTCCGTTTCTCGTACCAGAGGGAATAAAGTTCAATGGTTACTGAGGTCAGCAGCTTCTTTCATCTCCGAGGCACGACGAGACAGCCACACTGAGAATCCCTCTTCAGCCTAGCACGTAGTTTTGTTCTGAGGTCTTTGCTAGTCTCCTTATGTTCACTACCAGCCGGAATATGCCGGCGAGCGTTGCTAATCTCCAGAGACAGCACGGAACCTAAGTTCTGTGCTGGCCAGTGGATTTACGACCTGTGAATTTGCTTGCTGCTAGCAACATCTGGTGAACATGCAGCCAGTGACCTTTAGCTGTATTCAGTGAGCGCTTGCTTAAACGGAGCGGCGGCGTACTTCTACACGCATATAGTGTATCTGGCTTTACCATTTTGCTGGCGTCTGCGACCAGTGGGTTGTTGAGAGTCTGCCCAACCGCATCCGCAGGTTAGCACCTACAAGTGCATGGGCGGCTTCCAGACGTCTGCTCTAAATCGAGCCACAGTTCTGAACGCAGCCTCTCCATCGATAACTGATTACAATGTGCTCGATTTGTGTCCAAGCTGGTTCAAGGCTGGTATGCGTACTGTCAACCTTTGGTGGGTGTTTGGTCGAAGTTAGTGCTCACAGGAAATAAACGGTCAACTTCACAAAAATGAAGTAACTGTTCACTGTTCATTTGGGAGTCCAGCTCTCACACCGGCATTTCCCGGCTCGTTCTACATCAGTACTAGCCCCCTCCCACCCTACCTTGACTGGAGTATCTACCCGCCGCTGCGCCTTAGCCTCTTTTGCTCTGATATCCTCAGCAGCCTTAATGTAGATGGCATTCCGTCCATTCTATGCCCCTGATTTAGGTAACCTTTCTTAACTTTCTAGCCATCATTCCTACCTCATCTGGTCAGCACACAACGGCTCTTTAGTCTCTCATTTCTAGGTGTTCCGTTGGCTTTTACGCGCTGCTACGACTGCGACACTTGCTCATGCAACAGCCCAGCTATCTCATTGGCTTTTCCTGGCTCAGTCTACCTTGGCATTATTCTCTTAGCACCCAAGCATGAATTGTGTCCCTGCGCGACGCTGCGATTATGCCTCATACGCTGTGACCTCCTCAGAAACCTTAATATATGTTTTCGTTACGAACGTTCGTTGTTCTTCAGTTGATCAATTTTAGCTCTCTGTTATCTCGATTAATCATTTCTCCTCTACTCACTACATGACCGCTTCTTAGCCACTTGTTTGTGAATGTTTTGTTTTTGTCTAGTATTAACGTTTTCGTCACTTTCTCAAGTAAGTGAATAGCACTTTTACTGGCTGTACCCAGGGTAGTGGGCCGTAGCACTATTCTATTAACCCATAGTGTAGTCTATATATGTTTTTTATCAGAAATTGTTTACATCGCGCTTGAGTTTCTTCGATTTGCTGTTTTACCACCAATTGCTCTCTGAATCTCTCAGTCGCAAGCTATTTGTAGTTATGCTCAATTATACTTCGCTTTCTATTAAATTAGGCTGGCTACCTTCTGTTTAATCACCATCCAATCGCCGCCGGTCTTCAAACTCTTCTTCCTCACTTCACAAGCAAAAGTTGTATCATAGCAAACTTATACCACGTGGATTGCTTACTTGTACATTACTCTTCTTATTAGGTTGATGACAGTAATCTATTTAAAGGGCCGTAGCTTGTTGTAGCACGTTTAAAAAACGCTTTCAGCATAACCATTTTTGCGCATTGCACATCCCACCTCATGTTGCATAAAACTCTGAATGTTATAACCTACGGCTTTAAAAATGCATGATTCCATGTCTGTTCTTTGCGGTTTTTACTCAGTTGTCCTTCACTTCCCTTATTCTTCGGGGTCCGGAACTGCTTTTGGATCTTAGATTGAACTGAGGAACCTCAATATCACCCGAAACGAACGAATTACCGACGCGGACCTAGTTGGACCATGGCAGTATACCAAAAGGACTCAACTGCACTCACCATGACTACCGTTTTTAAGTGTGGATATCTGGACACCTGGTCTTCACGGTTCCAAACGTATACCTAATCTGGAAAAATCAGACACCAGAAACTTGAAATTTTTACCTGGACACTTAATAACACGACTGTACGTGACTCATCCATCCTCGACTGGCATCAGCCATTATGGCGCCCTGACCAAGCTACCTGATCAGCCAACAGCGAATTGGTAGTCATTCGACTGCGAATAACCGCGTGCGAAATCAATCGGCAAGCTGCTTTGCCGGTTGTACATTGGTGTTCAAATGGCTTTAGGCATTGGGTATTTGCGTGACCAGCCTTCTCCTTATACAATGCTACAAATGTCCGTTTAACACAGCGCTGTGGCTGATGTGCTTCGCTACCGAATAAAGTCACTGCACACAACTACCCACTAGCAGGTCGACTAGAGTCTTATTTCAATCTTTTCTTGACACAGGCAAGCATATAATACTTCCTGCCTTCATCTAGTGTTTTCACTACTTATAGTGCCTTCACCTTTTACGCTGCGCAGACTTTAATCTATAGTATCGTCAAACATTGACGCATCATAGACACAAAATGTTTAATTCGTGACCTACCAATCGGGCACAGCCATTCGTACAAAACAGGACAGGACCCAGGAAGGCAATAGGCACGCGCCTATCGCATAAGCCAACGGAAATATGGGAAGCAATTTGACTGCAAATACACGAGCGAATAAACGTTGAACAAAAAGCATAGCCGATTACAACTTGCCATTCAATGGATCGGCTGCAGTTTTCAAGGCGTGGTGGGTTTTCGCCTGGCAAGCATTCTTCCTATAAAAAGCCACAAATGACCGTTTACAAACACTGCAACGTGGCGAATGTGGCTTGCAACGGATTAAACTCACAGCCCAAAACTTCTCACTAGTAGGTCAGCTAGCGTCGTCATTTAGATACTTTCCTTACCATGGAGCTTCTACATCTGCACATACTGTCGTCTCTTTACATTCTATGATCTCAGCGTTGATCTTTGCGTTACGTACGCATGGACGCAATATATTGTCCTACCTCTCCCGCTTGTGCAATTCAATTCTCTTCTAATGGATCATTTAAGATTCTTAATCTATTATTAGCTGAGGTATGACTGCAACATATGGCAGACCAAGTATGCCCTAACAAGCGGGTCCCGATCTCACGGTAGTCCAATTACTGTTTCACATTTTCACCATTTTACATTTCCAACCATAAAAGCATTAACCATTTTCTACTGTTGCTGTTACAATTGCCATAAAATGTCTGCAGTTTTGCAACTACCTGATCACGTCTCCATGGACGTGCCTCGCGTATTCGAGCATAAAAGTTTTATTTTATTTTGTTCCTCATGCTTACTCCTTCAATTTTCGCAGCATGTACAAAGCTGGCCACTGCCCTTTACATACATGGCCATGTGCCTGTTACGAAACCTAACTACCTGTAAATTTTGCTCATGCTTGCTTTCGTGTGCCTCAAAAATTCCAAAATAAACTATTTATTTATTTATCATTACGGTAGCCTACACCCGGTTGACCGTCCAGGTGCAGTTCTTCAGTAGACAACTTTTAACTTGTGCGTTCGAATCTCTTGCCAGCACAGCAGGATCACTGCTTCTTCTGTGAAAAAGAAACAGGCTGCCGGCGGTAGAAAGCGGTTTTTACCGAAGCATATCAAGATTTTGAGTGCTCGTAGGCAGTGACGGTGAATACACACCTATTAGTCCAGCGCGACTTCAAGGCTGGGTTGTTCGGGTTTAACTTGTTCCTGCAAATAGTTTGGCAGCAAAGTTTTAGGACGTGGTGGGTGTTCGCCTGGCAAGCGTTCTCCCTAGGTAAGTTACATATGTTTGCTAATCAACACTGTGACGCGGCGGATATGATTCGCTACTAAATACAGTCACTTCCCAAGCTTATGCTGACTAGCCTATCATATCCTCAGATATCAATCATTGTTCTTGACCCTGGCGACGCTATCAAACTCATACAAAAGCACAGAAATACATTTACAAACACAAGCAACACATGCCTACATATCTACATTAATGGCTTTACATATATGGTAAGCATATTATACTATTACAGATTTCTTGAGAAGTTGTTATATTATTGCTATGAGCAGGTCTTCACTAGCTACCTACCGTAACCGACGGTAAAGCTTTATATATTTATTTATAGAAGCGGAACCAAGTGTTCCATAAAACTACAACTTTGGCGAGGGTAGTAAATAAAGAACCGAGTCGACGTCCTTAGCGAAGTTAGCATACAAAACGGCAACTGCATGTTTACTATCAGCGGTCTCAGTTCAGCCCTCTCAGGCTACCAATAAGATGGATACAAAAAAATACGTTGCAAAATCCTTGTTGATCTAGACCAAGGAAGTTACACTTATTCAAGTGGTGCTCCATTTAAGCCACCCAATTTTTCATGCACTTTGACCAACCCCTTAGTCAAACTGATAGTTTAATGGTTAGTCGGTAAGTTATTGCCACCGCATTTATGAATCTGGCAGAACGCAGCTTCCGTGTATGCTGGTGGTCAGAAGCAGCCCTTGAGCAACGTTATGAATACACAAGTCAATTGCCTACTTAAATGGGACGCAACTTGACTGCAAATAACCGAGCATAAGGTCAACAAGAAGCATAGCCAGTTACAACTTGACATCCAATGGATTGGCGGCAGGGTTTCAGGACTTGGTGGGTTTTTGTCTGGCAAGTGTTCTCCCTATAAAAAGCCACAAATGTCCGTTTCACAACACTGCAACGTGGCGAATGTGACTCGACTCCGAATAAAGTCACAGCCCATAACCTCACACTGGCAGGTCAACTAGCGTTACCATCCTAGATAGCTTGGTTACACTGGAACTTCTACATCTGCATATACGGTCGTCTCCTCTTTCCTCGACTCCACGCATCTACTGTCGTCTTTTAACTTTCCACGATATCACCGTTGACCTTTGCGTTACTCATGCACGAACTCACGGTATTGCCATATCTCTCTCTAGCCTGCTCTTCAATTACCTTCCAATCGATCGTGCAGGATTCTCGATCTATTATTAGCTGAGGTATGGCTGCAATATGTGGCAGACCGATTATGTCCTAACACACGGGTCCCGATCTCACGACAGCCAAATTATTATTTCGTATTTTCACTACGGTACAGATACAATCATGGAAATCTGAACAATTTTCTACTATCACTCTTACCGTTGCCATAATATATCTGCAGAGCTGTACCTACCTGAGCATACCTCCATGGGCGTGCCTCGCATGTTCGAAAATATAATATTTATTTAGTTAGTTAGGTCCGTTGGCCATTCGTGTAGCAGTTTAGGATAAACAGTATATGGTCCAGAACTTGTACCTGGGTTTAACTACTTCAGCAGCCTGAGAACCTGAGACACTGTGACACTAATCTCAACCGTACAAGTGACTATAGAGACTAGTTCCATGCACGTATTAATTGCTTCTAGGACAGTGACGCTGGATTAATTCTCAGCGGGCACACTCGTCTCGTCAGTCGATATATGCATGGGACCCACTTGTTTGAAGCAAAGCTGAAATAGTATTTTCCTCTACCTGGTCGCTTAAGCCAGACAAAAAGCTAGAACCTGGTCGAAGCAAAGGCAGCTATGCTCTTCATGTACTAGGTCGGAACAGCCTAAGATGTAAATCGCATTTATTATGAACCACCAGCCACCTGTCAAACGTGCTGGTTAGCGGAGCTGCTCGCTAGGCTTTCCATCATCTAGGTCGCTTCTTCAGTAGGTGGTTTACAACGGAAGATATTTACGAAGGCCAAGTCTTTGAAGATGCCGCTAGCTTCCATTAACTTTAACTCAACATCCCAGTCCTTGCTAGATTCTCTTTGCAACCGTGCCTCTCATTCCTAAACCTTTTGTACCAGTTCGGTCTCTGAGGCTCCAAACGCCATAGGTCGCCAACTTTTGCATCTCTTCTTTTGCGCATCGGCTGCCAAAGACTAAGGCTCTCATTGGTAGAAGTAACAGCCTCATGCCACCCGTCTCCGTCTCACTTATTTCCAGTATGCTTGGTCCCCTACCGAAATTGAAATTTCCTGGCTCTGATTGTGTTTTGCCTCTCGATTCCACTATCAAGCTTTTGAGCTCACATTAACGTCTCCGTCTCTCATTCGGCACCTCTTTTGGTCCATATAGCAACACTTTAATAGTAGTCTAGTACCCAGAGTGCCAGCGCAAAATCTCAGTCCTCGCTAGATTCCCTTGGCTACTGTGCCTCACGTTCTTAAACCTTTTGGACGAGTTCCGTCTCTGAGGCTCCAAATGTCCATAGGTCCCCAAGCAACGCCTCTCTTCTTTTGCGCTTCGGCTGCCATACTCTTTGTAGTGTTCACATCCCCGTCTATCGGACAGATGTCTTTCTTATTCCACCAGCACCAGATTCAGCGCACTTGAACTTTTCGGGTCTCATCCACCTCTATGTTTAACCACACTCTAATGTATACTTGTTCGGCACGTCTTCCGGTCAATATGGCAACTCTGCGAGTGAACACTTGGCATTTGACGGTGCTGTCTGTAGTATTCCCTTACCATGGGTCACTTCCGGAGCTGGCAGTACTGACGTTTTCCCTCTACAGCGGTTGCAATTATTGCCGTCTGTTCTTTCTCTTGTATTCAACACTTTACACCTAGCAGCCTATGCCGGGTCTAATAAAGCGCGCCGCTCCTGTATATTAATTAAGCAGACTGCCAGCAACTCACTAATTGGTGAGTTATAACTAGTAGTCTATTTGACTTCAACGTTCAACCGTGGATTTTCACCTTATTGGCACACCTAGCATTTTGGGACGGCTGCTCACACTACTGATATTCATGGTCCCTTTCAGCGCTGGCTCTACAGCCATTTTCTCACTACAGCCATGGTATCCAAGTCATTCTCGCGCCTGTTTTTAACAGGGAAGGCCTATCAGCAGGCATTTCTTTTCTCATAATTAACCCGACTCCCAGTATCGCCCTTTCCTGTCGTCTACTTGACTTGTTTGTCGCACTGTAGAAGTCCCAATTTTATTCCGCTTTTCTTAGTCCATTAATGTCTGTCTTTGCATCCGTATTCTTGCTACTGCGTTAGTATCCAAATCCCATTCTCATCAAAACTTAGACCCTCCTTCTCACCTCTTCACCCAGCTGTTTCTCTAGCATCCGATTACTGAACATGTTACGTTCTTAGTTTTATGGGTCTCAAACCGGGCGTAGTAACTCCACTGACCCTCATACATGCTCCACCACCGTCAACCCATCGCTCAACATATCTTAAGCGCATCTTAAACTACTCATTAGGTTCTTCCGATTCTCTCAACTCATTTACCGGTCAACATCGCATGATACTCACGGTTTCCACATAGGTCAACTTTTGCGTACGCTAGGCCACTTTGGACAGCATTTTTCTCTCACATTCAGCAAATAGCGGGTCTCGTGCTTGCACACAAAACTACGGATATGATAGATAACATATTCGGTCATTCCATTGCTTTCAACCAGCACAACGGTACCATAAATTTTATATTTATACATTAGCATGGTCCTGTTCAATTTCCTTGGCAGTCTGCTCGGTCCGTTTTCATTTTCTCCCTTGTTCTAAAGGATAACATTACCTGCACGGAACACCTCTGATGACATACCTGCGACGCTCCTCTGGAAACGGAATCAATACAGAACAAAGAAGTCACCCACACTTCGCATTCCTGACACAGTAGGAACCCAGCATATTAATAACATCAATACAAGTCACTTGCCTCGTCCAAGTTCAACAGCTCCAACCACTTGCTGTCGACTCCGATGCAGACTACACAACCATGGGAAAAATTTGGCGAAACCTGACTGCGGATATCCACGAGGTTAATCGGGCAGATGCAATCTTTTCCATATCATAACACGAGCCGGCAGTGTTCCACGACGTGGTGGGTCTTCGCCTGGCAAGCGTTTTCCATACCAGAGGCTACAAATGTCTGCTTAACAACAATGCGACGTGGCGGATGTGACTCGCCGCTCAATAAAGTCACCGCTCCTAACACACATTGGCACGTTGACCGATACCACATTTACAAATTCTGTGCATATATCCGCGCTCGCACAAACAAGCCTACATATTTGCCTAGTTAAGTGCCAACATTCCTAAATATTTTTGCAGCTTTTTCTTCACGCTTCACTCACCTGCCCAGCACTGTGTACACAACCTCAGCGGACTAGTTCCTTATCAACATACTCCACATTGTGATCATATTCGTATCTCTATATCTCGCATTCTGTGGCATAGACTTCGTACAACCGTTGTGCAATATGGCCCACACTACTGACTCCAACCGTACTATTCCCGCTCTTGGTGCTGCTGATCGTGCTATCATGTACAACATTGCAATATGCTGATCATGCCCAAAATGCGTGGCTCGTTTTGTAGAGAAGAAAATTTATTTTTATATTTTAGTTAGTTATTAGTTAAGAGTAGGACTGGTTACATGCTAGAGTTACTACCTATTCGCTCCAAGGCAAATCCCAGCAAAGCCCTAGGTTCCTCTGACGTAGAGCGAAACCCCTTAGCAGCCGGGGTTGAGGATTCGTTGCCCATGGAACCCTTCCCCTGGCTGCTGGGCTTGCTGCAGGCAACGCCATAAAACCACGGTAAGGAAAGCTTCGTCACGCAAACTCCAAACTAACTAGGGGCATTATGCACATGCCCATTAAGTAGGACAGCAGAGGATTCAGAGGTTTATCCGAAAAATTCTGCTGTCAGTGTAGTCATCGCCACGATATGTTTATTCAAATTGCTGTAACCTCAATACCGCTTTTTTCATGATTTCGATCAGCCTATACAATGGTGAAGGCACCGTAGTTACCCTCATCAGGAGGGGTTGCACCTCCTGCTTGGGCATCACTATCGCGCACAAACGGTTTGAGTGTGGTTGCCTTTGGGGCCTTTCTGACCTTTCAAGTTTAGTCTTCTTTGGCGTATGGGCTCTTGGTTCCCCTTCAGTTTGTGCACAGCCAAATGTGCCGTCCGACCTATAAGTAAATTTCCAGCAACTTGGCTGAAGTGCTGGTTAGGCTAGGCACGTTTTCAGGCGGCTAAGGGATAAAAGCTTTGACCAACAGTAGTGGTGCGTTCTTCTGCGGAGTCTAAAGTAAAACCCACGGGCAGCTGGGCAAGGCTAGTGAGCCAAACTGACTTCTTCACAACATACCTCAACCAAGATGCCAGTGTGATAAATTCAGCATTAGTAAAAGCCAGCGTTTGTTATTAAGAACAGCATTCTGCACAAACAAAAATTTTACTTATGGCGCTAAAATATTCACTAGGCATTTATATTTGGCTAAATGTAATACCTTATTCACTGTTTCATATCCTGTTCATGGTAGTTCAAACCATATGGATTAATTTCTCACGGGAAACCGAAAAACGGTTATGGAATTTGTCGGAATCCTTGTAGCTTTGCGTGCTGGCAGGACAGTTTGCAAAGCTGAAGCATAAGCTCGCTTTAGACGACAGTAGTTAGTATTAGACGGCCATGAAACCGGTGCAGCATACGTTCAAGTGCAATGGGATCGGAACAATAGAATTATTCCAGCAGTCTTTCTTGTTCAGCGGGTACTTGAATCAGGAGTTAAAGAATGACAGAAATACAAATAGACCTAAGGCAAGCACCGCAGGAAACCCTGTTTAACCAAGTACTGCCAAGGAACCTGTTCTATCAGTCCCGGCTAAGATGGCTACGTGAAGGTTGCAAGTGGAAAAGTAAAGGGCTATCCAAGTAGCAGCCTAAGTTACTTTGTCATTAAAAAATAACTGAAGGGTAAAGAGTAGCCATTTAGGAAAGTTAAGGTTTGGTGTTGCACTTAAGAGCATCGAGCTGACACACAAAGTCCCTAACCATACGTTCCCTAACAGCATGATCTAGAGTCAAATTTCAGCTTGGTATAACGGCGCGACGCGCGAGTTATCCTCCTTAGCTAAGATAATCCGCGGTTTGTGCAGCTTCAATGGGTGCCTGTAAAGATTCGATAAATTAGCTGGCCTAAATAGCCCTGAGAAGTGCATCCAAGCTTACTTGTCAAAATACGGTGAAAATCATGTCCGCATTTAGCCCTCGGTATTACAATAAATAAATAAACAAATAAATAAATAAAGGTAGGTTACTGGGCTGGGGAGAGGAGCTGCGCCGCAAGGGGTCAAGACAACTTCCTACACAAAGTACATACCTCGCAGGATAGTGAGCATTTTGGGAGCTATTGCTCCGTTGCACACGACCACCGTTTTATATTTCAGATCCATGAAATTTACAATGTTTTTGCAGCCTTTGACACTTTTATAGCGGTCAACTTTTAAACGTGTTTGCCGCGCCTTACGACCTGCGCACACCGGGATATTCATCTGGTTTCGGCTGCCGATCTTTGTTTGCCGCTAATAATAAATAAATTGAATGTACCCCCAAAGTAAACAAGCATTTGGGTTACGTTTGCCCTCGTATATCCTGACCTAACCTAGTACCTGTCCGTAGCAAACTCACCAAGTCCACGTTGTCTCTGATAAGACATAGGTGGCAAGACTGGGTGCAGTATTCAAAGTAGGGTCGCGCACACGTCGAGGATGGCTTCACAAGCATCTTGAACGTTAGGACTTTGAAGGTGCCGCATATAAACCATACCTTAACGAACCCACTACAAACCCTCTTCTTCCGATTTTCGCAAGAGTCAAGCGCTGAAAAGTGGATGACATTGACGTGGCTCACGAAAAGCAAGGTTCCGATACCGAGCCCTTCTAACCGCCACTTAAAACTAGATTGCGCATCGATCCACCTAACCTACGTCACATTTGATGCTGAGAAACATGACAAGTGCTGGCCGACCATATGTGTGTCTTGCACCAACAACTGCCGGTAGGGGAATATGTAGTCGATACAGCCTTGATCTCGACAAAAAGCGGCTTGCTCATTACGAACCCAGCTTTCAAGAGCAACAGTTAGTCTGTGAAGGATTACAGGGGCGAGGTTTTTGAAACCGACGTGGTTTAGACTGGTTCCTCTATGGTTGCTTCATTCCGAGCTCATGCCTGCTTTGAAGATCGAGACAATAACGGAGTGGCTCCAGTCGAGTGTGCTGCTTTCCTGCGCCTACCTTTTTAACATTACTCCGTGTATATATTCAACAAGGTCAAGGGTCCTGACTTTAAAGAGGGCTGAATGTAGGTCATCTGATCCCACGGCTACATTCAACTTCAGCAGACCGATTTCAAGTCTGATTTGAACGAAACAGCGGATTCAGTGAGAGAGCCAAAGGGACAAAGCAAGCACTGGATGGTAAGCAATCTAAAAATTCAGGCCGATCAAATGCTTTCCAAAGGTTTAGCCTAACGCTCCGTGTAATTTGGCCCATAGATAAGATGTCTATATTATGCATACATAGGTTCACTTAAACTAGTTCGCTGGGTGCCCGTTTCCTCTACCCGACGGTATAAATTCCGATATTCAAGAAGTATAGCGGCCACTTCCAGCTTTGACGCACGGTAAGAACACTTGTATTCCTTATCCCACTTTAGGCTAGCACGTTGTTTGTCCTAAGGTTAATGCACGTTTCCTTGTGTTCGTTACTTGCCGGCACGTGCCGGCGAGCATTGTTTAGTTCCAGACAGCGAAGGGACCCAATGTCTGGGTTGACCATTATATTTACCACCCGAGGATTAACCTGCTGCTAGTATGGTCGGTTGAACATGCGACCAGTGACCTTCATCTGTATTCAGTGAACGCTTGCTCAAACCAAACGCCAGCGTACATTGACGCGCGATCTGTGTATCTAGCTTCACCGCTTGGCTGGTGTCTGCTCTTACATAGTCGTCGGGGGCTTCGGTCAACCGCACGCACAGAGCAGAACAGGCATTGCATGGCCAATGTTTACACATATTTTCTAAATCCAGCAAGTCCTGGACGCAGCCTATCCAGCCATAACAGATCTCGCGGTGCTCGCTTTTCGTCGAAGGGTAGTTTGATGCTGGTGAGCGCCAAGTCACCCAAGGCAGGTGCTGCGTCGGAATTAGTGCAGGCAAGAAATAAGGGGCATCGTAACACAAATAAAGTAACCGCGCACTGTTATCAGTACTTGAGCCTACACCGTGTTGGCTGACAAGCTCCAGCTTATCAGTGGACAAGTACCCAACTTGTGCGTTCAGATTCTCAACCAGCAAGACATTGTCCTTGATTGTTCCGTAGCAAAGTAGATCGTTCAGTTAACGAAAGCAGTCGTCTTTGAACGAGTCCCCGCTACAGTTTCTAGGGGCGTAGGCAACGATGACAAACAGATACCTATTAGCCCCGCGCACTTCGAAGATTTAACTGAGCTAGTTAGTCGAACCGCACACATCCGGCAACCGAATGGAATCAAATCAACCAGCACACCTTCAGCCTGGAGAACCAAAACATTACCAACACCAGCTTGGCCGGTATTCAAAGCTGCGAACAGGCTCAGTGAAAAAGCACTGCTGGCGTCTCCTGCATGGAATAGCACAGTGAGCACAGAGCTCGCAGCATGTAGGCGAGTTCCCTATAGGCAGCAGATATCGATTGTAAGGGCCTTTAATGTTCCGGAAAGCAATGACTATTGACCGATCCGTAAGAGCGCACATACGTTGTGGCACGTCAAACTAAATGAGGATCAAGATCTCCAGATGGAAGCCGATTTACTGGACTTGTCCGCCTTTTTAGACCTAGGCTTACGGATAGGCTAACAGTGAGGCTCTGCGTTTGTATCTGAGTTAAAATAGAAGATAAACGCCTAGCAAAACATAACGGTTGGCTAAGAAGTTGGTTTTTAGGAAGTGGGCTAGCAGTGAAGTGAAACATGGCGATAAGGGTAAAATGAGCAATGGGAGCGTACCAAGACCGGAAGGCTTAAGCAGTAGCATGCAATCATTTTCCGCCATGCTCAATTCAGCGGACAGCATTGTTGCTTATCCACTGCGGCGGCCAGTGCCTAAACTTATTGTTTGAAGCAAGCTTCCTATGGAGTAAATAAATAAATAAATATTTTACTCTCGACTGTGCGAGGCACGCTCGTTGGAAGGCTTTTATCTCTAATTGCTCGCTCGTTCATTTACCTATTGAAACTGTTAGGGATCCAGCATGTGGTCAAACGTCTTAATTATATGGCTAAACCAGCCACTGATACATCCTTTCCTATAGCCAATATCTCTGATCAGCAGCAGCTGGTCGCTGTAGGCTCTATTCAACTTTGCGAATACCCGTAGCTCGCTAAGGGTCAGTCCTTCTGTAGAATGTTTATTCTCTTGATATAGTTTTTCCCAGCTTAGCTGGTTTGCTGTCCTATCCTTTGAAACGGTAGTTATTCAATAGTAACTAGAATGATTTAACCAACAGGCACTTTTGGCCACTGAAACCCGGTCCATTATCGCTATCTTTTGATCGCCTTACCTTCAACACTTAGTCTTCCTTTCAGGTCCATTTAACCTTAGCCTGCTTCTAGTATGCTCAGTTTCCTATCTTCATATACCCATGTACATTAGTTAGTTATTGTGTCGTAGGGAATTGTGTCATAGGTAATCCTTATCCCGTGAAGCATATATAAATAGGGCCACATTGTCATAGACTTTTGGTTTCCGATAAGAATCAATCGTGACTACACACCCACCTTCTAATCTCAGGTAGAATTCGAACATCTTTAACTTATACCTCATGAATTTCTTACCGGAATCCTGCTCTTCATCCTTATGCAAATGAAAGTATTTTACCCATTAGGCCATGCCTTTTACGTAATTAAAAACATCTTGAGCGTAATATCTGTTACACATTGTACACTAGTTGCCTCAAGTGAATGTCTTAAAGTAGGATTTTGGTCCAATGCTAGGTACATAGACTGTCCTTTTCGGTCTTCTCTCGTCCTGTTCCTCTCTCCCTTTTATTCTGAGGTCGTGAACATCGGCGAGATTCGGGATTGAACTGAGGAACTGCCTCCGTCTGGGATGGGACGAAATAACCGATAAGAACTTACCTGGACCATGGCTTCACCTCCACTCTAACCATCTGCACCCAACCACCGATGTTCAGTGAGGGTAGCTGGACACGGATTCTTCGCTCCCCGGCAAATATACATAATCAGCGAGGACTTCACGCGGTTCTGTAAAGGATCAACACAGCATGTGCAAAAAAAATGTTTAGTACCCGACCTACCAATGGATAGGACCCAGAAACGCAATAGTCAACCAGCTATGGCATCAGCCAGCAGAAAATTGGGACGCAACCTGACTGCGAAAAACCGAGCAAACAAACGTTCAACAAGAAACACAGCCAGTTTCAACTTGCCAATCAATGGATTGGCGGCAGTGTTCCAGGACGTGGTGGGATTTTGCCTGGCAAGCGTTCTCCCTATAACAAGCCACAACCGTCCGTTTAACAGCACTGCAACGTGTGCTATGTGACTCGCCACCGAATAAAGTCACAGCCCATAACTTCACACTGACAGGTCAACTAGCGTCACAATTCTAGATAGGATCGTTACACTAGAACTTCTATATCTGCATTTACTGTCGTCTTTTTACTTCCTACGACAGGTTGACCTTTGCCTTACTTGTGCACGTACTCACCCTATTGGCCTTTATCTCTTTAGCGTGCTCTTCCATTACCTTCCAATGGATCATTCAGGATTCTCAATATATTATTAGCTGAGGTCCCGTATCTCATGACAGCCAAATTATTGTTTCGCATTTTCACCATTGTACAGTTCCAATCATGGACATATGAACAATTTTCTCCTGTCACTGTTACAGTTGCAATAAAATGTTTGTACAGTTGTACATATCTGATCGTGCCTCAATGGGCGTGCTTCACATAGTCGAATATAAAATATTTATTTATTTGTTTAGTGATATCCGGAGACTGCGACCTTCCATTGAAAACAAGTGTGCCGGAACTAGCTCTGATTATAAGTAGATTTAACTCGCGCATCCTGTTCCTTCCTTTACGTTCCTTGCTAAGTATACTAAAGGTATTCGGTAAAACCAAACATGGTTTGTGCGCCATCAGTTTGTGTTCTGACAGGGCAGAAATGGCTTCGTGCTAACCCCCAGAAACTCATTAAGCCGCAAACACTGCCTACAAGCCGCCCGACCATTTCCCGGTCTGTGATCGCCTCTTTCATGGTTAGTCTATCTAAAGTGTAATGTCTAGAAGAGGGTTAACACCAGTACTGGTAACGCTGGATAAAAAGCGCAGTAATGTGTTCCGTTCCTTTGGGCAAAAGGACCCCGCAAATTTGCGGTGGTCGCGGGTTTGGCAGATTGATAAGCACGTTTCCCAGGCGGGTCATCTTTCATATAGGATGCCAGAAAACCTAGGTGGGTGGGTTTTGGTGACGCACAGGTTAGGCCCGTGGTAGTCATCCAACATGCCTTTCTTTGGGAGAACAGTGGTGGATTTGGTAACATTGCGCGATAGAACGCCACGACAGTGTGCCTACCACACGTTATCTTAATTAGAAGCTTACACCAGATGGCTTCACCGCTAGCGATGGGACAAGCGCTATACCTTCCAACGAGGTTGAAGCAATGGTAGTGTATGTTTCCCGTATAAAATAAACAAATTAAATAGTGTTTAAAGAGTTTATACTTGGATTTGCCTAGGCATGCCAGCTTAGCCAACTACCATTTTCCTGGGCCTCCGTGCAAACCCTAAATCTTGCGGGCAGTTATAGCTTACTTCTTCTAGTGGATCGGAGCAGGGGCAGTTGATCTTGTTTGGCCTCTAGCAGTGGCTGGCAGGTCGTCAGAACGCGCCTGTTCAATGGCAACCGAGACAATCAGCATCGTTAACTGACAACTGATGCGTATTGGGACGCTTCCTTGGCACAACCGTTAGGCCACTTTAAGAGTGACGCGTCCCGCAGGCTTCTCGTTGCCGACAACTAAGTCTCTGTGATTAACAGCAACCTTGTGGAATCTTTCAGGCCATTTTGCGAATTTTTAGTAGACTCATGCTACAAGTCGACGATGCTATAACTGTCAGCTGAATCAGGTACCATCTTACTTGGAAGCTCGGGTAGCTTGTGCATATCCTTGGCTGGGTGCTAGTCTCCGGTGGATAAATCGTCAGCAGTGGTGCAGTCGGATGCAGCGACCCCACTCGCAACGTTTAGAGAGTTCAAAAGCAAAACAACTTTGAGATTGAGCGAGGCAAGAGAGATGAGCAAGGCTAGCGTCTACACAACCTCTACGAAGCTTGACGCCAGCGCTGTAAGTTTAGCATCCGCAAAACCCAAGCGCGCCGACCTCTGAGCACAGCATTCATCACAGCGGAAAGTGTCCTCACCGGAGGACTGTATAAAGTCATTGTCTACTTGTAGGCTGGTATAACTTTCGTGATGCTACCGGCGGCATATGTTACTGCACGCCACCAGCGAAAACCATGACTGGCTAGGAACAGGTAAGTTGTCTGCAAAGGGCAAAAGTCTCCTTGGTCCATGGCCTAATTTGTAGAGAGCAGATAAGAAATCCTTTGTTAAAGCGAAATAAAAGCTTAATTCACGGATTAGGACGTTCGCCTACGTGTTCTGCTCCAGTAAAACTTTCTCGGTGAATAAAATCAAAGCTAGCTCTTTAGTGGAGACACATTTGCCTAATATTTAACATCACATTCTATAGTATGCAATGCTTGTCATATATGAAAGGTGCTACCTCTAGTTCAGAAGTAGTACTCTCCTCAGTGGATGCTGGGTGGGTGCACCTTGCCTTCTGCGATATCTTTTCTGCTTCATATTTTTACTCTCAGGGATTCTCTTCTAGAGCCAATAATTACTATCGCGACGTCTGTCGTAAATCAATGAATAACAGGCGTCTTCTCGCCAGACTACCTGCGCTGGACCTCGATTCTTCCTCTTCAGTGGAGCTTGAGGCTTACGCTGTTAGTAGTTCCCCATTTCGACGAGGCTACCCATTGCCAACTACCCCAGGTTCGACCACCCCCAGTGTTAAGTAAGCCGAACCCGTCTACTACTCAGTCGGATCCGTTTACACAGGCGCTGCTAAATCAGCCCATATCAAGTTCGTATGCGGCGCTTGTGAGAGAAAGCGTACTCCCGGACCTACTTAGCCACGGTCTAGCTTTAATTGGAGCCAAGCGCAGAATATATGCTTTCAAAAAGCTCAAATCTAAACTCACATGTTCGCAGTCTCAAGTGAAGCCAGTTTTGGCAGACTAAACAAGCTGGAGAACGTGGTCTAAGAAAGCCTGTCGATTAGCACCACACAAGTTCCTGAGCGCACCCTTTCACCTCGCGACAATTGTCTTCTCAACATGGACGTGGCAAAATCGCAGAAAACCCTGGCGGAAAGAAGGACCTTTGACCAAACAATGCTCGCTTGATCGCTTTGATATCTGTTGCAGGTGAACAAGGAATCAGTATTGCATCTGCCTTAAGTCTTCCTAGGAAACTACACGATACTAGAAGGCCGCTCCATTAAAGTCATTTTCCGTGGTGAAGTGAAATGCAGACGCTTTCTGCAAGGGAACTTGCGTCCCAAAGGGTTATTTTACATGTTTCTTGCCCTCTCCACGAAGGATCCAAACAAAATGAAAAGGGCTGTGGAAGTTACAAGCTAGTCCGGGAAGTAGTGAAACCAACCTCTATGTCGTGAATCTTTGAGTAGTACGGAAGACGCCGTGTACGTTGGAGGCTTATTTTCGTCACCCCCAGACAAATAACCACAAAACGAACTACTTGTGTTATCCGGAAACTTGCGGTCTAAGGCATAATCTGGACAAGATTCCTCCGCTTACTTCAGATACTCGTGTAGTCTTGTTGGCCTTCATTAAAAAGTGATCATTCCCAGTAATCTCAGACATGAAATTGTTTTCGCTGGATATCATTTTACTTGAATCGATTGCCCCAGCAGAAGGTCTAGGGTTGGCCTAATATTCTCTTGAAAGGTGGAACTCAAAGCGCATGTGGTAGAAGTTAGTAATGACAATGTTCACCATTCCCTGGCCCTTTTGGTGTTGTGTGCAAGACGGATGTATATCCATCTTGATCGGTGTCGTCTACAAAGCGCCAGCAAGCATCAAAGCTTGCTTGTTAGATTAGCTCAGGTCGCAAGACAGAGGCAAGGGCTCCCCTTTCGTGGGAAATTCCAATGCACCAGATCTCGATTAGGATTAACCTTTTGTGATCGCCCAGCTCAGCACTTTGATGCTACTCTAGTCGAAACAGTCCAGGAGTAAAATCTCTTTTGTTATGGCATATCCATTTCAAGTCAGGCACCCAGCATGGTATAGGCTTCCGCCCAACAAACTTCCTGCTTCTGGCATCGGCATGCAAATAAGGTCACCCGTACTATGACGTCCAGTTGCATTTCCTGCTTCTGTAATAAAATCGAAGCAAAAAGAAACGATGTAGTTTCTCCTTTATATGTTTATTTTAACGTGCATTAATAACTTTTCGTTTCAGCGTTGTACAACACGACACAAAATACTTTCAGGAAAAGCTCAAGCCAACTCTGTTGAGGGAGCAACAAAAGGAAGACAAACAGATCAACTTGTCCTTCGGCGGGCAAACACCGCACCTCGTCAAACTTTTCTCCTCAGCGCAAACAAACATCACAAACGTACAAAAAGCCTAACAAATCTACAACTTACAAACAAACCCGACTGTTATCAAAACCCTTGGCAGAGGTGAGCCCTGTGCTGTTCTTTTCCAGTGGACTCCGCCCTTTTGCTGTCTACAGCCAACTTACGGACCGCGGGCAGTTCAGAAGCGCAGATGCGCTTCTTTTGAAAACGACTGCAAGCCCTTTGGATTGAAGTCACCCCGTGAACCTCAGAGTTCATTATGCATGAAATCTATTGTATTCCAAGCTAATGGCGCTCATCAGACATGTCTACCGTTGCCAAGAAAACCTCGTTTTTAAAGACCGCTTTGGGTACATGGTCAATTAAAAGCTTTTAGAAACAAAATGCGTAAACTGTGAAATTGTGTTAGGCTAACCCGATCAGATATCGATTATTCTCACCATAGAACAAGCAGAAAGTTTTGTCCGGTGCAAAATGTAAGGAACATTAATTATACTTACTGTAGTAAGCTACACTTTCCAGGACAACTTCCAAAGCGCTTTTCTCGTATATCAGACAAAGAACTGGAGCCTGCTGTGATATACTTGCTATGTGTACCCTTGAGCACAGCGCTTTATTTTACAAGGGCACAGAAAACGCCAGCCTTTTAGTTCAGCAATAGTTCTCTGTGAATTTGACAGAAATGTCACCCCAAACAGCTTCTTGCTAATCATTTGTTCCTCGTTATAGCACCTAAACAATAACGGCGCTATTGTACTGAAACGTTTTCTTAATCTATACCCAGATTCTTTGCTTGATATTAAATGCTTGCATCTAGTGTATATCAAATTTTAACAGGGCACATTGCCTCACCTGTCTATTAGCTTTGCAGACTGCCTTTCTATACCGGTCGTTTCTCGGATATGTGGATTTCGGAAAGTTGCAAGCCTATACATAAAAAAGAACACCGACAAACTGTCGTCCTGTTTGTTAGAAAACTTTGGTATGCAGTATTATGAAACGAACACTAAAATTAGCCCAATTCCTTACCTAGAAGTTAGGTTTTATTTCTTATGTCCAGCATGCTTTTCGAAACGCTCGCTCATGCATCACAAACTTGAGTGTAGCAAAAGTGAAATGAGTGGGCTCACTAGATTTTGGCCATAGCTTGGAGGTTGTTTTTGTTGGTTTTAGCAAAGCCTTTGACGATGTTCAGCATGGGCAACTTCTTTTCAAACTCTGTGGAATAGGCGTTGCCGGTAAAGTTCTTCCTTGGATCCCGATTTTCTGTAAAGGCGCTTTGCTCAAGTAATGGTGCAGTATATGCTTTCTGCTCTTTTCTTACGATCAATTGTGTCCCACCGAAGCCTGTCCTCGGCTCTGTACTCTTCGATATCTTCATCATCGACCCTCCGTCCTAGCTGCAGACGGAATGTTTAATTTATGCAGATGACTTAAGACTTTGGATTGTAGTATCTAGTCTGGAGGATGCAGACGGGCTCCAAGAAATGTTCAGCAGGCTTCGCGACTGCTTGATAAAATGGCAATTACATAGTAACCGAAATAGATAAATAAATAGTTAATTGTGGAATTAACTGAGGCGCAGCAAATCAGGTATGAGCAAAACTTAGAGGCAGTAATGTTTCGTAACGGACACGTTTCTATCTAGGTACCTGGTAGTAACCAAAAGTTGTACAGGCTATGGAAATTGAAGAAGTAATCATGAAAATGACATCGGCGATGGATGACGATACTTTAGATTCAAAGGTGCTTAGCGTAACTAGTCAAACAAAATAATTAATAAGTTATTCTCGTCATTGCGTGGCACATCATCAAAGGTATGATCACAGTGGAACAGACGTTTGCGTGATCAGCAATTGCACAAGTTATTGCACTTTGACAAATAACATACAGAGTTATGGGTGAGTTGACATTTAAAAGCATGTTTAAGTGTGTAGTTGAAAGCAGTCATGAGGTGGAATTAGGTAAAATTAACTTCGCGTGGGTTTTGTTTGCTGGGTTCGCCATCAAAAGGGAATCAAAAGAAGGCTGCGAATTAAATGAGGTTCGTGGTTTTTGAATGGCCCTCCAAAAATTTTATAAGCAGCGGCTTTATTTATTAACATGTCACATCCGTCACGTCACAGTGTTGTTAAGCTGATATCCTTAGGTTAGTATAGGCAGAACGGTTGCTACTCGTACTCCCACCACATCCTGGAACACTGCCGCCGAAATGTTTGCTGGAACGGGATTAACCCGAACCACCCAACAGGCACCACGTGGAGGTTGTTCGGCTAGCCAGCTGTGAAAGCGGTAGATGTTGACAGAGAACCTTTGATCTTTGTGCGTGTTAAGAAAGAATGAAATATGACCTTAGTCGACTTGCCAGTATGTCGTTGTGGGCATTGCCTGTTCCTTGGCGAGTCAAGTCCGCCACGTCGCAGTGTTGTTAAACGGACACTTGTGGCTTTTTATAGGGCAAACGCTTGCCAAGCAAAAATTTACTGCGTCCTGCAACACTGCCGTATAATCGTTTGAACACTAATGCAAAACTGACAAAGCAGCTTGCCGACTGAGCCCACACGGTTATTCGCAGTCGAATTCCTTCCAATTTCCTCTGTCAGGGCCGCCGTAGTCGTTAAGGCCTGTGGAGGTTGGGAGAGTCGCGAATAGCCGTATTGTTAAGTGTGCAGGTGTGTAACAATTTCAACGTTTCTGGTTCCTGAATATTTCAGCGCATGTATGCTTTACGGATGTTCAACTATCCTCACTGGACAATGGCCGTGGTGGTGGGGGCAGTTGAATACTTTTGGTGTACAGCCATGGTCAATTTAGGTCCTGTCTCAGATATAAACGTAGTTTTCATTCGTATCTCAGGTCCCAAAGAAGTTTTGAACCTCGGTGAAAATGAAAAATGAGGGACAACCGAGCGAAGACCAAGAGGAGAGGTGTGGAAGCCAGCCTAGTTATAGTACTATGATATACCATTTAGGGTTGAGACAAAATGATGTCCAATGTGTAAAAATTATTATGCTGAAAGTGTCTTTTGCGCTTGCTACCAAATGCAGTGGATGTACAAGCAGATTGCTACCATCTACATAGAGGGCAAGAGAGTTGTACCAGTAAGCAATTCACGCAGTATCAGTTTAGTTTAATGTAAATATTGCGTGGGAAGAGAGAATAGTGAGTTCGAAGACCGGCAACAATTGAATGGTGAATGAACAGCAGGTAGCCTGCCTTATTTGATCGTACTTGAGCTGGCCTGCCTGGAGTAACTTGAAAATAAATGAATATTTATTTACTTATAGGTGGCGCAGGAGAATTTAGTATACATATAACTAGCTTGCGACCAAGTGATTCACACTCCAGTTGGTGGTAAAGCAGCGGTACGGAGGAACTCAAGCGCAAAGCAACAATGTTCAGGAGATCTAGACGTATAAAAGCCACACGAGGGTGCCAATTGAATAGTGCTACGGTCGACATAGTTGTGAAGAGCCAGTGAAAGAGATGGACTCTTACTTAAGCAAGCGTCAAAAACCATGCTGCGTGACCGGGAAACTAAACAGCTTCAAACGAGTGGCTAAGGGGCGGAGGTATGTTAACTAGATGAGAAAGACGTGCTAGATAGAGGATAGCTTAAATACTTCATTGGAAGAACGGTGAACATGCGGGACGAATGTATACATTTAGGTTGCTGTGGACGTCACTACATATGAGCCATAAGCGCAACGTCACTCAGTGACCCAGGCACTCCCAAGGTGTTAAGGGAATGGTACTAACGGGTACTGATTCAGGAAGAGCCAGTGAGATAGCTAGACTCCTACATGAGCAAGGGTCCTAGGCGCAACCGCAAGAAAGGGACAAAGGAAAACCTAGAACTAGGAGATTTATTGCGTTTGCGTGCCAAAATATGAGATAGGCTTGATTGCTACAAAGCTAAGAAAGGTTAATGGAAGAAATGGTAGCAAGAAAGCGAAATGCAAGCATACATTAAGGTTGCTGTAAAGATCAGAGCATGGGGGCCAATGAGTATCGGCGCGCAGATAATCCAGTCATGCTAGAGTGTTCAGACGGTAGGACATATGTGAATAGTACCAAGGAACGCTAGTTCGAGAGCTGGGCGAGTGCAAGTTTAACCGTTGAAGATATTACAACCAGTAAACTATCAATGAACATTTAGAAATGTGAGGCTAAAGGGCCGCTGTGCGCTGAGCACTTGAATTATGTTTGCTTGACTAAAGGAGCTAAGAAATATTTAAATATATACATAATTTATTCTTGGATACCTATAAGCACAATAAAACTGGCAAGCTGAAAGCACTGCGCATTAGAAGAGCGCAACATACTTTAAGGTCTTTAAATATGTCATAGCCTAAGGGCCCAAACGCAGCGGCGCACAGATACTCAAGTCATGCTAAAGTGCGAAGGTAGACTAAGCCGGGAAAAGCCAGTGAGACAGCTGGTATGCTACATGAGCTAGTGTCGAAGAATTTGCAGGGAGTAAGGGTAGGCTGAGCAACAGGAAAGAGGGGGCCAAGGAGCGGTTGTGCGCTAAAAATTTAACTTATGTTTCCCTGCTAGAAGATATCTAATGAGGGTTAATTGATGATGGGCAATGCACGGGCGGTAGGCAACTTACATTAAGGTTGCTGAGGATATCAGAACATAAGAGGTAAAAGGGCAGCGTCCGGTAGATACCTGTCAGGTTAGGGTGCATGGATAGTAGGACCAAGGTGGATAGAGCTAGAGAATTCTATTCAAACGCTGGATGCATGCGGTGAAAACTTCGAAAACGTTACAACGGGTAAGCAATAAATTAACATCTAGATATGAGAGGCTGAGGTAAACCTGCAAGCTGACGACTCGAGTTCTGTTTGCTTGATTGTAGAGCGCTAAGCAAGGTTTCATAATGAAAGCACAGCCAACGGGAGGAACGCAAGCATACTTTAGGTTACCGTGGAAGACAGAGTATAAGTGGCCAAAGCGCAGCGGCGAGCAGATACTCAATTCATGCTATGTACTAAGGAAGTAGTGCTAATGAAAACTGGGCCGGAAAGGCCAAGGGGCGCGCTGTACTCCGTCATGCACAGGTATCACAGACGCTGCTGCAAGTAACGAATAACAGGGCATCTAGAAAGGCGAGGCTAAGGAGCGGCTGTGCGCTTACCAGGTGAGATCGGAATGATCGCCGGAAGGGAGCTAAAATGGTTAAACGAAGGAACTAGAACAACCAGGCAGAATGCACGTATACATTAAGGTTACTGTGGACGTCACAACATATGAGGCAGAAGAGAAAAGTCGCGCAGTCAATGAAGGCATGTTTAGTCCTCTTACTTGGTGCTCGTGAAGCTTTTGGAGAGTACAACCTTAGAGGTTTCGTGCTTCGAAATGTCGCTGAGGAAAGGGACTTCATGGTGATTGAGTCTTCGTAACTCAAAGCAACCGAGGACACCCGGAAATGTGTCGCTGTTGCCTACAGAATCGTTTATACCTTACAAAGAGCCTTTTATCCCAGTCCAGAGCTCTTTAGACTCCAGTTTGTCTCAATCGTCTGCTTAATTCTTGTGTAGCATTTGTCAGTAGCTCATCCTTTAACGAAGACCATTTACGACATGATTGACAAGGCCCAACACCACGGACTTAACTGTGTGTCAGAGCGGCGTTTCTTATATTGTTCTTTCCATTTCCGGCTATTAAAACTCTTCGCTCTGGACTACCGTAGCCGTAGCTGCTAGTTGGTTTACACGCGGCTGGAAAATGAGGTATAGCAGTTCCTTAGTTGAACAGTGAAAGTTTGACACATGATCACCAATGGAAACTATTGAAGTTGAGAATACTCCGTTTGCGAGCAGATATAGCTATATGCACTCATGTTGTTAATGACTAAAACCGCCTTTCGGAGCTCGATGGTTATACGCGGTCCGAGCAGCGTTTCAAAAACCAGTTGGATTAACATCTGCCAAGTGGAGCAGAATGTTGCTTAACACCCTGGCTGTAAAGTCCTGTCGGGAACCCTAATTTTTCAATGAACACAGTCATCACCAGGAAACAACGGAGTGGAAAAGAAGTCTCATTCTGATATCAACCATACAATAACACAATAGGTACCTACAAAATAACCAGGTATGCTTGTAGCTCATTCGCTAGCGTGTTAATCGGACGCTGTACGCCAAGTATACAGATGCATAACCAATCCCAAGCGTAACAAGGAAGGCACTTTACAAAAAATTAGGAGTACGTTATTTAAACAGGTTGCTGTCGGCTTGGGCTAAAAATAAGGCGCCAATAAATAACTACCCCATGACGATGTGCGCAGGTACTTAGCGCGCGGATGAACCTTATGCCCTGGAGAAGCATCACCGCCGTGGAGATTTGGTTTTTACAATGAATTAAAGAGGGGTGCTGGGGGCTGAGCTTTAAGGGAAACTTTTGCTGAACTCTAAGGGAGTGGATCGTGGGCATAGCTAGTACCCGTTTAAACATCGGTGTTTTGAAGACATCTCAAACTGGTTTTGTCTACTCTTGTGGTAACGGGCTGGAGCTCAACCCCAGCACGTCACCGATGAGCACACAGATAAAGGTATAACCGATTGCTGGACTTCCATATGATGCGTAAGCCGGGTTTTGCTGTTTTCAGTATGATCTTACCCTACCCACGAACGTCAGCTAAATCAAAGTTTTCCTTCGATTCAGTCATATCTTTTCGAATGCAAAGAACGCAACCAAAACTTCCTCAAAACAGTAACAAATTTACTCAACATTGTTACCAACCCATACACATATACATATACCTATGCAAGAACTCTAGAATATACTGTTTAAATTGTAACGCATCTAACAATTACTGATTATGCACGTCCATATTGCTATGACCAAGTAGTTTAAGGAGTGTCTTGCACTGCCGGTAATAAGGAAGTTATTTAGTTAATTATTCATTAAGTTATTTAAGGCAGCTGCAACGGCCCCAGGTGCAATCCAGTTCTTAACACTTCCAGGCGTCTGTACAATATTCGTGAAGCCATGGAGAAGACAAAATATCTCCCCATTGCTCTCTACATTAAACTATCTGTAACGTATAATGGTCCTAGAAGTTCATGTTCCGTTAGGATGGGCACCACAGGATGATCCCATGAAGGTTCTTCTTTATTACTGTTATTGATAGCTATGCTTGAAATATGGATAAACCTATAACAAATACGGCCTCGCCCGCTGACCGAAAACTCACAACCCACTTTTCCTGCTCAGCGTTCCCTGCCAGGCAGGTTTATGTGAAGTAAGAAGGGGAAGGATAAGTTGTGAAAAAAAGAGGAGGGATGTTAGCCAAAAATGGCTAATACCAACGTAGGAGATGAAGTAAAAAAGTAACAAGAAAAGGAAGGTACAAGTCCGTTAGGAGATGGGGAAGAATCGGCACTACCACTTAAGAGCATCAAACAGAAGCTCTAAACACTCAACCGTGGACTCTTTAACGAGGCGCTTTGAAGACGTTCCAACGTACAAATACCCGGCTCGATTAGCTATTTTCCGTCCTTAGCTGGTCTCAACGCATTTAGTGCAGCTTTAACGGGTGAGCTTGGAGACTTCACAGCTTGCCAGGAATAAATAACTAGTACGAATCTGGACCTGACTTACTAGTTAAGTTAAGAGAAGCGAGGAGTAAGTCTCCTCCAATTCCACAGCAGCGCAATGAGTACGTTCTTAAGCTGAGCAAACTTTGGGATACTTTTGCTCCTTGAACCCTGTCCTAAGCCTTTACCCATGCGTTAAACCACTTGCATTTCCGTTTTGTCAATTAAAGGACACGGCGGACAAGCCTGGCTAGCCAAAAACCTCCTAGTAATGTCATTCACGTGGTACGGTTTTAACCGGTTCCAGCAAATAATTTCCTTTTCCGGAGGATCATTCACACATCACGAACGTCACCCGATTCAAAGCGTCCCACTGATGCTCCCATTTGATGACGAACAAAACGAACAAAGGCACACAGTCACACTTACCTACTCACACAACACGCACCCAAGGAATTGTCCTCCGTTTTGACAACAATACAAGGCACACAGTTCCTTTACCTGGACATGGGCGGAAAATTATCAACCTTTTTACAACCTACTTACCGGACATATCAATCAATAACTTGCACTGATACAATTCTTCCGCGGCATGAACCACTGAGTTCAATTTACCTAACCATACTTCTTCCACATATCTCTTGACTGGAGGACTTTCGACTACGGAAGGCACATTCTCCTGCCAATACAAAGCTTGAACAATCGGTCATTCTAAGCTCTTCAATCCGCTTTGACCGCTCAAATGGCCGGGGTTTCCCCTATCTCTAATCAATTTCACTACATACCCCGGGGGATCTGCGATTTTTCTTCGGAACCTATCCTGTCCTCCACAACTTCAACATATTTCAACGTATCTTCTTCAAGACTTCACGTGGTTCTGCAGATGATCAACACATCATATCCAGAAAGAAGGCTTAGTTCCTGAACTACCGAGCTGGCACAGGAGAGGACCCAGGCACGCAATGGCCACTCGCATAACGAATCAGTCAGCAGAAAATGGGATGCGACTTGACTGCGAATAACGGAGCAAAAAACCTTCAACAAGAAACATAGCCAGTTACAACTTGCCATTCAATGGATTGGCTGCAGTGTTTCAGGACGTGGTGGGTTTTCGCCTGGCAAGCGTTCTCCCTATAAAAAGCCACAAATGTCCGTTTAACAGCACTGCAACGTGGCGAATGTGACGCGCCACCGAATAAAGTCACAGCCAATAACTTCACACTGGCAGCTCAATTAGAATCTTCATACTGGATATCTTGCTCTTCAATTATCTCCCAATGGATCACTCAGGATTCTTTATCTATTATTAGTCGAGGTTTGACTACGATATATGGCAGAGCGATTATGTCCAAACAAATGGATCCCGATCTCACTACAACCAAATCGTTCTTTCGTATGTTCACCATCGCACAGTTCCAAGCATGGACATATGGACAATTTTCTACTGTCACTACAGTTCCCATAAAATGTCTGTACAGCTGTACATTCCTGATCATGCCTCAATTGGCGCGCCTCGCATAGTCGAGAATAAAATATTTATTTATTTATTTATTCCAATACACAATTAAGCATGGTTTTTCATTACAGCACACATATAAATTCCTATGCTATTGGTTAAAATGTAATAATTTGTGCAATTGCCGATCATAAATGTCTGTAATACCATGATCACGCCCTTGATGGTGTACCTCGCAGTGATGAGAATACACTATTTATTTATTTAGTCCATGAAGTGGTGGGTCTGCGCCCGGCAAGCGCTCTCTCTATAAAAGCCCCAAATGTCTGCTCATCAATACTGCGACGAGGTCTATGTGCCTCGCCACATACTACCGCCACTGCCACGTGGACATCCGGAAAATTCTATCCAACCCACGGACGACAGCCGCTTATCCTCACCTTCCTGACGAATCCAAACGGTAAAGAGGTTGTCGCACGTTCACAAACGCAAGCTACACAGTTATCTTTATGCATACTTATAAAGATATATCCACCCAAAAACATTTTCACTGTCATGCCAGACATGTATTTTTGCACATATTTAGTCACTACGTTCGCTTAACATAAGCATGCCTGGAAAGCGGTCTCACGTCGTCGACAACAACAGTTTATGAACTTTTTATATATTTATTCTAAGTAAGGCTGCATAAAAGCCAAAAAGAGAGCCACAAACTTATTGGCCATTGGGTCACCGAAGGAGCGACGGATACACTACATCATAGGGATGCTTCGACAAGCAGTTTTCCTCCAAGTGACACCAGAGTGAAGCACTGATTTGTGAACGAAGCCTAGATTAATCCGCTGGGTGACAAGAGGAAGTTCACTTTTGCTAACAACTTAGCACGTAGGGAACAATCAGTGCTAACGCGTGGGATGGAACGTTTCGCTTGATTGTTGGGCAACAAAAGTAGCTAGGCCAAACCCAAAGCCTGTTTAAGACAATTTGAATCGCATCAGAGCCTCCAAGTAGGTACACAATATTCCAGAGCCTGTGGTCATCAGCAAACGAAATCAACTGTACTTTAAGCTCCTTTGGTAGGTCTTTGACATAATTGAGATAAGCAACAGGTTTCCTAAACGAAAGGCTAGGCCCCACCATGAGACACATTTGCTCTCTAGAAAATCAAACGCTCATCTAAGGGCGCCACCAGAAACCCCGTAGATCTCAACTTTAGTGAGAGTCGTAGATGTGTGACAGTACAAGACTTCCGGAAGTCAATGAACTGCACGTCAACAGCGTGACCGCCGGCTACTGCACGAGTCCAGCCTTCGAGGGCTACAGACACAAACATCTCTTACCTAAACCGTGTTTAGCACAGCAGTGGGTAACGTCATTGAGGTGTTTCTGCAATGAAGCTATGACCAGTTTTCATAGACGAAACTACTACGCTTGTCAAACTGCTAGGCCAGTAGTTCGCAGTCAAAAGATTGTCACCGCACTTAAAACGTAGACAGATGATTGGCTCCTTCCATTCCATAAGTAAGGCAAAGCTATCGAGCAATATCGTGAACATGCATGTGTGTGGTACCACCACGTTCAGCGATATAGCTACTTAATCTCACGCAATTTTACTTCTCATTGAACCTGTTTAATCCAGACTGAATATTTTATTTCCGACCGGGCTGTTGCTTATTTTCTCTATATTCCAACTGAAACGTGCCTGCTAAGTTACCGTTCACAGCACTGTTTCCTTCTCATTAGCTTCATATTTAACCGACTGATGTTTCTCAACCGCTTAGAGCTAATCACGTCCAACGTACCTAGTCTACCCGTCAACGCGCTCATCTTCACTACCTGCGTTGCTCTCACTCTTCAAATCTCAAAGGCCCTTCTACCTCTACACACATATATCTGCTTGCTACTTAGTTAGGGTCACTTATGGTTGCAGCTTGCCTGCGTTCACGCTGCTGTCCTGAGATCGCCTTTGATGCACCGTGTCTGGTAAAGTCCTGCTCTTAGTTCCATCCACTTGGACTGTTCTCACCCCTCTTATCTCAAAGACTTTGA
Organism: Dicrocoelium dendriticum; assembly: GCA_944474145.2. Lineage (NCBI taxonomy): Eukaryota > Metazoa > Platyhelminthes > Trematoda > Plagiorchiida > Dicrocoeliidae > Dicrocoelium > Dicrocoelium dendriticum. The sequence goes on from OX104063.1 coordinate 238,163,794, forward strand.
CCTTAGTTTACGGCGCCGTTACTTCTTCCGGCACACCAGCTCATCTGGTAAAGGCTACTTTTGTTTACTTATTGTTTGCATTCATACTGCTATGCTTTGACGGCCCCAGAGGCATCCCGTTCACCTCTTGTTTGCGCTTAGTCTTATGCATTTGCCCTACTCTTCCCTACATCACCTCCCCGGATATCTTGACCTTTTCTTAGCAGCGGCCCACTTGCGCTTACATCTTCAAATCTCACCAATTTCAGGCTACGGATCAGAACTGCAACGCGCTGTTTTACGCTCTTTTGACGTACTCGCCCATCCAGCTCACCGCCTCTTGAGTGGCGCGTCAGGCTTTCTTCACAGTCAGCTTCTTCTCTTCTCCGTGTGTGCTAAAGCAGCTGCATCTAGTATACCCCTTGGTCATTCTATTCTCACTTAAATAAAACACCTATACGTTTTTGTATCCCTGTCCGAATTTTGCGTTTAAATTTTGGAGCCTTAAGTTCCTTAAGCGCACCAAGTCCACCACCCTCTTTCCACCACCAAGTGCGCATAACCGCAGGTGGATTAGTAAGCTAATTTGTTTGTCTATTTTAACATTTTACCTCCATCTTTCTCATCCCACAGTTAAAGACCTCTTCCATTCTCTATGGAGTATTGGTCTGTTTGCTTCTCTTTTATCTGGTTTATTTTAATGAACACATGTACATGCGCTCTTTAATTTATAAGGTTACATGTGCTATGGACTTCATTGGCTCAAGCATTGTTGCAACTGTTAGTATTAGTAACTGTGTTCCGGATACATCCTAGTTTTCGGTTTGTATGCCGGTCATTGTGCGTTGCAATTTTGTCGAGATTTCTACGGATACAACGATTAGTAACCTACGTAACGTCCACCGCTGCCGCCTGAACGCTCTTCAAACAAGCGCATGTTCCTTAACCTAGAAAATAATAGGTGAGTATTTCGCTTATGTTACTACGTACTGGTTGGACAAATTACTTATTCGTTAGCTTAGATGGATACAACTGCACGGATATCTGAACAATTGGGTTTATCTTCCCTAATAATTTCCTTTCCCACTTCCTGCCCAGAGCTCTTCTGATAACTTTCAATGGCACGTGTATTCACAGACATTTCAACTAACCACCGTTGGCCAATGTTTCTGCCGATGCTATGTCTTTCGAATTGTACAAATCCGGATACTATGCCATCATCCACTGCGGTCAGACCATTGTGTTTTGTCATTTACAACACAGGATAAATACTGTTCACTTACCACCCTTATGAAACTACTCACTCTTCTTGTTTTGCCAATGCCCTTGGCTGTGGATTCCAGTGTTCCAACTTTATTATACAACTTATTTAGTAGGACTTCCGATTCACTGTTCCGGACAAGCGGTTATGCTGCATTGTCTGAGGCATTAAATAAATAAATACTAAAACCTTTTTCGAGTTCATTGCGGCACAACTACTCATGCAGGACAAGACAGAACAGGCGAGTACGTTTCGCAAAAGGCACGTTGCTGTTCAAGAAATGAGCTGACCACACAACACATAAAAATTGAGGAGCTCATGTATGTAATGGTCAGAAACAAAATCGTTATTGGTATATTGATAGTATGGCTACAGGTTGGTGAAGCAGGGTGCAGCAATAAAAAGCGTAACACTTGGAGTGCTGTAGGAACGCACAGACGGGGGAGTATGTTGCCAATGTGTGTATCAAAAAATATTGAAATACGGTGAATTGCCGCTCGGATTAAATTGTCAGTGTGAGTTTTTTGCGTAGAGACGTTATTCAGTGGTGTGTCAACCCCGCTACGTCGCAGTCTTGTTAAACGGACATTTGTGACTACTTGTAGGGGAACTCTAGTTAGGCAAAATCCACTACATCCTGGAACACTGCCGTAAAGCATTTTGAACACTAATGTAAGACTGGCAAAGCAGCTTGCCTACTGATTTCACACTCGGTTATTCGCAGTCGAATGACTACCAGTCCTCTCTGTTGGCTGAACAGGTAGTTTGGTCAATGCCATCGAGCAGTGCGTATGGTAAGGTATAACTGGCAAATTGACTTGCAGTCGGATGTTTCACATTTGGCTATTCGCAGTCATAGGACGTCCAAAATCCTGCGTTGGCTAACCGGATTCTTTAGTTAAGTTCCGCATTACAATTAACCATGAATAATGAACAATGATTTATCACGAGTAAAATAACATGTCTTTGACAAGTCCCGCATGGTAGTTGGAGTTAAATTTAAAATCTAAAGCTTTAACTAGTATAAAGTGCCGTTATAGTTCAATATAGGCTTGCGAAAGAAAACCGGAAACGAGTACGCTTACTCATGTGTTGCTTCATTTGACAGCTGTGATATGTTAACCCAGTTTAGATACATTCAGGTTTCTCACATGGACACGTTGCGGAGATGGCCGTTTAGCGCATGGTTAGGTTTGCGTTAGTTCATCCTCTAGGTGCAACGGTCTATATCAAGTAATGCAAGTGGGAATGTGTTTCCTCAAAACAGTTTTGAATGGCGTTAATGTGGGGGCTGGGATAACGTAGGTCGGAAGGATATTCCAGGCACGGGTCAGACGGAGGTACAAAGGGTTTCATCAAAAATCAAGCTGACTCTATTGCGTAACCAGTTAGATCTGTGGACTTTCAGCTTAGTAGTTTGGCGTAGCTGCAACCTTTTGCGACATGGGTGAGTGGGGTTTGGCAATTTTAAGTAAACCATGACGTGGTCTCCTCGCTGACATCGACCTGCAAAACCGTACAGTCTCAGGGACTGAAGTTTGAGTTAGTAGGAGAGATGAAACAAGCCTCTAACGAGTTTAGTTGCTCCACGTTCCAGAGCTTCATGCGCATGGACGTTGTGCATGCGCCAGGGACGCCGGGCTTGAATTGCCTATTGCAAGTGAGACCCCACGTATGCGTTCAGCTTTTGCTGAAAGATTGACGGCTCAAAATTCCCGAAGGCCCTTCATAAGTGTATAAGGAGTTGACGCACTTTTTGATGGCATTTCAGCCTGTCTCGAGCAATTTAGATTGTAGTGCACAGTAACTCCAACCTCTTTTGATTAGGAAGCACGTTATAACTGCTGGTGTCCAAGTCCATATCCATGGCTGATCTGATGGCATATGCTTAAGACTTTGCACCTGTTCACGTTGAACTAAAGCCCGTTATCGGATGATCAAGCATAAGCCCTGTCGAGATTGACCTGCACTGCCATGTGATCATCCGAAGTCCCGATTTCGTGCCAAATTTTAAAAGCATTTGCAAATACTAAGAAATTCGACTGCCGTACACTGGCAACGTCGTTACTGAATGTTAGGAGTAAGCGTGGCCCAAGTACCGATCCTTGGGGCATAACACAATAGATGTCAATTGGGGTAAACATGGAGCTGCGTGCTCTCACGTTCAACTGACGTTGAGCTACCAACTTGCCAATTCAACCGAGTATAGGGTCAAAGATTCCATGCTTCGAAGATTCTGAAGAATGCGGTGGTCCATACGCTCGAACGCTATCGAGAATTTCAAGTAGACAACGTCGGCACCCACTCTGGTATCAGCTGACTCTGTCCAGCTTGCTCGGGCTAGCAGCATGTTTGTGGTGCAAGAACGATTTCCACGGAATCCGTGTTGTGGGGAGACTAGGAAGTTGTAGCTTCAAACCTATCCCATGAGCGACTTGGCACCTCGGCGTTCCATTACTTTGAATAAAACGTTGAAAGGAGTGATAAAACAATAGGTAGATGGCTCCGAATGATTGCATTTCTGTAAATCGGAGTGACTACTCCATGTTTCTACGTTGTGGGAATCTGCATATAGTCGAGACAACGTTGAAAGAACCGAGCAAATGGTTCAGCATAGTACATGGCCGCTGTATTCCATGCATTTGGTTTGATGTCGTCCAAGACAGGTGAGCTGTGCACGCTCAATGGCATTGGCGCTTGCAGCGCCTTGGCTGCAGTGAGCAATACGGGGTTTAACCCTGGTACTGATGAAAGCGGTGCCAAAAATGATGAAATGATGCTTCATACCGGAAAGTATGGCTGAAGTGTTGGCGAAGTACGTTGGCTGCATCATCTGCGGCTTTCTCAAGACCATCTGTTGCACGTAAAACCGGGATCCCGCGCTGCGAGAGTTTGTTGAGGTGTTTATACAGTAAGCTGAGATTTGTACTAAAGTTTGCCGCTAAATTCTGTTGATGCTGGAGTGTTTCTTTGCGGCTAAGCTCGCCGCAATGGTTTCATTGAGTTGTGAATGCACTCCAGGTCAAGTTACTTAGAAGGAGGATGTAAGCGCGCCAGGCTGAACCCCTTAGGGCCATGCGTTTCCTAGGACGGCTCGTCAAAAACTGATTCACTTGCTTCGGGCAGAAGGTATTGCTTTCTGACGCGCTTGCCGCTGGCTCAGAGCATTGTATGCCGAGCAACAGCCAGGCGACATCAGGCGGCTTCTCGGCCAGCAAGCACCAGTCGGTTTCTCGAAGTGTTTAAACAGGATATCGACATAGGCTCCCACGTTGTTCTCACTGCTATACTCCGAGTAAAAGGTGTAACAGAAGAACAACATCGCTTGGCCGCTACGGCTAAGTGGTGCATCTATGGTCAAGGCGTCGACCACCAGTTCCTGGTTGGAGAGCACAATGTCAAAAACAGAGGGTGTCACCTGTTCGGAATTACGTGGGTGGTGACATGTTTACACGGAGATACAGCAGCGATCACTTGCTGCAAATCAGCCTAGAAGTGTTTGCTGTGCGATGCTGGAAGTTCGATTGTGTGCAGTTTAAAATCCCCTCCAGAAGGACGTGACTGTATGGTCGTGCCAGGACTGGTTTCCTTGCATAAGCTAGGCACTGATACACTGCCAGGGTGGATCTGAGAGGGCGGTAACCTATTGCTAGCAAACACTCATCACCACGTCTTAATTGCATATGACACCAAAGATAATCGACGACTTTCGTTCCTGGGTCCCCAGTGATATAAAGCTGCAGGTCCGATCGATAATAAATGAGCACTCCCCCTCCCCTGCTAGAACAATCGTTTCGTATGGAAGGCATGCCGGGTAATGTAAGCACATCATCGGTGATCTCCGTGTTCAGCCATTTTTTGTTGGCTATAGTTCGGTCGCTAGGCGTGAAGACCTGGCGAATATGAAGCTCGGTTAACTTTCCGAGGAGACCATGTACCTTGCTATACTAGCAGGCGAGGACATCGGTGCGCAGAAGCGTGTTTGTGAATGCTAGTTTCCGGTGAGGGTCTACGCCGACCCACGCGGAATCGGCTGCCGGTCGTTATTTTGCAGGACGGATAAGGAAAAGCCCGACGGTCAGTTCAGGTGGTTGCATAGAACTTTCAGCGCCATCCTGTCCTCCTTCAGCTGTTGGTGTGCCTTGGCATTGTCTCCTTTCTTCCCTACACAGTGACAGAATGGGATTGGTTGGTTGGTTGTTCTGTGTTATATTTTCTAACTGAGGCCCGGTGCCTATCGCCTTTACACTTATTTCGGATGGCAGCATTTTACGTTTGCTGTGACACACTTTGCTCACATTTTCTGCCATGAGTTCGGAGTGCCATAAAACTGTCATCACTAGGGGACCACACCCTTTGTAGTTAAGGGATAGCGGTAACCTTGGTATCGAAATAGCGATAACGTTTGCAAGTGCAGCAGTTCACGAACAAACCGTCATTCATCTCGGTCATGCGCTTTGCCCCTAGGTCGCCCAATGTTTAGAGCTCTGAAACAAGGTGAGCAAGGATAGCTTTTGTGTCTTGGTACTTAGGGAAGTCATGCAGGTTTTGGTTGCGTTTCTGGTGTTCGCCCCAAGGTACCTCTAGAAAATGTCGAACAATGCGTGCTGTGTTACGGAGGCGAGTGGCTGACCAGCGAACTGCCTCTGCAACACTATCTGACTGAGGAGTTTTCTGGAGTAACCGCGGTTCACCGTAGTGTACGGAGTTTGGGCGATAGATGAGATGCATTATATTTACCGGTTTAGCTTGCATACCTATTAGTTGACACAGGGTGTCTTACTGTTTCACCTTCACTAGCAGTTTATTGTGTTATGAAGTTCGGCCCGGCTTCAGTCATAGTATAGCATACAAGTCAAAGATTTATGGTGGTGTTGCATGTTCTCTATTTTGGCGGCACCATAGACTGCTTTCGTCGGTTGCCCATATGACGAGGGTTGAGTCCCGTGGTGTTAATGGTAGTGGTAATTCGTTTGTCAGCGGCCGGAGTTATATTGGGAGATGCCTTCGTCATATGGGTTGCAAAAAGGGACGCGTACGTTGTCGGGCCTTTAACAGTATTTATCTTGGCTGGTGGTTCGTTTGAAGAATGTGTTGCGGAAGCAGGTTTATGAGCAACCGCTAGTGTCGGGGTGGCTAACTCTGGGTTGTTACGCTTACAATGTGCAGTAATGGAGTTTGCTATAATGCACGAGGTTAAGGCCTTGATTTGTCTAGTGCATGTGCGGCAGCCTCCACGGCTGCTGCCTGCTCTACAATCTTAGTTGCCTATCGCACTTCTGCGTTGATACAGTTAAACATTTGACGTGTGAAAGAGACGTACACGCAGTGCGGAACCAGAGCGAATCGGTCGGAGTATTAAGTTTTATCTGCCTGCGGTTAAGGCGAGCATCTCGAAAGTGAAAGCATGTTCCGCCGTTCCTGCATTCTATTCTAAATCGCACAACATTTACCCAGCTGTCCACAATACAAATAACCTACATTTCAGAAGCTTTGGGCTTAACTTTCTTTTGGCAAGCAGTACGTGTCATTTTGACTGTCAGAGCTGCTGAAGTCGTCCGTTGCAACGTCCGCATGGTTATGCTGAATCCATACGCTGTCGGTTGAGCTGGCGTTATAGCAGACGCCGGATGTATTGATGCAGAACAAATCCAACCTGGCAGAAACAGACGGCAGTTAGGCCAATCAGTGAGTTCTCATGACAGTAGCCAGAGCACATCCACAAATTCGCACGGATAGTAAACTACACCAAAAGCAAAGCATTGGGGCACAATTCATAGAAAAAGTGGTATAACACAGTATTCCCAAAGCAAACCTAGAATCAAGCACGGTAAAGCAAATATCCGCGGCGTCCGTGGTTACAGCCAACAGTGCTTGAGTTCGGCCGAAAATTGAGACGTCCAGGGGAGTAGGGTGAAAGTTTGTGCAGGACAGTAAGGAGTTCGAAGCAATGGAGTTTGGCTTTTCTGTCGTGTTATACTGGCTTTGGCGTAGACTTTTTGCCTGGCATCCACAGTGAACGAGTAGGGCGCTGAGTGCGGTTTGTCCCTATGGCTATATTAGTCCTGTCTCAGGCGAAAATGCAATTCCACCTTCAGATCAGGATCACATGAACTTTGTATCCATACTTTTAAATCATGGGTTGAGTGGTAAGGCCTGGTCCCGGTGTTCAAGCCGCATAAAAGAAGTTTGTCAGCAGAAGCTGATCAGCGTTCCTCTACAGGTAATCTATTGTCAGGTAAATGGTATTTCTCTCCAAGTAGCGGCTCCATTATATGCCATCGGAACTGCTCCATTCATGTGAACGAGCAAAATGCTCTCGCAGAAATGAAAGGCGCGGAACCCAAAAGTTCGAACACCCGGGAAAGGCAACAAAGCTGTCTATGTCAATGTGATGTTCGCGACAGACGAATCTGTCATCCTTAGTGGAACCAAGGCTCCATCTAAAGACATAACACCATGCGAGTAGGTTGTGGCCCCATGGCTTGAGGCGAGGTAAACACAATTGTTTAGAGCACCTGAAAGCGGGATCTTTCCAAAATAGCAAGAGGATGATCCGTTTGGAATATAAGTAAACTCGTCAGTAGAATGGCTTGTGTTTGTAATCCAGGAGAAGGGATTAAGTATTTTAATTCATCGGGCAGTTGAGAATGGATCAACTAGTGCCAGACAACGAACCTTAATACTCCGGCCGAAGTAGCTGTGGATATTATGAGAAAAACATTCAACGAAGGAAAGGAATCCCAGCAAACAGACGGAAAATATGCATCGATAAACACTATAAATTTACTGATGCCTTGCGGCAGAGCTAAACGGTATGGTACTAGGCAAGTTTGTTTAGTATATAGGATTTACTGGTGTCAGCTTAAAGCATGTCTCAGGCGGGGCTAAGACTATACCTACAGCATAAGGAGAAGGTTCAGCAGAGCGCATGGTCCGAGGAGCGCGAAGCGAGTTTCCATTGTTCAACGAAAATTATAGGTATTGGAAAGAAGCACAGAAGAAATGGTGTGGGATGGTCTCAATTAGCCATGTTGAAAGCCGTCGGAAAGCGATTGGCAGTTAGGGTGTGGCTAAGGACAACTGCATTTTGATGCAGAGCGGAAGCATTCAGTTCGCATCGCGACGTCAAAGGAAGAGCGACCAAAGCAAAGTAGCGGTGAAGAGCGGAGGCTTGCGAATAGAGGTGCCAGAAGTGGGTAGTGGGGCTGATGACATTGAAATGCTCATACACCCGCACGCTGAAATCCGTCAGAAACGAGAGCGACGGAATCCGGGAGACCAAAGTTGTGGTACGCTTGGAGTCCTTATCCGGGGTGAAGGCAGATTGATAAGGGAAGAAGCAAGCTCATACAGCGCCGTCCAAACGCGCGAAACTAGCGCGGACACGAGCTGAAGAGCTGCAATATTGGAATGGTGGTAAGGTGAATATATAACTAGAAGTACTAGATCTAAGACGCCTAAGCCGCAATCGTCCGGGGTTAAAGAGAAAGCATGATCAATCGGACAAGTTAGACCAAGGCATTGGGGGACGGCATGCTTAGTAGAGTGAGGTTAAAATGAGGAACGAGCTTCTACATCAACATTCAGTTTGTCAAGATAATAAAGTAACCAACAAGCTTTGAAGTCATACAAACTTGAGGTCAACATGTGTTGAGGTATAATGTTGAAATAGTTAGGAGTGTAGTAGAAGTGTACAATGAAGCAAAAGGCTGAGAAACAAAAAGGTGAAGAGCTGAACAATGGAATTATCCAGCCATTTGAGAGGGTATTGACAGACAGAAGGCTGGCCATTGGAGTAAATCAATAAATAGTTTAGTCTCGTCATTGCGAGGCACACCATCAAGGGCGTGATCGTGGTAACCCAGCCAAGAATGATCGGCAATTGCACAAATTAGAATATTTTGACAACTAGCATAGGAATATATGTGTCTGTTGACATGTAAAAGTATGTTTATGTCTGTACTTAGAAGTAGCCACTTTGTGTGATTAGGCACATGTCACTGTTTGTGTGCTTTTCTTCTTCAAGTTCGCCATCAAAGAGGGATATCAATGGAGCGCTTCGAATCGGATGACGTTTGTGATGTGTGAATGATCCTACGGAAAAGGGAAGAGTCAGTGACTTTATTTAGTGGCGGGGCATATCTGTCACGTCACAGTGTTGTTAAACGGGTATCCGAAGTTTTTATAGGGAGAAAGCTTGCCAGAAGAAATCCCACCACATCCTGGAACGCTGCCGCCGAACCATTTGCCGGAACGGGATTTACCTGAACCACCCAGTTGGCACCACGGGGAGGTTGTTCGGCTAGCCAGCCTTATTGTGGAAGTTTGTGAGCAGCGGCAGCTTAATTTAGATAAGTAATATAATCTGACTTTGGGCGTTACTGTGAAAGTTTGAGCAATGCGTCGGTAGAGCATACTGTTTCTTTTATGTCAATGAAGGTCAATGGTCACAGAAAGAATTTAGCCGGAAACACTTCAGCATAGAAACACCTGGTGGACGCATACGTAGACTCATAAAGATAACCTAGATGGTCGGCTAATCACCTGTAGACATATTACGCGTGAGGATATACTAGTCCTTTATTAATGGAAAGTGGCTTTAACGCAAGGTATGGAGCGGCTGATCAGAGGCAGCAGCAGGCAGTGTTGACCCTTTAGTTACAACTCAGTGGTGCTAGAGGACAGGAGGGCATGTAACTGGTTTGTAATGTAAAAGGCAATACGAGAAGCCTACTTCAAACCACCTTGAGAAACCAGGTGACCAAATACTCCGAAGTGCAGATGCGGCATAAGTCAGTTGTTGGCTACAATCATGGTGGGCAGCCAGTCATACCAATAGACGGAAGTAAGAATGAATGGAAGGGAAAAGAATAGTTGGGATTTGCAGACAAGAAAAGCAGCGATACCACATGATTAAGTGGGTCATAAAGAGTTGTAATGAAACGTCGTTACCGCACGGCGGCGAGCCAGGTGCCAGAGGCTCACCGAGTATAAGCAAACACTATGCTCGGTGAAGCGTTTCGACCTTTTGATTTCTTCCTTTAGAGATAGTAGGCCTCGAACCCGGGAATATTGGTATAGTAGCCTAAACCTTTATCACTGTAGCCACCGGGTTCGTCATTCTATTGCGCTTCAAAAATAGTTAGATGATATTTGTTGGATACTTCCCAAAGGCATTAAGTGACTCTACATACGGCCAACACATGGCAAACAGAAAAGGTTCTATTCATGATCTACCTACTAAATGGGCTCCTTGGATAATACGTCCTACGTACATCACGTCACCAAGGCGTTGAGGATGGTCCAAGGAGCAGGCATTCATTGTTTTTTATACCAGCTGATAAGTTTGTAATCGGCTTTGAACAGTTCGTTTTACGGTCAGCGACATTCAATGCTTCAGAGGAGAAACCGTATGACCCGGACAGGAACACTCCCATATGGCCTTAACTGTATGGGGTCGTAACAAGTCCGAGCGTGAATTTATGGTGATCCCTAAGGTAAGAAGATCGTTGTACCGCGTTGACGGCCTGTGTCTCTTCAGCTTCTCCTTACACTCAGGTTTGGTTTAGTGTGGCCTCTTGCTAGGTGACTGCGATATGAGCATACAGGCGCCTAGGTGCTATTTTCGTTTCATTCTAGCTTCCAAGGTCTATAACTACCTACAGCGCATAAACCAATGAGCCGGGGTTTCGCAAGTGTGCAGACTGTAACGCGCGCCAATAGCTATGCGCTGGTTAGGACTAATCACAGTCGTGCAGCTATGCGACTCGCGTACTCCCCTTCAGCGCCCGACATGCTGCATACTAAAGCCGTGGGTGCAGCTGAGAGTTGCTTTATTTAAACATGCACTGCAGTTGCGTACGTAGCACGTACCTGGTCTACATCCACGTCGCTCAGCCATGCACTGTGTAGGTACAGTCAAGCCATGGAAAACCTAAACAGCCCTTCTCAGGACTAATTTCAAGCGGACGCAAAAATGGCCCTTTTTAGTACCAACCATTGTTAGAGTTCATGTGTTGTGGGTATAGTGTGCATGCCTACACGCTACTCAGAAGGATGCGTACAGTTGAACTTGTGCAGACGTCCATCACCCTTTGCTCAGCGTTCAGGTTATATCATTATCTCGTAATTCCCTCTCACACAACATTCTGTAAACGTCGTTCTCATTATACCGCCTCTTCCGATGAAGTTTGTCACTAAGGAGTTCAACGCGGAAACCGTACAACACGTCAACTCGTAGCTTGAGTCGGTTCTCAACACCCAATGTGATTTAAGCAGAGACCTCACATAAGTTCCATTTTTATCCAATACGTACATGTTTAAACTGCAGTTATAACAAAAAAATCAGTGCTTCACTGTATGTACGTAATGCATTCCATTCGTTCGACCCACACGCGCGAGCGCTTTGAATGGGCTTGAGCAGCCATTGCTATGGAAGCTTATTTTTAGTCTTCAAGGTGTTCCCTTAGCAACGATGCTCATTCATTTTCTCTATATGAGCATACTGTGACCATTGCATCCTTTCCGTTCAGCAAGTTTTGTCCCCAAAGTCATTGGTGGTCGGATCTACTTCATTGCTCAAACTTGGCTGCAGTATGTGGCTGTTAGCTTTGCGCAGCAGTAAGAACTCAGTACGATTTCCTTGGCGTTCTTTGTGCATGCAGTAAATGCCACTTTGGTGCGATATCTGCTACCAACCCATTGCTAAATATCCAGTACTGCTTCCCATTGCATGCCAGACTGCATGAAATAACTGGTCACATCAGGTCATATCAGCGCAAGTACAATGCAGTACTCTGCTTATTACATTCCAAAGTTCAAAAATGCACAGCTTATACCAGTAAAGGAATAAAGGTGTATTCTCGGTTTTGCTAGAGGCACGTCAACTAGGCCTTATCAAATACAAACGGGCAAATAGGCTACGAGCAAAATGTGAACAAAGTTTATTTCGTGCCAACCTGCGTGAGCAGCTGAGTGGGTTCCCTTCAATGGTATAAGGTTGTGATAACGGTTCGACCACGCAATTGATTCAGTGTTAAAAGAACTTGTTAACGTGCATGCAAGAATGTTGCTATTCACGGTACATGCTACAGGACATTTTCCCACGTAAACGTTGTTCCGCCCTGAAGCCGATCCCTTGCGAATTTTATCACAGTCATCGGTTATTCAGTTTCCATCCTTAGGGATAAGATGCGATTTCCTGAGGCCGCTATGGACCTCAATCATTTAAGGTTGGGCGGGACTTGTTCATTTGAGAGTAGGTATCAGCGTCGCTGATTAGGGCAATCCAGTTGTTAAAAGATTGCTCAATTTCAGTAGAAGCATCTGTGGGAAACTTGGAAGACACCGCACACAGAACACAGCATATTCACCTTTCTTCCGCTGCTAGAATTCCTCGCAGCTTACCTTGCTATCACAAGTACGAGTACCTCGCGCTACCTGGAGCTGTCTAATACATGCAGTGAAGGTATCAGCCACCGTGATCCGTTCGTCCACGACTTCACGCGCTGCTTTTTGTTTTCCTGTCATTGCAAGGCGCCCTTGCGCGACTAGTACCAACAAGCCGGTTGCAAGGGAACACTTAATACCTTACCAGCGGCTCCATTGTTAAGCTAAACATATGTCCTCTCCGCTGATGTCACAAAAATGCATGAGTCTTACGTTTGCCTAGCATATAGTAACCATGCATAGCTGTTGTCTAACCTTTACGTTCACAGCAGCACGCACCACCTGCTACTGCACAGCATGTGTCCGTCGCCCGCCTGCATGTGCTATCGCCAACTTGAATGTAACTCACGTCCGTCCTGCGTGATTCCACACCTTGGGTACCGCTACCGGTTACTTGAGGTATCCCTGCATCGCTGTTTTTATTCTTTATTGACACAGCCAGCATGCGCCGTTCTCTTTTGTGTAGCATGGGTCCGTTGTCTGCCTTGCCTTGCAGTCAACAACATGTCTTTGATGCACGTTAGCCCCGCCCGATGCGTCGCCGTGGGTGCGGCTGAGTGTTGCTTCAGGTAGGGAAACAGCACCGTTGTGTAACCTTCACTTAAGCAGTCTAGGTGCACAGTAACACCGTCTCCAACTGTGATTGCATAATCTAAGCCAGTAAACGTCATACAAGCCCATCCAAGGGCTAACTTAACGGCGGCGCGAATACAGCCATTTGAAGGGTCAACCGTTTTAACGTTAATGAATTGAGGGTCGAATGCGTGTGTACACAAGAGTCCCACAATGGTGCAGACATTAGAAATGGTGTAGACATCCAGCGTTCTTTCTACTATTGCCACAGCATAACCGGAACTTTTATTTGCAGTTTTGCAATAACCCTCTGAAAGCAACGTTCTCCTTATGCCGACTTCCCCATACCACTTTCAACTTTAATGTGGGACGCGGCTTTCATTTCACACGTAACCTCGTTTCGTGTGTTTGCGCTCTACGACTCAAAACGCAGGTAAGCTGTCACGTGCTGTACGTCTATTTGTACAAAAGCACGTTTACCTAGTAACCCATAACTCGGTGACCTTCCGTACAAACATGGCGCACTCCATTTGCACACACATGAGCAGTATAATTGAGCTTGTGCAACGATTGCTACGAGATCTTCTTTTAAGTATTCGAAGTGCATGCTTATACAAACCAACTCAATAGATTCGGTGGGAACGAGTGCGCTGCTAGGTTTGCGTTACTTACATATAACATGATACCTTCGCAATGGTGGTAGTGATGCTGTTGCCTTCTTGCTCAGAGCAATATGCATGATTTAGCTGCTGGCGTTGCACCTCAGTTGCTTAGATTGCTACTTTTCTTTTTTTGGTGCATGCATGGCCTGCCCCGTAGGCTGCACATGTTCTACTCACGTCTCACCTCAACTCAAATATCCCTTTCCCCTGGATGCCGGACAGCATAAAACCGTTGTTCACAGGCATTCTTCTGCAAAAGTACCTTACGGTAATCCAAGAATAAAAGTCCAGCATTTAAACATGGCGGTCTTATTTACATGTTCGCCATGAACGTTCTCATTCTTCCGTTATTGTTAATGCTCGGAGATCAATACTTGACCGTAATTAACCGGCCATGACGCAAAGTGCTTTGTTATTAACGCATAGTAACTTTCTCTTCGCGGCATACATTGTTGCCACTAACTAGACTTGCCCACCAATACGTTTCCATAGCGATTGCTGATATATCGTTCAGTTTGCTTGTTGCACATACATTTGTCATTTTTCTGAAGCCATCCATCTTTTGCCAAGTATCAGTACAACAAAGCTTTTATCACGGTCTCCAGTCTGCGCTCAAACATTTTATTTCCCTCATGAGAAAATGGTTTGCCATTGACAAATAGGCACTACACTTCACTAAGTTCTCATACGTACTTACTTCTATGACACATTTGGTAAAACTCCAGATTACGCCTCATTCTTGTATCCAATTACACTTATCATCCAGATTAACACTACATTGGGACATCTGTAATACTGATTGGATATAGCTTCATTGGGTATCGGAAACTGTCGCTCGACGGACGAACGTATCCCAAAATTGCGCCTCATCTATATTTTGCTATTAATTTACCTATTATATAGCAGTATCACATTAGGCATCATTACCTATATAACCATCATATACATTTAAAATTTTGTTCATTAGCCCTATAAGGTTTTAACCGAGCATATATGTATACATAATAGTTGTGTAATTAACTGCAATATTCACTTAGCTTTCAATAACATACCTGCATATATTTCCGTAGGAATTATTAAGGTCCTATTTTTGACAGATATTATTCAAGTCTGTCAGTTCATGGCAATTATTATCCACTTTGTACTCTTATTGCCCATGATTACCATATTTTGCTTCTACTGCTTTAGCGGCATAAGAGAATTATTAGTGAGGGAAGGCCAATGCTTAGGTGTCACTTATGTTCTACAACAAGAGGATATGTAAAAAGCCGCGGGAAAATTATAGCAGCTCACTCTCGTCTGTGTAAGTGAATTTAAGCGTCGGTTTAAGTTGTTTTCCTAAGTTGTTTTCTGTACATATACTTCTTAGTTGCTTTTCCTCTCGCTGAGAGGTATTTGTCAACATTACGCACTCTGTCATTTCGCACTTTTAAATCAAGCCTGACCTTGACACACACGTGTAGTAAACATAGCTGTTTATCATTACCAATTTTCGTGGGTGCTCCGAATTAGAATATTAAATCACAACTATTTTTCTCTTGCACTCCGTAATCAGCAGATATTAAAAAGGCTTCCTTCAGTTGTTGTTGTTGTTAGCGGAGGCGCTGGCAACCGAAGCCTTTCCCGCACCTCCAGTAAGTAACCCTACCCATGAAAAAGCAAAGGCCGATTTTAAAGCCCCGCCACAAAATTTAGTGCACTTATTACATTGGGTTTGAAACGATCCCCTATGGTACGAAATACTCGTAAATGCGGTGGTTCAAAGCTCTACTTCGACGACGTAGTACATGAGTGGTTTGTCTTGAATAGAGCCTTCAACATGAGACACTGCTAGTCGAGTGCGGAACCCGGCTCATCATATTTGATGTTCAACGTGTTGGTCACGATCGAGGATTAACTTCTAAACGCCGTGTCCAGCGTTACTAGAAGAAAGCTGGCATGCTTCCCAAGATTTTAGCTATCCATTACGGGCAATCAAGTCGTACTCACAGTTCGGGCCATCTGCAATTGAGAAGTGGAGTGTTAGGAGTTAGCAAATCAACGACTCTCCAAACAGGGTAAACTCCTATTGCTCGAATTCACAGAGCTTAGCCTTAAAATAACCTGTATTGTCCAAGGAGATCGCGCGTCGCAATAGGAACCAACGTCGGTTTCTCTGAGGCACAACAATTAAACATTCACCAAGCTTCTGCTACCGTTTTATTCCCAAATTAAACTTTCCTGACAGTATATAGATTAAGAGAAACCAGCTAGCCATTTTCAAGCTTATGATGTGCCTCGGATGTAGCAAATCAACTGAGTTAGTTTAACTAGCTATCAAACCACCTGCGAGCATGACGTTTACTTCAAAGTAACCGAGGGCCAGGAAAGGTATCTGGGTGAAATCCCACACTGAATGTATTTGCTAGTCGGAACCACATACCCCATGCCTGGCAGAAGGTACTTTGGTGGTCGCATTCGGACGATTTGTATGGGTGCTAGCATGTTAGATAGCACTAATTATTGAGCAGTTGTGGGAACATGTTGGTGAGATTTCGTGTCATATGATACACGAAATTAGTGAAGGCACTTTTGTTCCTTATTCAAGTTCTATAGCAGAAACACGGAAACTAAACCATAAAGCGAAGCACTGTATGCTGTTTTATGCTTTTTAATAACAAGAACAAAAAGGTTGTGTGGCGGAAGCTTAGATCCACCTTGGAACATAACCCAATTTGATCTCAGCACGAAGGCTTCGGTTGAAAACTGGTCAGCCGGCGATCCTTTTCCGCCCTACTAGTGTCAATCCTGTTGGAGCACACCCAAGGTTGGACGGCACGAGTACCTTCAGAAAGTGCTAAGCAATGTGTGCATCTAGAAGCTTATCTACTATGGAAACTTTTTGACCCGCACCTTCCACTGTTTTGAACAATTGGGTTCAAAGCACGATCGGAACACCGCCTCAAGAAAGTTTCATCTACCGGCAAGTGTTCAACTTGCCATGTCATGGCAATATGTTCCGTCCGCCTCTCCAGTGGATTATTTATTGTACCAGATCCTTCATGTGCTTGGCATCAGTATCCGATGGATACGTTACCCACATCGCCAGTGTGGTCGGTCATCAATTCCAGGCCTATCTATCATGGAAGCTTTTTGTCCCGTACCTTCCACTGGCTTGAACAATTGGGTTCAAATCGTTGTTACCTCCGGAACATAATATAAATAGCTTCATCCTCCTTCAAATAACCCACATGCTTGCGTTGACATGGCTTTATGCTCCCTCCACATCGCCAGTGGATAAATTTTCCTGAAAGCATTGTTCCCTATCCTTTGTGGGTCCGAACGATTTGGACCAAATCCTTATAACTTTCGGCAAATCTGAAAAAACAACTTCACCTTCATGCAAGTGCTCAACTTACTTGCAATCCCATGGCGTTATGCTCCCTCCACCTTGCCAGTGGATTACTTCTTCTTGCTACTTCACCCACCACGCCCATGTGTTATGAAGACTTTATACATTCCGGATGTATACTGTCGGTTGTCTATATTACTACGCTTGGCCATACCTGATTCCAAAGACCAGCAAGCTCCTCGAAAGTTCGAAACAGCCTCTCTATGCAATCGTCCCACTTAGCTGCATTGGTTACCTCCCGTGGACCTATCAGCGACACACCTGGCCCGTGGGTTATCTGTTCCGGCAAGGATTTGATTTGAGCTCCATACTCACCTGAACAACGCAGCACCGCAATTTACACAGCTTATCTCCGAACAGTACCGCTGTCCGCAACCATTCCTGATGCGTCCTGACGCTGCCCGGTAGTCGCAGACCTAGCAGGGTACTTTAAAGATGGTGACGTTTGTTGATTGGTCGGACGGGAGTGAAAAAATTGACTTTTAGACTCTGACATTCTAATCCGGTGTAACTTTAAAACGGTTTTAGTGTGCTAAAAAGCTAACAACCGTTTGCCGCCGATTCGAATGCTCGGCAATATGGTTAACCAAATGCTGTAAATTTGGTAAATTAATTAGACAAAGAAATTCTCGCACCCTTATGTCCAATGTTGCACAGCGAGCGCATTGTAATGTTAAACGTCAAAATCAGGTCGCCTGTTATCATGGATGCTGTATTTAACTAACTCGCAGTCTTGGAAGTCCGTTAAAATCATTGGATTTCCGCAATATACAAAGCATATACCATATCTGCGATTCGCCAGACCACTTCTTCGAAACTGGCCCTGATGTAGCTTGAGGACGCCCCTGATGTAATGCATGACATCTTGGCATCTTAAGCTCACAACTCATCCACAATCATTGTCGTTACCGTCTTATCATCTAAGAGACTTTAGCAAAATCCGTCCGCACCCATTTTCTACGGTTTAAGAATAACAAACAGAATACAAGATTATTTTATCCATCAACATCCTCTTCCAAACCTAATTGGGTTATCCTACGGACAATCTCGTCCTTCGACTGCAGTATGGAAAGAGTAGACGCCAGTACAAAAGCATCCGGTAAGGGTCAATAAGGGATAACCCCATGAATTGTCTCCATCAGTGACCCTCGTTCTTTTAACTTATCCATTACCGCAATCACAAGACCCAGCATGTCTCAGTCGGATCAGTCGCAAGCATCACACAGGTGCTAACATTGAAATTCTGAATGCAAAAGGTACTTAGCCATTACTGAGTAGTTCCTGACGTGCTTCGACCCTCTCACTGACATGTTGATCCAAAGGCTGAATGGACCAACTGGTATCCACAACCCTCCGGCTTCTCTCTTTCTAAGGTCACTTCGTCTATTGTTAAATATTTCAACAAAGACAACAGCCTAGCCTACTGACTGGCAGGTTCGCAAACCCGTAGATATTCCTCATATAGGATATTGTAGGGCAATGAATTAGTCAACCGTGCAGGCGAACCTCAATCTATGCTTCTTATCTACATCTTCATTCGTTGTCTTCCGCTTTCCAGTTATCACTTTCCAACTTCTTGACCACTGGTTACGCGCAAAAACGTTTAGGTACTTTTAGTAAACGCATCCTACTAGACCTAAGCCTTGCATGGGATGATGAAAGCGTTTGTTGCTGCTGATGCACTTAAGCTTAGCATTAGAATTGTACAAAACCGTCTAAATGCCGGCTTTAAATGAATCTTTACGTGCCTTCGTATATGTCGGTTGCTAGCTGGCCATAAATGATGCTTTTTCATTAAGCCTTAGCACTAGATACTGTACTCCGCAGTTTCCAACCACTATCAGTATGTAACCAGCAAAATAATATATCTATTTTCATATTGTTGACAGAGAGCACTTTAAAAGTTTTAGGCTGAAGAACCAGACATTTTGCTCTTCACTTATCCTCTCTTGGCCCATATACTTAGCGTTATCTGGTATACATATGCCTTTCAATATTGGCAACACTAGTAGACAGGCATAATGAAAACCAGATCCTCTAT
>OX104063.1:238183651-238248450 GCA_944474145.2 Dicrocoelium dendriticum
ATTTAATCGAAGGCTTTGGCTGAGGACCCGAGTCGTTCTCCTGTCAGGATTGGGCGCCCTGGCAGTATCCTAGTCCATCCTCTCCGGAGGTTAGGAAGTGGTCGATGGCCCACTTCCCGTAAAACCTAGCCATGGGAGACAACAGGTTACGGGTTATATTCTCAATGCTCGATTGGCGTAGAGCACGAGTGCCACGCATTGTCTCTGACGGTGGGAGGACACCTCCGGGTGTTCAATGGTTTGCTACTGCCCGCCTCAAGCCAGGCAGCCCCTGGTCAAATTGGTGCAAACCCGCCAAAAACCCACCTGCGTCTGGCCGTGGTCGCAGGTGCGTATCCAATTACGGTCGCAAAACATATGATAACTGTTCCAGAACCTCAAAGGCTGCGTGTGACGGCCGTCAAGCAGATCCCAATCTGTCTCTGCAATCACATTCCCGAGCTGGATCTGCTCTCCACTGCCTTGTGGGTCAGGCTATTGAGCCAAAGGCTCCGGGCGGAGTCCCTCAAGCAAACCTCCAAACCACCCACTGCCTTGTGGGTCAGGCTATTGAGCCAAAGGCTCCGGGTGGAGTCCCTCAAGCAAACCTCCGAAGCACAACGACCACCTCGCGTGCGATTGCCCACCAATGCAATCGTATGCCTGCGCGCAAAGCACTCAGCATCGGGTGCTGGAACGTGCGCACACTACTGGACCGGAACTCGAGCGAGCGCCCGGAGCGACGCACTGCACTGGTCGCAATGGAGCTGGCGCGCTACCACATCGATATTGCGGCGCTCAGTGAAACTCGGCTCGCTGAGCAAGGTAAGTTACATGAAGCAGGTGCTGGCTACACATTCTACTGGGTGGGGAACGCCGCCTCAGCACCACGTGAACATGGGGTCGGATTTGCAATATCCGACCGCCTGAATGGCCAGCTGGTGGGTGAACCAACGGGCATCAGCGCGCGGCTGATGACTGTTCGCCTACGACTCGGAAGAGGTAAGTTTGCTACTTTTATAAGCACGTACGGTCCGACCATGTGTTATCCTGATGACACGCGTGATCAGTTCTACACTGAGCTATCCTCCGTGATACGGTCTGTGCCGAGGAGCGACCGACTATTTCTGCTGGGTGATTTCAACGCGCGCGTTGGGCGTGATGCATCAGCGTGGACAGATGTTATCGGTGCGCATGGCATTGGTTCAGCGAATGCGAACGGTGACAGGCTGCTCTCACTGTGTGCCACTCACGGCCTGACGATCACGAACACTCGGTTTGCACTGAGTGCGAGTGATATAGCAACTTGGACGCACCCACGGAGTGGTCACGCTCACCTGCTCGACTATGTCATCGTACGTCAGCGTGATATGCGTGAAGTGCGCATGACACGTGTACTGCGTGGAGCTGAGTGTGGCACTGATCACAAATTGGTTCGGACCAAACTGTACATATATTTTCGTAAATCGATGTATTGCACTCCCGCCGTGAATCGGCGTAAATTTAACATTCTCTCCCTCGGTACTGTGGCGAAACGTACTGAGCTGGAGAAGGCGATGGCTGCACGCCTGTGTGGTGATGTGGACTGTATAGCCACAGTGGGCGACCTGTGGCACCACATTCGCGACCAGGTGACAGCTGCTGCGGAGGAGACCATCGGGCGCGCAAACTGTAAGCGGCCTGATTGGTTTGATGACAACAATGTGACGATTGACGCATTGGTGTCAGAGAAGAATGCAGCATTTGCTGCACATGTTGCAGACCCCAGTGACTTGGGGAAGAGTAGTCAGTTTCGCAAACTTCGACGGCGACTGACCCGAGAGCTCCGTCGCATTAAAAATGCATGGTGGACGGAGAAGGCGAAGCAGATGGAATGCTACGCCGAACGCCGTCAACACAAGGAATTCTTTGACTCCTTGAAGGCGGTGTATGGACCGAGATTGGAGCCGCTGAGGACACTGATCGATGGTAGTTCAGGCGCTACCTGCACCCAGACTGCAGACATAATGCAGGTCTGGCGGAAACACTTTGACTGTCTCTTGAACAACCGTTCAGAGATCGACTGGCCTACATTGAATGGCCTGAAGCAGCACGATGTGAAGGCGGATCTGGCGGATACGCCGAGACTGGATGAGACGCAGAGAGCACTTGCTCAGCTGCGAAACGGCAAATGTGCCGGAGGTGACGGGATCCCACCTGAAGTATTGAAACACGGTGGACCCGCGTTGTTGACTGCGCTGCACCACTTGGTGCAACGCGTGTGGATTGAGGAGGAGGTGCCTTCTGAGCTGAAGGATGCCCTTGTGCTACCACTGTACAAGGGCAAAGGTAGCAAGCAATGTTGCACGAATTATCGTGGCATCAACTTGCTGAGTTGTGTGGGCAAGGTGATTGCCCGAATCCTGCTCAATCGCCTCGTGAGTCAGATTGTGGAACCAAACGTGGCGGAAGAGCAATGTGGATTCCGTTCGGGTCGCAGCACTATAGATATGGTGTTTGCGGCTCGTCAGTTGCAAGAGAAGTGCAGAGAACGACACCAGCCATTGTACTCGCTTTTTGTTGATTTCACCAAGGCATTTGATACGGTGAACCGCGAGGCACTGTGGCTGGTGTTGGGTAAGTTTGGTTGCCCGCGTAAGTTTGTAAGTTTAATTGAATGTCTGCACAGTGGTATGCGAGCGAGGGTGCAGCTGAGTGGAGAGACCTCTGATGACTTTACAGTTGTCTCTGGTGTGAAGCAAGGCTGTGTGTTAGCTCCTGCCCTGTTTAATATCTATCTTCATGCAATGTTGTCTTGTGCTTTTGATGCGGCTTGTGCTTACGGTGTTCGTGTGGAGCACCGTATTGATGGTGGGTTGCTGAACATCCGTCGTTTCGGTGCGAGAACTCTAGTCTGTGAGACAACTATCCGTATGTTGCTGTTTGCTGACGACTGTGCGTTGTTTTCACACAGCGCGGATGAGTTGCAGCACATGACTAGTGCTCTGGCTTCGACAGCGGCCAAATTCGGGCTCACCATCAACACAAGCAAAACTGTCTGTCTCTTTCAGCCTTCACCGGAGGTGCAATCTTCAATATTGCCGCAAATCAGCATTGGTACTGAAATATTGGAAACCACCTCCCGCTTCTGCTACCTTGGGAGTGTGATGTTGACTGATCAGCAGCTACACGTTGAGTTGCGTAATCGCGTGTCGAAGGCGGCAGCGGCCTTCGGGAAGCTTGAGTACCGAGTGTGGAACAACCACCAGCTTACCCTTGGCATGAAGCTGATGGTGTACAAATCCATGGTACTGTCCGTTCTTCTGTACAGCAGCGAAACGTGGACGATGTACCGTCGGGATGTGCGATATCTCGAACGGTTCCATCAACAGTGTCTGCGACGAATTTTGCGGATCGGTTGGGGCGCCAGAGTTGCAGACACGGAAGTGTTGCGCCGAAGTGGGATGTATGCAGTGGACGGCATACTTTTACTGCGACACCTGAGATGGCTCGGTCATGTGAGCCGTATGGATTCGACGCGAATACCGAAACAACTTTTATACGGTCAGCTGAGTATAGGGAAGCGGCATGCTGGGAAACCAAAGTTACGTTACCAGGACATGATTAAAGTGAGCCTCACACGTTCTAATCTTGATTGCAGATCATGGGAATCGAAGGCGGTTGATCGTGGTGCATGGCGCGATGTAATCACGAAGGCAGTTGCTGAAGTGCGGGAGAAAGCCCTCATGCATGCAGAGAAGAAGCGGCAGTTGCGGAAGCGGCAAGCACCAATAAATTGTACTCCATCGACATCGAGCGCATAGTGCTGTAGAATATGTGGTCGCGAGTGCCTTAGTCAGGCAGGCCTAGTGAGCCATGAGAGAGGTCACTCGGGACCACTGCCGAAGCGACGATGGGTCCCGCAGTGAACGTAGGCAGCCCCGGCGCAGCGTTTGTAGGCACGCTGAATTCGATTTACTAACCGCGTGCTTGCATGCTAAGTCTCTTTATTTCAGGTGGTGGGTTTTCGGTTCTCTCCTAATGCCTTTCTTTCTCATATAAATGTCTATTGGGCAAGTGGGCCATGCGCTGTGCCATTTGGGGCCAATACAGAAGCGACGACTGGTCCTGCAGAGAATTACGACGAGCCGGCGCAGCGTTTGTAGGCACGCTGAATTCGATTTACTAACCGCGTGCTTGCATGCTAAGTCTCTTTATTTAGGTGGTGGGTTTACAGTTTTTACCTTAATGCTTTTCTTTCTCATATAAATATCTCCCTGTACTCTATTCCATTAACTTGCACACATCGCTTCAGCCAATTGTATTCGATTTCCATAACATTTTTGTGTTCGTGGCATTCCGTGAACTATACTTCCTGACCTCGTGCACATAGTTAGGATTTGTTTGTAAAAAACTTATTACGTATGCTTATTAAATTGAGGTTTATATCACCGTTTCCTTATGCATTAATCGAGTTTTTCTCTTTTTCTTTCTTTCTCTCAAGTGTTTGGCTGTTGTTGCTATCCCCGGTGTGGCTGCGCTTGATGTGCATGTTGACAAGGTGCCTGCCTGTCTATTACCCACTACATCGTCCATACTGGCTCCAGGAGACAATTGGTCGTTGCTGGAGGGGACGGGGGTGCACGGTCCTTGTGGCCGTGTTAGGATCAAAGAGTGGTTCCATGCACTCAGTGTGGAGCAGACTACGGTCCAGCCACCGCGTTGTGTGCGCTTGATTCCCAAATACAGTGTGCTTGTGTTTGCCTGTGAAGGAGTGTGGGCCGGCTCCGTTGATGAAACGTGGCTCCCATCCACTTGCCTCCCAGTCTTATTCCTTCGGGTTTACATTGGATATGGGGTGTGTGGATGGAGCTGTGGGTGATGCAGCGCAAGCCATCCATGGTCCCTCTGTAGGCGCAGGCGTCCTGTGGCTTGCCACAGTGACAGGCAAATCCGAAACCGGGTCCACTCTATCCTCGAAAACCACTTTCAGTGGCCAGTAACGAAACGTGACGGAAATGACAATGTGGCGCACTGAAATCAAGGCTAAAAACACCTCCTAACTGTCATTCATAATGTTACTGGTGGACGTTGTTGGAGGCAATACTTCCTAGTTTCATATCCACTGGTAGGAGCTTCAACAACTTCGTCCTTTCAATGAAGTAGACTTACTTCATTTGTTCGGTTGACATGCATGACGTTATGGGTACTCCAACGATGATGAATTCTGTAACCGCTGGAGAGGAACGAGAGCAGATGTTGTTAATTAGAAGGGTCAACAGAAGCAGTAATCATACAAACTAATATCATTACTTACTAGTTCGATATTCCTACAACAGATACGTAATAAGGTACTTATATATTTTTAGTGACTAGCATACCTTTTGAGTCTGAAGTTTCTTTGTTTTTGTAGATTTTGCTACTGCCTTCTACAGCTGCTACTTTTGCAATGTAAATTTACGTGTTTGTGCTTTCCGAAATGAGTCGGTCGCACTATTCTTGTACTCACTACCTCTTACTGAACCATTAAAGTAAGATCAATGTGCAACATACTGGGCGATATTGGACTCTAATCAGAAGTAAGACGGATGGAACTTAAGACCGAAACATTGCTGATAGACTTGCAGACTTGAAAAACACGACCATGCAGCGCACGGTACGTAGGTCAAGTTCCGGTGAACTTTTACTGTGCTCCCAAGTTTGCGACCCCATTGTGTGTCCAAACGCCCCCAACAAGGAAGCAGCCCTGGAGGGATTGGGCACAGCGATCCAAGTTTTCAATCGGTGATGATGGAATACGACACACATATACAATACATCAGTATATGCAGAGCACCACAGACGAGCCGCAATAGGGCGAAACGCGTCTGGTGCTTTCCGGATTGTGGCTGAGCCATGTAGCTTCTGAGCTGCTTGGACCATAACATTAAAATTATGAAAAGGTTTTGTAGGATTCAGAGAAACTTCGCTTTATATAGGTGTGACATTAGTCCTCATCTATATGAGTCTCTTCGACGGTACACTTCTTCGGCTATCACCGTCTCCAGTAAGCTCTGCCGTACTTATTAAACAGGAAACATCGCATCGGAATGCTAGCCATGAGCTCGCATTCTAGTTAGACACAGTTTAAAGCACCCAGTGTTTTGTACTCTCTTGTTTCTCCACACTCTGCATTTAATTCTGATCCAGCCACCCCTATGGGTAAGCGAAGCGGAGTCACATCGGCATCTCAGTCGGAGAATTTGACCCACTTCCTGACCATTTAGCCAACTATAGAGAAAAACGCCGGCGTGGTGAGGAAAAATGCATCCGCCCCAGGTGGTCAGCGCGTAACTACATGTAAAGTCCGGACAGAGTTTAAGTCTAAGCTCAAGTCCACTTCCTCCCAGTTCCAAATGAAATGGTTTCACCACAAAATTAACCAGTTGGAACACTTAAGCAAGCACAATGCATATCCATTGCAGCCATAGATCTTTAGGCGTTCCCTGCCACCCTCTCGATACCGTTGTCATACGCTTATGAATGCGCTGAAATCCACTAAATATCTCTATGGAGGGGATGTTGGATGACCAACATTTTTATGAGCGGATGGTCTCCATTTTATTAGGCGAATTTGAACAGAAATAAACAATGTCCCTGCCTTCCGCCAGGGTAGGATGCAAGAGGATTCTTTCAAGGAACGACCCCAAGTCTTGTGCCAAAGCAACCAAGGTTTTAAATTTGAGCTGTTTTAAGTCCTGAGAGAGCATTCTTCATAGAATCGGATTACCATGAAATCGCCATGGATGAGTGTTGCGTATTTACTCTCCGTGTTCAGCCACGCCGGGGCACTGGTTTAGGCACACACTGCCTACGTGCACATAACCCCAGACATGCACCTACACGTACACACTTAGCTGCTTCCCTTTTAGTTCATTCTCTACATGTCTCCCCACCTGTACTCACCCTAGTTAAACACCCGTCAAATTACCATACTATGCCTACCAAACGATTGTTCTTACGTCTGCGCTTGCTTGGGCCTTTTGGAATAAAACGATTAGCTCCATTCACGCCGAGCAAATGAAAAGAAAGGACTCCACATGGTGAATTTTCAAGTAATTCGCAAAACCCCAGGAACACTTTGGAGGCCAATCGTCGTCAACCCAGGAAGACAGTGTATGAGTAATATGTAGTAAGGAATTCAAGCAAAGCACGCCTTCAGACCGCAGTTAGCCAAGAACAAGACACAATGCGAAACAAAGTGTATTGGGTATAGCAGTGTGACATGGTTCACATGACACGAGTTAAAGCATGAGTGAGGAACTAGTGATTGGTCAATGCGAGGAAAACCAATAAGAACGCGATGCGGCTGAACTAAGTAGTCAATATGATTGACGTAGGTAACAATGAGTACGGACTGAATGTGCTTTTTCCTAATGTACGAAACCTGCGGAATAAACTTAGTGAGACTCAAATGCTTTCATAAGATACATGGGCAAACTTGATGACCCACACTGAAACTTCGCTATTCACAGATAACATGGTTTCGGAGGCGTCTATCTCCGGGTGCTAACAATCTCGAGCCGATCATCTTGGAGGCAGATCCGGTGGCGTCGTCATACTCGCCTGGAAGTCAGATCTCATGGCCAAATTGGTTGACGCTGCTAGTGATGATGATGGATTTTCGATGCCATCCGGTGCTTTGTTCATGCTGGATGCAGATTATTCATGATTGGTGTCGTCTACAGAGCGTCCTCGATTTTTTAGTTCACTTGTTCCATTCCGTCAGGAGACTGTACAGGAATGGACTCGCTTGTGGGGGACTTTGATGCCCCTTATTTTGATTGAAGCTTACTTGTTTATGGTCGTCCATCTGATTCCTTTGACGCCGCCTTACTCGAGGTCGTTCTCGATATCAGTCTGTTTCAGCATTATCGCAGACCTGACGCCGCACATTCGGGAACTTGTGCTCTCCCAAGCTCAGTCAAATGCCACGGATCTAACAGTCCTTCAGTCCATTGGTAGAGGTGATCACTGTACTATCACATTCCAGATGACATGCAACTTTGCTGTCTACAGCCAATGTGGGTTCCGTCGGAATTTCTGGTGTGCCGATACAGTTTGTCTAAAAACGATTGCATGCGTTGTCGATTGTGATATTTCTGAACACCTCATTGTTGAAGATTTGCGAAACCTTCGGCACTCTGAGTTGAGGCCACTTAGTGAACAGGAGGCCCTTCTGTAGAAGTTCACCTTAGGTTGATCTTGAATTAAGAGCCCTAAGGAACAGAAGGAGCGAACGGTGAGACGGTTTCTGTCTTACGCAAGCGAAACTTAACCACACGCAATAAACATGGTCAGAACGGCGTGTACCCCAAAGAATGCGAGAAGTTCCAACGAGTTTTCACATGCTGCAATCTCTGGGAGCAACCCCAAGGCGCTCTTCTCGTACCTCCAACGTAGCACAATAACCAACAACGGTACCTCCGCCTAGGGTCCTTGTGAGCATGCGACTCTAGTCTATCAGGACAGCAAAAATTCAGTTTCCTAGCCCAGCAGTATTTTTCATTTTACGCGAAAGAAACACCGTATCCTGTCGACGCTCTATCTTCTTATCCTTCTATGACGGAACAAAAAAATATTAACAGTGACGTTGTCTTGAAACTTCCTCTAAATTTAGCTCCATTTTCTTTACCTAGTCCTGAGAGCCTACATCCGCCGTTCCTCAAAACTGTGGCTGTGCACATTTCTGCGTCTGTCTGTCAGGTCTTTTGTCGCTTCCGTGATACAGGACGTCTCCCGACTGTCTGGAAGTGGGGCATAGTCAAGCCCACATACAGCTAAGAAAATGGACAGAATCCAGCAAGAGTCAGCGTACAAGCTCGTTTTCGGTGGATCTTGTAAGGCTGGTACACCACAAATAATAAGAGTAAAATGAGCTGAAACATCAGACGAGACTAAAATTCAAAGGGTTTATCTGTCGTTGCCGTTCAAAGGGGATGGAATAGCGCAGGCAACGTCTAGAAGGCTATCCGAAGCCATAAAACGTACGTACTACGCGGCAAGCCTACGACTAAGATTTACTACAACACCAATCGTAAGGCTTCAACTCAAGGACAGACTTCCTCGGTCAAGTACTTCTTTCTGTGTATACTCATTTACTTGTTCATGTCGAGCAAGTTATATCGGAAGAACAACCAGGAAACTGTCTGAGAGAATATGTGAGCATTGCTCGAGTTGGCTATCTACAGGTGGAACCAAGACAGTGAAAAGTGCCGTGTTAGCACATCTAGTTGATTTTAACCACCGGATGGATATGCTCCAAAGTTTTCAGCCAATTTACCGCGTATCTGGATGCTTCACACGAGCGGTAAGATATCGCCTATTAGCAATAGCCGAAGCGATCGTCATCCGCCTCCAAAACCCAGATGTATGTGCACAAAACATTTCGTTCAGATTCTCTCTCTTCCCTGGCCCCCTATTACAGTAACCCCTGCTGAGAAACATACAGCTGACATGCCATTGATCGTTTGTGAACCAAGCACGTGACCTTTTAATCTTACCTTTTGTATTTTACTCCCGTCTGATGTTTTAACTCATTTTACTCTTATTATTTGTGGTGTACCAGCCTGACGAGATCCACCGAAAACGATCTTGTTCGCTGACTCTTGTTCTGATGTCTACACCTGGGATATTTTCTCACTAGAATCCAGCAAGTTGCAGTCCGATTTGTTTCACATCAATATGGTGTAAAGCTATGGAAACGGTTCTGAAACAATCCGTTCACCTCGGTTTGATAGATCTTCTCTTGTGCCCAGTATGATATCCAAATGTTTCCTAAATGCGCCATGAAGTTTCTCTTGGTTAAGTGGAAGTGCGTATAATCATTAGATCTCAGAAGGCGCCTGTATATCGTGTTTGTTAACTTAACCAAGTCTTTCGGCAAGCTCCCGCAAGAGCGGCTGCTTTTTAAACCTTGAGGTACCGGAGTCGTGAAGAACTTCCTTTCCTAGATCTCTGATTTCCTGATAAGTCGCTCCGTGAAATTAAATGTAAATGAAACGCTCTCTGATCCTGGCGGTGTCCCTCAGGGCTCTTTTCTTCTCTCCGAGCTGAGTAACTACTTCAGTAACGACCTGCAATCCGTGTTGCACTCGGATTGCCTAAAATATGCAGATGACCTGAAGTTATAGATGTAGGTATCTAGTACAAATGATGCTGATCGACTACAAGAGACATTCGCTCTTCTGCACTATTGGTGGATCCGGTGCCGATTGTATTTTTATTGCGACAAGTGTTCCGTTCTACTTAGAGGCGCTCGTAAACCATTTGCAGCTCACCGCATTAGTGGTTCTTTACTAAAAAATGACACCAAAGAGAGAGACCTCGGCATAATTGTGTCGCATTCTGATGAGCGTGTCACACAAGTGGGTACGGATGAACCAACCGAGCGAGCCAGATAGTCAATGGGAGACAGGCTTAACGGGTTACATTACTGGCCACGGATTGGCCGACATACTTGTGAGTTGCTAACCGTTTGTTTAACTGAGTCAACTGAGTCATTGACTCAAAAGGGTCGTTAGTTATGGTCGTGAAAGTGCCATTTATATCGAAAAGTTTGGCTTGCCCAACATGCTGTAATTATCATTGAGTTGAACTTGCTGAATAGACGCTTGTCCCTCAAGGACTGAGTTCTGCACATCTTGACCTAAGATCAACCCAGGACACTTGGAAGAGGGTATCCGCTGTCTACTGGATGTTCCATGCTCTTCGAAGAGCTTTCTGCAACCAGGCTTTGATGCTTTTCCGACTTCTGCTCACTTCGCACGTACGCCGATACAAGAATACAATTTTTCTGCCTCCTATCCTCTCACCATGACCAAATGTGACATGACTGATTAGATCCAAATGCGCGGATCTAGATCTGTTGCTGACTTGCACTACCTGCCCTATTTCCTTCGTCTTCAACAATTGAACCTTTTGTCTATGGATTACCGTCGTCACTGCAGAGATTAAATTTTCAATCGACGTATACACAGAGGACAGCTGGAGAGAAACTTGAATTCTTTCATCTCAACGCTGGAAATTTGACTAGGGGTCATCAGTGTAAATTATTCAGAGGAGGGTAAGATTGCGGAGCAGTCTTGCTCTCTCTACCGGTGTAGTGAATGACGGGAACCGCTTGGCGGAGTTCGCCGTTGACACACAGACGGAGGAATGTTTCAAAACACTGTTGGATTCTCAATTACTGAGAATGCCGGATCTCGTTATTTTTCATTGTGCCCCTCTGTAGAGCTCCGTCTCGCAGTAACCAACTCATCCCACCACTGAACGTGAAGTCATGAAAATGACAAAAGATCTTTCTGCTCGATTCTATCCAATGATACTGCGAGAATCAGTATCAGTCCATGCCGAACAACCTCCTCGTGGTGCCAGCTAGGTGGTTCGGGATTAACCTGTTCCAGCAAATAGTTCGGCGGCACTGTTTTAGGATGTGGTGGGTTTTCTCCCAGCAAGCGTTCTCCAAATAACAAGCCACAAATGCCGGCTTAACAACACTGTGACGTGGCTGTCGTGACTCACCACAAACTAAAGTCACTGCCCCGTGGATACCTGGAGAATACTTTCCAACCCATGGAGGTCAATCTTCTACTTGCACATTGCCGATGATATCAAACATTCAAGAATGGAGCAACATAATTACAAGCACAAACTGGTTAGCGGCATCCGGTTTCGGATTTGCTTGTCACTGCAACCAGCCATATGACGCCTGCGCCTACAGGAGGACCATGGGTGGCTTGCGCTGCACCACCCTCAGCTCCAACCACACACCTCATATCCAGTGTAAATCCGAAGGAATAACACCGGAAGGCATGTGTATAGGAGCCACGTTTCATCAACGGAGCCGGCCCACACTCCTTCACAGACAAACACAAGCACGCTGTATTTGGGGAATCAAGCGCACACAAGGCGGTGGCTGGACCGTAGTCCGCTCCACACTGAGTGTATGGAACCATTCTGCCAGCTTAGCAAGGCCACAAGGACCGTGCACCCCGTCCCGTTCAGCAACGACCAACTGTCTCCTGGAGCCAGTATGAACGAGGTAGTGGGTAATAAACAGGTATGCACGTTGTCAACATACACATCCAACGCAGCCACACCGTGGATATCAAGCAAGCGCCAATCACTTGAAATGACATTGTCCAGTAAAATAGATCTGTTAAAGCATACGGTTATGCAGACGTAACTTTCCGCTAAATTAGCATATGAAGTAAGTTGGTTATCAACGAATCCGCGATAAGTACAAAATGTCCAGAAGTTACACAAAAAATGCTACAAGCGCAATAAATTTAACGAAGCTAACCACAATTGGCGTAAACGAATTGTGCAAGTTAATTGAATATTATTCAGATAGGCAGAACAAACCAAATAAAATGGAAGGAAATTTATCCAGCTTACAAAGACCTAGTTTAAGTCTTTTCGGGCGGGCAACACCCAATTTCCATCTGCTATAAGTGTAAATATGTTTAGCCCAACTGCGGTGAAGAAGCATCATGAATGCAACATCAGTCTCAGCATGGAACACAGAAGCCCAAACTACCCAGCTACATACACACCCCCCCTCCCCACACACATACAACTACATCCGTATACACATCCCTACACAAAGATACACTCTTATTACAGACATATCGGATTGTTGCACATTCTTGATCACGTACTGTTATGTTAACGTGCTTATACCTGTAAAAGCGTGTTTCGCCTTGTCGAGAATAAATATTTATTTATTTAACTATCAAAGTGTTTTGAAATCCAAATGATCCAAATGATCAGGACTCACCAGCAGACACGGATATATAGACGTATACCTACCGATCAATCCAAATCGATGTTGGGGTGGTCGCCCAAGCCAGCCTCTACACATTGCTGGTATCACGATTGGTTTGCTGACAATGTCCAAGCCTTCCAACTGCCCTGACCGTTCGTTCGCAAGATGTGGGGAAAACGTCGTCTTTTAGATAAGGATGGGCGAACATGGCCACCATAGTCGCCTTTACTTTGTCGCCGACCTAGCAACAGGACCTCGCTGCCTTGTCGGCAATGTCGCAAAAGTCAGCGTTCTTCCTCACAATTCAAATGACACGACAGAACATGCGATTACGTCAAGGTGGGCGGCCAACGGAACGACTATTGTTGCTTACAATCGACGCACTCGTGCGTTCAACTTTCGCTCGAACCTATAGAGGAGCGAACTCGTGTATACCAACGTTAATATGAGCAGACTGGACCCGTGTGTATGCTGGCTGTGATAAGGCTTGTATACTTAGCGAACGATGTATTGGTATCTTTTGTTCATTGCGGCCGGTGACGGAGTGGTCTGCGCATTTGCTTTGTAACCATAAGGTCACCGGTTCGAATCCGCGTAGGGGTGGGCATCCTCGCGGGATACTCAATCCGCGCGCGACTGGTGGTGGTCGCGCGGCAGCGAAACGCCGTTAGGGCGTACAGCTGACACATTATTATTTTATTTCATTATTATTAGCTTTTGTTCATGAAACGACGTACCATAAGTTGACCTGTTTAACAGAGTTCTGTAGGATTCCTGCCTAACTGAAACTAGCATTAAGAGAATAAACTCTTCGGGATATTGCAACAGCTAAATCCTCCTAAAGCTTTTGAGTCTGATCTGAATTTACCGGGAATGTTGGTGAATGGCAGGGCCCATGAGAAGGAGAAAGCCAGTGCTATTCGGAACAGCCAAACGCTATTCCAGCTGATCCGGAACATGGGTCCGAGAAAACCATCAGTTAGGGAGATAATGGCTGAGAAAGATGTACAGTTGATCCCTTCTCAATCCCGTCGAATATCCCGTTGGGCGAAACATTTTGAAGAGCAGTTCAGCAGGCTTGCTGTGACACCGCCGTTTACCGGATCATCTAAGCCGACGCGAAACCGTATGTCACAAATCCAATTTTGGACCAGATTCGATATGTGCTTTCCGTGTTGAAAGGAAACAAGGCTCATGAAGCCTACGCCTATCCTCCTTCTTTGCTTAAAGATGGTGGTAACACTTTGTTGGTTGAAATTGCTTTCCTAGTTAACAGGATTTGGAACATTGACAAGGTGCCCTCAGACTGGCGATTGTCAACTGTCATGCCAATCTCCAAGAAGGGTCAGCATGCTTTATGCGAAAACCGCAGAGGCACTAGCCTTGTTTCTGTTTGCTTCAAATGTCTCGCGGGTATTGTGCTCCAACGACTTACTGGTCCCGTGAGGACCGAATTACTGGAAGCCAAGTTGGCTTCATCGATGCTCGTGGTTGTATCGACCACATATTTACTTTGCCAAGTTTTGGAGCAGAGACGGACAAAAACGGCGACTATACTGGTTTTCCTTGATTTTAAAGCCGCCTTCGACTCTGTTCACCGATCCAGCTTGTGGCACTGCTTAGCCATGAAGGACGTGCCGGCATAATGCCTTTGCATTATGCATTCTTTCCACCGTCACTCTAGAGGCTATGTAAGGGTCTACAGAAATCCGGCAACTGACTTCCGCACAACAAGTAGGCTTCGGCAGTATTGTCCCAAATCTCCTTACCTTTTCATCTTTGTTATCGAAACGATCATAAATCACTCGGTCCTTTCAGACTATTCCGGAGTGGAAGTTCTGCCAGCTGACCGACTGACTAACCTAGAGTATGCTGACGACATAGTTCTCCTTGGGTCTGATGCATTTGCTATGCTAACACTATTGCACAGGCTTGTGCCTAGCTTTACACGGTTTGGTATGTGATTTACACGTTCAAAGTGTGGCAGGACTGGACGCCGGTTTTAGCTATTACCGAACAGCCACTGGAAGTGGCGGATCGGTTCACTTGCCTCTGGCGGTCACATGAATGAGGAAGTTACTTCGCGTTTCACCAAGACCTGTGTGGCTTTCCAGAGACGCAAACACCTATGGGGACCGCGGCAAATCAATCTGTCAGTGAAAGGTAGGGTGTATTGCGCTGCGGTAAGGCCGGTCTTACTGTATGGATCAGAGACCTGTCCAATTCGCGACAAAGACATTAAACGCCTGGCCGTGTTTGACAACCTGTACTTGTGGATTATCACTCACTTGTGGTGGGAACACCGGAGGAGCAAGTTGAGGCCATCCAGTTGGTTTTTGCCAAGAAGCCTTCTTGTGCCTCACTCGACGGTTTACTGAGTTTTAATCCCTTGCACTTGCTACGCCACTTACTCCGTATGCTTGTTGACCGGCTTCCTCGGGGTGCATTTTCCGCCAGTCTGCACGAAGTTGGAAGAAACCGCGTGGAGGCCAGCCCACGAAGTGGCATAGAGACAAGAAAAATGCGACTGAGAGACTTAGTTACACTGGTGCGCGCCGTCTTCACGGAAGAGGGTCTCGGGATGGTTCATATCAATGGTTACATACCGTATCATACATTGCCTAGTCACGCAGTTAGTGGCGTTCCTGCATTCGTTTCCCTGCATCTGGTCATTAATTTTTGTTCCAAACTGATTAGTCGAACGCACCTCCTGTTTGCCGCTCTTTTCTTTACATTCGATTTGCACTCAATGGTAGCTGGATCCACTAGATCTCGGTGTTCGGATCACAGTTTTTTTCAAATAAAATGCATTGAACTGTCGTTTTTTTCCAAAGCTGCAGCATGAAGTGGCCTCGGAAATAAATGGTCCCCTTACATGCTTTTACATGATCGCCTGAGAGCTGTGTCTTATCTTCGGAATGGAACGGATCCATTATCTGTCCCATTCATTAGAGCGACGACAGTAATCTGCCTGGGAACTATCGGCCTCTGAGTTTGACCAGCATGTCAATCAAGTCGTTGGAAATACTGGTGGGAGATTCAGCGCAGGATCATCTGATTAAATGTAACCTTTGTGTTACCCAACACGCAATCCGTTAGCTCGTGAAAACTGGACTGAGGCAGTAGACAGCGGCCATACAATTGATTTCTTTTTCCTCGACTTTTCGTAAGCCTTCGATACCTTCCCCCATTTACGACTCACTAAAGTTGAGGTACCATGGAATCGCTGATTGTGCCCTTAAATTGGTGTCTGCTTTTCTGGATAGGAGGAAACGGTGCGTACGCGTGGGACGTGGCCTTTTGCTCAGGCAAGCTGTTCCTGGCGACGTTCCTCAGGGCTCGGTTTTAGGGCCGTTGCTTATAGCAATTTATGTTACTGGCCTACCCAGGATCAAGAGGTACCGTTGATATTGTTTGCTGTTGACCTCAAGCTCTGGAATATTATGGATATCCCTGGGAGTTCTGAAACAATTCGGAGTAGTACTGAGGAGACAACAAGGAATGCATGAATCTACCAGCTTTCGTCTTCTTCCCACGTCTTGCAAATTTCTAAAGGGAGCTAACGGCTGTAAATTTCTCAAACTATGAGTTCTCGCTGAAAGCATCAATCTGCTTCATCCTATAGTCAGGCTGAGTTGCAAAATTGTGTGCACGTATAGAACCACCCTTTCTTGCTAAATGCATTCTCATGTGTATATACCCCGCTCGGTTCTCACATTGTTGAATAAAAATAAACTCAAGCCATCTGCGGCTAATCTCAGACGCGTGACATCCGCTCACATGGAGACAGCCGAGTCCAAACTTGGGAGTTTACTGGAAACTCATGCACATCTACTACATGTGATAGAGGATCTATCTTTGTGTTGTCGGATTGTGTTCGCTAACTTTTGTAAATTCCCTCTGGATCATATAAGGCGAAATTGGCATATTCGGTTGGAGAATCCGCTTACAAAATCCATGTTGATCGGGCAACACTTCGTGATCCTAGTAAGTACGTAGTGAATTAATCGGACGTACAAATTGACGCGTTGAAGTTCGAAAGATTGTCATATGGACTTGATTACCAAGTTCCTCCCTAGAAGACTGGAAGGGTTGCTTCTAGAAGCTCCATATGAGACTTTTTCGATCAATTTAACTAGCTTCGACCATCCAGTCCTGACGGTGTTGTTTGGTTTAAAAACAAATTGACCGAGTTTGCCAACGAAGTTAAGACTATACCAGTGACTGAAAAATGTGTACTTACAAGCCGACACCTTCAGGTCTCTGCAGGAACTGCGTACTAAGAAAGTTGTCTGATGAAACCGGATAACAGCTCTAGAGTGGTGGTCATGAACAAGACTGAGTACGCTCAGAAAAGGAATATCATACCCAATGACATGAGCAAATATGAAAGAGTTAATGAGATAGGGAACGTAGCCGACCTTAAAGCACGTATAGCTGCTCATCTTGAAAGGGTTCTCTTTCATTGCATGAATGATAGTAACATCGATAATTGCTTGAAGCCAAATAGTAGCATTACTCCGCAGCTTTATGTGTCACCGAAAACTCAAATGGATGGAGTGCCACTTAGGCCGATTCTATCAATGCTAAGTGCGCCGCAGCATAAATTCGCTCGCTGGTTAGTGAAGAATCTCTGGCCGCTGCTACAACTGTCTAAACTCTATGGTCTTAAAGTTTCTTTTCAACTTATTGAGAACTTAGTTGACATCATCTTGGCTTATAAGCTTATGTGTTCCTTGGATGTAGACTCCCTGTTATCCAACGTCCCGCTGCAACAAACGATTGATTACATATATGAACTAGCTGAAAAATCTAGTTGTTCGTTTTCAATTCCAGTTGAATTGCTAAAGGAATCCCTGCATTTGTGTACAGAAAATGTTTGGCTAACACGTTCAGAATGCACCATACCGTCAAATCGATGGGATGGCAATAGGTAGTCCACTAGGCCCATTACTCGCCGATTTCTTCATGCCAATTATAGGAAGTGGCATATCGGCAGAAATAGCGCAGTTACTATACTATAAGCCTTATATGCATGACATAAGCCTTTTTGCGGCCGATTAGTAGGTTGTCTAGTTGGTGCAAAAAAGTAGCAGTGCTTATACCAACTCGCAAGTCAGCTGCGAAGGGGAAGAGAAGAACTGTCCACCATTTTTGAATGTGCTTATCCGTGTTGAAAACCACGAAACCTTTAGTCTCTGCTACGCAGAGAAGTTATAGTGCTGCTCAAGTTGTGGTCATTAATCGAACTCGTAACTTGCCGATGCCTCCAACGAAGTAGGCTCAAACGATCGAGATCAACTCAACACCACGGAGTTCGCATTTCTACAAAAGCTTTGCAGGATGCTGTTCAAAATGAAGTTAAAGAAAGGATTATGCTGGGCGAAAGTTTGACTTACAGTTGCGATCATCCCGTCCCTGGGGTATAAATGGCTTGATAAATGTTAGTATACTTCTCTGGTGCTCCTGCTCTCAACAGACGGTTACAGAGAGCATCTCGGTCAACTGAGTCAAAGGTTATTCGTTTGTCTGAAAAGATAACGAGCATTGGCCGTCGGAAGGCTTAATAACCATTGATTATCTGGTGTCTCGTCAAGATGTGCTCGATACAGCTCCGGTCGGAAGGGAATCCAGCTTGGCTCAGCTCGTGCGATATGTTCGTTAACCAGGCAGATTTTCCCTAAAAGCAGAGTGGTAAGTACTTCTGCGCAAGGCAACCTAGATTAAATTTACAGGATGGACTCAACTAGCCCAACCACTCATTTTGAAAGCGGGAACAGTTTCCGCCAGGCCCCAGCCGAATAATCACTTGATGTTCTGGCCGTCAGAGAGGATAAGCAACGGCGCCCATCTGCTGTATCGAACTGGGGGATAGAGGTTTGGATGCTACTGTTCAAGCCTTCGCGTCTTCTTATTCCCCACCTTGTGCTTCTTCATCCTTATCGTCCAACTTCAGTTTTATCCCTCTGTTTTCAGTCCCCCAATTCTTGACCCACGCTCCGTTCCAGCGAGAAAGTTTATCTCCTGCCAAACGGACAACGTCAGTTTATCTGCTTCTATTTGGATCTTTCGGTTCTCCCTAAGACTGGCATGCCTCATTGAGCGCAATTTGTTGTAAACCGGCCAACATGCAGCACTTGCCCCGACATTGGAGACCCTATAAATTGGCGTTTGCTGCTTGTCAGAAACTCGCCTGAAAGATTCGAGTTCCGTGATTGTCCTCCCCAACACGCGACACTGGCGGTATTTTCTCACTGCTTTTGTCTGGAGATGAAGCGGTTGCAAATGTCAGTCAAGACGTTGTGGTCATTGCTCTTACCCGCGGGCTCAATCTACTTTGCTCGACTGGATTCGAATGAAAAACGGGAAGTGCGCTGTCAGTGTGGCTGGTTCGTACAAAGCATCTAAGTCACGTGGGGACAAATGTGGCTTGTTTGCCATTGCGGCCTATGCGCCCACAAACTATAGCGCTGACTGGGTGAAAGACGACTACTCTAACCAATTAAATGCGCTCCTCCATCACTTTGCTACTTGCTGGTGCTTTGAACGCCCAAGTCGGAAAACTGTCCTCTCATGAGCTTCATCTGGGCGGTAAGCACGGTGTGGGCTCGCGTGATGATAACCGTGAGTGGTTGTTACAATTGTGTGAGGATGCTCGCCTATTCCTAGCGAACACTAACTTTAGACACAGCACCCGCCGGAGGGGGACATGGCGCCCACTATTCTCGGACCAGCCATGGACGCAAATACATCACATTGCGATCAGTTACCGCTGCAGAGGATGAGTTCAAAACTGTCGCTGGATTTGCAGCAAGCGTGTGAACTCTTACCACCCTCTAGTTGGTGTCGACCTCCGGGTGCGTTTCGGTTGACGTCCACAACGGCGCTGTGAAAGCATGGATATTTGCCACCTAGCGAAGCCATATCTTCTGACATGTGAGCTAAGTAAACGCACATTGAACACAGGTGAAGATCACTGATCGCATATCCGCCAGACGTTATTAGCAGCAGGAATGTCTTCATGTGGCAAATCAAAATGTTAACCTGGACAGTGGGTCCCTACACAGTCTCTGGAACCTATGGATGCTCGCTGACGTGTTCCAGCTTCAAGCGAATAAAATGCGACTCGCAAAGCTCCCAGAGCGAATGTACTTGCTAGCCTGAAGAGAGAGCTCCAAGCCCGGTCGTCTGATCGTACATCGGATTTGGAAACAGCCGCCGTCCTTAGTAACCATCGGAAGTTATTCCGTTTGATACAAGAAACAGACAGCAGGAAACCTGTTGTTAGGGAGACCATATGAGACCAGAACGGCCAACCGATCCACAGCTTGCCAAAACGTTCCCCTGAAGTCGCGTTGATGTATCTCTTACGTTTTGTATTGCGACACCTAGCGGATGTGTGTTTCTCGCCCTCAGCTAACGTGCATTGATGATGATGTTGATGATGATGATGATTATGATTATGAGCAAGTTCGTGCCATTGGTTTACTTGTCCACTAGTGCAGTGGTTCGGAAAAACAGCTAAGCAGTTGGAACGTCGATCCTGTCAATTCTGTTCGTGGAGCTGTTCCCTCCGGGGTTTTCACAGCCGCGGACCATAACCTTGACACCACTGTCTCACACGGGGTCTGAATTCTAAAACTTACCCCTTCCATCTTATACTACTTAGCTTCATGACCCCGTTAATCCCACATTGTGTGTTCACATCCTAATTTAAGTGTTATCACAGAGAGGGGAGCACAGGCATCCGTGTCGTAGTACTTTCTCTTACACCGAGACGAAATCATAAAGCACATCTGCGTAGTAAGACGGTTATTCACGTAAGCGGCGAAAATATCTGTACACCAAGAAGGAAGCGCAAGGTATTCGAAGATTGCGTGAATCACATGGACGCTGAATCAAATCACCTCTGAAATCACCAATCAATGGCTATGGCAGACATCCAATAGTTGAGTGTGCGTGTGCACAGGACGCATGTACGCGGCGAGCGCTTGGCACAGTGAATCACCTGTGGTCGCATCGAGGACAAACAACTACACGGAAACTTGAACTAGTTTAACCTGAAATTAGTGGAATTGCCGAAGACCGCCGACCTGAATGCCAGGGTTAACTGAAAGAAACTATTAACAGTGTCTGAACGAAAGAACTATTTCACTTCAGGTGACGGACGTTTAGCATAGTTTTGAAATCGGTGATGTCATGTTACAATGATTGTGTAGCAGTGACACCATGGTCCATGGTTAAAGTGCGCACGTTGGTGGTGTGAGTCCAACAATCCCGTTACATTACTGAATTCTAGTCACCTTCTGTCCAACGAAATCGGACACATTGTAATATTAACATATAAACCATGCATCGGGCGAGTCGGGAGAAGTAAATTTTACTGACAGGCGTGATTTACTACCTATGAGCTCTGCATACTAATGCCATACAGATGGCGGATAGTTCGAGGTGACGAAACGAGTGTTAGAAAGAGAGAAGATAAAGCAGATCATCATGGTGTTCCCGGACGCGTTTCTACAACTCTTTATGAAAGGCTTAAAAGTAAACACACTGTAAAACTGGGTGAGTAGCCTAAAAATCAATTCACAGTTTTGACCTTATTTACTCATCAACAGAGTTTGGAATCAAAGGTGGCCACTGGACTCTGAAATAAAAGAGGCGTACTGTCACTGGTAAGGAATAATGCGTGGCCTTCCAGTAACGGCATTTAGGCTGCTTAGTCACATGTCTTGCTTCGTCAGTGCGCATAAAATTCAGTAAAATGTACCCATCCTTTTTAACGAAGATCTGCTTTCATTCCTCGTAGAGCTCTTCATCTTGCACTGCTATCGACCCCACTTTTGCAAGCTTACTGTCCTATGAACACCGTTAGCGATTATTGGCTTTCTTGATGATGCAAACCTCAGGAGAGCTGTTAGAATGGGTTGTGATCAAACGACTCTGCCGTGTGGTTTTGCGTGCTTGTTTCTACCAATTGTCTCAAGTATCTGATCTGCTGGTGCAGCACTCAAAGTGATAAGGTTTGTCTTCGTGTTGCTTTCAATCTACAGTCACTGAGCCAGTACTGTGAAACGCGTCCATATAACCATGATATTGCCTACTAAGAGCAAGTTCTGGTGTTCAACTGCCATTCTGGTTTCCATCAAAGCGCTCAGCAATCATACACCCTGAACTTTACACTGGAACAGTGCTGGTTAAGTAAAGCTTCCTGAGGCGCGGTGCAAGTCGGGAACGATCCCCCCGCAGCCGTCCGCATTCAGTAGCTAATCACAGTTGCGGCAACACGTCAATCCTGAACAGGTTACCGCTAATCTGTGCGCATTTATCACACGTTTTTCCCAAAGTACATGATTTGGATAGAGAAATAAACACTATTAAATTATCAGGCCGAAAACTGCAACCGAAGGTTTGAATGGAGGATCATTTTGAAATTATCGTCGTGTGAATGAATTTCCACGCGCAATCTCAATGTAGACCGTGATACCTATGGAAGCGCAACTTCGTCAATGCGATCAGTGGGACGGTAGCCGAAGCAAACGGAAATCTGGTGTTGTCCGCCGGAAAACCCTGCACATCATGACGCGTTTCGACTTTATTTGATCACATTGGGTGGAGATAGCAGGCATCGAACCTGGGACCATTGGAACGTTAGGCGAAACCTCTATTCCATTAGCTACCGGGTCAAGTTAAAGTACAGTGGGGATCGGAACGATAGAATAATCCGGTGCAGGTTTCTTATTCTGCGTAGCATTGGCCGGGGAATTGCTAGGTGGTTTTGACCTTTCGATAAGCCTAAAACATAAGCCGCATCCCATACTGGTCAGCCAGTTAGCGCCCACATGTCTTGACCATCAGTCCCTACCAAGCCGGTTTATATGGTAAGCAGGAGTGAATGATAAGCACTGAGGGTCAAAACAATACTCCATCCCAAATCAACGGGACAAAGGAACGTCATTGAGGCGGACTCTAGTCAACAGTACGCAAGAGCTGACTACGCGGTCAGCTCACGTGGACCAATCGACTCCTGACGTTCGAATCAAGTGATCAATACTCACTTGGATCTGTAAGTGGCCCGCATACATCGCGCTGATGATGTCGTCTAGTCTGACGATGAAACGTTTGCACTCAACTCAGCCAGCTCGTAGAACACCCGCATACCATCATCCGCATCCCGAGCTACAAATAATACTTTCACGGATTTCGTATGATAAGTTAAGCTAACAA
Organism: Dicrocoelium dendriticum; assembly: GCA_944474145.2. NCBI lineage: Eukaryota > Metazoa > Platyhelminthes > Trematoda > Plagiorchiida > Dicrocoeliidae > Dicrocoelium > Dicrocoelium dendriticum. The sequence goes on from OX104063.1 coordinate 238,206,645, forward strand.
GAAGAATAATAGCAACTAAATAATGATAACATCACAGTATGAGTAGAACTGGAAAAGAGAACAGATACAAGTCGGTTAGGAAAAAAGGTAGGTTTGGTACTGCCACCCAACATCTTCTCACCGACGCTCTAAACCCCCAACCGTAGGTTCCCTAACGACGTGCTTCGGAAGCGAGTTCCAGCGTCCAGTAACCTAGCGCGACAAACGAGTTCCCACCTTAATCCGGTCAGAACGCAGTTGGCGCAACTTCAAACGGTGACCGCGGAGACTAGGTGACTTAGCAGGACTAAATAGCCAGGATAACTTTTGACCGATCTTACTCGTTAGGATCTAATAAGGCAGGAGAAAGTCACGACTAATTCTCCGGTAGTGCTTTGCTAAGCAAACGTTCGGGCTGCGTTTACCTTCGAAAACCCTGTACTAACGCAGTACCCACTCGAAAATCCCTCTCCAGTCCTAGTTTGTCGCTTACAAAACATGGTGGAAAAGCCTGGATACAGTATTCTAAGTGGGGTCGACAAAGCTGAGAAAATCTTCATAAGCATATTGGCCGTTAGAACACCGAAGGAGCGGCGCATAAAAAACAGAATACGGAAGCCCCTACTAGTAGCCTTCCTCCAATTGCACCCATAGTGAAGGACTGAGATGTGAACGACGCCTAAAGCAACCTGCTGAGGGAGAACAGGGACTTCACTTCCACCAAAAACGCAGCACCTGGACTAGCTGGTCTAATGTGAAGGACAGCACATTTCGTCTGCATTATATACATCTACAATAGGGTTGACCAATCCCAGAGTATATCCAGAGCACTCTGAATTGCCGCAGAACTCCAAGGGATATTCACAATTTTTCAAAGATCCAGGTCATCAGAAAAGAATAGCGACGGTGCTTCAACCTCCTGGGGTAAGTCAGACATAAACTGCGAGAAGCAATGGCCCTGAAAGTAAGGCCTGCGGAACGCCGCCAGGAACAAGTTGTTGAGGCAAATGGCAGCGCCCCACGCGTACACCCTGCATTCTCCTCTCTATAAAAGCAGACACACATTTAAGGACGCCATCAGATATCCCATAGGACTTCAATTTAGTGATTCAAAAGTGGGGTATAGTACCGAAAACTTTCGATAGTCAACGAAAAGCACGTCAATAGCATGACCATTGTTTACTGTCTCAGACCAGATTACACGAACTCTAGGTAAATTTGTCAGGCACGAAAATCCTGTACGTAATCCATGTTACACAGCACTGAGAATGTTAAATGTATTCCGGTGGTTCTGCACCGAATCCCTTACCAGTTTTCAAGAACTTGACTACTACGCTTATCAAGCTGACAGGCCGGTAGTTCGTAGGCCGAGTACACTGTGACTGCCTTTAAAAAGCGAACAGACGATGTCCCCCTTCCATTCCTGTTATGGGGATCCAACGTCCGCATATGATCGCAAGCTGAAACTGTGGTCGCTGAGACCCGCAGTAGACCATTGCACACATTCGATCAGCCTTTCTACTCGTGAGACATTCATTTTCCGATCAGTCTTTGAACCTAAGGAACATTCCTGTTTTCGGCCAACCTCCGCGATCATGTAACATTCAGCATTTGTACTTAGGATACATTCATTTTTACTGGTTCAGCCTCCGTAGGTACCAAGGTTCACTGTTCGACGTATTACCTTGGCAGATTCACACAGTGGTAATTCATTTGCTTATGTCTTGCTGCCAGGATTTGCTTACGCAAACCAGTCTACGTGCAAACTCACATACTTCACAATCGCTGTAATCGCCTTGTACCTGGCCAATAAAAGTACCTGTTGCGAAAGGCCCGTCCTTTATCATTTTGCTCTCAGGTTCGGGTAGTCGCGTATGAAATTGGGTTCCGTCTAGGAGCCCGTTCAATTTGCGAGTAGTAATCATCTTGCGCCTAGGTCTCACAGGTCGTACGAACTTCGAAATTCCTTCGGTTAGCTTGTCATGCATGGATATAGTTCCGAGTCACATTCATTTGTCAGACTAGGAGAGTTGATACCGGATCGTCAGAACATGTCGTAAGCAAGAAAATGTCATAAAAATTCCGATGGCACGGTTGTCAAGCGATGTTGTAAACACGCATGTAAGAGGAGCACTGAGTTCAGAGGTTAATTCATGCATCAGCTTTTGATTAGTTGAATTATGGACAATGCTTGGTACATTGAGTAATGACTGGTTGGAGGGTCATTTTGAAGCACACGTGTGAATGGATCGCTATGCTCAACCTCAATGTAGACTGCGATTCAAGGTGAAGCGAATCTTGGTCAATCTGACTATTGGTACCGTAGTCGAAGCAAATGGAAATGTTTTATACCAATGTCATAGTCGCTGACTGTGAACACCAGTTGAACCGATCATTCGACTGAGCCTGATAAATCAGCTGCTCTGCGCTTAAACGAAGCACTAAGGAAGCGGGGATGGAAACCATTTTTTGACGCACCAAAGATGATGAGTGTGAATATGTGGCGGGAGAGGTTATGGTGCCCTGAGGCTGGTGGTGGCTAGATGCTGACAGATGGTCTACCCACTGCTGCTACTGTTGTGCCATTGGCTCATGTCCTAGACGCCGCCTTGTGGCTAACGTTGGGCGGGAGTTGGGTTACGCCGTCCTACCTGCTAAGATCCAGGAAACCAATTCGCATGAGTCGCGGAACTGACCATCTGTTAGACCCGCTGACTTTCCGGTGTACATTTAATCAAAGGCTTTGGCTGACGATCCGAGTCGTACTCTTGTCAGGTGGGCGCGCCCTGCCAGTATCCTAGTCCATCCTCTTCGGATGTTAAGAAGTGGTCGATGGCCCTCTACCTGTAAAACTTAGTCATGGGAGACAACAGGTCTACGGGTTATAAGCTCACAGCTCGATTGGCGTAGAGCACGAGCGCCACGCATGTTCTCTGACGGTGGGAGGACACCTCCGGGTGTTCAATGGTTTGCTACTGGCCACCTCAAGCCAGGCAGCCCACGGCCAAATTGGTGCAAACCAGCCAAAACCCACCTGCGTCTAGCCATGGTGGCAAGTGCGTGTCTTACTACGGTCCAAAAACATATATGAATTGTTCCATTACCTCAAAGGTAGCGTGTGACGGACCTCCACCAGATCCCAATCTGTCTCTGCAATCACATTCCCGAGCTGAATCTGCTCCCCACTGCATTGTCGGTCAGGCTACTGAGCCAAAGGCTCCGGGTGGAGTCCCTCAAGCAAACCTACGAAGCACAACCGCCACCACGCGTGAGATTGCCCACCAATGCAATCGTATGCCTGCGCGCAATGCACTCAGCATCGGGTGCTGGAACGTGCGCACACTACTGGACCGGAACTCGAGTGAGCGCCCCGAGCGACGCACTGCACTCGTCGCGATGGAGCTGGCGCGGTACTACATCGATATTGCGGAGCTCAGTGAAACCCGGCTCGCTGAGCAAGGTAAGTTACATGAAGCAGGTGCTAGTTACACATTCTACTGGGTGGGCAAGGCTGCCTCAGCACCACGTGAAAATGGGGTTAGGTTTGCAATATCTGATCGTCTAAACGGCCAGCTGGTGAGTGAACCAACATGCACCAGGGCGCGACTAATGACTGCTCGATTACGACTCGGGTGATGTAAGTTTGCCACTTTTATAAACACCTTCAGTTCGACTGTGTTTTATCCTGATGCCACGCGTATGCGATTCCCCACTCCGCTATCCTCCCTGATACGGTCTGTGCCGAGGAGCGACCGACTATTTCTGCTGGGTAAGTACAACGCGCGCGTTGAGCGTGATGCAGCGGTGTGGACAGATGTTATCGGTCCGCATGGCATTGGTTCAGCGAATGCGTACTGCTGTGTCGCAGGATGCACTATACATGTCGCAGACCCCAGTGACTTGGGGAAGAATAGTCAGTTTCGCAAACTTTGACGGCGACTGGCCCGAGAGCTCCGTCGCATTAAAAATGCATGGTGGATGGAGAAGGCGAAGTAGATGGAATGCTATGCCGAACGCCGCCAACACAAGGAACTCTACGGCTCCTTGAAGGCGGTGTTTGGACCGAGGTTGGAACCGCTGAGGACGCTGATGGATGGTAGTTCAAGCGCTACCTGCATACAGACTGCAGATATAATGCAAAGGTGGCAAAAACACTTTGACTGTCTCTTGTACAACAGTTTAAAGATTGACTGGCCTACTTTAAATGGCCTAAAGCAGCACGATATGAAGACGAATCTGGCGGACACGCCGACACTGGATGAGACGCAGAGAGCACTTGCTCAGCTGCGAAACGGCAAGTATGCCGGGGCCGACGGGATCCCGCATGAAGTATTGAAACACGGCGGACCCGCGTTAGTGACTGCGCTGCACCACTTGGTGCAACGCGTATTGATTGAGAAGAAGGTGCCTGCTGAGCTGAAATTTGCCCTTGTGCTACCATAGTAAAAGGGCAAAGGGAGCAAGCCATGTTGCACGAATTCTTGTGCCATCAACTTCCTGAGTTGTGTGGGTAAGGTTGTTTCCCGAATCCTACTCAAGCGCCCCTCAATCAGGTTGTGGAACCGAAGGTGGCGGAAGAGCAGTGTGGATACCGTTCGGGTCGCAGCACTATAGATTTGGGGTTTGCGGCTCGTCAGTTGCAGGAGAAGTTTAGAGAACGACACCGGCCGTTGTACTCGCTGTTTGTTGATTTCACCAAATTATTTGATATGGTGACCCAAGAGGCATTGTGGCTGGTGGTGGGTAAGTTTGGTTGCTGTTGCGGGCCCGTCAAAAATCCCCGCAAAAACGCGCCAGAAACCCCGGCAGAATGGCTGTGGAAAGCGAGGTCCAATTCCTCCACACGACGTAGCGGTGATCAGCCACTCCGAGACGCGGCCCAACTACGCACCTTTTGACAATGACCTTTTACAAACTACCACCTCGTCATGGTAGAAATTTCCCCTTACTTAATGACCTATAGCATTGGCTGTGATTCGCCCTTTGTTGGTCGTAAAAGAGCCTACAGAGGACCGCCTGTCTTTCTTTCCTCTTCGCCTTACTTGGGAGTCGGTCGGGTCACGTGATTGCGTGTGAGTCGTTAGCTGGCCAGCCTTCGCGTCTAAGTCATTAGCGCGCGTCTATCGTAACCCCCTCTCGTGTGCGTCCGTTCCGAGGGCTCAGCCTCTATCCGAACACGTGCGGCTAGGATCGTTCACACGCTCGCTCAATTTTCCGTCTCACCGGCTAAGCTAGCGGCATCAGGCCGGCGCAACTCCGTTCGATTGGCCCGTGCTACAAGTCGTCGTCGTAGGCGTGCTCCAACCGTGCCAGCGACAATCTTACCAGGCGTTACGCAATTAGAACAGAGGCGTTCCCTCAATTATAACAGTTGCCCACGTAAGTTTGTAAGTTTACTTGAATGTTTGCAGAGTGGTATGCGGGCGAGGGTGCAGCTGAGTGGAGAGACCTCGGATGAGTTTGAAGTTGTCACTGGTCTGAAGCAAGGCTGTGTCTTAGCTCCTGATCTGTTTGATATTTATCTGCATGCAATGATGTCTTGTGGTTTTGATGTGGCTTGTGCTTGCGGTGTTCGTGTGGAGCACCGTATTGATGGTGGGTTGCTGAACATCTGTCCATTCGGTGCGAGAACCTTAGTCTGTGAGACAACTATCCGTATGCTACTGTTTGCTGACAACTGCCCGTTGATTGCACACAAGACGGATGAGTTACAGCACATGACTAATGCTCTGGCTTCGACAGCGGCCAAATTAGGGCTCACCATCAACACAAGCAAAACTGTCTGTGTCATTCATCCTTCACAGATGGTACAATCTTCAAAATTGCCGCAAAGCAGCATTGGTGCTGAAGTATTAGAAACCACATCCCGCTTCTGCTACCTTGGGACTATGATGTCGACTGACCAGCAGCTTCAAAGTGAGCTTCGTATCCACGTCTCAAAGGCAGCAGGGACATTCGGGAAACTAGAGGACCGAGTGTGGAACAACCAGCAGCTTACCGTTGGCACGAAGCTGGTAGAGTGCAAATCCATGGTGCCGTCCGTCCTTCTAAACGGCAGCGAAACTTGGACGATGTACTGGCGGAATGTGCGATATTTTGTGCGGTTCCACCAACAGTGTCTGAAATGGATCATGCTCATCCGATGGTGCAACAGAATTGCGGACAAAGAAGTGTTATGCCGAAGTGGAATGTACGCAGTGGACTGCATACTTTTACTAAGACACTTGAGGTGGCTCGGTCATCTTTGGCGCATTAATTTGACGCGGATACCGAAGCAGCTATTCTATGGTCAGCTGACTGTGGGGAAGCAGCAGGGGGAACCGAAGCTTCGTTACCAGCACATGATCAAAGTCAGCCTATCATGTGGTAATCTTGATTGCAGCTCATGGGAGTGTCTGTCAGGCAGGCCTAGTGAGCCATGAGCGAGCCCACTCGGGGCCAGAACCGAAACGATGACGAGTCCTGCAGAGAACTTAGGTAGAACCGGTGCAGCATTGGTAGCTACGCTGCATTCAATTTTACTAACCCCGTTCTTGCATGCTGAATCTCTTTATTTCAGTGGTGGGTTTGCTATATAGTCCTAATGCTTGTTTTAATCTCAAATCACTATCTTCCTTAACTATCTGCCAAACTTGCACAAGCCCCTTAAATTACTTTACTTAACTTCGACAACCTCTTCGCTTTTGTGGAATGTTCTTAAAATATATTTGCTGAGGTCTTGAACTCGCCGCGGATTTTTTCGTTAACAATTTATTTCATATGCTTATTTATTGAAGAGTTGTGTCACCTTATCTGCATGCATTATTTGAGTTATTTTAGTTGATCTCGCCGTTTCAAGTGATTGGCTGTTGCCTGATAACCGCAGTGTAGTTGCGCCTGATGTGAATGTTGACAAGGTGCCTACCTGTCTATTACCCACTACTCGCCCATACTATCTCCAGGAGACAGTTGGTCGTTGCTAGAGGGGACGGGGTGCACGGTCCTTGTGATCGTGCTATGCTCGGAGAGTGGTTCCATGCAGTCAGTGTGAAGCGGACTACGGTCAAGCCACCGCCTTGTGTGCGCTTGATTCCCCAAATACAGCGTGCTTGTGTTTGCCTGTGAAGGAGTGTGGGCGGCTCCGTTGATGAAACGTGGTTCCCATCCGCATGCCTCCCGGTCTTATTCCTTCGGGTTTACACTGGATATGGGGTATGTGGATGGAGCTGTGGGTGGTGCAGCGCAAGCTACACATGGTCCCTCTGTTGGCGCAGACGTCCTGTGGCTGGGGACAGTGACAGTCAAATCCGAAAGTGGATGCCGCCTTCGATATATATATATATATATATATATACACATGGGAAAGCGAGTTAAGGTCGGTTATATTGTCGTGAATGTTTACAAATAAACCAGTTATTATCGATATTAAAAACCATCGACTTGTTTCACTCACCTGTCATAGCTTTTTGTCCAAAACGGCTGTTGATATATGTGATCAACCCAACACCTAATAATCACTAGCGTCCAGTCAGCTCTGCCTTGCCTTAGTTGTGTGACCCTAAGCCCAATGATTTTGTGAACTTTGAAGCGCTTGCTGTTGTCCGACTCAAAGCATCTGATGGTTTTTTCATGTGTGATTTCTGATCAAACATGAAAAAGTCAGTGTCTTCTTATGTGTTCCATTCCTCCATTCCAAGTCACTCCTGCGTAACAGCTGCCCGCCAACACTCTGTATCGATACGTCATGAGCACTTCTAACTTGTAAACATTTGTTCTCTAATTTACCTGGTCAGCTGACCTATGCTGGAATATCAGTGTTCGATCGAGTCCTGCGAATGACGACCTGACTCAAAAGAACGACGGTAGATGCGGGAGCTGATAAAAGGGTCATCCAGTCACAGCAACTAATGACCAGCCACCGATGATTAACCCATAGTGAATAGGGAGTTAGTTACATGTTTTGATAGAGATGCTTTTGTTATTAAGCTTGTTTTGCGTCTGAATGCTGACCCAATCATGGTGCAAATATTTACCCCTCATAAAATGCCATTTCATCCCTTCGTAGGTAATCACCCCCAGGTTAAGAACCCCAGGTCTACTCGATTGATCGGCAATATGTCGAGCACTGCTTGACCTGGAATGCGCAAAATGCCACCAATGTGTTTTCCCAGGATATTCAGAACATGTCAGCTACTCACAATAATTAACATTGGCTCTGTTTTCCAAACTTTAGGTACACATAAGCGCAAGACTTCAAACCTTTGTCGGGAGCTTTTCTGCTATTTACTTGATTCTCCAGCCAATACTTCAAAAGCTGCTCAGACGGTGCCTTCAACTCGGCACCTAAGGAGAAAGAGTTAAAGCTAATACTCACTTCAAAGGGAAGCGAAGGAAGACTAAGAAGGCAGTAACCTCACTTAAGGTAGAAGCGAATGGGGCCGCAGCGTGTATGGTAAGTCCTCCGCGTACAACGCCACTGGAACAGTGTCTCATCGCTGTTGCGCTAGCCACACAAGCTCCGTTTAGCGAAACCAATGATTCTAAACCAGTAGAAGATAATAGAAATTGGGTGTTGCCCGCACTAAAACACTTCACTACTATGACGAGTTTCGATGTTATTACATCTCATCAGATAGAGTTAGCAGGCATCGAACCTGGGACCCGTGACCCGGTGGTTTACGTGTAGCGGTCACAACTAACATCCCGATGGTCCCGGGTTCGATGCCTGCTAACTCTATCTGATGAGATGTAATAACATCGAAACGCGTCATAGTAGTGCAGTGTATTCGTGCGGGCAACACCCAATTCCTATTTGCATCAGCTACGGTCCTCGTGATCGAAAGACCAAGGTTCACTTCAATGGGAATCGCGGTCAACATTGAGATTGCGCGTCGCAATCCATCCACACAAAGTGTACTTCAAAATGACCCTCAACAGTAGAAGATAAGTTATACATGTCCCCACCCAGTGTTTCTGTAACATGCGGTGTATGCAGTTTATGTCGATGAAACATGTACACCGAAAGTGGCGTAATCTTTAGAGATATCATTGAGTTCTCTGCCGCATCTCCAAAAGAAAAAATGTCATATGATCTCGAGTGGTTTAGAATTCTCCTTACTAAACTCTTACCTCATGGATTCCCTAGAGTGACTTTGCGTAAGCTAACGAGGCTTGGAAGTGTACTGGTCAATAATCCCACCACAAGGCCTCGATTACGGCGAGCGGTCCTTTCCACACCAGAGGAGCGACAAGCACTTGTGCGGTTTGCTTTTAAACTAATCAGCATACAGCCGGATCTTTTTCTAGCGGACAGGGAGAAAGTAAAGGCAGCCACCCAAGGCCTTAAAGCACGTCGCGCGGCGGAGGAAAGCGGTCTACCGTTTGTGGGTATTCGGGTGGTGGGCCAGCGGTCCAATTCCGTTACGCCAGAGCCCATTCTGGTGGCGCGCGACCTTGGACTCACCATACCAAAACCCTTAATGTAGTACTCAGTAACTTGGATAGTCTGTGTACCAAGTTTTGCGAAGTTGGCGCTCTTGTGGACCACTGTCACTCAGATGTCCTCGCTTTCACTGAAACGTGTCTGTCACCAGAAGTCATGGACAGTGAAATATTCCTACCTGGTTACTCGCTACTGAGGTCGGGTCGCCCCTGCGACCGTCGTGGTGGTGGAGTTGCACTCTACCTAAACTCGAGCATAATTTGTCTCCAAGACATTTAAATTCCACTCAACAGATAGGAACTTAGAAGCCCTTTCGGTTGAAGTGTGTATCCTATCTTCGCGATTTAAGGTTATGTTAGTGTATAGAGGTCCTGATATTGTTTCTACAAGTTGCGTCGATTTTATTCGCGCTCACTCTACAGACCAATGTTTAGTGATGGGGGACATTAACTTTCCAGAGATAGATTGGCGCAAACTCTCCTGAGAGACGGCGACTACAGGCTTGGCTGCAGAGCTCGTGGAGTTGATGCTTCAAATCCCCCTACATCAGTATGTAGATCAGCCAACAAGTTTATGGAGGGACAGTTTCCGTCTATTCTTGATCTTATTTTCGCGAAACCAATTGATTTCGGAAGTAACATAGTTTAGGGTCAGCTTCTTGGAGCTGGTGACCACGCCTGCATTTCTTTCAAGTGCGCTGTTAATAGATTCCAAGAGAAATACGTGGCTACACGCGCAAACATCTGGCGTGATGATTTACAGGCAAAGCAATCCATGCCGTGTCAACCTTCACCACTTTCGCCGCAGATGTTATGCAGACGGCATAGGAGAAATTCAAGGCATACCTCGCTGAGGTGTTCTTTTCCCATATTCCATTTTCATTTGGAAGGAAAGCAAACTCCAAGTCACCCTGGTTAGATTTAACCGCACGTCAACTGCTAATCAGCTGGGCCAGGTGTTTCGGATACCTTTCGACTCCGTCAGATGATGTCTTGCGGTGTTATCGAGCGGAACAGAACAAGTGTAAGCAGCATCTAAGGGATGTCAGGCTTCGTTACGAACTGGAGCTAGCAAACACGGCTTCAAGCAATCCGAAGCGAATTTTCACTAACGTCAGAAGACCATGCCTTGCGGATTCATCCATCATGATGTTGCCCGGACTTGATGGGTTACTGCGCATACCGACCACCATAAGGCCTGCCTTCTCGGCGGGCAGTATGAAAAAAGGTTTACTACCGAGTCCCCGCCACCAACTATCTATTTAAAGGAGAAAATTCTCCAGGCTCTTTGTTGACCGATATGCCCGTGTCAGAGGCCCGGGTGCGTTCACTACTGCGAGAACTGAGCCCTACTAAAGCCGCTGGTGTTGATGCCAGTCAGCCAAAATCGTTATAATAACTGGCAAATGAAATTTGTGGGTCCGTAGCTTGCCGGTTTGAAAAGTCTTTTGCCAGTTGCACCTTACCCACCGACTGGAAGGAAGCTGTAGTTTGCTCCATCTTTAAAAAGAGAGATAAGCATCTTCCTGTAAACTACAGACCCGTCGGTCTAACCTGTGTACTGGTTAAGTTGCTAGAAAAGCTGATGAGGGATGCCCTCGAAAACCATTTAAGGATGTTTGGCCTTCTCAGCCCATCTCAACATGGTTTTCGCAAAGGGTACTCCTGCCTGACCAACTTGATGGTTGCTCGGGAAAGTTGGGCGGAGTCTGTCGATCAGGGTCAATCAGTGGATGTGCTCTTCATTGAGTTCCCCAAAGCGTTCGACTCTGTTCCGCACACTCGTCTTTCCCTTAAGCTCCGTTCCTACAGAGTTTCCTGGCACGCACTTCTAAGGGCAAGAGATGAGTTTTCAAGTGGACTTCAGTCTTTCTTTCCAACAGGTAGTTCTGAGCGGTGACCCGCAGGTATCAGTTCTTGATCCACTGCAATTTCCTATGTAGATAAATGAACTGCCAGAAGTGCTGGGGATGCCTACCCTCATGTTCGCCGAAGACGTGAGGTTTTAGTGCACAGTGAGCGACCCTGATGACTCCCAAGTTCTGCAACAGCCTCTTGATAGACTATTTGATTGATCCGTTCTGTGGTAGATGCCAATAAACTACAGCAAGTGTTCAGTTTTGCGCATAGCATCAAACGAACTACACACTTAACGATAATGAAATCCCTCACGTATCCCAACAATTCGACTTAGAGATCACTTTGTCTTAGGACTTTAAATCCAGCAAGAACTGGAAGAAAGCGTCTTATAGGGGTTTTCGAACCCTCTGGATGATCCGTAGATCATTAGGGATCCTAATGGAAGAAATGTTTGCTAAATTGTTTACGGCCTTTGTTAGACCGCAACTGGAGTATTGCATCCAGGATTGTCCTTGCCTGACTCGTGACAGAATGGTGGTAGAGCGGGTCTTGAGAGTCGGAACCAAAATAGTCCTTGCATTGCGGCACCTGTCCTCTCCTGACAGGTTGCTCAAGCTAAGGAAGTTTTCGTTACATTATTGACCTCTTCCTGGCCACCTGATTCTCACTTATCGTATACTGATAGGGCGCATAGGTTCAGACCTTTCTTGGTTTTTTCATCCTACACAGTTACCTACTCTCCGCAGGCATCCGATGAAATTGCACAATTTCAGATCTGATCGGGTTCGGGCTGAATTTCTTTTGTCACGCCGATTGATAGATTCTTGGGACGCCCTACCTGAGGACGTAGTCTTGTCATCGGCTGGCTTGCCGAACTACCTCCTCGTGGTGCCAGCTGGGTGGTTGGGGTGTACCCCGTTCCAGCAAAGTGTTCGGCGACAATGTTCCACCTCGGTGGGATATTGTATTCCAGCAGGTGTGCTGACTTCATGGGGAGTATTGGGCCCCTGTTTGGTAATCTAACAAACAAAGACGCATGAACTGAACATTCAGTCAACGCCTCCCAATGGGCGCGATTCCTCTAAATTCGCCCCGCTGCCCTGCGGGTACGTTATTTAGCCAAAGGCTCGGGGTGGAGTCCCCTAAGTCAACTCCCTACTTCGGCTTGGGCAACCGGGTAGTATCACGCCATCTCGCAAACCATGGACTGTATTACAACTTGCCCATCAGCTGCTGTTTCTGCTAGTCACTTTCACGCTACTTCATCACACGCCAATTGTTTGTTTGCTAACAATCCTCACTTTCCGTTACCCGATTCATGTGTTCAACAATCTGGCTGCGATTCCGGTTGCACCGCAGACCAAGGAGTTCAACCTATGGCTCTCCTTCGTCCCCGATCCTCGTTCCGTCTGGCGTGCCGGTTTAGCGCGCACGTTAGATTCCATAGACATTTATGTCTGCTGCCTTTCAGAAACCCGATTGCAAGATCCCAGCACTGTGCTTACATTGACATCCCCCCACTGACCACGAAGCCAGATATCACATGCGTCTTTCTGGAGATCCAGAAGCAGCCTCAGCGGGTTTGGCTGGTGTAGGTATAGCATTGAGTGGCAAGGCCGAGGTGGCACTACTGGACTGGTTCCCGATTAACAGCCGACTATGTGCAGTTCGGCTTCGGGGTTCATGTAGAATCAACAGGCACCGCGAAGAGAGACACAACTTGTTTGTGATCTCCGTGTACGTTCCAACTGACTGCAGTGGCGATTCGGTCAAGGACGAATTCTATCGGGATCTACAACAGCTCTTGACTAATGCTAAAAGTCGGATGTCGTTATCCTTGCTGGGGATTTTAATGCACGGGTTGGCCGCCTGTTACCATACGAACGCCACCTTGGTGGTCATCACTCGCTCGATGAGAACCGCTCTGATAACGGAGAGAGACTTCTCACATTGTGCGAAGACAACCGTCTGTTTCTTTCGAGCAGTAACTTCAGGCATACGAAGAAGCGTCCCGCAACGTGGCGTCCCCCTTCTTCAACACAACCGTGGTCTCAAGTTGATCACATTGCAATTAGCTTCAGATGGCGCTGCGGCGTACTGGAGTGCAGGTCCTTTTGGTCCACCTTCGTTGACTCAGATCATGCTCTGGTCTGCGCGAAAATCTGTATGTGTTTTGGGGGGTCCCGAAACACGAAGCACCGCAAGATTGATGTAAACAGATTAACTGCTTCCTCTGTCCAGGTGAGCTGTCAGTCTTCACTGGCATATGCAATCAGTTGCAATCCACCGCAAGAAGTGGAACAACACTGGACTTGTATACGGAAGGCAATGACCATTCCCGGACAGTCATGCTGCGGCCTAACTCGACGCCCCTTGAAGGCTTGGATGTCTGCTCGTTCTCTGGAGCTGTTCGAACGCCGCAAAGATATCCCCGCGGAATCAGATTGCAACGATCGGCGCCGTTCTGCCAACCGGCTGCTCAAGCAAAGCCTACGCAAGGATCGCGAGACATGATGGTCTGAGCGTGCTTTAGAGATGGAGACCGCTGCCCTCTCTTGCAACACTCGCAGGCTCTTCCAACTCATTCGGTCCACTGGCCTCAGGAAGCCTGGTGTCAGTGAGGTCAGCTGTGAAGTGAATGAGTCTCCGATCACCAACCAGCAGAGGCGTATGGACCGCTGGGCCGAGCACTTTCACTCGCAGTTCAACTGGCCTCCACCATCCATCAGTACATGCAGTACAACTTGTTGTCCACCCTGGCTAGTCCCACTGAATCCACCCAGCGAAGCGGAAGTCTGCCTCGATATTCGACGCTTGAAGCGCTTCAAGACTGCTGGCTTAGACGGACTTCCTTCGGAACTATTCAAGTATGGCGGTGTGGCGATCATTAACCAGCTGGCCGCGCTGTTGGCAAAAATTTGGCATGAAGAGAAAGTGCCTTCCTCTTGGGGCGAATCAGTCATTATCCAGATTTTCAAGTAAGGCACTCGCACTTCATGTGCAAATCATCGCGGGATTAGTCTTATTTCAGTTGCCTCTAAGCTATTGGCATCCATACTGCTTCGCAGACTATCCCCAGTACGTGAATCATACTACCGTGAAGAACAAGCTGGTTTCCGTCCTGGGCGCGGATGCGTGGATCAAATCTTCACGCACCGCCAGCTCCTCGAACATCGCCACATTTATCACAGGTCCACTATCGTTGCATTCCTAGACATACGTGCAGCTTTTGACTCCATTGATCGACCTGCTTTATGGCGTTGCTTACTAAAGAACGGGGTGCCAGAGAAATATACCGCCATCTTACGAGGACTTTACCTTCATACATCCGGCAGAGTGAGGGTCTATGGCAAGCTTTCCTCGCAATTCGCTGTCAATAGCGGTGTGCGACAGGGCTGCCCTATGTCCCCATTCCCCTTCAACTTCGCAATCGAAGACGTTCTGTCGAATGCTCTAGAAGGTTTCCAACATTTTGGCTTAGAGCTTCTACCGGGTGAGCGCGTGACCGACTTAGATTATGCTGATGATATCGCCTTACTTGGTGACCATCCTCAGGGTATGCAACTCATTCTGCATCGTTTGGCGGTTGAAGCATCTAAGTATGGCATGAGCTTCGCCCGATCGAAGTGTACAGTACTGCTCAAAGATTGGATTTCACCTGCTCCTGTGCTCACTCTCGAAGGTGCATAACTTGAACAGGTAGATAGTTTCGTCTACCTTGGGAGCTGTGTTTCTGCTGACGGCACTATCAACAAAGAAGTTTCTCTTCGTATCGCTAAAGCTCGATCAGCATTTGTTAATCTGAGGCACTTGTGGCGTCGCCGCGACGTCTCATTCTCACTAAAGGGCCGCGTTTACAGCGCATCAGTTCGCTCAGTATTGTTGTATGGGTGCGAGTCCTGGCCGATTGGCGTGGAAGACATGCGTCGTCTTTCTGCCTTCGATAACGGTTGCTTAAGGAGAATCACCCGTGTTTGGTGGCAACATCGAGTTAATAGTAATGACGTTCGACGTCGCATCTTGAGGAATGCGAGTATTCCCTTCAACAAACTGGTTTTGTTGCGCCAGTTAAGATGGCTCGGTCACGTCCTACGCATGGCACCTGAGCGTCTACCGCGTCGCGCTCTATTTGTTCGTGCAAGATCTGGCTGGAGGCGACCGCGTGGTGGTCAGCCTTCCACTTGGCGGCAGCACATGAAATCGCTGACGTCGTGTCTAGCCGCTGTTGGATCCGTACGTCTTCCAGGATGGGGACCCAAAGATGAGGAGTGCCAATGGCTTAGCACTCTTGAAGACATGGCCCGCAACCGGAATCAGTGGAAGAATTGTGTACAGTATTGTATTGATTCACATGTTTAATACTACAAACATTAAAATGACAAAAAAGAGCAAAAGCGGCGTGTGAAAAACAAACTAAAAATGTTTTGTTCTACTTTTTGTCAAAATGTTCCATTCTTCCTGCGGCATATTAGTTGAAGTGTGTTGCTCACCTTCAACTAGCATGCCACGATGATTATGACTCGATGACTCTTGCTTATCCGCTGATCTCCATGGTTTTATGTTGGCTCTGTGTCTAGTTGCTAGACTGTTGAGATTACTTACTTACTAACTTACTTGCTTACTTACTTACTTACGTACTTACTTACTTACTTACTTACTTACTTACTTACTTACTTACTTAAAGGTTACGTAGATGCCCTCAGCTTGCACCTCCGAATCCTCCCCTTCTCCTCTTAATTTAGTTTCTGTTTGCTCTCCAGCTATCTTCCTTGTTATTCACTCTTACTAACTTTCTCTTCATTGTCCTTTTTCGTACCCGTCCGCTTTATATCTAGTTTACAATTTTATTCTATTTTTTTATTTCACGCGGCCGACGCAGCGGAGACTGCTGGAGCAGGGCACGTGGGTTTTGATTGGTTGACCATGATTTGATTTGTACATGCTGATTTAGCTCCCACAACTGGCCGGTCTTGCCACCGCATTCTAACGTAGATCCACGACGCATACAGGATGGAACGACCACGGGAATTTCCTTTTGTTCCTGTTCCATTTGAATTTGAATTTTAATGATTCGGCTCGAGCCTCAAGCTTCGTAACCAGATGTACCAGTTATTTCGGAAAAAGCGCACCTCGCGGGAGGCGGTGGGCTGGCATGCGCAACACGTGGCCCAGCCATCAGAGCCTGGTGCGTGAAATGACGGTGCTGAGCGGCTCATTTCCCTTTTCCTTTGCTGTAAACAAGGCGTCGAACACGCTCGTTAGTCACGCGGTGTTCCCACCAGATGTGAGCCAAACTGCGAAGGCACCGATGGTCGAACGTAACTAGCCTCTTCATGTCCGCTGATCTTAGGGGCCAGGCTTTGCAACCGTGCAGTAGAGTCGAACGTACCGCTGCATTGTACACTCTACCCTTAGGGATGAGAGTGATGTCGCTCCTCCTCCATAGGTAAGGAAAGTTAGCAAAAGCAGTTCGAGCTTTCGCTATACGGTTCGTGATCTCGTCTCCGATCCCAGGGCGCTGATACAACTTCTAGCTGATCCCCACCAAGGGTCAGTGCAGGAAGCGATCCGTGCCAATCTTGGAGGAACGCATTGCATTTCGATGGTGCAAAGCAAAGCCCGAAGTGACTGACAGCCAGTGCTAATCTGTCCAACGGGGATTGGCACGTCTGGGAGCTGTCACAGATGAAGACAATGTCGTCTGCATACTCCAAGTCAAGAAGTCGTTCTCCTGGGAGTAGCTCCACACCTTCCAAATCATGTCCTGTAAATGCAAACTCCATGACTTCGTCAATAGCGCATTTGAATAGGAAAGGTGACAACGGGCATCCATGTCTCACACCGCTGGAGATATTAAAGGATGGCGACAGCTTGCCGTAAGCCCTCACTCTGCCCGTGCTACGCGCATATAATGCTCGGATAATACTTACATATTTCTCGGGCACACCTCTCCTGAGTAAACAATTCCAAAGGGCACATCGATCAACCGAATCGAAGGCACCTTTGATGTCGAGGAACACGACTACAGTTTGTCGCCGATTTGTGACGGTGCTCCAACAATTGACGCAATATGAAGATGTGGTCGATGTAGTCACGACCCCGACGAAACCCGGCTTGCTCCTTACGAATCTGGCTTTCACGAGCGCCAGTCAGTCTGTGAAGAATTATGGAGGCGAGTAATTTGGAGGCGATGGATATCAGACTGATTCCTCTGTGATTGCCGCATTCAGAGCGCGAGCCGCCTTTGAAGATGGGAACAATAACGGAGCAGCTTCAATCGGTTGGGACAGTCTCCTGCTCCCACAGTTTCACTAGTAATTCATGTAAAGCATCGATAAGAGCAGAGCCTCCGAATTTGAAGAGGGCTGGAGGAAGATCATCTGGTCCCGCGGCTTTGTTCAACTTCAACAGTCCGAATTCACGTTTGACTTCTGAGCGAGAGGGTGGATCCAAAGCGGCAGGCCACGGAGCACGGCGATTACTGGCCGGTGAGGAATTGAATAATACCGGCCGATAAAATTTCTTTTGAAAATGCTCAGCCCAACGCTCCAAACGTTTTGACAAATTGTGGATAGGCTGTCCACTCTCGTCACGTATAGTTTCACCTACACCAGGTCTCCTGCTGCCAGTTTCCCGTACCAAACGGAATAACTTTCGATGGTTACCAAGGGCGGCGGCTGCGTCTAACTAACGCACGAAGAGACCACGAAGGTTCGCGGTCTCTCTTCAGGCTAGCACGGAGCTTTGCCCGGATCACTTTGCGAGTTTCATTGTGTTCGCTTCCAGCCGGATTATGCTGGCGAGCATCTATAAGCTCCGGAGAACGCGAAGAGACGCAATTTTCGTGTTGGCTATTAGACTTATCACATGCGGGTTTGCCTGCAGCTAGTAAGGTCTGGGGAACAAGCGACCACTGACCTTCAATTGTCTCCAGTGAGCGTTTACTCAACTCGCATGTCAGCGTACTTTGATACGCATTTAAAACAGCTGGATTTTCAGTTGGCTGGTGTCAATGCGCTCACAACGTCGACTTGGGCGTCCGCCAAAACGCATCCGCAGGTCAGCACATACAAGTGCATGGTCGATGTCAACACCTGTGCTCCAAATCGAGCGACAGTTCTGGATGCAGCCTCTTCATTGGTAAGTGATTGCAATGTGATCGATTGCTTCCATAGTTGGTTCGAGGCTGGTGTGTGCCAAGTCACCCTCCGGCGAGCGCTGTGTCTTAAATTAGTGCTCGCAAGAAATAAGCGAGCATCCTCACACAAATGAAGTAACCGCTCACCGTTATCATTACGGGAGCCTACATCGTGCTGACCTCCAAGATCCATTGCATAAGTGGACAACATTCCAATTTGTGCGTTCAGATCCCTGCCAACACAACAGTGTCCGTGCTTCTTCTGTGGCGAAGGAGCTGGGTCAGTTGCTAATAGAAGTCATTTTTTGCCCCAATCATCGCTACAGTTTGTTGGCGCGTAGGCAGCGATGATGAGTAGGCACATATTAGCCCCGCGAGTTTGAAGCTTTGAACGAGCCAGCCAATCGGACCGCACACATCCAGCTACTAATTGGAATCCAATCAAGCAGAACAGCTTCAACCCGGGGACTCAGGGCAATGCTAACACCAGCTTGGCCGGTGCTCGAAGCTGCATCGTCACATGATAGGTCCAATGAGAAAGTGCTGCTAGTGTCACCTGAAGCGGAACACAGAGTGAGCACAGAGCTCGAGTCTTGCAGGCGGGTCTCCGATAAGCAGCAAATATCGATCGAGTGAGTCTCTAATGTTCGGGCATGTGCTACCTGTTGACTGACCTGTAGCAATGTGCCTACATTGAGTCTTGCTAATCTGAACGAGGATCGAGGGCTCCAAATGGAAGCCGATGAACTGGGGTGGCCCGCTTGGTTGGACATGGGCTTATCGACAGGACAAGAGTGACGCTGCGCGTTTGCATGTGAGTTGAAACCAGAAGATAGACGTCTGGAAAGCATGTTGGGGGAGGGCCAAGAATCACGGGTTGAAAACAGGGGGGATAAAAGTGAAGTTGGAACAGGACTATAAGGGAGAAAAGCATAAGAGAGGGAATAAAAATACGGGAAGGTTTGAGCAGTAGCATCCAAACCCCTATCCACCCTGTTCGATGTAGCAGATAGGGCACCGTTGATTATTCTCTGTGGTGGCCAAAGCATCAGGAATTAGTTTGAAGAGAGATTTATTGTATTGCATCGGTAGGATTCTGTCAGGTTGCCCAGGCCTAGACAGGAGAACGATTAGGGTTCTCAACCAAAGCTTTTGATTCAAAAACCTTACCGCAAAGCAGCGGGTTTAGTGTTAGGCTACTAGGATGCCGTTTTAAGGAATAAGGAGCCACCCTCATTCCAACCCATAACCTGTAGGACCAGGTGGCTGAGTTTGTCTGGCCTCTAACCATTGACCAATCTGGTATGAGTGGCTCTGAAGGTGCAAAAGCACCATCCAGCATAGCTCAATGGATCACTGAGGCACAACAAACCATCGCACCACGGTAAGGTCCAGCTTTATTGCGATGGATTGGAAGTCAGTGTCTGAACATATGTGTTCGACCCAATTCGAGTGAAGCGTGGCGTACCGCAGGGTTGGGTAATTGGGGCTCGTCCGCTCTTAGTTTTCATTAACCATCTAGAGAGAGTTGTCAGTTCAGATGTTTTGCTGTTCGCGGAAAACGTTAAGGTGTTCTGCAGGATCAAGGGACTTGACGACCACTAGATTCTACAGAGCGACCTCGATGGGGGTTGGCATTTATCGATGAGGAACGCACTGCCATTAAATGTGGACCAATACCGCATTTTTCATTTCCGCATTCGACAAGCCCGCAGCTACAAGGTTAGGGCGCACGATCTGAAGACCACTTCCCCGGAACGTGATACCGGTGTGATAAACAGAACAAACTCAGTTGTCCCAAGCAGTCCGAGTCTGCTTCAAGAAGAGTTAACCAGCACGTTGGCCTGTTGCTGAGGGTCCTCAGGAGTTCGGATTCATCAATCTGCCCCAGGAAGATTCATACCTCCAATACAATATTCAGGCTTAGCAGACTTGGCTAAAACGTAACTTTGCAACACCAGCTTCCACAACGTCGGACAACACAAATTCAAAGAGTTTGTGCTGCCTTCAGTGGCAGGAATGGTTGACGATATTAGGAGTGTTCAGTGGACGATACCGGCGGCTACATGGAGACCTAATATTAGCATATCAACTACCGAAAGATCCCAGTCACATAAGATGCCGCCTGTTGAAGCTCAGCAGCAACACCAGCCTGTGAGGCAGTAGTTGGAAACTGTGTCAACAACACAGTCGTTGAGCTTTCCGACGAACTTACTTATTCTTCTGATCATTGGTCTACTCATCCAATTCAGCTCCACACGGGGAACATTGCAGGATCTTTAAACGCTGTCTCCAATCTGGCTGCCGCAACGACACTGGACCCTACTATGTTGCGAAAGTTTGCGCCCCTCGTCGACCACTTGAGCTATATTGGGTGGGCCCCCTGGCCCCTTGAGACCTATTCCCCCCAGATTGGTCAATGGTTAGAGCTCAGCCAAACTTCTTATCCACAGAAAAAGACTTAGGTATCATTGTGCAAGAAAGTCTGGGGAATTCGCTCCAATGTTCCAAAGCAGCGAACGTGGCGAACATGAACCTGAGACTTTTGAGGCGAGCTTTTGGTGTTTTTGAACGACGGCTGGTACCCATGCTTGTCAACTCCTATATCCGTCCCCACGTCGAATATGCCGTCCAGGCTTGGTGCCCATGGTTAAAACGAGACATTCATCTCTTAGAGCAGCCCCAACGAAGAGCTACCAAGGCAACACGCGGATTATCTGGTCTCAATTATGAAGTGCGTCTCAGTTTAATCGGAATGTTTTCCTCCGAATACCGACGACTACGCGGAGATCTCATTCTCGCATACCGAATATTAACGGAAAGCGATCACCCGTGCAAATCGCTGCTCACCCTAGTCTCATATAAGCGATCGAGAGGTCATAACCTCAAGTTGATAATCCAACACTCCCGATTAGACTGTAGAAAATATTTTTACTCTCTTAGAATCTGTTCACAATGGAATGACTTGCCAACGCATGTGGTAAACGCTCCAAACATTACAGCCTTCAAACAACTGTTAGACATTCATCTGAGTGACAAGCAACACATTGTGGTGTGATGTACCAGGTTTAGACTATTGGCATTTCAGTTTCATGTCGGAATCTAATGATTTTTATCTATTTTGCATTTACCATCCTATGGGTCTTGTAAAGCCAATGCTTTTTATCCCATCATACACTATTGAACTATTGAATTATTGACTGGGATGGTGTTCATTTGTGTAGAACCAAAGCATGGCGACCTCGCTGCGTTTTGGGCATGCTTTTGAGCCAAAGGCTTTGGATGAAGACAATAATCGTCCTTGTGTCTAGACCTGTGCGTCCTGGCAGTATTCCAGCTCACGTAGAACCATAACAATTTTCTTAAACTTCAAGCACATCTTGCATCCGCCGTAGTGCAGATTTGCAATCGTCGCCAGCTGCATACGACGGGATGGATTAGCGAAAGAATACTACCACTGACGCCTCTCTTCTTTTTCCACCTGTTTCTCTTGCTCCATCCAGACCCTCTTTACCAACATTCCCAGTTTCATTGATAGCAATCAAAATACAAATGCCGGTCTATTATCTACAGTTATCTTCGCGCACCATCTACTGGACACCTATAAGGCCATACTGACACGTTTCGTCGGTGTCACCCTAAGACAAATAAAGACAACACGCTACACTGGAACACACATTGTACACATGAAATTTCGACGCGTTGCGTGAAGGAATCTAGGATCAATGATCCGCACGGGGATATTAAAGTAACTGTGTCCAGTTTGGCCTCTCACCATTAGTTGCACAAATTCGAAGATGCTGATGCGGTGGCCGTTAGTCATACTAGGGTGGGTATCCTTCTCAGGTTCAAAACTGAATCCGCCTTGGTTGATTGGATCCTCGTCAGCAGCTGTATGTGTATAGCCCGTTTGACGACACGAGCTAGGGTTGTTTCAACTAGAAGTTGTTTGTTTATGATTTCCGCTTGTGCTGAAAATCCATTTGTCTTGGTGCATAAAAGCGCACCCTTCACTTGACTGCTATCAGGAACTGAACTCAGTGTTAACATTAGAGATATCGTTGTTGTTTCAGGGGATAAGAATGCGCAAGTATTTTGTCTGGGCGCTTCAGAAACCCAGATAAGTTCTAACTATGAATTCACGTCCGAAGGCACAGAAAAATGAGTGCGTCTATTGCAGCTGAACTAGTACCACCAGCTGTCTCTTAATAACACCGATTCTAGACACGGTGAGTGCCGAAGCGACACATGGCGTCTCTCATCAATAAGGGACCCAAACAGATCACATTACCACAGATTGCAGATAGCGTGATCCGTTCGTGGATTGTTGCTCGTTTTGGAATATCGGCGTCGATTCTTGGCAGACGCACTTTATTTTCATAAAATGTACTGGGCGGTGTACTCGGTGCCTCCCTCGGTTGGAGAATGAGATGTTATCACAGCCCTCAGTCAGACAAATCTACCAGGATGCCATGCGTACCGAACTTTCCAAGTCGCGCCTTAAGGACGTCAAACTGCACTGAAAGCTGATCTCAGACGCTATGCACAATGAGAATGCCTCTGATTGCGGACAATCAATTATTACCTTTCCAGTCACTGGATATCTGAGAGGTAAAGGAAGCTGTTGGAATCAAAATGAAAACTCCCGGCTGGCTCTGATCATGATATAACCTGGCGCACTGTTAGGTGCGAAATAGAGCGGACCTTGTGTGTTGACAAGGAAGGCTAGTGGACAAGTTGTGGTCAAGCAATTGAGGAGGCGGGGGCAGTAGGCAATTTTCACAAACTCTTCCAACTGCTCCTCACCCATGGTCCCAGGAAACCAGGCGTTAATATAACTATTAGAGAGCGCTGGTACCCCGATTCAAAACAAGACGTGCCGTATGTTTTGCTGGTCGGAACACTTTCGATAGTAGTTCGGGGTTCTCATCTTCCCGTAACTCTTCGTACTCCGGTGGTGCCCGCTGAGACATGGCCGATACACTTTTGAAACAACATCGACTAAGGTCCAAAAGTAAATCACAGCCCTTAATCATTTTCGTGCTGCTGGCCCGGATGGTGGTGAGGTTCTCTGCAAAGCACTGACCACCCTATTCGTGCATGTCTGGAAGGACGAGGCCAACCCAGTTAACTGGAGTGAAACGATTATAATGGCAACATACAAGAAAGTTATTCGCATTGATTGTATTAACCACAGGGGTATTAGCCTAACGCCGGTGCTGACAAAATTACTGTCCCCAATCCTCGGTAGTTGCCTTACTGCAGAACGGAAACCTCGGATTAAAGCAAGGCAAACAGGTTTCCGCTCTGTAAGGGGCGGGATGGACCACATGTTGTCACGGTGACAGGTACAGGAGCAGGGTCGTACATATGACAGACCGCAAGTTACTATTAAGCTCCATCAAAAATATACGTGGGTAAATACTAAGATTGGGAGACCCCTCTGATAAGGATTTCAGTATGATACGATTGTCACTGGCACTGTTTGTGCACGCCTACGACAACGGCTTGGAATGCTGGCCGCTAAAACGGATTTTCGCTGACTTGACGGCGTTAGCCCGGGGTACGCGCTGGTGAGGCGGAAAATCGTGCTACAGGGAGAAGGTTCCTAGCCACACATATTAAGGTAGAAGCTGAGACCTTGTAACGGACGAGTCTACGCCAACGAGAGGGGGTGACGATAGACGTGCGCTAGTGGCTTAGACGCGCAAGCTGCCCGGCTATCGAAGCATACGAAAACTAACTGACCGAACCGACTCCCAACTAATGGCGAAGAGAAAGCAAGACAAGTGATCCTATGAAGTCACTTTTACGACCAACAAAGGTCGAAGCAGAACCAACACTATGGGTCATTAAGTTAGTGAAAATAGCTACCGCGACGGGGTGGTAGTTTGTAAAAGAACATTGGTAACATGTGCGCAGTTGTGCGGCGTCTTAGAGTGGCTGAAATCCGTTACGTTGGGGGGAGGGATTAAACTCCGCTTTCTACAGCCATTACGCCGGAGTTTGTGACACCTTTTTTGCGGGGATATTTGACGAGTCTGCAACAGTAAATGATGCGGTTATAGCCGGACATCAGTCTCTTTTTAAATGGGGGTGGCTATTCCACCCTTCCACATTATTGAGACCTGCATCGCGTCGAGAGGTCGCCGGAACAACTGAGATAATGGTTCAGTCAAGCGCGTGGTAGCTACCATCAATGACTTGGGGCGTATGCCACCTGGACCAGGTGAACAGTACCTGCGTACTGACATCAGTCGTCTCAACATATCCGCAGCTGTGAAGTAGATGTGACCAAGTTCTGGTGGCGGTGATATAAATAAATAAATATTTTATTCTCGAATTCATCGAGGCATGCCAACAAGCACGATCAAAAGTTAAAAGCAAATATGTTGTACAACAGATACGTTATAATGCACGTAATTGTCTGTAGCCAAAGTTTGTACAATTTGCAGAAACGGAAGTAGTATTTATGAGAAGCAAAAACTTCGTGGGGTAACGATGAACTAAATTCATGTGTGCGTAGAGTATACACGAAAAGCACCGTAGGTAAAGTGATGACAGTATGCGCAGACTGAGATTACTTTTTGTCCGTGTCAATACAGTAGTGAAAAAGTTTCTCTAGGCAATATGCCAGGATGTAATTGTGGGCAGTGACTTTACGCAGTGGCCAGTCACATCCGCCACGTCGCACTGTTGATAAAAGACTTTTGTGGTTTTTATAGGGATAACGTTTGCCAGGCGAAAACATAGGTGAGTATGATATAAGCTGGCAATGCGTTCTGGAAACCACAAGCGGATTGATGCCTAGGAGAAGCGGCTGGTTTTTGCTCAGTTCGCGACTGCCCGCAGACGGTGTTTGGAGGAGGGATGAGATGTTGTATTTAGCGAAGTTTGTTAACATGCATGTAAAGTAGCTTAGGTTTGCAGCTGAACGCTTTCATCAAATCCTGTTGGGGTTTCGACTTATCTTAGCGGGCCAGTTTGACACAGTGGTTTTGTTAAGTTATGCAAGCATTCCAGTTTCAAATGTCTAGATTTCCTTTTTATGCTTTCCAATGGATCTCTCATGGCCATTCGTTTCAGCTCCTGATGCTCAGGAAGGATTTTACATTTTGAGCTGTCACTCACTCCCTGATGCATTTGTTACCCCAACGTTAAACTGGTTGAAGAACTTTACACAAGTGACACCTGGGGGTTGTTCCGCTCGAAACGACTAATCAGCGATTTTAATGAGGTCGGATAATATGTTGTGATGTGTTATGCGGACCACTTCGATTTCCCTGTTGGACTGTTCAGCGTAACAGACGGATCGGAAAGCAGTGTTTCATGATCATTGCACCTCAGAGGCCTACTTCCTGTTACTGTGTCGACAATAAGTTCCTCATTGGTGAAGACGACGACCAAATTGGTCGGCTTGTTCCCCGTTCCGAATCCCGTGGAAAAAGTAATCTGCTTATGGAGTGTTAGGCCATGGAATGACCCATGCAATTCCTCCTTAACTGCTCGCCAGGTGTGGCGGGAAAATCTAGTGCGTGCAATCTGTTGTTCCCTACAAGGAGAACGAGAGAATTAGGCAGAGCCAGAACGGTTTTTAGTGCCAAAGTAAGACAATTGTTCATTTCCAAGGTCGACATGGGAGGGCGGTATAGGAGGGTAACTTAACATATCACCATGTGTTAGTTGCAGGCGGCACTCAGTTACTATGCAGCAGGAAGAAAGGATAATGCTTTATTTTTGCAAACTCAGCAATTTTTAATCTTTTTAACTCTAAGGTATCGAGCCTCTGAAGCCAAGCAAGTATGTACATAGATCAAAGGAACGTACAATTTGACAAAAAAAGCATTTTTAATGTTTTCACCCGTCGACTTTTCTCTTTTTGTCATTTTCAATGTTTGAGGTATTAAACATGTGAATCAATACAATTCTGTACACAATTCTTCCACGCATTCCAGTTGTGGGCCATGACTTCAAACTTGTTAAGCCATTGGCAATCCTCATCCTCGGGTTCTTATCCTGGGAGACGTGCGGGTCCAAGGGCGGCTAGACCCGGCGTCAGCGATGTCATGTGCTTTCTCCAATAAAAGGCTGACCAAAACGCGGTCGCCTCCAGCCAGGTCGTTGACGAGCAAATGGAGTGCGGTGCTGTAAACGCTCAGACGCTATGCGTAAGACGTGACCAAGCCATCACAACTGGCGAAACAAAATCAGTTTGCTGAAGGGAATACTCGCCTTCCCCAAGACGTGATGTCGAAGGCCATTCCAGTGAACTCGACCCTGCCCTGACCCAGACGGCCAATCGCTGTCCTCTGCACGGGCAGTAACTTGCTTGGCGGTGGAGGATGGGTCGGGCTATATCACAGTTAGGTTTTAATCAGGGATGGTCGGCTGCTGTCCCCTATATATCAGTAGCGTAAGCTTCTGGCTAGTTGGCATTATGTCTCATAATCTTGTGACACGGGTTCGAATCCACTTAGCGGTGGGCGTCCTCGGGGTATACTCAGCCCGCGTGCGACTGGTGGTGATCGCACGGCAGCTAAGCGCTGTACGGCGTACAGCTGGTAGATTATTACTTATTCTTATTATTATAGTTGGCGTTGGCCTCTAGCGGTCATGGGTTCGATCATCAGTAGGGGACCGAAGGATGTACACCACTTACGAGCCCCAATAAGGCGAAACGCGCGTCTGTTGCTTTCCGGATTAGTACCTTAGCTTTGCGGCTTGGAATCTAATTGCGATGAACCAAATAGAATGCTAAACAAATCCGTCCACTCATTAGTGACTCAAAATGAGTTGCATGCACTGTGGATCGTCACCAAGTAAGGCGATTTCGTCAACACAATCTAAGTTGTGCGTTTACCCTGTAAAAGCTGTAGGCCGAAATATTGGAAACTTTTCAGGGCTTTCGACGGAACGTCCACGATTTCGTAGTTGAAGAGGTTTGGAGGCATAGGGTAGTCCTATGGAGCAGCGCTACTGACAGCGAACGGCGAGGAACATTTTCCGCAGACCCTCACTCTGCCGGAGGTGTGAAGGTAGAGCGTACATTAGATGGCAGTATACTAATCAAACGCCGCGTTCTGCACCAAGTAACGCCATAAAGCAGGTCAATCAACCGGGTCAAATGCAGCCCGTATGTCTAAGAATACAACCACTGTGTGACCGTGATAAATGTGGCGATGTTCGAGGATTTGGCGGTATGTGAAGATTCGATCCACGCATCCACGACCGGGATGGAAAGCAGCATGTTCATCATGGTAATATGGGCTACGTACTAGGGAAAGTCTCCGAAGCAGGATGGATGCCAAAAGCCTAAACATTAACTAAGCACGCGAGGATTGATACATGAGGCGCGAGTGCCTTTCTTGAAAATCGGGACAATAACTGATTCACCGCAAGAGTAAGGCACTTTTCTTCATGCCAGATGTTTGAGAATAAGGAGATTAGTTGGTTTTATGATTTCCATACTGCCGTACCTGTACAGCTCCGCTGGAAGTCCGTTTGATCAGGTAGCCTTGAATCGCTTCAAGCGTCAAATTTTGAGGTGAACTTTTGCTTCGCTGGGTCGATTCAGTGGGACTAGTCATGGTAGACAACAATTTGTGCTGCATGCACTAGTGGATGGTGGACGCCAGTTGAATCAGGAATAAAAGTGCACGGCCCAGCGGTCCAAACGTCTCTGATGGTTGGTGATCAAAGACCCATCCGCCTCGTAAGTATCCTCAGTAACACCGGGCTTCCTGAGGCCAGTGGACCGAACAAGTTAGGAAAGCCTGTGAGTGCAGCAAGAGAGGGCAGCGGTCTCTATCTCTAAAGTACGCTCAGACCAACACGCCTTGCGATCCTAGCGTAGGTTTTGCTTGAGCAGCCGGTTAGCAGACAGGCGTCGCTTGTTACAAACTGATTCTGTCGGGAGATTTTTGCATCGGTCGAATACGACCAGAAAACGAGGGTCGATTTCCACCTAGGACGGACATACTAGGTAGAGAAAACACCACCTCCGTGACTTTGTAATTCAGCTAAGCCTCAGTTGAAATAGACATCGAGGTCTAGCGAGAATGAAGCTCGGATCAGTTGTTAATGGAGCACTGAGCTTTGGTATGGATAGAAGACAGTGCTTCGAAAGTCTATCTGAGGATGCGAATGATAATTCCGAGCATTTGCCCACCCTTGCAAGCTCGGAAGCTAATTGATTTTTGATGAACTGCTGACAGTGAACTTTGCGCCGCTTCAGATTGGCTAGTAGCATGATCACCTGATGAAGTTCAGGTGCCCGTAAGTATTGGAAAAGTCGGTGCTGCTTTAACAGTTTATTATGCTCCGCAGTGGTTTGCTTTGCGACTATGACTTACTCAAATCAATGTCAAATTGTGGTGACTTTGTTCTCTCACGGTCATTTATGGTTTGGCGTTGAACCCACTTATTCGTAGATCTACGAGTAGCTTCTGCCGCCACTTCCGTCACGTTACAAGTGCATTTTCTGCCACGCGCTTGGACTGGAGCACCAAATTCATCCCGTTGGGGCCACACCCTTCGTACTTTTATGAGAAGATTTAGTCTTATGAGTCATTTGACGATCACCTTGTCGAGTGAGAGCGCTTGACGGATGTAGCTCCATTCCTAGCAACCACGGGCTTGTGCTCCACGGTCATTTGATGCATGCACTTCCGATACGTCCTGAATAAAAATCGACTTTTCGTTGTTCGGATGGTGGTACTCATCAGGGTTCTCTTCTATTTGTTAGCACTCGCTGCAAGAGACGTCGAGAAAGATCCGAATGTCGCACGTGTCGGTCCAAAGTTGGGTGGCTGATAAAAGCACCGCCTAAATACGTTTCGTTCATTATAGCATCACAGCTAGCAACCGTGGTTCCTTGTAGCTGGTCGAGTTTGGGTGCCGTACAATGTGCACTATGCTAGCCGCTTTGGCTTGGAAATATGAAATGCTACTGTTTTCGGTCGTCCAACAGTTTATATTTTATAGATTTGACATTCGATTCAAGAACACAGGAACTTACGGTTTTCAGCGGCTCGTATGCTCGTCCCGAATTAACCTGTTTGTGATCCAGTTGGATTTGAATCTTTGGAGAACTAATGGACGCATGTGTGGCAATCGTAGCGCAATGTGTGATCGCACTAAGTGTAGCCATAAAATTTGATCCCGATACTTGGGCAGTGGCAACGGACGCATATGTAGTCATGCCTACAGTGGCAGCCAGTGTACTCACAAGTGCCGGTATAGCATGCTTTACAGATTTGTTCTCATGCTATATTGACTGGGACAGGATGGGAGTCTTCATAGTAGGTGGAACTAGGACGTTTGAATTGTTTCGGATTGGAGTTGTCCCTGTGTGTTATGCTGGAATTCCGCCGGAAAAAATTTTCTCTTGCCATATGTCATCCCTAGAATGTCCTTACGACTGTCATTTCACCCACGCTACCCGTTTAAAACAGGAGTCGATGATGCATTAAAACACCTGCATTACTCGAATTTGATTTCTGTTCATTTAGTGGTAACACCACGCAGACAAATATTGCGCTCTCCAGCCCCAAGAAATCTGTGTAAACTGATATGGGACACTAAACAGTGTACATAGAACATTGTATTTCATGAAAAAAGCCTGGGGATTTACATGATCCATAAGGTGTGAATAAATAGGGTCGGGTCATATATAAAGGCCAAGCAATCTTATAACGCGTTGGATTCGTTTGTCAGCCGTAACTTCATAGGGCTTATGTGACATCTGAACAGAATATACGCCGGCCTGAGGCGTGGCACCCCACCACGTCCTCTGATTTAACTATGGAAAGAAAAAGAGTAGCATAAATAGGTCTCCAACAACATGTAAATGGTGAGCTTCGGGCTAGAGGAAGAAGCTGTTGCGCCTAGTGAGAAGCGGCAGAGAGATGACTGGAGCTAGTTTTGGGTATGGGATTCCAAATGATGGTAGTTGTTTAAGCGGAGATCACGATGCAGGTCGGCAAGATGATGGTCCATGCTAGTCTTGAAAACTACCACAGAAGATGACGATATTACGTCGGCAGACAGGGTGTTCCACGGTCGACAGACTCGCAGCGCAAACAAATGTCGCCTACAGTGCATCCGGTTGTGCTGATGTGTGAGCCCGAGTGGGTGGACACGAAGATGGGAACATGAGTGGTGCAGTTTCAGTAAGTGGCGGCATGAGTGTCCAGGGCAGGATAAGGTTGCAGATACGACGAACAAGTCGCCCCGAAGCTGTCGGTATTTCATGGAGAAAAGACCAAGGCGACGGAGCCGTTGTGAATAATCCAAGTATCCGAGACCCCGTAATATTTTATCGCCCGACATCGTGGGGCTTCAGGCATACGCTGGTCTTTGAGCAACCAGGGGCTCAAAGCCCGGATAGCAAACTCCAACTGAGGATGTAGGAAGACGTTCAGCAGCAGGCCAAAATTCCGTGGGTCGATTTGACTGAAGGCACCTTTTAACAGTCCTAATAAGCGGGTATCAGCAGAAGCTACTTTTCGGCAGGAAGCGGATACTGAATGCTTGGTGTTGGTGATGATACCGAAATTTCTTTCAGCTGATGAGACTTGGAGAAGAGACTCTTCCAGGAAGTATATTGAATAAGCGGAAGGACGGGTGGAGTGGACGCGGCATTTCGAAGAGTTAAACGGGTTGTTTTCCAGTGACCACTGGTGCACACGTTTGATGTCTCCCTGAAGTGCGCGGGTGTCAGCTGGAGCATTGATTGTACGCCATAGCTTCGCGTCGCAGGCGTGGAGCAGCATCGAGGATTTGACTTGTGTTGTGATATCATCGCCGAAGCATAGGAAGAATTCCGGTTCAAGCAAAGACTGCTGTGGAACTCCGCTTGTCACAGGGATACGGGAGGACAGCGCTCCGTCGACGCGTATGTAGACGGTACGGTGGTGGAGGTAGTTCCGGATTCAGTTTAGTAAGGCCCCGGATATACAGTAGAACGACAGCTTATGCATTAGGATGGCATGGTGGACCTTGTCAAGAGCTTTGGAGAAATCTAGGAAGACCATCTGCGTTTCCAGGCCGGTGTCAGCCGCGATCGTTCAGTTATGCGGTGCGAGTAGCTGGTTACTCAAAGCATGACCGTTGCCGTCGGAAGCCGTGCTGGCGGTCGGAAAGCAGTTTCTGATCCTCAATGTGGTCCATTAGAGCATCGGGGAGAATCTATTCCAACATTTTGAAAATCGTAGACAGGAGTATTATCAGTCGGTAGTTGACGTGCTCCTTACGCGTGCTACCTTTGTAGATTGGCTTAATTGTACCGCATTTCCAGTCGTTGGGGACTTCACCATGAGAGAAGAAATGGGTGAACAGCTCCACTAGAGGTAAAGAGAGAGCTACAACGCACCTTCGCAGTAGCCTTGGATGGAAACCGTCTGCGCCTGGGGAGGCTGTTACCCGTAGGGATTCAAGCTTCTCTACGACCTTCTCCGGATGGAACTGAACAATTGTCAGAGACTTTGAAGTTGAGAACAGCTAATGTTGCGTCATTGTGTGGACTGCTGAAACGGAAAAAACAAGTGCGTAATGGGAACACAGGAATTCTGCGGCCTCCTTCGCTGATTTTGTGAGCCCCGTGGGTGTCGTCAGCGCAGTGACACCGTGTTTGACTTGCCGAAGTCGGTTGACGTGATCATACAGGCCTTTGCGGTTGGCAGTAAATCTGTGCACAAGCTGAGGCTGCTGCTCACTTTCATTTCCGCATACGAGCTGGAGGCGGTGGTTACGGAGAAGTTGGTAGGCTTCACAGTGAGTAGCTGTTAGACAGGAATGGTACGTTTCCCATGGCATGTCTTTATAGGCAAACCAATTCCGGGTCAGACTTCGGACGGGCGTGAGACTGAGATTCAGACTGTATTTAAGAGCAAGCAGAAAGGTTTCTGTACAACTCTATCGAATTACGAAAAATCAAAAACATTTAGTTGTGAATCATCAGCAATTGTGTCTGATCCATTAGTCGTTTATCCTTGTTCGGTTAGGAATTTGTACTAGTGTCATTATTTCCGGGCATACATGGTCTTCTTTTGGCATTGTATGTGCATCGTTTCACAAAAACACAGGTTTCCAAAATAATCGTCGACACGGGTTTTAAAACACTTCGCAGAATCGGCCTCTATTAATCCTTCGGGTAGTGTATTCCATAAGTTTACGATTCTTCGTTCGATACAAAGCTGATGTGATACTATGTTCATGCTGGGGACCCTGAGTTGGTAACGATGTCCTCGGGTGTTCCCGCTGGGTTCCCGCAGGTGAAATATTGACCGTATTATGGGGAAGTGATTTAAGTGTACTACTCGATGGGTCATAATAAGATCAATTCTTACTCGGCGATAGGATAATGTGTGGAGTCGAGCCTTTCACAACGTTTTTTATATGGAAGCTTTCGTAGACTCGGTATCATTCTAGTTGCGATATGCTGTATTTTCTCCAGGTTTTCAGTTTCCCACTGGGTTATCGGATTCTAAGCTGGGGCACCGTATTCAAGGATTGGTCTAATGAGCGAGGTGAATAGACAAGGGAAGACTTCTTCGGACCATGTGGGGAAACTGCGTCTTAATGCCCAGAGTATACGAAGTCCCGCACGGTACACTTTCTCTGTATTTTCTAGTGATCTCATATCATGTCGTGGGAGAACTCCTAAGTCTCTGACAGATGTGTTGGGATGGAGCAACTGGCCGTCCAAGGTATACGACCGAGTGGCTGGACGTCTGGTGATACTGATGAACCCTGACTTGCTTGCGTTAAGAGGAAGTTGCATTTTAGTGGAAAACGTTGACAGTTGCTCTAAATCATGCTGGAGTCGAGCACAGTCGTCCTGGTTCTCAATGATCCTCCAGATTTGCAAGTCATCTGCAAATAGGGCACATGGTGACTGGAGATGTTGCGGAAGATCGTTGATTTGAATAAGAAATAATACTG
This sequence comes from Dicrocoelium dendriticum, assembly GCA_944474145.2. Taxonomy (NCBI): domain Eukaryota; kingdom Metazoa; phylum Platyhelminthes; class Trematoda; order Plagiorchiida; family Dicrocoeliidae; genus Dicrocoelium; species Dicrocoelium dendriticum. The sequence continues at coordinate 238,239,985 of OX104063.1, forward strand.
ACGCAAGTAGAGTTCCTTGAGACACGCTACTGGTCGATGGGAACCAGTCTGTCAAGTAGTCATTGACCTGTACTCTAAACCTTCGTCCCACAATAAACTCGTGTAACCACTGAAGTAACGTGCCACCGATTCCGTACGTCCTCAGTTTACGAAGGAGTACCTCGTGGTTTACTCTGTCAAACGCCTTCCTAAAGTCGATATACACCACGTCAATATCCTTCCGCTCGTTGAGAGCTCGTACCCACTGGTGGTTTGCGTACATCAAGTTGATGATGCAGTATCGCCTGTTGGTAAAGCCGTGTTGCGCTGGCGTCAATACGTCCATCGATGCGAAGAACGACAGCAGACACTTTTTCACAATCTTCTCAAGAACTTTGGATAATACCGAAGTCAAACAGATCGGTCCATAGTTCTCTGTTTTACTCGGATCACCACCCTTGGGAAGCGGTCTAACTATCGAGCATTTCCAGTCATTCGGGACAGATCCTTCAGAGAGCGATTTATTGAAACGTTTCTTCCCAATGAAAGCCTGTTTACCGATCCTAGTTAAGGTGCACAGTTCGCGTAGAGTAGTGCAGAACGTTGAGCACACGTTGTCGGTGCTCAAGTGAGGTTCCGGTAACCAATTGTTTGCGGAAATGAGTACTTAACTTTTCATAATCAGTCCAGCGTTTCGTGCAAGTCAGCGTGCGGACAAGCATTTCTGCAAAACATGCAAATTCGTACCGGAGGACGCATTGATTGCTGAGCCTCAAAGGCATCGCATTCGACGTGCTGAACCATCGGTTATTTGTTGGTGAGGACAAGGTCTAGCAGAGATGGTTGGTTGCTGTTTCAAAATCTGGTTGGCTGGCAGGTATGGTTTACTGCGGGGTCGTGTGAAGAAGCTCAAGGAGGCTTGACGCAAAGGAGCCAGTCATCGACACGGAGCGAAATAGACCGGATAGATTGAAATCTCTCGTGATAATTAGGTGTGTGTATCTGAGTGATGTGCCCCATGCTGAGGCTGATGTTGCATTCATGATGCCACTTCACCGCAGTTGGGCTAAACCAACTTACACTCAAACTAGGTCCTTTTAATTTGGATAAAATTCGTTACATTTTGTTTAGTTTGTTCTGCGTACGTGATAATCTGCTCCTAACTTACACACGTCGCACTTGCGAATTGTGGTAAACTTGCGTAATTGTATCGCGTGGTATTTGTTAAATAACTCGGACAATTTTTGCTTATCACGGATTCACTTATAATGAATTTTTCTGTATGCATATTTAGCGAGTATTTATGTCGTCATATGCGTTCACTTTATTCGATATCAGCATTTTGTGTGATTGGCTGTTGTTTGACATCCCAGCTGTGGCTGCGCTTGATGTGCATGTTGAGAAGGTGCCTACCTGTCTATCACCCACTACCTCGTCCATCTGGCTTTAGCAGACAGTTGGCCGTTGCTGGAGAGGACGGGGTGCACGGTCCTTGTGGCCGTGCTAGGCTCGAAGAGTGGTTCCATGCAGTCAGTGTGGAGCGGACTACGGTCCAGCCACCGCCTTGTGTGCACTTGGTTCCCCAAATACAGCGTGCTTGTGTTTTCCTGTGAAGGAGTGTGGACCGGCTCCGTTGATGAAACGTGGCTCCCATCCACTTGCCTCCCGGTCTTATTCCTTCGGGTTTACACTGGATATGGGTGTGTGGATGGAGCTGTGGGTGGTGCAGCGCAAGCCATCCATGGTCCCTCCGTGGGCGCAGACGTTTTGTGGCTGGGCACAGTGACAGGCAAATCCGAAACCGGATGCCGCCAGCCATGTATCTGAGTGATAGAATGAAATGGATATGGTGCAAGAGTTTAGCGTCATTATCGGAGGAGTTCTTAGGGGGCGATAAATGACACCATGACAACAGAAGTGTTTGGCACTTAGTGCTACTTCGCACCACATAGTGTCAGGAACCTGCAAAGCAGAGCCTGCCACGATGGTGCAATCGAAGGAGGCGCCGTAATACACTGCGACATCCCCACTTGGGATTGCGCGATCGGTGCGGACAACGGACGTATGAGGAAGTTGGATTTCACTGTCGGTGATGTCGCTGGACAACCATGTTTCCGTTATGGCTATTAGGTCTGTTGGCGTTGACAGAAGACGAGATTGAAGTTCCGGAAGCTTGTGTAGGAGGCCTTATGCATTCGTGTAGATGCAAGTATGGTTTGTCTGCGTGACGAGTGCGGGAGCAATTACCGCGCTGCTTGCCAACAGATGAATGCAGTACACCGTTCTTGTGTTTGGAGAAATAGAATCTTCAAGATTACTGGAACTTGGGGATGCAGGGTGTGAATCATAGACGCAAGGGTGGACAGATGCGTGAGGTTTGTTGGGGGTGGGCTGCCGTTAGAGGTGTGTACGATGGCAGGGGAATCTAGGCAATGGGGCAGTTTGTTCGGTAGCGGACAATCTAAATACAGTTAGGGCAGCGGATGGTGAAGTTATCAGGAAGGGAGCTGCTGGCGGTGTGTGACAGGCAGTGCATCTCCTCACTGAGTGGCTTTCTGGGCGTAAGTGAACATCTGGTAGTGCCCGTCTTTTATTAACATACCAGACGATGAGGACATCGGTTGCCATGCTAGCGGTGAGGAATGTCACTTTCAAGAGACTGCGAAGCGTTCCTGTATAACTTTTGGACGGGATAGACGATGAAGGTCAGTCGTGGTTACCTTGACGATGATCAGTAGCTGTTGAAGAAACCGCCATTTGTCGCAGTCATGTTGCTATCGCCATTGTAAGTGTTGCGTCAGGGGCACGCAGTTCTGGAACGCCTTGCACTATGACGGAGCAGGGTTAGGTGGATGGCGCGGGCTGTTGTCTAGGCTCTGTGGGCTCAGTCCAAGGGATGTCGGGGAAGATACGAATGTTGTAGACGCCAAGATAAGCGTTGATTTTGAGACCGTGCACAGACAGCAGAACAGCCTCCATGGCCATGAATGGCTGCAAGTCAACACGAAGAAGTTTTGGTTTGCCGGCGTTCGGAGATGAAGGGTGACGAGTCAATTTTGTGAGCTTGCAGGGTTTAATCTCGGGAAGGTTTAGAGCGTCACAGATTGAGCTCCACATGATAGAGTCACGAGAATGTCGATTCCGAATTTGCGGGTCGATAGACTCTGAAACCTTCGTGCATATGACAGAGTTGGGAGTGGAGCAACGTGTAACAGGTTTATTTGGGCGCGAACTTGGAGCGGCAGTGGGCTTTATAGGTGGGCGGACCTTCGCCAGGAGCGTTGCGCGTTGACGAATGCTGGACCGATTGGCATTCTGTAACGAGATAACATGCAAGTCCGGGGGCTGCAAATCGGCTGTTGTCTTTCGGGTATGCCATCGCATTTCCGCAGTAGATTCCACAGCTATCCTTCCAGAATGAGCAGACTTACTTCGGTTCGATTGGTGTTATTCGACCTCCCACCCACTCGTGATGACCGGAGCGTATGCCGTTGCGGTTCGTTGTTACGCGATGAGGAGGATGGGCTAGCAGAGGACGAGACAAGTGAGTTCACCATAGGGCATGTGGTGAAGGAGTGGTTACCAAAGATATCACGCCCAGAATTCTCAGTAGCAGGGAGGCAAACCAAGCAGACGTAGCGCAGCACGGTTTGCGGATGCGAGCGGCAGAATTCGATGTCGGTCGCGTGGAGTGAAGAATCAAAAGGAAGCGTGAACACGTGTAAACATCTTGAGCTTGTAATGGATTTGGAAGGAGGCCCTACACGTCGAGCGCAAATCGAGCAATTGGTCATCGATTGCATGGTACTATTGGGCGAAACCGAACAGGTCAGCATGGCCGAGCGAATGGTGAGTGTCACTCAATCCTGGCGAAATTATTTTCGGAGGAACAAATCCCAAAGAAGCTCGCTATCCGTAGCCAAATCTTTAAAGATTAGACTCTCTAAGCGAGCTATGGGTCTCCATTTGACGCCAAAACAGCACACGGATGTACGGTCCCAACCGTCGCACGTTAGTGAACGGATACACCTTTGCGTTAACGAACATAACTGGGACTACAGTGGATTTACATTTTATAATGCGAATACCGCAGTGTGAACCTTAATTTGCTGATAAGGTTTTTCTATATCTTAAATTTTCACCAAATCATCTGGCTGGATCGGTTAAGCTTCATCCTTTTTACACGTATACAACTATAGTTCCATGGTTCATGGTTTTGCCCTTACATCTGGTTCGGCCACTATGTTCAGCTGTGTAGTTTTGAGTGCCGAGCCCTGCGGCGATTGAATCTGAAGGGTAGCATTTACTAAGCCTAGATTTCTCGAACCTCGCCACTAGGTTATCAAATTTCTGCACCAAAATTGCCATGCATCTAACAAGTGTGACGGTCAAACAATCAGTGTGGAACCAAAAAGAGCTTGTTTTATTTATATCGAGGGTCATTTTTAAAGTACACGTTGTGTGGATGGATTACGAAAGGTAATCTCAATGTTGACCGCAATTCCCATTGAGGTGAACCTTGGTCTTTCGGTCGAGAGGACCGTAGCTGAAGGTGCTAGATAATGGGCGTTGCCTTCCGCATGCAGTTTTTTGGGTTGGTAACGCTCAATTTCTATCAGCTTGTTTATTGTTCCTCATTGCCGTTGCATTTGAAGTAGCGCACTTGGCTTGATAAGATTGCTGCATCCAGAACGCAAACTACCAGATCGAACAATTTTCCGCATCGGCAAATGCTGTTCAGTTGAGTCTCGCTATTCTTCGTTTTGAGTCGGGCTTCGTTTCTTGTCATGTTCACAATTCTGTCTAGGTCCGGAGATGGAGTGGAGCAGTCATCGACACACACACACACACACACACACACACACACACACAATTGCCCTTACGCGACTGGTCCTCTGAGCTCGGCAGGCGAGCTGACGCCAAGTATGACGCACGCTAGTCACACAAAGCGGGAATAGATGACAAGTCGGTCTCCGAGGAATAGCGGATGCAACATGCCGCAAAACTGGGTGCTTTGCAGGGTTGGATATTGGATAAACAGCAGTAAACTGGTGGATGTAAAGTATGATGTAAGGTGTAAATGCGGCATTGGATGAGCACGAGTTTAGGTTAATCAATTGTCGTGGAACGAGCACTTTTGGTTGAGAGTAAAAGTCCAACGGGAATTTGAAAACGAAGCTGGTTCGCGTTTAAGTTTCTATAACAAGCCCGTCTAAATTACTGAAAGTGTGTAAGATGTTGAAGCGTTAGGAATAATCCGCTAAGTTAATGTCCACTTTGTGATGCTGATAAATCCGAGTAGAATGAGTGTAAGCATGTTGATGTGCAGTAAGGTGATGGGGAACAGTCCGCATAAAAGTCGCGAGCTCTGCTTTCGTTCGTCTGCACGGCAGTGTGATACCGTCGGCTGTGTGGTGGAGGACGGCTCGAGACCGGCGGAAATTAAGTTCTGAGCGTCTTATTAAGTCCCTTTTGACCAACCTCAGTGCCGTTGGACCGTCTCGCCATCCAGGTTGGAGTCCTCGTGGCTCGCCTTGTGTTTCACTAGAGACATGGCATGGCATGACTCGTAGTCGACACCAGCGGTGAATCCGCTGTCGTCTCCTAGCTCGAGTGCTTGTTTAATGTGTGATTGGTGCTGAGTTAGCTGAGGATAATGGCTGATTATGACTATGGGCATTGAAAGCTTAAGGGAATCTATCTAACCGATGCCGCCTTATGTTGGTACGATAGCCAGCTGTTTGTAATGGTATGCTATTGACAAGATGAAGGCGTTTTGATTCTGAATGCTTTCCTGGGATATTTTCATTTTACGCAACGCCCCCCTTATCTACCTCTTAGTTTCACTCGTTTGACAAAACGCTGTGGCTGTAGGGCAGTGAAGCATCATTTCAAATGACTTCTGCTGCTGTTGCTGCCACAGCAGATGATGATGACGAAGACCGTGTTTGTCATCCAAACAGATTCTTGAAAACACAATCCGCATTGACGCATGTAAATTAAAACAAGTCGTAAGCAATAGGGTTGTTGATTACAATAGTCAATAAGCATATTATCTTACCACTCCGTTTAGCATGATACGGACTCATTTTCACAACCCCGCTTCTCACATATTGTTTCCTTGTCCATCCATCGATGCACACTGTATCCTGCCCACTTATATATCTATGTATATATTGGCAACAGTCTAACGAATAGATAGAGCCAAACAAAACCATGGAAATCAAAAGAAGAATATTGGTTTACTTACCACATCCTCATCACGGCGCATTAGCTGAAGGTGAACAACACACATCAGCTAGTGTTCCGTATGAACGGAACTGTTCTTTTATTTTTCACATGCCATGTTTCACCATTTTGTCGTTTTCAATTGCCAAAATTGTCAAACAAATTTCTGATGTTCTGGCCACCGCAGAGGATAATCAACGGTGCCCTATCTGCTGCATCGGGCAGGGTGGATAGGGGTTTGGATACTACTGCTCAAGCCTTCCCATCTTCTAATTCCACTTCTTGCGCTTTTTCACCCTTATCGTTCCGTTCCAGCTTCACTTTTATCCCCCTTGTTTTCAACCCCCCAATTCTCGGTCCTCCCCCATCTTGCTTCAATAGTCGCTTGCCTTTTAGTTTCAACTCACATGTGAATGCGGAGCGTCATTCCTGCACTGTCAACAGGCCCATGTCCAAGCAAGCGGTCCATTCCAGTTCATCGGCTTCCATTTGGAGCCCTCGATCCTCCTTCAGACTGGCATACCTCAATGTTCGCACATGGCTTCAGTTCGGTCAACAGGCAGCAATTGCTCGGACATTAGAGACTCTATCGACCGATATCTGTTGCTTATCGGAGACCCGCCAGCAAAAATCGAGCTCTGTGCTCACTCTGTGATCCCCTTCAGGTGACGCAAACAGAAGTTTCGCATTGCGCCTATCAGGTGACGATGCAGCTTCGAGCACCGGCCAAGCTGGTGTTAGCATTGCCCTGAGTCCCCGGGTTGAAGCTGTTCTGCTTGATTGGATTTCAATCAGTAGCCGGATGTGTGCGGTCCGATTGGCTGGCTCGTTCAAAGCTTCTAAGTCACATGGGACTAACAGTCGTCTATTCGTTATCGCAACCTATGCACCGACAAACTGTAGCGATGACTCCGTAAAAGACGACTTCTATCGCCAACTGAACGTGCTCCCTCGTCACAGAAGAAGCTCAGACACTGTAGTGCTGGCTGGGGATCTAAACGCTCAAGTTGGAAAGTTATCCACAGATCAGCTGCATCTGGGCCGCCAACATGGTATACGCTCTCTTAATGATAACGGTGAACGGTTACTTCATTTGTGTGAGGGTGCTTGCTTATTTCTTGCGAGCAATAATTTCAGGCACAGCACTCGCCGGAGGGTGACTTGGCGCCCACCAACCTCGAACCAGCTATAGACGCAAATCGATCACGTTACGATAAGTTACCGATGGAGAGGCTGCGTCCAGAACTGTCGCTCGATTTGGAGCACTGGTGTGGACACCGACCATGCACTTGTATGTGCTGACCTGCGGATGCGTTTCGGCGGACGCCCAAGACGACGTTGTGAGCGCATTGACACCAGCCAACTGGCGAAGCCAGCTGTTCTGAATGCATATCAAAGTACGCTGTCATGCGAGTTGGATAAACGCTCACTGGAGACAACTGAAGGTCACTGGTCTCATATTCACCAGTACTTACTAGCAGCAGGAAAATCCTCATGTGGTGTGTCTAATCACCAACATGGACATTGGGTCACTTCACAGTCTCTGGAACTTATCGATGCCCGCCGGCATATTCCGGCTGGAAGCGAACACAATGTAACTCGTTAAGAGCTCCGGGCAAAACTCCGTGCTATCCTGAAGAGAGACCGGGAATCCTGGTGGTCTCGTCGTGCAACAGAGATGGAAATGGCCGGTGCACTTGGTAATCATCGTAAGTTATTCCGTCTGGTACGGGAAACGGGCAGCAGGAGACCAGGTGTTGGTGAAACTATTCGTGACGAGAGTGGACAGCCTATCCACAACTTATCAAAACGCTTAGAGCGTTGGGCTGAGCACTTTGAAAGGCAATTTAATCGGTTGGAATGGTTAGATTTCTCGCGGGCCACTGATCGCCCCACCCCGTGGGCTGTCCCTTTGGATCCACTCTCTCGCTCAAAAGTCGAACGTGAGATCTAACTGTTGAAGTTAAATAAATCCGCTGGACCTGATGATCTTCCTCTAGCCCTCTTCAAATTCGGGGGACCTGCTATTGTGGATGATTTACACGAGTTACTAATCAAACTGTGGGAGCAGTAGACTGTCCCGAACGATTGGAGCCGCTCCGTCATAGTCCCAATTTTCAAAGGAGGCTCTCGATCGGAATGCGGCAGCCATAGAGGAATCAGTCTGATCTCCATTGCCTCCAAATTGCTTGCTTCTGTCATCCTTCACAGACTGACTGGCACTCGTGAAAGCCAGATTCGTGAATAGCAAGCTGGATT
>OX104063.1:238248582-238269233 GCA_944474145.2 Dicrocoelium dendriticum
AGTGTATGGGTGTATATATGTATGTAATTTGTCTATGAATGTAGCTTGTATTTTTGAATGTGCCCGCAGAATTTTTCGACCTGTTTGTTATCGGTAGGAATGTGAGAATAAGCGATTGATGTCCGTGAGTTGGATACCATTTTTCCGGATATCCACGGCCCAGTGACTTTATTTTGTGGCGAGTCACTTCCGCCAGGTCACAGTGTTGATAAGCAGGACATTTGTGGCCTTTTATAGGGGAGAACGCTTGCCGGGCGGAAACCCACCACGTCCTGGAACACTGCCGGCCGAACTATTTCTGGAACGGATTAAACCCGAACCACCCAGCTGGCACCACGAGGAGGTTGTTCGGCTAGCCAGCCGGGAACTTGGTTCTGGTCTAAGCAGTGCTGGAAAAACTGAGCTAAATGTCCTGCCAGTTGGTTTGCTGCCTACTCCCAATGCCTCAGGGACGAATGGCGGTAGACACCCGGCGAGCTGTGTTTGCGTAGAGAGGTCAGCTTTTGCAATACAGCCTCTGCGGTAAAAATTGATGTGGGTTAGTCCCCCTGGTGAGCAGAAGACAAAGCTATAGTAGATCGCTTGGTGGCAAGACCCTTTGAAACGTGGGGGCGTATTGCATCTGCAGCGCGTTTGCAGCTTCCATAGACGTTCTTGTTGGGCCATCAGCCGTCTTGAGTGGAGGAAATCCTTGCCTCACCTTTCGTAGGCTATTAACGTGCTTGTACAGCATTTTGTGGTTAGCACTGAAGGTTCTTGCGATGTTCTGTTGATAGGCGGCTTTGTCTTCTCTTAACAGTTGAGTGCAGTGGTTACGTTGGGCTACGTAGTTGTCCCACGTTTCTGGTGCTGGAGCTTCTCTGTACACTCGCCATGCTGCATTGCGTACTGTCATCCATTTTCGGGTTCTGCTCCTAACGAAAGAAACGGATTTGCACTTATTGTAAGCTTTTATCTCTGAAGCCTGTGCAATCAGCTGACTGAATGTGTTGACGAACTCGAGCCAGGCGAGTTCTGGGGGTTCTTCTTCGAGGAAAGACCATGTTGTGGCGCTGACTAGCTGGGCGAGTCGGTCGTACCTTGTGATGGTTCGCACAGTCTCATCGTTATCATTCCGATATTCTGCATAGCAGACGAAGTTGAAACTGATGACTGCGTGGTCACTGCGACCCAACGGGCAGTCTAAAACCAACGCATCAATCATATGCTCCTCGTTGGCAAGCACAAGATCCAGCACAGATGGCCTGTTACCAGTTCTGAACCGAGTGGGCAAAGTGATGTGGTTGTAAAGAGGAACAGTAGTTACTAGATCTTGTAAATCGATTTTGAATTGTTCGCCGGTTGTGGCAGGGGCTTCTAAACAATGTACGTTGAAATCACCCATGATAAGAATGTGAGCGTACTTTTGTTGTAAACTGCACCTTAAAGCAGCCATTAGGTGGTAGTCGGTTTCGGGTGTTGAGTTAGGGGCGCGGTACACCAAGATAATAAGGCAAGCGTCCCTACCTTTTAACTGCAACCGGCACCAAAGAGAGTCGGGGAACTGCGAATCTGAATCCTCCACGGCTTCGCACTGTAAGTCGTTTCGGTAGTACAGGATTACCCCTCCTCCTTTTGTGAGCCTATCGTTCCGGATCAGCGACATGCCGGGTAGCGACACTTCAGCGTCCGTCATTCCCGTGTGCAACCATGTCTCGGTGATACCAATGACATCATACGAGCCGGAAGGTTGGCGATCTTTCAGTTCAGCCAGTTTGTTAGAAAGTCCCTGAGCATTTGTATACAAGCAGGCCAGTTTCTCGGTCTCTAGGAGCCCGCAGAGAGGTGAAGCTGTCAAGTGTTGGAGAATGCCGACCGATGGGAGGTCGGCAGTTATTCGTTTTTTTGATGGGTCAATGATACCACGTTTGCAACTTGATTCGGCCAAGGTGCGTCCCAGCCTTCGTTAAGACCTACGTCAGAGTCAATTAAAGCAGCAGTCAAGTTACACTTCTGTACATCCGTCGGTATGCTTGCTGCTTCAGTTGCTTTAATACTTGAGCTGTGCGAATTGTTTGCGACCTTTAACCGAATTTCGGAAGGAAGATGTTTCCGATTTCTCCGCCATCGATCCAAAACATCCTTTGCTTGTTGCTCTGACTAAACCACAAGTTTTAGGATTCTAGGGCCGCATCCTCTATAATTCGATGAGCGAGGTATCCTAGTGAGCGATAGTGCCACGACATCATCCAAAGAAAGTGTTTCACGAATGAACCGCTACTGTTCTAAATCGTGCTTTCCGGTATCTTGAACATGGTTAGAAGAATGTTCTGGCACTCCATGTATGAAGACTGTGTTTAGGCGGTCTTGCTTGCTGTGCCCCTCTTCGGTGTTTCTTTTTGATTGTCGCGCGCTCCAAGGGACATCAGGATGGATACGTATCGCACAGGATTCGTGTTTTAGCGCGCTTGCGGAGAGCAAAACATTTTCCACGTCGGTGGAGGATTCTAGAGTTACTCGAATAAGTCTGGGTTCACCATAGTGTGGCGAGTTCGGATGACGAGTAATTCGTAACAAGTTTACGGGCTTGGCTTTGATACTCATCTGCATACACAATGAGTTCCATTGGTCTTGGTCGTCTGATAACTTATCCCGCAATGTGATGGCGGTAGGTTCAGGAACATTTGAGCATACAACAGTACGGGCACTGTTGTTGGATCCCTTTTTAATCGATCTACAAGGTATGGTACTCATTTGTCTTGACTTGTTGACAAGTGATTGTCTGCTGTTTTTCTCTCCATTTGCTTTAACGGTGTTTACAATGGAAGAGGACGAAACGGCGGCCTCTCGGTGGACCCTTGCAGCAATCTCTGCATATGTAACCGATGTTCTGGGAGGCTTAGTCTCGACAAGAGATATTTGAGCTACAGGTACCAAGGGTTGATGTTTGGCTGCTCCATCCTTGTTAATACTAGATGTCAGGTCTAGTGGAATTTGCTTAACCAGACGTTTTGAATGGTGCCTGATTTTCTTTGCTGTGAGTACTGCTTGATTCACGTAGGTACAGTCTGTTTTCGCCCGGCGTTCTACCAAAGTTGGAGAAGACAACGGAAATAGAGACATGGCTGATTGCGGTGCAGGAGAAGCGATTTGTTCAGCATTCCGTTGCTTAGCAGCCGCTACGCTTCTGTGGTCCATACTCGCTCCCATTGAAGTAATCTCATTGTTTATCCTCTGCTCTGCTTCTGCGATTAATCTGTCGCATTTCTCAGCTAGGATAAGCAAGCACTTAACGAGGGGGATGGTGGAACACGCAGTACAGAACCAAAATGCATCTTGGGAGCTATTTCGCTCCCGTAACTGTTGTTGGGACACATTTGCACATTTCGTGTGGTACCATTCCAAACAGTGCGAACAAGCCAGACCGATTTATACTACCCGATGACAGTCTCCTAACCCGCAAATGCCTTTCGATGGGAGTCTCTTCGGTTTCGCCTTTCTGCCATTCAATTCGGTCTCGTTACCTGACCTAGTGGGTTGGTTAGCGTTCTGCACTTTTACAGCTTTGCGAGCGGCACACATCAGTCAGGCGAGCGTGGTGGTTGCAAGGTCAAATGAGCTGTCGGCGTGGTCGCGCGGACCGTGTGATGGGTTATGCAGCCGCACTGGCTGACAAGGTCACAAGGAATGGCGAGTGACTGCAACCTGAACAGAGCGCTGAACACAGATTGACACATCACAGATTCTTGCACAGCTGTGTTGAGAAACACTGGATCGGAGTAAGCTTAGGCTTTTCGGCCTGCCTCGAGAATTCTGTATCGAATGGTGTCACACAGAATGGCAATCGGCTCAATACGATTGAATCAAACGCTTGCGCTTAATCACAGATGCCAGTGAAAACGCTTAGTGATGGCACAGCCTCTAATCATAGAAGATATTTCCACGTATGATGGATCACTGTGTAGAGCTGGTAAATCCGGTTCGAATGAGCGTACAGTGACAACGCTGCGAGAAGATGGAGAGAGGATAGAGGGAAATAATCCAAATGAACCAGTAGCACGCACGTCACGCGTGTGTGAGGATGACCTTGGATCTGATGCACTCGACTTAATGCTGCAGTCCCTATTTACAAGCCTTGGGTTGTGACACGTCAAACAGGTTCCAGAAACAACTCAACTCAACTGAACAATAAGAATTACTTTCATGTAACCGTGACGGAGGAACTTTCAGCCTTGACACACATGCTATTGGAAATGACAAAAAAGCAACTAAAAAGTAACAGAACAAATGGGGAAAAAAGCTCAACGAAAATCATAACCTCACTAGCAGATGTTACTGGCAACTTCTTGAATATTACCGTTTTGGTGAAATGGAAATCTGACTAAATAAGGAATGACTTCGTATGGGTATACATTTCTCTATGCCTTCGTCTATCCGACGGAGTAGATATGAAGTTAAAAAGTGTAGTCTGGTTAGTGTGGATAAAGTCAGTGAGCATAGCTGAAGCAAGTTTGGTGCATAATTTACTTACGTAGATACAATTGCTTTTGCTAAATTTGGCTTTGGTATACCACTGCAGTGACACAAGTGCTTTTGTGACCTGTCGAGAAGATTGAAATGTTTACACACTAGGCCTGAAAAAACAACTGGAGAGCCACAAGTCCAGAGTGGTAGAATGCGCGCAGTGATAAACGTCAGAATCAAATTGTGTGGTGCGCATGACGATCGAAATCGAGCGATGTAAAACGAAAGTCGCCTGATTTTATGAATATTTGGTTCACGTGGAGCGACCACGACAAATTGTTCTCCATGGAACTCCAAGTTAATTGACTGATATACAAAAGCTCAAACTATTACCTACAATCTAAGGGACATTTCGTGACGTTATTTGTAATGAGCTGCTTTCTAAAGTGAAAACAATATGTCATTACGCTTGGACGCATTCAGCGTCAAGCTTTGGGGTTTCGACCACTGCAGTAATTCGTTTAAGCAACTTTTCATATTGGCTGAGGTAACCGTGGCTTGAGGACTCACGCTAAGGATAACTTCATCCGTATACTTTAACAGAATTGTTTCTTCTGGGACCAAAACAGGTCGGCCGGTGACCCAGTGGTCTGCGAACCTGGTTTGCAACCATACCGTCCCGGTTCGAATTTGCTTAGGGGTGGGCGTCCTCCGGATATATACAACCCGCGCGCGACCGTTTGTGATCGTGCTGCAGGTAAATGGCGTTGCGGCGTGCAGATGACCCACTACTTTTTATTATTTGTTTTACTACCGTAAGTAGAGAACAATAATGGCGGCGGTATATCTCCTTGAAGGAAACCGGATGCCGTGGTAAGTTGTGAAGAGAATTTTCCGCTAAACCTTGTAACCTGAGTTCCTTTGGCGGAATAATCCTTTAGCAAGGATTCTATGGAGTGCTGAATACCAGAAGTCTGTAAATCTTGCAAAAGCAATTCACGAGCAACACAGCTGAATGTTTTGTCGTGGTTGAGGAGGCCGACCTTTGTATATTTGCTTTTACTGTTTAGCGACGACAAGAATGAATGCACTAGACAAGCCACTACATATTGTGTGGATTTTGAACGTTGTTTCCAAATTGAAGTGGGTCATCATAATGGGAATGGCTCAGCGCTTTTTCAAGAATGGCTTTCTCAGAATCTTTCAAATCCACCGAGGCGAATGCAATGGGCCGATATTTACCGGTCTCTTTTTCCGAGACTGGTGTTATACTGTCATGCCCCTAAGCATACGAAATTTTTCTTTCTTTTATGCACATTGTGTATAGCTCGGTCAGAGGCTGCGCTAAGGAATGAGCACAAAGCTTGAGGGCGATGCATGACAGCCTGTTAGGTCCGCATTTCTTGCCTGGTTGCAACTGGGTAGCATCTTGTGCAGTGATGCAAGTCAGCAGGAATCAGGGAGTCCGTGTACCACTGAAACGATGCCGCTAATGCGTCAGATAATGAATTAGTGCCAGCGCAGCGAAAGTTGCGAGTTACTTCCTCTGCGTGCACTTCAGAATTTATACTTTGACAGCTGAATCCGCTGAGCTGTTTCACCCTCCACTAAACCTTACGACAAGTTTTGTTTCCTAAAATAACTTGGACATAGACATGATTGAAGTGGCAAAATCCTTCCTTTACACACGCAGAATTGGTGATCGCTACAGCACGATCATTGCTTTTGAAAGCTTGTGATAGGTGAAAAATACTCCAGTGTTTCATGCAAAACCCAGTTATGGTACCGCTGAACAGGAATCAATCAGGCCAAATATCACAGTTAAGACAGTATATATCGATTTATAAGGCATCAAGCAAAAGGTTATTAAAACAACGCAGTATTTTCTGTGGATATGCAAAACGTAGTGCTGTAACAATACACTTCTACTGCGTTCTCTACCAATGCAATGCTGAATTCAGCAGCGACGCAGGAAATAATTATTGTACGTTCAGGCATAAGATTTTCGTGAGGCGATGACCTACTGTGGAACGCCATAGTCAAACACTAGTGGTGAATTTCGTTGTTATAGTGTGGATAACTGTAGGTGTTAGCTTTCTGACATATTGTTCGTTATGGTTAATGACTGTGTTTTACATAATGCCCAACTAGAACATTGTGTAACTAGAATCAAAAGAAAGTTAACGAAAGCTGACTGCTGGAGAATTTTGTAGCCGTTACATCGCATCTGCATTACAGATTCATATGGTTAGAGAGAAAAAGATGTCACTTTCTGGTTGAAAACAGTTATGTCTACTAATGGTCGGATTTTGACACTGATGAATTAGAAAAATTAGCTAATTTGTCACTGGTCAGATTTATTACATTATCTTATGAATAGTATAAAAAGCTTTGTTATAAATTTGATAGAATACTAATACTCGCTGATACTTGTCTGTTTTAGCTACTCAATTATTGTCGCTGAACGCAACAGTTTACTTGAGAAGTTGGATGAGAACCAGGCTGAGTGTAACTCAGTTCAGTCTCTACTTGACAAGCAAATTCACCTGAACAATCACTCAGAGACAGAACTTAAACGTGCTAAAGAAAGAAATGCGGAGCTACTGGATAAAGTACGTACATCAGCTACTTTAAGTGAATTGTTATTAACAGTAACGTAACAATAGATTTTGAATTACATACAAGTTTCAATTTTAACACACGGTTTCTCCTTATACGTTAAAGATTCCATTGCGCAAACTTTCATATGTCAATGCTAAGTTGCGTGTTTCCGAGTGAATGTACCAGTGGTTTCACTGGGTTTGGCAGCTTGAGTACAACCCCTGGAATTATGGTTAGTTCCCATCCTGTTTACTTACCGCCAAAATGCAGCACACCCAAGCAAAACGCTTTTGCTTATTTCCAGTACGTTAAAGAAAATACAACTGGTTCTAATCTACCTCTTTGTGAATTCATAGGTTTTAAATCACGTTCAGCTGAGCAATAGCTTAAGTTGGGTACTAACGAATTAGCTCAGTTACCCATTCCTAAAATATGAAAGAATTCGATTAGGCGATCCGCGGTGGATGCGTATATTTGGTTTTCGTTCTTGTGGCACATAAATATAATAGAAAAACAAGACTTTGGCTATTATCTAATAAACGACATGTGATAATTCGCTTTGTCAAGTGAAGCTCAATGAGTATCGGTCAGTTAATCTCCAAGTCCCGTTCGTAGGTGAATACGAAAATATAGCCACAACTCTGACTTGTTTCCGCACTCTTAACACGAGTCCTTTGATATCCGTACAATCTGTAAATTGTGATTAGGCTTCCTGCAACCGCCTGAAACCCTTAGTAAAGTGGATGTAATCTTTGGAGTAAGTTGTAATCATTGCAGCGTTCGGTAATTTTCGGAATTAGCCTAGCCGCCACATAAGCTGGGTGTTGGTGTACGTCTTACTGTTTAATATGTTGCACTATGTGCTTTCTTTGAGACGCTACGGGACATTACTGGCAGTCGGCACTTGTGGTGCATTTGCAGTCATTTGGTTTTTCGGAATACGTGTTAAAAGTCCTTTTGGTGGTTATCAGAAGCAGGTTTAAGGAGTCTATAGTTCAATAGTTCAATAGTGTATGATGGGATAAAAAACATTGGCTTTACAAGACCCATAGGATGGTAAATGCAAAATAGATAAAAATCATTAGATTCCGACATGGAACTGAAATGCCAATAGTCTAAACCTAGTATATCACACCACAATGTGTTGTTTGTCACTCAGATGAATGTCTAACAATTGTTTGAAGGCTGTGATGTTCGGAGCGTTTACCACATGCGTTGGCAAGTCATTCCATTGTGAACAGATTCTAAGAGAGTAAAAATATTTTTTACAGTCTAATCGGGAGTGTTGGATTCTCAGCTTGAGGTTATGACCTCTCAATCGCTTATATGAGGCTAGGGTGAGCAGCGATTTGCACGGGTGATCGCTTTCCGTTAATATCCGGTATGCGAGAATGAGATCTCCGCGTAGTCGTCGGTATTCGGAGGAAAACATTCCGATTAAACTGAGACGCACTTCATAATTGAGACCAGATAATCCGCGTGTTGCCTTGGTAGCTCTTCGTTGGGGCTGCTCTAAGAGATGAATGTCCCGTTTTAACCATGGGCACCAAGCCTGGACGGCATATTCGACGTGGGGACGGATATAGGAGTTGACAAGCATGGGTACCAACCGTCGTTCAAAAACACCAAAAGCTCGCCTCAAAAGTCTCAGGTTCATGTTCGCCACGTTCGCTGCTTTGGAACATTGGAGCGAATTCCCCAGACTTTCTTGCACAATGATACCTAAGTCTTTTTCTGTGGTCACCCGCCGTAAAACGTACTGCCCCAAGTGGTACGTGTTGGCAAGATTGCTGCGTAATGACAGTAGGTGACACTTGGCAGGATTCAGGATTCAAAGTTAAATTTGGAGTACTCGCCATGTGTTCGGATTGCGACGTACAATCCTTATTAAGACCTCGGTTCACCGTGAAGTAGACCTCGGAGATTGTGTGTGGTAATCCAACCACACGATGGGTACTCCAAAACGAACCCTGAATTTCTTACCGCTGTGCCAAGCGTTTCTCACAGCCCTTAGTGGCGTGGTGATAAATGCTTTGGCCCTTAACCACTAGAGTTAGAGTTCAAGCCCAGCTCAACCTGTGTCCATCTGACAACTCCAAAAGAGGATGAAACCGCTCATGGAGTGTCAGGGTTAGAAGGAACAACACCCGAAACACCTACATTAACTAGCCCATGTCTTTCAGTTGTTAAACCAACTATCCGTTTAGCTCGTACTTTTCGCTATAACGATTTCGTCATCAGTAAAGGTGATTCCATCAGTGCTTCGGCGTCTAGTGGAGCAAAGCGATCAGTAAGTGTGTATCTGGTAGTCGCAAGTATGCGCCATCCCAGGTCATCGTCTTTGTCGTTTCAGCAGGTGACTTTTAAAAATGTCTCCTTCAACTTACGCCTCGTGACTACGACCTGTGTTCCATCGCGGCTGAAAATTTTGGTTGGACTGTACGTATAGTGCACTCTTATATCCGTAGTTACTCTTAATTGTGAAGTTTTTATTGCAGCAAGATAAAACTACTGCTACTGTCCCAGGTTGCAAGTGATCTTCGACCTTGGTACTTGGGATGCAAGCAGCTCGACGACAAACCAAACTTAGCCAGACAATTATCATACATCCAGAAAAGCCCTAGACAGTCAGTTCATCCTATTGGAACTCGTCATTAGCGCGTATCCGCTAGACCCTTCCGAAACCGAACCAATACCATGCTCTTACGAGTCAGCGGCTTATGCCAAGGAGCCACGGTTGAGGGCAGCAAACCGCAATGACAGATATCAAACAGTGGTATGGCGTTGCTCATCATCCACCGCCTTGCATGTCAAGAATGTGCACCGAAAAGGGCTAAGCTCCAGAAATAACAGTACCTTCGTATGCCGCCACCAGTGGACGTGGTACGTAAGACGGTAAATAAATACATAAATAAATAAAGCTTTTATTCTCGACAAGACAAGGCATGCCTTTACAGTCATGATCATTTTGACATAACATAGCATGATCAAGTATGTGCGGAAATCCGATATGTTTACCATCACAGTGCATTTTTTGTGTTGGGAGGCATGTAAATATGTAAGGCGACTAATGATTACACTGTTCAACATCATTTAAATTACAGAAATGCGATGGTTTTGCTAGTAGTACCAAGTGAGCTGGTTACAAATAAACAAACCAACTGTTTCTATCCTGTCCAGTTTTGGTTTACTTCAATTTTTCATTTCAGCTAAGCCGTGTGTTCCATGCATTGAATGCTCGCGTGCGATTGATCCATTGGCTCCCTGCAACGGTATAAATGAGTGATCATTGCCATGGTATTCACGTGATACCGAAAACGGATTGATAACTGTATTTCCTTTATTGGTATATCTTGATTTTGGCTCAAAGAAGCTGCTGCGTTAAGGTGCGAAAGCATTTTTGTTACGTCTTTAGACCGTCTACTAGAAAGTCGCAGTGCAGACTCATTTCTTCCTTACTGAAGTCGACGTGCAACACATATTTCGGGATGAAATGGGAAGATCAAGTTAAGAAGTGGGCGTCACCTTCTGTTTGTGTGTCGTGCAATCTTCATCTGGCGCAGTGGCTCAAGCGCAAAGACAAGATGCTTTTTGCAATCCCTATGGTGTAGAGGGAGCCGAAGGATCACAATCTATAGACTGTTACTTATGCCTAGCTAGTGTCACTGAATTCTTCGACCGAAACAAAGACGAAATTCATTACCCCGATCTTCCGTCATCTATTCGACCTGCTCATCATGATTGCACTTTACCAATTCCAGTACCTCCAATGAAGATGTCATTGATGATGAGTAAGGATTCTGTGTCGTCAACATTACCTGAGGCTGACAGCTGTGAAAACCTTGAAGCCTATGATGTCAACTTCCATCTTCTTGAACACTTCGAGCTGAATGACTTGGTACATGACCTAGGCTTGCCTAAAGACAAAGCCGAGTGTGTAGCATCTCGGTTGCAACAGTGGCAGTTGCTTGTTGCAAACACTAAGTGTACTGTATACAGATAGCGCTGTGTAAATTGTCCGGTTTCTATGACCCGAGCGAAACCTTTGGTTACTGTTCGGATGTGGAAGAACTGACGAAAGAACTTGGCATGAGGCATGTCAATGCTGGATGACGTTAGTTCATTGACTCTTCTAAGAGTAGTCTTAAAGCCATACTGCTCCACAATCGAAATGCGTAACCAACTGTGCCTCTGTTGCAGGCCATTAATATGTAGGTGGCTTACGAAAGTATGCAGTATGTAATCGCTGCACTGAACTACTGTAAGTACTGTTGGAACATCGGGGTTAACTTCAAGGTCATTGGACTCCTAATGCGTGTGCAATGAGACTTCGTCAACTATTGTTGTTTCTTGTGCGTATGGGACGGCAGAGTAACTCAGCGGCAATACACAACAGGAAAGTGCCATACAGTACTGAGTATGCTGCAGGGAAAATGATTGTTTTTACGATTGCGTAAATGCCTGATAAGATTGTCACTGGCCCGGTTGGAGCACGCCTACGATAACGGCTTGGAACGCTGGCAAATCGAACGGATTTGCGCTGACCTGATGGCGTTCGCTGAGCTCGGGGTACTCGCTGGTGAGACGGAAATTGAGCCAGCGTGAGAACGATCCTAGCCGCACGTATTCGGGTAGACGCTGAGCCCTCAGAACGGAGGCACACGTGAGGTGGTTACGGTAGACGCGCGCTAGTGACTTAGACGCGAACGCTGCCCGGCTATTGTCGCACTCAAAATCTCGTGATCCGACCGATTCAAAACTACGGCGAAGAGAAAGAAAGGCAAGTGGTCCTCTGAAGGCTCTTTGACGACCAACAAAGGGCGAATCACTGCAAATGCTATGGGTTATTAAGTTAAGGAAAATAGCTACCACGACGGGGTGGTAGTTTGCAAAAGAACATTGTCAACAGGTGCGTAGTTGTGCAGCGTCTCGGAGTGGTTCAAAACTGCTACGTTGGGGAGAGGAAGTGGACCCCGCTTTCCACAGCCATTACGCCGGAGTTTGTGGCAAGTTTTTGCGGGGATATTTGACGGGACCGCCACACTTCCATTCGAAAAGAAAGCGTACCGCTTCTGACAAAGATTGACCTGTAGGGATTTCGGCGACCTCCGGATTCTTCCTGTTCGTCGGCAAGGCCGGTTCTCCAGACGCGGCGGCGAGTGAGCGGCTTTGACCTTGGTCTCTCGTTGTGTAGTCAATCCAAAGGTATCCGATAGGATGTGCAGTGGCAGACCTACAGGAAGGCTGGCTGCCGTGGAGGGTTTTCCGTGTCGCGGTCGAAGTTGATTGCGATGGCGAACCCATGTGTCATCACCCAGGGAGACATCACGTAACATGTTACTCGCCTGGCAGTCACTGTTGTTTAGAGCCAGCGTGGATGACCTGCTCGGTAATCGCGAGCGATGACCGGGGCTCCAACGACAATTCTTTGTGCTTGGTGCAGGCACTATAGTGACTAGGTGGCTTACCGGTCGGAATGAGCGCTTCGTTGGGGGTGCGTAGATTGCGGCCCATCAATGCTTCAGCTGGTGACTGGCATCCTGGCGTAGCTGGATTCGGTGTAGACCGGTACGGGAGCAGGAGGGCTTGAAGACCGTCATTCACGGTTCCCTCCCAGCGAGATTTCAATAGCGCCCTCTTGAATGTGTCAACAAATCTTTCCGCTTGACCATTGGACTGGGGTTGGTAAAGCGCTGAGCAGAAGTGTTGGATGCAGTGCCGGCGACAAAAGTCTTCGAAGGTGGAAGACGTAAACTGGGAACCGTTGTCGGACACCAAAACCTCGGGAAGTCCATGTTGACTGAAGATGCGTTGGAGACTATCCAGCGTGGCGGATGCGGTTGGTGAGTTGACGGTGAGCACTTCTGGTCATTTGGAATAAGCGTCGACCACGACCAGATAGGAAATGCCATCGATGGGACCAGCCTAGTCCATGTGCACTCGGGACCACGGTCTTGCTGGCGGATGCCAAGTAACCGGTGATTGGTGTGGTGGTATCTTTGCGGCATGTTGACATTTTGAGCAGCGGCGAACCAAATCTTGAATGTCGTTGTCAATGTCAGGCCAGTACACATAACTGCAGGCAATTGCCTTCGTTCTGTTCATACCGGGGTGAGCAGAATGGAGCTGACGGAGTACAGCTTGCCGGAGGCATGAAGGAAGAACAACTCGATCTGCAGTCATGAGGCAGGAATCGACCACGGAAAGGTAGTCGCGGTTTTGATGTAGTTGTTTGAGTTTATCAGCCAAGGCAGTTTGGCCAACACGTCTGAACGTAAGTGACGACTTTCTGCAAGACAGGGTTTTGAGCAGTTGCACGACTTATGTCGGCAGCAGTGATGGGGAGACTTCGGATACCGTTCGATAGTTGAGGACGAACATCGTCCTCGACGGTTACAGCGGTAATCACTGTGTCCTACTGCGGTATGTTTGGAAATGAGGTAGGAGAGACTGTCGGTTTGGCCAAAACCCTGAGTACGGCAGTAGCGGATTTCAAAGTCGTAACCAAGAAGGATGACCGCCCAACACTAAAGTCGGCTAGCCGAGTATGCGGGAATGCCCTTCTTTGAATCGAAGCTTGAAATTAGGGGCTTGTGATCTGTCAGTAGCGTGAACCGCCGGTCATACAGCATTTTGGGGGGGATATTTGACTATCCCGCAACACTTGCAAAGCACACACCTCTTGTGAAACCTGCTGATAACTATCTACCACGCCTGCACATCAAGCTTGGTTTGCTTATAAACTTCGCAAAAGCCCTCAAGCGCGATGGTTTTGTGTTCCAGTACTTGAAACAAGTGTTTCCGAAGATCAATCATGCGAAGCCCAAAAAGAGGTTGTTATTGGGTTTGATATTTGCCGGACAATGGCAGACAGTGCTTTCGAATGCCGCTTGACTTCATCTGAGTAAGAGGCGTGGGGAGCACTCAAGGCAATGTGTAGATTTTTGAGTAGAACAAATGCAGTATACTACAAAGATACTATGACAAACTAATTGCAGCATATCAGGCTGTTGATGCTCGAATGTCGCACAATACTCATTTTCTAAATAATCACCTTGACTTTTCCTCGAGAATTTCGGATCTATTAGCGAGGAACATCGTGAAGGATTTCGCCAAGACATTTCAGTCATGGAGCAGTGCTACAATGGCAAGTACTCGCCTTCTATGATGGGTGACATTTGTAGGTTTCTGCAGCTTGAGAGCATGGGAGCATACAAGCGTTGACCTTGGCGAAGTCATCATTTCCCAGTGCCAAGCTGCAGTCAGTAATTGGGGCGAGTGTAGCATTAATGTTTTACACATATTTGCCATATATATGCATACTGCATATGTTGTGATTCAGTACATTTACATATAATTCGTACGATCTAGATTGGACATTACTAAAAATAATCATTGGCTTAAAAGAATGTAACCTGACGTGCTTGGTAACATCGGAACACATTTCTACGGGCAGTAGAGACATTGACATTTCTGTTATAGAAAATAAATAATTTTGTTGGACAATGCTACTAGCGGGTAGTAGGAAGTACAGCTACCTTGGCCAGCAAACAACCGAGACAAATCGAATGTCAAATGTCATATTTAGTATCATTAATAGAAAGCAAGTAGTTCAGAAGTAAAATAATAATAGTTGAGGAGCGTGTTATGTTTGTTTGAGACTTGTCTGCGTAGCCATGACGGCTCCTCAACGCTTATGTGCGGAATCTATGAACCAATACCATCCTCCCTTGTCCACCAATTTTGGCTATACCTCCAGTGTTTAAATGAATTCTGCTCAGTTATTCTACAAGCTAACAATCTCAGTTACTCTCACTGGCTCGGTAATTCTCGAATGAGGCAACCGACGTTAAAAAAGACAGAAGAAAATGTGGTAGGAAATTCGGAAAAATGAAGAAAGTCATGGCCGCGGAACGAAAATTCTAACAAAATAATGCAAGTACAGTACGGATACAGAAAGGCAAGTGGGCTGGCAAAACCCTCAGCATATGAGAAAAGAACTGGCGCACTTGAAGCAGATTTAGCACCACATAGCGTGCCGTGCCAAGGTCATCCTCACACACGCGTGACGTGCGTGCTACTGGTTCATTTGGATTATTTCCCTCTATCCTCTCTCCATCTTCTCGCAGCGTTGTCACTGTACGCTCATTCGAACCGGATTTACCAGCTCTACACAGTGATCCATCATACGTGGAAATATCTTCTATGATTAGAGGCTGTGCCATCACTAAGCGTTTTCACTGGCATCTGTGATTAAGCGCAAGCGTTTGATTCAATCGTATTGAGCCGATTGCCATTCTGTGTGACACCATTCGATACAGAATTCTCGAGGCAGGCCGAAAAGCCTAAGCTTACTCAGATCCAGTGTTTCTCAACACAGCTGTGCAAGAATCTGTGATGTGTCAATCTGTGTTCAGCGCTCTGTTCAGGTTGCAGTCACTCGCCATTCCTTGTGACCTTGTCAGCCAGTGCGGCTGCATAACCCATCACACGGACCGCGCGACCACGCCGACAGCTCATTTGACCTTGCAACCACCACGCTCGCCTGACCGATGTGCGCCGCTCGCAAAGCTGTAAAAGTGCAGAACGCTAACCAACCCACTGGGTCAGGTAACGAGACCGAATTGAATGGCAGAAAGGCGAAACCGAAGAGACACCCATCGAAAGGCATTTGCGGGTTAGGAGAATGTCATCGGGTAGTAAAAATCGGTCTGGCTTGTTCGCACTGTTTGGAATGGTACCACACGAAATGTGCAAATGTGTCCCAACAACAGTTACGGGAGCGAAATAGCTCCCAAGATGCATTTTGGTTCTGTACTGCGTGTTCCACCATCCCCCTCGTTAAGTGCTTGCTTATCCTAGCTGAGAAATGCGACAGATTAATCGCAGAAGCAGAGCAGAGGATAAACAATGAGATTACTTCAATGGGAGCGAGTATGGACCACAGAAGCGTAGCGGCTGCTAAGCAACGGAATGCTGAACAAATCGCTTCTCCTGCACCGCAATCAGCCATGTCTCTATTTCCGTTGTCTTCTCCAACTTTGGTAGAACGCCGGGCGAAAACAGACTGTACCTACGTGAATCAAGCAGTACTCACAGCAAAGAAAATCAGGCACCATTCAAAACGTCTGGTTAAGCAAATTCCACTAGACCTGACATCTAGTATTAACAAGGATGGAGCAGCCAAACATCAACCCTTTGTACCTGTAGCTCAAATATCTCTTGTCGAGACTAAGCCTCCCAGAACATCGGTTACATATGCAGAGATTGCTGCAAGGGTCCACCGAGAGGCCGCCGTTTCGTCCTCTTCCATTGTAAACACCGTTAAAGCAAATGGAGAGAAAAACAGCAGACAATCACTTGTCAACAAGTCAAGACAAATGAGTACCATACCTTGTAGATCGATTAAAAAGGGATCCAACAACAGTGCCCGTACTGTTGTATGCTCAAATGTTCCTGAACCTACCGCCATCACATTGCGGGATAAGTTATCAGACGACCAAGACCAATGGAACTCATTGTGTATGCAGATGAGTATCAAAGCCAAGCCCGTAAACTTGTTACGAATTACTCGTCATCCGAACTCGCCACACTATGGTGAACCCAGACTTATTCGAGTAACTCTAGAATCCTCCACCGACGTGGAAAATGTTTTGCTCTCCGCAAGCGCGCTAAAACACGAATCCTGTGCGATACGTATCCATCCTGATGTCCCTTGGAGCGCGCGACAATCAAAAAGAAACACCGAAGAGGGGCACAGCAAGCAAGACCGCCTAAACACAGTCTTCATACATGGAGTGCCAGAACATTCTTCTAACCATGTTCAAGATACCGGAAAGCACGATTTAGAACAGTGGCGGTTCATTCGTGAAACACTTTCTTTGGATGATGTCGTGGCACTATCGCTCACTAGGATACCTCTCTCATCGAATTATAGAGGATGCGGCCCTAGAATCCTAAAACTTGTGGTTTAGTCAGAGCAACAAGCAAAGGATGTTTTGGATCCATGGCGGAGAAATCGGAAACATCTTCCTTCCGAAATTCGGTTAAAGGTCGCAAACAATTCGCACAGCTCAAGTATTAAAGCAACTGAAGCAGCAAGCATACCGACGGATGTACAGAAGTGTAACTTGACTGCTGCTTTAATTGACTCTGACGTAGGTCTAAACGAAGGCTGGGACGCACCTTGGCCGAATCAAGTTGCAAACGTGGTATCATTGACCCATCAAAAAAACGAATAACTGCCGACCTCCCATCGGTCGGCATTCTCCAACACTTGACAGCTTCACCTCTCTGCGGGCTCCTAGAGACCGAGAAACTGGCCTTCTTGTATACAAATGCTCAGGGACTTTCTAACAAACTGGCTGAACTGAAAGATCGCCAACCTTCCGGCTCGTATGATGTCATTGGTATCACCGAGACATGGTTGCACACGGGAATGACGGACGCTGAAGTGTCGCTACCCGGCATGTCGCTGATCCGGAACGATAGGCTCACAAAAGGAGGAGGGGTAATCCTGTACTACCGAAACGACTTACAGTGCGAAGCCGTGGAGGATTCAGATTCGCAGTTCCCCGACTCTCTTTGGTGCCGGTTGCAGTTAAAAGGTAGGGACGCTTGCCTTATTGTCTTGGTGTACCGCGCCCCTAACTCAACACCCGAAACCGACTACCACCTAATGGCTGCTTTAAGGTGCAGTTTACAACAAAAGTACGCTCACATTCTTATCATGGGTGATTTCAACGTACATTGTTTAGAAGCCCCTGCCACAACCGGCGAACAATTCAAAATCGATTTACAAGATCTAGTAACTACTGTTCCTCTTTACAACCACATCACTTTGCCCACTCGGTTCAGAACTGGTAACAGGCCATCTGTGCTGGATCTTGTGCTTACCAACGAGGAGCATATGATTGATGCGTTGGTTTTAGACTGCCCGTTGGGTCGCAGTGACCACGCAGTCATCAGTTTCAACTTCGTCTGCTATGCAGAATATCGGAATGATAACGATGAGACTGTGCGAACCATCACAAGGTACGACCGACTCGCCCAGCTAGTCAGCGCCACAACATGGTCTTTCCTCGAAGAAGAACCCCCAGAACTCGCCTGGCTCGAGTTCGTCAACACATTCAGTCAGCTGATTGCACAGGCTTCAGAGATAAAAGCTTACAATAAGTGCAAATCCGTTTCTTTCGTTAGGAGCAGAACCCGAAAATGGATGACAGTACGCAATGCAGCATGGCGAGTGTACAGAGAAGCTCCAGCACCAGAAACGTGGGACAACTACGTAGCCCAACGTAACCACTGCACTCAACTGTTAAGAGAAGACAAAGCCGCCTATCAACAGAACATCGCAAGAACCTTCAGTGCTAACCACAAAATGCTGTACAAGCACGTTAATAGCCTACGAAAGGTGAGGCAAGGATTTCCTCCACTCAAGACGGCTGATGGCCCAACAAGAACGTCTATGGAAGCTGCAAACGCGCTGCAGATGCAATACGCCCCCACGTTTCAAAGGGTCTTGCCACCAAGCGATCTACTAAGCTTTGTCTTCTGCTCACCAGGACTAACCCACATCAATTTTACCGCAGAGGCTGTATTGCAAAAGCTGACCTCTCTACGCAAACACAGCTCGCCGGGTGTCTACGCCATTCGTCCTGAGGCATTGGGAGTAGCAGCAAACCAACTGGCAGGACATTTAGCTCAGTTTTTCCAGCACTGCTTAGACCAGAACCAAGTTCCCGGCTGGCTAGCCGAACAACCTCCTCGTGGTGCCAGCTGGGTGGTTCGGGTTTAATCCGTTCCAGAAAATAGTTCGGCGGCAGTGTTCCAGGACGTGGTAGGGTTCCGCCCGGCAAGCGTTCTCCCTATAAAAGGCCACAAATGTCTGCTTATCAACACTGTGACCTGGCGGAAGTGACTCGCCACAAAATAAAGTCACTGGGCCGTGGATATCCGGAAAATGGTATCCAACTCACGGACATCAATCGCTTATTCTCACATTCCTACCGGTAACAAACAGTCGAAAATTCTGCGGCACATTCAAAAATACAAGCTACATTCATAGACAATTACATACATATATACACCCATACACTTACATTCACTGTTATGCCAAACATGTACACTGTACATTTTGATCACACTATGTTAGCTAAACATGATCATGCCTGTACTGGTGTGCCTCGCATTGTCGAGAATAAAAGTTTATTTATTTATGTGGAAGCTTGGAATAATAAGCCCAATTCACAAAGGTGGAAGCAGATCTGATCCCTCCAACTACCGCCCAGTAACCCTTCTTCCTATGCTCTCCAAGGTCATGGAATCCATAGTTGCCGATGCACTGGTGTGCTATTTGGAAAACTGCAACCTCATCACTCCTGAACAGCACGGTTTCCGTCGACAACAGTCATGTACAACTAATTTACTCATTGCACGCAGTAGTTGGACTGAGGCAGCGGACGCTGGAAAGGTGTTGATGTGATATACCTGGATTTTTCCAAGGCTTTCGATCGTCTAGACCATCGGATACTACTATCCAAGCTGCAGCATTACGGGGTCGGAGACCCTCTTTTAAGCTGGATCGCCAACTTTCTATTTCAAAGGCAATTAGTGGTCAGAGTTCGGAGCTCTTAATCAGACCCCATACAAGTTGAGTGTGGTGTGCCGCAAGACTCGGTTCTAGGTCCACGTTTGTTTCTGGTGTCTATTAATGACTTTGCACAGGGAATCGCTTCAAACTTCCTAATGTTTGCCGACGATATCAAGATCTGGCGCAGGATCCAGGCGAACGCCGACCAACATGTTCTCCAAAGTGACTTAGATACAGTGTATCAATGGTCGATCCAAAACTTATTACATTTCAACGTCAGTAAATGAAAGGTGCTTTCCATCCGACATCACGGCAGCTACTCATACCGACTCGGAACGAGCATACTACAACAATCAACTCTCGAACGTGACTTGGGTGTCCTGGTTCAAGATGACTTGGGTTGCTCCAGGCAATCGGAAAAGGCCTCGAAGACCGGGAATCAACACGTTGGGCTGTTGAGGCGGGCGTTTGGACAAATAAACAGCTCCATATTTCGACAAATGCTCAGTGCGTATGTTCGCCCCCAGGTCGAATCCGCAATTCAAGCCTGGAATCCATGGCTGAAACACCACCTTAATGCACTGGAGCAGCCTCAACGCCGGGCATCTAAGAACGTAACTGGAATGCGCAATCTGTCCTACCAGGAGAGGCTGCGACGACTAGGATTGTTCAGTGGAAGCTATCGCAGACTACGAGGCGACCTGATTATGGCATACTTGATTCTGCGAGACCCACATCATGTGTGCCGCCCTTTACTGCAACTCAGCAGCAATACAAGCCTGAGGGGCCACTCATTAAAACTCGCAGAACAATACAGTCGTCTGAAGTGCCGCAGAAATTTCTTTTCCATCCGTGTCTGTCACCCGTGGAATGCTCTCCCAGAATCGGTCATCTCTGCACCGACACTAACAGTATTTAAAAGACGGTTGGACGATGCACTCATCCACTTACACTTTGTTACTTAACACTATGTCTCCATCCTACACCTGGTGTTTACCCTGGAATTATTTGTTAG
>OX104063.1:238269702-238351537 GCA_944474145.2 Dicrocoelium dendriticum
CCTTGTGCGTATTGTCTGACGATTTTAAGTCCCATCGGGATAGTACTCCTAGATCTCTAACCGTCGCAGCCGAGCACAGTAGACGTCCACCGACACTGTAAGTTCTGTCCCGACATCACTTGCCAATGCGGAGCAATTCGGACTTTCAGCATTCAGTGGAAGGCAGTTTGTTGATGCCCATGAGGAGATTGTATCGAGATCACTTTGCAGTATATCCTCATCGATGGGGGGTCGATATTTCCCTCCAAACTTTCAAATCATCTACGAACAGCACGCAAGTAGATGTCAAACGTCCTGGTAAGTCGTTGATATGAAACAGAAAAAGCGTTGGGCCAAGTACTGAGCCCTGTGGCACACCACTAGAGGCAGTACACCATTTCGTTCGGTAGTCATTGACCTGGACGCACCACTACCGCTTGTCCAGAAGACTGAATCCATTTCAGCAATTTTCCACCCACGTCATAACTGTTGAGTTTAGATAGCAAGATAAAGTGATTCACTCTATCAAATGCTTTGCTAAAGTCGATCAGCAAGGCATCAACGCTCCTACCGTCATTAATTGCTTCAATCCAACTGTGTCGGGAAGTCAGAAGATTCGTGGTACAAGACCGTCCTCTTAGGAAACCATGTTGAACTGATGTAAGCACACCGTGTGATTCTGTGAACTCAAGCAGCGCCTTCTTGACCACTTTCTCCAGCAATTTGGCCAGCACTGGTGTCAAGCAAATCAGTCTATAGTACTCTACTCTGCTTCTGTTTCCTCCTTTCGATAAGGGCCGTACGATCGCTTGCTTCCATTCACGTGGGACGTTTCCTTGTGTCAAAGAGGCCTCGAACAATTCCGTCACTGCAGGTGCGATAAGAGGTGTCAGCCTTTTGAGAAGTAGTGGATGCAAGCCGTCAGGTCCTGGCGGTTTGGAGCAGTCTAGATTAGCAAGCAATCCCCTTACTTGGTCCTCTGAACAGGACACTGCATCCAGTTTGGCGTCCATTTGGGTGCACTGAAATGCTGGACAAGCTGAGTCGAACACTGACTCGAAATGTGAAGCAAGTGCGATAGCTCGGTCCTTGTCGGCGGTCAACAGTGCACCAAGCGAATTTTCCAAAACAGGTAACTCGTCAGTTGGCTTAAGCTTGCGCTTGATGTATGCAAAAACCTTTTTGGGTGCCTCCTTCGCATTTGCTGATAAGCGTGTTTCATAAGCCGCACGCTTCTGTAATTTCACTGAATTGCAACAGTTTCTTTGTGTTTTGTAAGCTGTGTAATCTTCGGCGCTATGAGTTTGTTTGAACCTCTTCCACAATTTTGCACGTCGCCACGACATGACAACATATACGCTATCCATCCATGGCGACCTCTTCCAACATTTTATTGGTGTTAAAGGAGCAAATTGGTCTAGTAACTGAACAAGGTTTTGCTTCAGCACCTCCCAACACACTTTAACACCGTCATTCAAAGGTAATGACCAGTCCATGTGTTCCGCAGTACTTATCAACCGATCCCAGTTTGCTTTCCAAATGTTACGACGGGGTATTCGTAATGATACAACAGATGGCAAACGTAGGACGGCTGAAATCGTGGAGCGATCGCTGGACCCAAGGGGTTCAATACTTTAGCGGATTCGACATGTTGCTCATCGTTCGTGAAAAGGAGATCAAGACAGCTTTCAGGTTGTCCCGGAAGCTGCCTTGTTGGTTGCAGGATATGTTGCACAGCGTGCATCTCCGCCATTGTATCGACAAAAGCGCATTCGAGATTGCTACTGCCAAGTAGAGCTTTATAATGCGGCCAATCAACGTGTGGAAAGTTAAAATCACCAAGCAACAGAAAATTTCGGCAGTTCAAGCGCTGCTGCACTACGTCGATCCAATCACGGGAAGTGTTTGAAGGACTCCGATAAATGGCCCCCACTCTCAGTTCATTCGGCCCAACAGTAACTCTGCACCAAAGTTGTTCGCATAGGCCGTCGGCACTATAATGTGTAGATATGAGTCCCTCTCTCATGCTGGACTTTATATATAACAATACCCCGCCATGAGCGCCCTTGGGTCGTTCGCACCGAAATGTCGTGTATCCATCGATGTGAATTTCAGGATCAGTAATATCACCGTGGAGCCATGTTTCAGTCAGACAAGATAAATCTGGGCAATGTTGCTCTACCCAGAGATGTACCTCATCAAATTTACTGGTGAGGCTGCGAACGTTCGTAAGCGCCACAGTGAGACCGGCAACTAGCTTGGGGCGCGCGCCATCAACAACACCGGCTTGTGTATCAGCTGGCGCTTCTGCACTACTCGAAAATTTACGATATGTATGTTGCTCTCACCTTGTTGAATTCGCCGTTTAAGTTCAATATTAGCAGTCTGAAGGCGATTACGTTCTTCCAAAGTGAGGTCGGCATGCACGTGGATTTTCAGGCCGTTTAGACGCCAAAGTCGGGACAGAAGACGCGCTGGGGTGACGTCATTTTCAAAAACAATTCGCAACGGACGAGGCGTGTTTGCCGTCCGTTTTCCCACGCGTAATACTCGTTTTATATGAATACCTAGCTCATCGGGGTCCAGGAGTTTATCAACCAAATTTTGTAAGAACGTGACATCATGCTCATAACGAATTCGCGGGTCGGGACTCTCTGACTCCGGGGCATGAAAGATCATCAGACAATGGTTACGAGGATGGATCAGACCAGTTTCGGAC
This sequence comes from Dicrocoelium dendriticum, assembly GCA_944474145.2. Classification (NCBI taxonomy): domain Eukaryota; kingdom Metazoa; phylum Platyhelminthes; class Trematoda; order Plagiorchiida; family Dicrocoeliidae; genus Dicrocoelium; species Dicrocoelium dendriticum. The sequence goes on from OX104063.1 coordinate 238,272,401, forward strand.
AATACGGACGGCCGCGTACCGGTGTTCGGAGTCAAAACTGGAGGTCTCTTTCCCGCAACAATCCACGGTGACTCGTTTCTGGTTCCATGATCGGCGACTGTAGCAGGAGGTGGCTCATCAGAGATCCGTAGTGTTTGCTCCGGTTTACCAGTTGATAAAATCCCGCTGCATGGAGGAGCTGTGGGCAACGTATTCAGGTTGTCGGGGGGACAGGTGCGACACAGGTCTTCTACTTGGTTGGTCGTATTCTTTGGATGGTCGCCGGGGAATACCGCGCTGCACTTCCTGGCTCTTCTAGCAGTAGGAACGGGTGAGCATCTCTCAAGGTTCTGAAGCGGCGGTCGTCTTGCCAGTGCAACTGCATCAATGCAATACCGACAGACCCATAACAGGCCTTTGGGTTCAGCGTAGATCATAAAAAGCGAATCCGCAAGTTGCGAACAACGCTTGTGACCACAGGCCCAGGATTTAACGGTTAAGGGTTTTGCGCGCCAGCTCGATGCTCTTGGGTGGCAACAGCAAACCTTTCCTTTTTCCTCGCCGACTCACCTTCACTTTTCAGTTCTTTTTTATTGACTCAAATATCTTGGTATTCCACTTGCTTAGCTCTTACCACTTTCTCTTTTGCCTTCTGCGTTTACTTTTTTCTCTTTCTACTTCACGTAACCGACCCAGCAGGGACTGCTAGGGCAGGATACGTGGGCATTAATTGGTTGGACAGGGTGTGATGCGGTCTTTGTTTTAGGTCCATCAGTATTTCAAAGTTCGCCAACTCCTGGTTCAACGACCCGCCGAAGAAGGAACACTCACGGGATCATCCTATCGTTCCAGTCCCGCTTGAACTTGAACTTGAACTTGGCGTCCGTTCGGTGAGTACCGGGCACTTAACTCCGTTACCATTCCCGATTGATATCCTATCCCTCAAGTTCACGATTTTCCATTGTGATTGTCCGGGAAATCCGTCTTTTCCAAGATTGACCTTGTGGGATCGTACAATCAGATTCCAATGGCACCTGAAGACATTGCTAAAATGGCCATTGTCACACCTTTCGGTCTGTACGAGTTCATTCGTATGCCTTTTGGCTTTCACAACACGGTACAGTCTTTTCAGCGATTCATGGACCAGGTCCTCTATGGCCTAGACTTTGTTTTTGTCTACATCGACGATGTCCTAATAGGCAGTGCCACGCCAGAAGAGCACTTGGATCACCTTCGACAAGTATTCGAACCCTTCGATCATCATGAGATAATCATTAATCCTGATGAATGTCTATTTGCTCATTCTAGCGTCGATTTTCTTAGTCGCAAAATTAATAGCAAAGGTATTAGTTTCATCCCTGAGAAAACCCAGGCTGTCATGGACTATCCGCTGCCTCAGTTCGTAAAAGCCTGCGTCGACTTCTTGGTATGCTTAATTATTACGGAAGATTCATAACCAATTGCCTTTGACTGATTTACTCAAAGCTAATCCAAAGAAACACCAGAAGCCAAAACAGTGTTTGTTGCCATCAAGCAGAAGTTATGACAGGTAACTTCTCTGAGCTACTTGGATACCGACAAGAAAGCTACTCTCGTTCTCAAGACTGACGCCTCACAATCCGCTGTCGGTGGTTTACTACAACAGCTAGTCGGCTATGAGATTCAGCCGATGTCTTTCTTTTTTCGGATGCTACAGTCAACACTTCTGGTCGTGAACTTCTCGCGATCTACTTGGCCATCAAACACCTAGCACGTCCTTGAAGGATAACGTTTTCATTGGATCATTGTATGATGGAGAGCAGAAGGAAGATCCTTTGTCAGCTCCTTCACTTCCCAATCATTGCGGAGATGGCGTGGGTCATTGCGGTAGAAGGTTCCGCAGAGGACCACTGTAGCTGCCTTAGAGGCAGCAGAATCCCAGCACGCTCAGATGAGAATCTAACAGTTGTTTGTAACGTTCCTCTGTCTCAGCATCAACAACAGGATCCGGCAACCGGTTCCAATCATTCACCACGCGAGTTGATAAGGCCAAATTGAGCCGCACATGGAGATTCCTCGGTTTGAACAGTTTCATGCGGTGGCCTCGTGTCGAACTCTCAGAGTTGAGTTGAATGAAGTCCTGTAACTCGCAACCCAGTTCTCCTCTGAGAATACGTCGAGTGAAAATCAAATCTCCTCGGTGACGGCGGTAACCTAGAGAGAACAAGTTCAGTCGTTGAAGTCGGTGGATACGACAGGTCTCGCAACTCGGGGACGGATTTGGATCCACACCGTTGAACCTTCTCTATCATATCACATTCGGATTTGGTGAGAGGGTAGGCAGCGGGTAGTCCGTATTCGAGAATCGGGCGTACATGCGAGCCAAAGAGGAGTCGGAAAAGTCCCGGGGTCAGGAGAGAAAACCCTCTACGTATAGAATGGAACATTCTGTAGGCCGCGGCGACCCTCTTCTGGGTGTCTTGAATAGATTTGAGGTCTGATGACACTATCACTCCAAGATCCCTCTCTTGGGTTGCGCTTCTGAGCAAGGAACCACCAATGTGGTAAGTTCCAAATGGGTTTGATGAGCCAACGGGGAGAACAGAGCATTTATCACGATTTACGGGCAACTGCCACTTAATCGAGCAGTCATGGAGTAGATCGAGCGTAGTTTGTAATCGGTCGGCGTCTTCAAGGCTGGATACTTCCATCCATAGCTTTAGGTCGTCAGCGTAGATTAGGCAATCCGTCTGAAGAGTGGATGGTAAGTCGTTGATGAAAATATTGAAAAGCACGGGACCGAGGACAGAGCCCTGTGGGACCCCGCTCGTCATGAGAACAGGAGCAGAAAATGTCATTCACCTTCACTTGCATAGAGCGGTCGTTTAGGAAGTCGGAGATCCAAGACAGGAGGTTCCCAGAAATACCGATTCCTTGGAGCTTAAACAGGAGCTGTTCATGCGGGACTTTGTCAAAAACTTTGCTGAAGTCAACAAACACAACGTCCAAGCGTTTGCCGGAGTCTGGCGACCTTGCCCAGGTCTCCTTAGCAACGAGCAAGTTCGAGGTACAGGAGCGTGCTTTTCTGAACCCATGCTGGGCAGAAGAAATGACATTCTGTCCCCCAAAATGAAGGGTATCAGCTTGTTTTAGGATCCGTTCCATAACTTTACACACTATTGACGTCAAACAGATTGGACGATAATTGGCCGGATCATGTCGACTTCCTCCTTTGTAAATGAGTTTGACAATACCCACTTTCCAAGTTGAAGGAAGACGGCCAGCTTCTAGTGAGCGACGAAAGACTTGACATATGGGTGAAGCTATGTACTTTGCCACAGTTCTGAGGAACAAAGGATGCAATCCATCAGGGCCGGGTGAGCTATACAGATCTAACTGAAGAAGAAGTTTCACCACAGAATCAGTGTTAATATCTACTTGGGCCAACGAAGATGGAAATGTGGATACGGCTCTGTCACTAAATGGCATTTCTTTCGCGTAAACAGAAGCGTATTGCTTAGCCAAGTGACTAGCTTTCTCAGCGTCCTCGTAAAGTAAAGCTTGATGATCACAGGAACACAAAGCAGGGATGCCATTACCAGCTCTAGTGCTTCTTTTCAAATAAGAGTAGAGCATTTTAGGCGCGATTCTGGAGTGTTTTGCCAAGGATAGCTCGTATCGTTGGCGTTTCTGGCGCTTCATTGCGACAAACATTTCTGACTGTCTTGTAGTGAGAGAAGTCGAGTTCTGAATGAGATTGCCTATAGCGGTCCTATAATTTGCGCCTTCTATTCATGTTTGACCTCAACTCTCGATCCATCCAAGGTGGACCTCTAGCGAAGGGCTTTCGATGGGAGGAAGGAACGACCTGCTCAATTAACGACATCATTTTGGAGAGTACAAGATTCCATGCGTCATCGAGGTGAATGTGTTCAGGGATACCCCAATCCGTAGCGCTTGCGGCCGTTTTCAGACGGAGTGGGTCGGCACGCCAAAAATTTCGACCGTGACCACCGTGGCTATGGATCGTGAGACGGCGAGTCCAGTGGAATGAAACAACACAATGATCGCTCTTGCTTATGGGTTGAAGAACGGTTAGGTTCGTGACATCCGAATCTGCCGGGGAGAGCACGAGATCCAGGATGTGCGGGGTCTGGTCTGAGAAAATACGAGTGGGCGTCAAGACATGTTGAACGAGGCTGCAATCGAGAGCGGTTTTAAGCAATGTGGCGTCGAAGGAGTCAGATCGGCGATCACAAAGAAGTAGGTCCCAATCGATATCCGGTGCATTGAAATCCCACAAGGTTAAACAGTCTTTGTGCCCACCATACATTCTTATCGAGCCCAACAAGCGCGCTCCGGTACCCGATGGCGCTCTGTAGACGACACCGACCAAGAGAGATCTGCATCCGTCATGAACACGGCACCAGGGGGCTTCGAAATTGTCATCCTGGTCACTGATTGCTTCAACTAGATGTGCTTTGAGATCTGTCTTCCAGTAGAGAATTACTCCACCACCTGACCTCACCCCGTGGCGATCGGACCGGGAGTGGTGATATCCAGGGATAGACACTTCCGAGTCCGTGATATCTGAGAATAGCCAGGTTTCGGTGAAGGCCATCAGGTCTGGACGAGTCTCCGAAGTAAGCAACTGAATTTCGTCCAGTTTATGCCTTAGACTGCGTACGTTGGCAAATAGCACGCGTAGTCCGTTTTTATGCTTTACTGTCTGGGGGTGACAAGAATCGGCCTCCAGCGCACTCTTATGCTCTTCCGAACTACGCAAAAATCCACGATAGGTCGGTTTCACCACTCGCCCGGCGCGTTCGGAGCTCCTCTACAGCCTTCTTCATTTTAATTCGGTCCTCGGGAGAGAGGTCTCGTAACACGTGGAAAGATTCGCCTTTGAGACGTGGAGTCCGTCGAAGGATGCGCGCGCACTCTTCTTCATTTCCGCATACAATCTTGAGGGGTCGAACCTTGGAGGAATTGTCCTGCTTCTTACCGAGGCGGAAGGCAGAGACAATGTTTATTCCCTGTTCGCCTGCATCAAACAGTAGAGAAATCATCCGCTCGAGCAGTATTTGATCATCCAACATTCGCTTCGCCGAGGTAGCCTTGTCCGATTCCGCCGCGTTCACAATGATAAGACAACGGTCACGAGATGGCTGAATGCTCTCTGGAATTGGTGGCTTACGAGATGCTGGATTTTCCTTTATCACTTTTTCCAGCTCAGAGATTCTGTTGAGAATTATCTTCATTTGTGACTGAGAAGATGGAAGCTTAGGTTTATTCAGACTTAGTCTTAGCCTTGGTGACACATGTGGCTGGACCTTGGCCACACGAGGCCAAAGTCGCTTTCTCCTTCACTACGTCCGCATATGACTTCGTCGTAGGCTCAACAGGCCGGATGTGTATCAATTGGTCCGAATGAGAAGTAGACGGGGCGGGGGTGGCCGCGACCTTTGGAGCGTCGCTGGAAGATGTGTTGCTCCGCTTCCTGGCACGCCTAGCAGAAGGAGCAGAAGAACGTCTTTCAGGATGTTGATGTGGCGGACGTCTTGCCAACGCAGCAGCATTGATGCAATATCGACAAATCCATAGCAAACCCTTGTGCTCAGCATAGGTCTTGAAGAGCGGTTCAGTAAGTTGCGAGCAACGCTTTTGGCCACATGCCCAGAGTTTGCAGGCAATGCACTGGATACCCTTAGTCACCACTTTCGCACAATGCAAACATTGTGAGTTAGACATGATCACTTGATCTCAGGATTTTGTAATCCTGACGGACCACAAGCCGTTGGTCTACGATTTTTGTGCCACTTCCGACCGCCATTCTCCGAGAGAAGCACAACACCTGGATTACCTCTCACAATTCTGTGCCAATATTCGCCACCTCGACGGTCCAAACAATCTTGTCGCTTATGCATTTTCACGTGCTCACCTACATCAACTTTCGTCCTCTCCAATAGACCTTGAAGAAATGTACGTTGCCCTGAATTCGCTCAGCTTCAATCGAATACTACGTTAAAATTCTTGCTATTACCTGTGCTAAACTCAGACGCAAGGATTCACTGCGATGTCTCTAGTAGTGAGCCGAGACCGTTTGTCTCCGTCTTTCCGGCGAACCGTCATTGACAATTTTCATGGGCTATCGCATCCTAGCGTTCGATCCACCGTGAATTTGGTTACTGATCGTTACATCTGGCCTACTATGCGCTCCGATATCCGTCAATGGGCTAAGCACTGTCCCAGCTGCCAGAGCAGCCAAGTAAGCAGACGCACTACCTCTGCCCCCGGGACGTTCTCACTACCTGAGGCGCGTTTTAGACATGTCCACCTAGACATAGTCGGACCGCTTCCTTCATCATACAAATCCACTTTCATTCTGACTTTTGTTGGCCATTTTACTTTTTGGCCGCATGTCATTCTTTTGTGTGACATCTTCAGAAACTGTTGCCCGTGCATTGTTCGACTCATGGATTTCCTTCTTCGATGTGCCATCTACGATCACTACAGATCGAGGATCTCAGTTTCTTTCCACCTTCTTCCTTGACTTGAATCGTCTGTTGGGTTGTACCCACATTCGGACAACTGCTTGTCATCCCGCTTCGAATGGCCTTGTCGAGCTTTTCTAACGACAGCTTAAAGCTGCCATCGCAGCTTATTCACCTGACCTACATTTGTCTGAACACATTCCAGCTGTCCTTTTTGGTACTCGTAATACCGACCTACGTCTACTCGCTTCACTGCCCGGGAACAACGAATTCATCCGGACTTACACACTTGTCCTTTCATTTTCATTGATGCAGTTCGCATGCCCTCGACACCCCCTTATGAAGGTCTTTTCAAAATGTCGTCATCCTTGAAAGGAACGGATCGAAAGAATCTGTAAGTACTAACCGTCTTAAACCCGCTTATGTTGAGCCTATCGTTACTTTGACTGATCCCAAGTTGTTACCACCTGTTGGTCAACCGATGGGTTCCAATGCTCCAGAACCTTCGTGCGCTGGCTCAGCAAATGATCCTAAGCACACACGTTCAGGACGTTCCGTGTATTTCCCCTCCAGACTAACTGAGTTTGTCTCCTAAATAGCTGTATCGAGCGTTTCCTTATCAGTTCACGCTCTACCGAGGGAGTTATGTAGTGATTATTAACATTTCACATTTTGTCATTTCGATCATCGATTTTATCATGACATATTTTGTACAATTTGAATTAACGATTAAAAAATAAACTTTTTCGTTGTCCGCGCTCCGTCGTATTGATTTTTGGCTGCTCTGCTTCTGCGTGTGTACGGTGCCGTTCACTCTGCCTGCGCATCTGATACTAGACGCGGAATTGCTATCGAACGTCTATTTCCATCGTGCTCGACGTGTGCCACAGGTATAGCGCAATCTACTACTCGAAATCAACTGTGAGTTGACTCCTTCCGTAGAGTTTTTGCGTTTTTTTCGGGACTGTAATCTTCCTATTATTCTTCGATCACTACAAAACTCACGCTTGCATATCTTACATCATATATCCACGTGTTATCACCTGTTAACTATAAATTTCGTTTCCAGTACGCTTTACTATTGCTTTTATTCGCAAGTTACTCCTGCTTGCTAGACAATTATTCTTTATTGGGCACTTGGACTGCATCCACACGGATACATTTGGGACCACTAGGTACGTTTGCTCTCATCTTTCATTATACGGATACCTGGTACTTGACTTCCTATGAATAATTACAGCTTTATATTTATCCACTTCTCATATAAATGTCTAGTGAGCCATGAGCGAGGCCACTCGGGACCACTACAGAAGCGACGACGGGTTCTGCAGAGAAGTACTCAGAGCCGGCGCAGCATTTGTAGGTACGCTGCATTCGATTTACTAACCGCGTGCTTGCATGCTAAGTCTCTTTATTTCAGGTGGTGGGTTTTCAATTTTGCCTAAATGCTTTTCTTTCTCTTATAAATGTCTACCTGTACTCTATCCAATTAACTTGCCCTCCAGTCTCCAGACACCATGTGGTGCGAGGTCGTACTAACCGCCAAACACTCCAACTGTCTTGGTATCATTTACCGCCCCCCAAACAACTCTCCCGAGAAGGATGCACGACTACTGCACGACGTCCACCTTATGTTATCCCACAAGCGCACACACTTATCATGGGTGATTTCAACCTGCCCCGTCTATTTCACTCTGTTCCGTCTACTAACTCCTTTGCATCAGGCCTCATTGATCTTCTTCACACGGCCCTGTTGTACAACCACACGTATCAGCCGACCAGATTCCGATCCAACAACCAACCATCCCTGTTAGATCTCGTCCTCACTAACGAAGAACTGATGGTTGAGCACATTGAGTATGATGCCCCTTTGGGGCTTAGTGACCACTGCGTCCTCCGTTTCGATTTTATATGCTTCGCCGAAAAACTCGTCAGCACGCCAACTTATACCAAACGCTGGACTGATTACGGAAAGTTGAACCTTCTCATTTCCGCTAACAACTGGTCACCCGAGCCCCAATCGAGTGCCGACAGCATGTGGTCAAGCTTTTGCCTTACCCTACGTGAACTCTGCTCCACTACGACGACGTGCAAAGAAGTTTCCATAGGGAAGAGACGCCCAGCAGTCATCCGAAGTCGTACATGGGAATCGATTGCCGCCAGGAACACGGCATGGAGAAACTATCGCTCCCATCCAACGGCCACTCACTGGGAATATTACCGATCCATCCGTAACCAATGCGTCCATGTTGTACGAGAAGATAAGAGTGAGCACCAGCGTCAGCTTATGCGTAAATTTTCGTCCAATCCCAAAGCCTTGTATACTCACGTCAGTAGTCTTCGACAAGTCAAGCACGGTGTCACCGCATTGACGACCCCCAAAGGGCTCACGAAATCAGCTAACGAGGCAGCGGAAGTCCAGCAGTACGCATCCACATTCTCCGTTCCTTCAATGCACACAACGACGGTACCTTCTTCGGTTTCACTCTCAACTTCCCTGACGACTGTTCATTACACTCCGGAGAAGGTCCTGGCGAAACTCAAATCCCTGCGGCTAACGGCCTCTCCTGGCGCTGATGGTTTCCACCCACGGCTCTTGCGAGCGTGCGCTGCAGCTCTAGCTTTACCCCTAGCGGAGCTGTTCACCCACTTCTTCTCGCAAGGCAAAGTTCCCAATGATTGGAAATGTGGGACTATTACACCAATCTACAAAGGCGGTACTCGCAAAGATCCGGCCAATTACCGACCGATAACTCTCCTATCTACGATCTCCAAAGTGATGGAATCGATCGTCGCAGACGCTTTAATGGACCACATGGAGGCCAAGAGACTGCTCTCTGATTGCCAGCACGGTTTCCGGCGTCAACGGTCATGCCTGAGTAACCTGCTATTTGCCAGGGACAGCTGGACGACTGCAGCCGACTCTGGCCAAGAAACGCATGTTATCTTCCTGGATTTCGCCAAAGCCTTCGACAAGGTCGACCACAAGATTCTGCTGCGGAAACTGTCATCTTACGGCGTTTCAGGGGACTTGATGGACTGGATCCGGAACTACCTCCAAAACCGTACCTTCCAAGTATGCGTTGACGGAGCGTTGTTTCCCCGCATCCTTGCCACAAGCGGAGTTTCACAGGGGTCTGTTCTCGGACCGCACCTCTTCCTAGCCTTCATTGACGACATCACACAGCAAGTGGAGTCTTCGCTGCTACTATACGCAGATGACGCGAAGCTGTGGGGCACAATTAACCTTCCGGACGATGCCAACGCACTTCAGACGGACCTCAACCGTCTACATCAGTGGTCCATAGAAAATAAACTTCCATTTAACGCTACGAAATGTCGCGTCCTTTCTACCCGCCCTTCCGCTTTTTCTCCTATATATTACCTGGGAGCGTCTATCCTTCAGATCTCTTCAGCCGAAAGAGACTTGGGTATCATTACCCAGACAAGTCTTTCCGTATCCGCTTCCTGCCGGAAAGCAGCAGCTGCTGCTAACCGCATGGTGGGATTGCTGAAACGAGCCTTCGGTCAAATTGACCCCAGCAATTTCCGCCTGCTCCTCAACGCTTTTCTTCGACCCCACTTGGAGTTCGCTATTCAGGCTTGGAGCCCTTGGTTGTTGAAGCACCAACGCATACTCGAAGCCCCACAACGTCGAGCAACTAAACTGGTCGGAGGTCTCAAGCACCTAGATTATCCACAACGACTTCAGTGCCTGGGCCTCTACTCGCTTAAGTACCGACGTCTACGGGGCGACCTGATCCTCGTATTCATGATCTTATCCAACCCTGGACATCCCTGTCGCCACCTACTCCCACTGCACCAATCGGGCTCCCACCTACGTGGCCACCCACTGAGGCTCACACATCAGCATAGTCGGCTGAACTGCAGACGACACTACTTCGCTTTGCGAATCTGCCGACCGTGGAATGCTCTGCCTGCCGATTTGGTCTTGGCACCCATTGTGGCGGACTTTAAGACCCGCTTGGACTGTCATCTGGCCGAGTTACACTGCGATATTCCCTAATTTAACTACATTCTACTGGATGGAATTTCTTTCTTTTTTTCTTCTACCTACTTCCTTTCCAAAGCCGTTTCGGAGGGCGTGGTGGGATGTCTCGCTTTGAGCCGGCGTGCATTCTGTTTAAGTGCCACATAAGCCCGATGAAGATACGGCTAACACGCGAGTCCAACCCGCCATAAGGTTGCTTGGCCTTTCATTAGACCCGACCCGAACTCTTTACCCTATGGGTCATGTAAAGCTCGAGCTTTTATTCCCATTAAATACAATGTTCCAATGTACCTCGCTTAAGCCAATTGTATTGGATTTCCATAACATTTTTGTGTTCGTGGCATTCCGTAAAGTATAGTTTCTGACCTCGTGAACTTATCTAGGATTCGTTTATAAACAACTTATTTCATATGCTCATTAACTTAAGGTTTATGTCACCGTTTCCTTATGCAATAATCGAGTTATTTTCTTTGTCTCTCTCTCTCTCAAGTGATTGGCTGTTGTTTGATATCCCCGGTGTGGCTGCCACAGCAGGGACTGCTAGGGCAGGAAACATGGGCATTAACTGGTTGGCCAGGGTGCGATACGGGTGTTTCCGTTTTAGATCCATCAATAACTGTGCACTTCATCAATTCCTGGCTCAACGATCCACTCAAGATGGAACACTCACGGGATTCTCCTATCGTTCCAGTCCCCATATGAAATCTGAACTGAACTGACAAGGTGCCTACCTGTCTATTACCCGCTACCTCGTCCATACTGGCTCCAGGAGACAGTTGGTCGTTGCTGGAGGGGACGGGGTGCACGGTCCTTGTGGCCGTGTTAGGCTCGAAGAGTGGTTCCATGCACTCAGTGCTGAGCGGACTACGGTCCAGCCACCGCCTTGTGTACGCCTGATTCCCCAAATACATCGTGCTTGTGTTTGCCTGTGAAGGAGTGTGGGCCGGCTCCGTTGATGAAACGTGGTTCCCATCCGCATGCCTCCCGGTCTTATTTCTTCGGGTTTACACTGGATATGGGGTATGTGGTTGGAGCTGTGGGTGGTGCAGCGCAAGCCATCCATGGTCCCTCTGTAGGCGCAAGCGTCCTGTGGCTGGCCACAGTGACAGGCAAATCCGAAACCGTATGCCGCCAACCATATTTATCCACTTGTTAATCGTTATATATTAAATTTTGTACTTTTCATCGATTCTTGGAAGAACCACAACACTGCATCCTTTTCACTTTTGGAGTTCTTTTAAGCACACCATTTACATTTCATAATAAAACAGCCTAACCATGCATATAGCTAGAAAACACAGAAGTCAGTGTCACGTTGAAACGTCAACAATATGAACTATCATTAGCACAACACTCCAAAACGACACCCAAAATGCTTTTCTCTTATCTGAAAAGAAGCACCAGGATCGGCAGTAGCCTCTGTCTTGTGTTATGGTGAGAATCGGGATTTACTTTACGAAGACGCGGATAAAGCCAGTCTCTTGACTTTACAGTACGCCTATGTTCGCTAAAGTAACTCCGTTCTGCGACGACGCTGTGTCCATTATTCCTTATCTGTTGGATCAAGTAGACAATAACAGCAATTCTGTGGTTAAACTTCTCCGCACTCTTCACTCGGCCCGGATGGGTTGCACCTCTAATTCCTTAGGACTGTGGCGGAGTACATCTCCCCGCCTATCTGTCAGGTTTTTTCTCGTTTCTTTGGAGCTGGCCATCTTCCGTCGGCTTGGAAACTGGGCATTTTCAAACCGGTATGCAAGGGAGGAAGTAGGCAAGATCTAGTCATCTATCGCCCAATCTGCTTATCGTCGATAGTTTGTAAAGTTATGGAACGGATCTTGAAGCAGGCTCGTCATCTCTACCTCGATGAGCTGAATTCCCTTATGCATAGCATGGTTTTTGAAGGGTACGCTCATGTACCTCGAACTGATTGCTAAGGAGAAATGGACAAAGTCGCTAGCTCCGGGTAAACGCCTGGACGTTGTGTTTGTTTACAGGGTCCTGCACGAACGACTTTTGTTTAGACTTCTAGGAATCGGTATCATCGGGAATCTTCCCTCCTGGATCTCCGACTTCCTTTAAGACCGCACGATGCAAATGCAACTAAAGGAAACATTTTCCGCTGCTGGTCTCATGTATAGTGGAGTCCCACAGGGTTCTGTCCCCGGCCCCGTGCTTTTCAATGTCTTCATCAACGACTTATCACTTGCGCTCGAGACGGATTACCTAATCTACGCCGACGACCTAAGACTGGATGAAGGTATCTAGCGTGGAAGATGCTGTCAGGTTACAATCGACGCTCGACCTGCCACATGATTGGTCAGTTAACTGACAGTTGCCGATGAATCGTGAGGAATGTTCGGTTCTTCCAGTTGGTGCGTCTGACCTATTTGGAATCTACCCGTAGTGGTTCTTTGCTCAGAAACGCCACTCAGGAGAGGGATCTGGGAGTGATACTTTCGTCTGGCCTCATATCTAATCAAGATCCCAAGAAAAAGGTCGCTGCAGCCTACAGCATGTTTCATTCAATACGTAGGGCTTTCTCTCGCCTGACACCGGGGCTCTTCCGGCTCCTGTTTACTTCTCGAATACGGACTACCTGCCGCCTACCCTCTTACGAAATTCGGATGTGATATCATTGAGGTCCAACGGCGTAGATCCAAATCCGTTCTTGAACTGCGGGACCTGCCCTATTCTCTCCGACTCAAATTGCTGAACTTCTTTTCCTTGGATTATTGTCGTCATCGCGGAGATATGCTCTTCACTCGACGTATTCTTAGAGGAGAGTTGGGGAGGGAATTACGGGAATCATTTCATCTCAACGCAGGGTTCGAAAAAAGGCCACACTTTGTAACTTTTCAGACCGAGCAGCCGTCGAGTGCGATCCAGTCTGCCTTTATCCACTAGCGTCGTGAATGACTGGAACCGCCTACCGGACTCCATCGTCGATGCCAAGACCGAGTAACGTTTCAAGCATTTGTTGAATCCTCATTTTATTTTGTGGGAATCCATCTGTTTCCAAAGCAGCTGCAGCGGTCCTCTGCGGGACCTTGTTCCGCAATGACCCAGGCTATCTCCGCAACGTTCGGGAAGTGCCGGAGCTGACGAAAGACCTTTCTTCGGCTCTCTATCATCCAATGATATAATGGTTAGCTGTCCAGGCAGACAGCAGCACAGATAATAAAAGCCCGCCGTACGAGTAAATTACGGTCCCCTTTGTCAAGGTTCAAGGATTGTGGATGGTACAGTTTGTGCTGCTTGCCACTTGTAATCTTGGCGGGGCAACACGCCAAAAGTTGTGACGATGTGTCTTTTGATCCTGGATAGCAAAACAGCATGCCCAAAGGAGATTTTACATTAGCCACTCCGGCCAGGTGCTTGGAGAATCTTCAAGCCCCCCTATACATCAGAGTGGGCCGATGTATGGACGATATCAAGAATATTTTGTGTTTGACCTGGCATCGTCCGTGTTGGTGTTGAGGCATACTGAATCAGATTGCACTCGTTAATAGCATCGAGAAGGGAGGCTTCGAAGGGATCTTGGTAAATATCAGTGGAGAAACTTCAGTCGACACTATGCATTGAAGTCGCCCATTAGCTGACAGTTCCTGCCTCTACCATTAGTTTCTATCGACAGTAGTAAACGGACGCCTGAGATCAGTGGGTCTCTGTAAGCCACATTGATTGTGTGTAGTTCATACCCCTCACCACCGTAGCTCTGTCATTGTCACTGAGAACTTCGATAACATGTACCTTAAGGCAGAACCTCGAATAGAGGTTTACTTCGCCTCCATTCCGCCCATTGGAGCGATCAACTCGTGCAAGTTGTTATCCTGATATATTAGTCTTCGCATCCTGAATCTCCGCTAACCAGGTCTCGGTGAAAGCCAGCGAATCTGGCTGTTACTCAGTTATAAGAGGAGGAGTCTCGTCGAACTTATTTTCAAGGCTGCCTACATTGGCAAATATTACTCGCAATCCGCTATTCTGGCTTTGGGGCTAGGTAGCAGAAGGATGGGCTTTTCAGCGTGTTCTCTGCGTTTTTTTAACAACGCGAAAATCCACGATATGAAGATCAGTTTCGCCGTTCGCTTTGCCGGTTTGCAGTTCGTTGACTGCTTGTCTCTTTCTGACTCAATCTTTCAGGGCAAAGAAGGTTTCTGCTTTGAGGCGCGAGGTACACCTGAGGATGCAGCGACCTTTTTCATCCTGAAAGACCACTTTTAGCGGGCGAGTCTTGGATGGATCATCCCGCTTCCTACCTAGACGGAAAGCAGAGACGATGTTGATACCCTGCTTGCCTTCATCGAATAGAATGGATACCATCCGCTTCAAAAAAGCTTGGTCGTTAAGAATGTTGTCAACCGGTGACTGTCGGATTCAGGAGCACTTGTAATTATTAAGCAAGGTACTTTTGTTCGTCGCAATCAGCCGACAATTCAGATAAGTCAACTTATCTGAATTGTCGGCTGATTGCGACGAACAAAAATACTCACCAAAATCCTACTCATAATTAATATTAAGCAACGATTACGTGGTGTTTTGTTTCTTTTTGAGAGACCTGGCTTTTGTAGGACGCTTTGTTTTAATAAGTCTTTCAAGTTGGCTGGCTTTGTCAATAATGAGCTCCAGTTGCTTTAGGTTTGATTTTACTTTAGACCTTGGAACTGTTTTTTCGTCCTCTGTCTTTTGACCTGGTTCATCGCCGCTATATTTGCAGCATTTACGCTCGCCACAGCCGCATGGGTCTTCGTCTTTATTTTTTCATAGTTGCATGCAAATGCTCTTTGCAGACGCTACCTTACAACAGGTGTCCCCTCTGAGGAAGAGGAGATTCGACCTCGGTTTTTTGCTGGATTGGCAGACCCGACGGGCAGCGGCGTTCCTGCAAATGTAGTAGAGAAAGCACGGCTTCTGTTCCCTATGGGCGTAGAATAATCCGACCCGGTCAGGTACGCTGATAAAACGTGTTTCGCAGTCATAGATACAGCTTGTGCAGAAGCAGTATTTATACTGAAGCAGCATAAGTTCATCGGAAACTTTCGTCGTTAACCACTGCCTTCGGAGACAGTATTGAAGCCATTAGTAAGGATCATGACCAATGTTACAGCACCCTATGTGCGTGCATTTCTCGCAGAGAGCGCATTGGACGGCCTTTGACCGGGAAGTGGCACTTCTGCCATAGTCCACGTATTTGGACGTCATATCTTCCGAGAAAAAAATTTGACAACTGTCAAATTTTGTTGCGTGTTTATTAGAACTTCTTTTCACGGTATATTCACCTAAAAGACTCGAAAGTATAGCACGCTAAAAAGTGGTTACCGCGACTTGATGTGTCACCGATACACGTGACGTGCACATCTCACGTCCTCACTGTGTTCGATTTCTACCCATTTGATTGTACTATTTGTTGTGCGACAACCGTTGGAATATTGTGTTCCTTTGTTTCGGCACATCGGACCTACTTCGATTCCTACTAGAACGATAGCACGTTACCGAAATGACGACGGCGATGCTTTACGATTATTACGACGAGGAAAAATGCGACCCGTGTGGCCCACAACTCTGCATTGGCGGAGATTTGTCCACTTGGAAGCGCATAGTAGATTCTTTTAATTTACTCCCACCCACTAGGAGACTCTGGTACATTGTATCGCACATGGTTACTTCCATTCATACGAAACACGCACTCTCATCGTCATCGGTGCAATCTGTATATGAGTGTCTTTACGGAACCTTTCCTCACGCAAGGCAGCGTTCCGAGGTCACCGCACCTTTGTAACAACCAGATGCCATGCCTGTTCATCTTCTGCACTCACCACCGCATCCTGCGTTGACGCAACAGGGCTCGGCCTTTGCGAAATCCACCAGTGTCTTGGGCTTTCATGTCCATCAACGAAAGCAGCAGCTGTTGAGCCCGCTGAAGCTACAAACCTAGGTACTACAAGAGCAACAATTGCTACCTATAGACGGAATTGAAACAGCTGTGGCATTGCAATCCATCGTACTTTCGCCCCTGTGCCTCACTGAACAGGAAAAGTTTTCATTCGGGACAGTGTATTTCACTGTCTTCCATCTTTGTGATGCTGAGTACCATGTCATCGATGACCGCGATACACCGCCAATTGCCGTGTCCTATGCGTGATGGTGGCTGAAAGCTGGGGCGAAGGGAATAGCCTGCCTCAGTGCGGTGGATCAAGTGGGCGGGTGCGTTTTTAACGTCACATGTAGTTGTACATTACCTCAGACTTGTGAATGGAACACTTGTGTACAGAGCCGGTGTAAGTTCTTTTTCTTGCCGCGGCTGGGAGAACCAGGCACGCAACATGGTGACAGAGAAAAAGAAGAACCCGACGAGCAGTCAACAGCTTTGCTTTGGCTGGCAGCCGTTTTTATCGTTGCTGACTCCATGACAGATGACGGAGGGTTCGCTGCCCTAAAACAGGCGCCTGTGGAGTGTGGAGTGGATAAATTTCGCGACACTGATCGAGTTGGATGAACGTCCTATGCCATACCAGTTAACCATGTTTAGGTACGCCATCGGCCATGATGCGAGGCGCACACTAGACGCTGCAATCTTGACCAAGAAACGGATCTTTCAGAAACGCTCGAGAGATTTGGTGATTATTGTAAAGGCCGGTTAAACCATTTCGCCCGTTGCTGTCGGTCGACCAACGTTAGGTCACTTGCTAGCGTAAATCAGCTAGAAGCGCAAAGGATTTCAGTAAATAACAAGTGGGATCATTACGAGGAGCGATGCGCTAATGCAAGACTGGCGATTCAGGGACAGCTAGTTCAACCGCAAGCTGATACTGGAGCCACCATACATTCGCAACCCGAAAAACTTCACTAATCGTCTTCAATACCGTCTTCGAAAGCGTTTACTACTCTTACTGCTATTAATTACTACTATTACTGCAATTGGTGTCACTACTATTGCTACTACTACTACTACTAATAATAATAATAATAGTAGTGGTAATAATAATACTAATTTGTGTTCTTCCCTTTCAGCACATCGGATCCACTTCTGTTCCTGCTGGGACCCACTACACATTACACTACCTAGCATGCCGAAGTCCAGACGTGACCGCAAAGGTTTTCCGCTCTCTTGTTTCTTATTTTACGTTTGCAGTCGATTTGACTAAAGTGAAAAAGAAGTTCACAAAGAAGAAGGATCAAATCAAAAAGGCTTGTTTGCTTCTCTTATTGTTTGATCCCTGCAGGTCCGTCAATATTTGCAATCCTTCACCAAGGCGTATGTCATCAAGTTTTTAAATCCAAGAAATCAGAAGATATCCCAGCTACGGAATGAGCTAAAAGACAGCCAGTACACTACGCGTTTTTTTCTATTTAAGAATTATTTTTGGCAAGAATAAGATAACCAGCTTGGCGTTGAAACAAGGCGCAAAAGATACACATCATCGCACGTTGCAAGATTTAGCTGTTCATCTGAAGGGGCAGTGTGCTCTTCTTCTGACTGACTTAGAAGTTCCGGATTTGCGCAAGCAATTCGATGCTTTTCGTTCCTCTGAATTTGCCAGACCTGGCGTCCTCGCTTCACAATCTGTAAGTTCACAGCTTCCGCTCCCTCTCTTTTCCATTTATTCCTACGTCTTAGAATTTTATTTCACACGTGAACCTTCGTGTACCGGCAAACCAGGTTAGGAGGTATTTTGGTTACAAATCACAAGAATTTTCACGAGCATTAACTTCTGACATAGCACCCACCTGAGGGTGATCTGGCTCACTACAGCCTGGCTCACAAATCGATGACATCGTGATCATTTACCGTTGGAGAGACTTTGTACAGAAGTGTCGCTCGATTTCGAACATGAACGTGAACTCAGACCACGCACTCCTTTGTGTCGATCATAGAGCTCGCTTCGGTGGCTGTATGCGGCAACCTCAATTGGCGAAGCCAAGTGTTAAGAACCAATATCAAACAGCGCTGGCGTGCGGGCTGAGTAAACATCCACTAAACATTGTATACCACTAGTTGCTCACTCTCCAGACGTTGCTATTAGCAAGCATATCTTCAAGTCATCAACCTCATTATCAACAGCAGCAGTGCATCAGTCATTTGAACATGCTTCCCAGCTATACCATCGTGATGACCTAAGGAATAAAAAATAAAGAATAATACCCTAAGCAAACATTCAGGGTCAAAGCGCTTGTGTTAGCAACATATCGTCACAAACAGCTAGCTATCGTGCAAAGATAAGGCGGCATCGGCGAGACAGCTTCCTTGCGGCTTTCACTGCCCCGCGTCATAATCAGCCATTACCCCGCAGATAACTCAGCACCAAACACACCTTAAACAGACAATCCGATTAGCAGACGGCAGCAGACGCGCCACTGGTGTCGGTTGCGAGCCACGTCCTGTAAAGTCTCGAGCCAAGCACAAGGTGAGTCACGTGGACTCCAACCCGGAAGGCGAGACGGACCAACGGCACCCAGTTTGGTCGTAAGTGACTTCATTTCCCGCTGCCAAGTCAACTTCTGTCCACCTCGAGCCTTGCGCCATCCTACACCTGGTAGACTGAACAAGGCCCTCCTAAGTAAGTGGTGACCAGGCATACGTAGCACGTGCCCGAGCCAACGCAACTTATTCAGTCCTATCTGTTGTTCTAGGGAGCTAGGATGCTTATCACTACCTAGTACTGGCCTAGGCACATCATCGTTGCGGACACGCTGGTGCCATCCGACTCCAGCAATGCTTCGCAGACAACGATGATCAAAAACTTGAAGGCGCCTCAGATCTTCAGACCAAAGGGACCAAGTCTCGCTACCATAGAGCAGAATGGCTTCCACTGTGGCCTTGTATACACGGCTTTTCAGGCGGAGGGGAATCCTCTTTCTGTCGCCAAAGAAAACAGTTCTGGCTTTTGCAGTACGTAAAACTGACTTCAGTTTCTATGTGCCCATCGTTGCTGATGCATCTGCAAGTGAATACACTTGCCGACATGGCTAGGAGCTGGCTTCAGTGGCGTTATGTTATGAGCTTCTTTGACCCTCCCCATCCCGCTTATCTTCCCTTTCCAACCACGATCCCTGTCTTGATGTATAATATCTTACTAAGAGTACGTCACATTTTGGTTGTTTCTATAATCTCGTTTCTTCGTTTTTTCTTTCTCGTTTTTCCTTTATACATCTTATCATTTTGTATTGCGACACAATCATTGAAGCGTGTTTTACCCCTTCAGCTAATGTGCTGATGATCTTCAGAATCCTGTTTCCCTAGTATGTGCGCCTGATCCTCGAATACGGATTACTTGCCATGTCTTCTTACCAATTTCGGATGTGCCCTGATCAAGACCCAGCGCGGTGGTTCCAAATTCATCTTGGAGTTAAGGGGCTTTCCTACCTTCCTCGACTTCAGCATATGAACTTGTTCACCCTGAATTATCATCTACTTCGCGGTGACCTAATTTTCACGAGGCGCATCCTGAGGGATAACTAGGAATATAGCTGCAAGCGCGCTTTCAAGTCAACGCTAATAGTTCAACTGGAAACTGTTTAAAGCAAGAATGATCCGCTTTCATTCGGCTCTCGCTCTATCAGCCCGCGTAGTAACTGACTGAAACGACTTGTGGAATACCGCTTCACAATGACTCGTGGCTTCAACCCAGTTATCGGGAATTGAAGGAGCTGTCAAAGAATTCCCTTATGCTTTCTACAATCTGATGGTCAACTAGCTGGGTGATCACTATTCAAAACGTTTTTGTGCACTGAAAAACAAGTTGTTAACATAGAGTAGCACATATCTCACTGCCCTTGGGTTTCTCCAGCGGTGTGAGACAATGATGCCTGTTATCATCATTCTCTTTCAACTTACTTATTGACGATTGTGAAAATTGTTCATGGGCCATTGTTTGCTATGTTTAGAGTCGCTTCCATGTCATCGAATCTGACTTGTAGTGTGCCAACAATATTGCCATCATCTGTGACAGCCCATAAACTTGCCAGGTAGCACTGGCAGTCACTCATATCAAACTGTGCTTTGCACCCTCGAGATGTTAAGCTTTCCCTGAGATTTGCATTGGCGACCCTTGGTACTGTCGTCTAGACGTCTTACAGAAATTCCAGTTCCTTGGTTTCGATGTCATTTGTGAAACAGAAGATGAAATCATAAACCACGCAGTAAACGCTCGACGCATTTATACTCAACTTCACCTAAAGCACTAGTGTGACCTTATTCTAGACATCAGGTAAAATGCTCATTGCTGATGTCCGTTCACCCCTACTGAAAGGCTGGGAATGAAGTCCCTCACTTCGAAATGGGCGTTGGCTAGTATTTCCCGATGCCTGGCTAAGGACTGAAGGATGATGAACACGTTTACTTGGAGACACTAGCTGACATGGCGAAGAGTCGACCTCAGTGACGTCTGTGTTGTAAGTCTCTTTGTTCCTCCCCTTTAGCTTCCCCCATCAAAAATATGATGTTAGCATTATGTTACTTTTTTATAGCTTTTCAGCCTACATCGCTTAATGTCCTCATTTTTTGCATTGCGCCACATTAGCTGAGGTGTGTTTCTCACCCTCGGCTAACATGTATGGATGATGATCGACTAAAAGACTGCAGACCTAACACGTCAGTTCGACAAAAGTAAGGGAGTGCGTCTGCTTTTTTGCTCTATCTGGTGAGTGGCTAGCCTCCATTCCTCTCTTTCTCATTCATAAGCCGGCGACCCAAGGGATAGTGGGGCGTCGGTCTTCTAATCCAAGACTCACCGCATCGAATCTGTGTGGATGCGGGTGACCTCACATTATGCCTGATCCGCGCGCAATTGATGGTGGTCACTTGGCGGTGAGTCATCGATCTGGCGTACTGGCATATTGCTGATCCGTTTTTCTTCTTCCTTTAGTTGGAGACACTTGTTGAAATAGCGACGAGTTGGCCCCAGTGGCATTTGTGTTGCAAGTTTGCCTATTCCTTCTCTTCAATCACACTTTCGTCCCACAAGCACGATGATAACGAATCGCAGTACTCTGCTTGTTCTTTTATTACCACCTGACTGTATCGCATTGCGGCCTTCATTGCGACTTCATAATCAGGTTGTTTTGTACGTTATTACAAGTATGCCTGCTCTCTTGATACTTCTCTGCTACATAAATTTTCAATAAACGTAATTTGTTTCACATATTCCTCCAGGTAACTATAGTTGCTGGTCCGCTCCAGAAGTTTTCACACACGATGGAGCCGTATCTGCGTCAACTTGGACTGGAAGTGAAGCTTGTACGTGGGGTTATTCACCTCGAAAAGGATCATAAAGTTTGCGAGCGGGATGAAGTGCTTACACCTGAACAATGCCGTATTCTCGTAAGTTTATCTTCGCTTGTATTGTAAACTTGATAACATTTAGTGCTCCCCTTCGCACTAAGCATAGAAGCTAATCATTGACGCTGTCTTTCACCCACTGGTATTCACTGACTCCTCGGGTCTGTCACACTCGTTTGATGACCGTGTATTATAGCATGAGCTATGGTTTAAGCTTAACTTAGTGGGCGTCGTGTTGGACGACTGGATTACTGTGCTTATTTCTCAATCATATAGCTACGGCCTTACGTATTTAATGTAAAGTGTTTTGCCGATCCAGGTGCAAGAGTGTGACCATAACCATACATAACGATCTGTTCCCATGACAGAAACAATCTCTCACGCACGTCATCATTAATATCCCTGATGTCATTCCCACATTTGCAATAGTCATGCTATTGCATCAGGTCAGAACGCTCTTGCAGCAGTGCTTGTCTGCCTCGTCCTAAGTTCTTTTATCCGACGAATACGATGTACTTACTGACGAATTGCTCTTTATCTGTTCTTTCTCTCTTTCCCACTTCATGTGCTATTATTACTGCTATTACTGCTATTATTATTATTATTATTATTATTATTATCATTATGCCGTTGGTCAGTATATGATCGACTTTCAGTCAACTTAAGCATTGTTCGTTTGATGGTATCACCGGTTCAATTCACTGGTCAGCGCGTGAAAGTTTAACGGATTCATTTTCACACCCATACTCTGGCACAGTTTGACACAGGCACCGAGAATGAGGTGCGCACCGAAATTGCACAAGACAAATTTCCTCTTCATCGGCTTCTCACGAGAATGATAATTACAATTGGAGTTCTTCACAGCACCTTCCAAATCAGATTGTTCTTTACATACCCGAAAATACGGGAAAGCCCTTTTCTTCTATCGGGACTAGAGCCGCTCCGCCATGGTCCCAATTTGTAAAGGAGGCTCACGTTCGGAATGCGGCGATCATAGAGGGATCAGTCTGATCTCAACTGTCTCTAAGTTGCTTGCATCTGTCTTTCTCCACAGACTGACTGATATTCGTGAAAGCCAGATCCCTGAAGAGTAAGCCGGGTTTCGTCGAAATCGAGGTTGCATTGACCATATCTTCACTTTGCGTCAACTGTTGGAGCACCGCCATGTTTATTGGCGACACACTGTTGTCGTGTTACTCGACATCAGAGGTGCCTTAGATACGGTGGATCGATATACATTTGGGACTGTCTAATGAGAAAAAGTATGCCCGATAAATACTTAAACATCATCAAAGCGCTACACGCGCATAGTTCGAGCAGAGTGAGGGTTTATGATAAACTGTCGCCGCCCTTTAATATCTCCAGCCGTGTGAGACTCCTTTTCTCTTTAACTCTGCCATTGACGATATCATGGAAGCAGCGTTCGCTGGACGCGACCTAGTTGGGGAGTTAATTCTTGATGAGCGACTTCTTAACTTGGAGTATGTGGACGATATTGCCCTCATCTGTGACGGCACCCAAACGTGCCAAGCAGCACTGACTGTCAATTGTTTTATTCTATGCTTTGCTCCATCTAAATGCAAAATCCTCCAAGATTGGCAGGCACCCACCCGTGCGATGACCCTTAGTGGTGATCAGCCAGAAGCCGTCGACAAATTCAAGTATCTAGGCAGCTATATTAGCCGTCGTGGGCTTGAAGACGTGGTTACGAACCGTATAGCAATGGCTCGAGGTGCTTCTGCCAATCTCCGCCACTTATGGCCTCGATGCGACATCACTTTAGCCGTGAAAGGCAGATTTCATATTGCGGCCGTCTGTTCAACCCTGTTATACGGTTGTGAAACCTGCCCCCTCAGATCGGCAGACTTAAAGTGGCTAGGCACGTTCGATCATCGCTGACTTCGCAGCTTAGCTCATGTCTGGTGCGAGCACCGCGTGAGCAATAAGCGTGTTCGGCGTCGCGTATTTGGTGCAGGAAGAGCAAGTGAACCGCTCAGCACCGTTATATGACGCACAGCGCTCTGATGGCTGGGCCACGTGTTGCGCATGCCAGCACACCGACTCGCGCGACGTTCATTGTTTGCGCGCCGGTGGCGCGGTTGGAAGAGGAGGCCAAGCGGAGAGGAGTGAAAACCCGAACTTCGAAGTTGAGGTCGGTTGGTGCATCCCGACTGCCTGGCTGGAGTTTTAAGGACGATGAACACGTTTGGTTGGACACTTGCTGATATGGCGAAGAGCCCCATCCGCAACGTCGTTTGTGTTGTGAGTTTTTTTGTCCATTCCCCTCCTTTAGATTCCCTTCCAATTTCGATCTCAGCCTGTTCATGGGGGGAGGGGCGGGACGGACAATCATAACACAGCGATAGCGTATCGATGCTTAGTATCAAACAAAATGGAAAAATCATCTTATATTCACAAAGTAATGCAAGGGGGCAACAAACCACATTGTATACAACGTAGTTTCTGACTGCTGACATGGAAGATCCAAACGGTAGGAACCAACTCGGCTCAGTGTTTCTGTGAGTTTCTTCATGTCATATCACCTAACTGCCCACCAGGTCTTCTACCAGATCAAATGAGAGGCTTTGATATCACTATTCGATGCTTGTAGTAAATAGGCATCAGCTTTCAAATGCGCTCGATCTGTTTACGTCCACAGTGTGCATTAGTCATGCCTCTGACCCATGCAATGACACTAGCTACACTGCCGTTACAACTGTCCTCGACACTCGGCTTTTGTCTCCACCGTTTTTAAATGCCACATAAATCTCAGCGAAGCTTGTATTCACCTTTTTGGTATTTCGGCCGCCCAAGATGATGCAACTACCTAGGTGAGTAAATCGATCATTGGCTTGCCGAACAACTCCCTCGTGGTGCCAGCTGGCTGGTTCGGGTCTTTCCCCTTTCCAGCCAATGGTTTGGCACCGGTGTTCATGCTTTTTTCTCTATAAAAGTCCACATATGTCCGTTTAACAACACTGTGACGTGGCGGATGTGACTCGTCACCAAATAACATCACTGTCCCTTGCTTCACTCCGGTGGAGCATTATATCCCAGCCCTTCTTACTGAAATCGTGGTGAATTATTTGGCCCCTATTTGGTAACCGACTTATCACTCACCGGCCTCCAGTGGGTGCGATTCCCTGAACTCACCGCTGTCTTGCGAGTAGGCTATTCAATTAAAGGCTTGGGTGATGTTCCCTAAGTCAACTCCCTACTTCGACCTGAGCAACCAGGTAATATCACGTCCACAGACAAAAGCCATGAACTGTTTCACACTGTACTTATCTGCTACTGTTTCTGCTTGTTATACGAGTTCATCACACGTCAGTCGTTTGCACGTTAGCAATCCTTATCCGTTACCCGACTCCTTTGTTCATGGATCTGCCTGCGATTCCGGTTGCACCGTGAGCCGTCGACGTTGACATCTGCTGTGTTTTCGAAACCTGATTGCTCGACTCCAGCACTGTGCTTACGCTGACCCCACTAACCACGTGGCCCACATATTGCCTGCGTCTTTCCAGAGACCCAGAAGCAGCTTCAACAGGTTTGGCTGGTGTAGGTATAGCATTGAGTGGCAATGCCGAGGCCACGCTGCTAGACGGCTTCCCGATTAACAGCCGACTGTGTGCAGTTCGACTTCGGGTTTCATGTAGAATCAACAGGCATCGCGAGGAGAGAGGTAGCTTGTTTGTTATCTCCGCGTACGCTCCAAATGACTGCAGTAGTGGCTCGGTCAAGGACGACTTCTTTCAGGGGCTTTATCAGCTCTTGAGTGAGGCTGAGAAATCGGATATCGTTGTCCTTGCTGGGATTTCATTGCACGGATTGGCCGCCTGTTACCATAAGAAAGTCACCTTGGTGGTCATCAGGCGCTCGATTAGGACCCCTCGGATAATGTAGAGACTTGTCACATTTTACGAAGACAACCATCTGTGTCTCTCGAGCGCCACCTTCAAACATACGAAGAGACGTTCCTCAGCTTATCCTCTCCATTCGCCAGAACAGCCGTCGTCTCAAGTTGGTCACATCGCAAGCACAAGTGAGCCGCCTGTTACAAAGCGAGCACCATCTTTGAGGGTGTTTTTGGCCTCGGTAGCAGTCGACCAGACAATGTAGACAGGCACTGACTCTCTGTTATAATCATCGCTTGTTTCTTTCGAGCACCAGTTCTCGACATTCGAAAAGACAGACTACAACGTGGCATCCGCCTTCTCAAACGCAAGAGTAGTCCCAGCTTGACCACATAGCAATAGGTTACAGATGGCGCGGAAGCGTAACAGATTGCCGATCGTACTGGTCAACCTGTCTGGACTCCGATCACACACGGGTTCGCGCCAAGATTTGCTTGCGTTTCGGAGGATCACCCAGATATGTATATGGTTGGTGGCATCCAGTTCCGGACTTGCCTGTCACTACAGCCTCCACGGGGACAGCCACAGGACGCCTGCGCCTACAGAATGATCATGAATGGCTTGCGCTACACTACCCACAGCTCCATCCACACACCCATATCCGGTGTAAACGCGAACGAATAAGACCGTGAGGCATGTGGATGGGAGGCACGTTTCAACAACGGAGCGGGCCCACACTCCTACCTGCACTGCAGCATTCCTGTCTACTTGGGAAATCATGCGTACCAGACGTACACAAGGCCGTTCTACAGTAGGTGGAATTACTCTTTGAGCCCAACACAACCACGAAAACCGTGCACTCTATCCACCCTCCCCTCAGGTAGGCACCTTCTCAACATCCACATCAAGCGTAGCCAGACATTGCGTATCACACGGGAAGTTTTGTGTTTCAAGCGCACGTCCGACAGACAGTCGAGTTTAGCCAGACTGAGACGACAAAGCGCGTCATTTGCTTCATCAGCCCCATTCTCGGCAGCTGCCAGTGACAGTGCGGATGCTGCATAATGACGTACACTCACATGTATTTGTCCACACTTGTGTATGAACTACCACAAACTGAATGGAGAAATATTAACGCTCGTGGAATATAATCCTACGAACATGCATGGTTTGGAATTTGAGGTAAAACTAACGACCATAGTCGTTATGGGAAATCGCACGTGCAAGAATAGGTGACCAGTACGAACTGTCGGTGTTTACTTAAGGTTTAGACGTGACAGCCGTAGATGTAGTCAGAAGCGCGGGCACTAAACGTAGAAAGATATGGGAATAGGGAGGCAAATGCCATCAATACGGTTACCAGGTGGGATGTTATAAAAATATGAGGTTCAGTAAGACAGTGATGACTTATCTTTAGTGTGTATTGTATAGGCAGTCTTCTATATATGAAAATCGGCTTGCAGCTGATGGAGGTCGCACAACGTGAGAATGCGACCCGGTGTTAACTGAAGTCTATCCGTGTCGCCGCTTAAGACTGGATCGATCCGACCGTCTCCTGTCCGAAATACGTGCGGATTCCCGAAGAACGTCTCTTGCCTAAGCATTAGCAGGTGGTAATATCACACACTCGCTGATGGCCTTTGGCAAATAAGTCCCGCCACTCACTATCAAACATCCGGATTCTGAAAAAGTATTTCCAAGAAGTACCATGGCTGTCATCCAACTACTCTTCCTTAGCCATTGGTGGATATGGCTGTGTACTCTGCTGTGGCGATAAGCTATTTGGGAACGATCTGTTATCGTACGTCTCGAGTGCAGCCATTTGGCGTTCCTCGACACTTGTAGCTGTGCACTCATTTCTTTCAGATGAAATATATTAAAGCACTAACATACCATCACAGTTTATTTTCTTTTAAGGCTATCCGAAAGATTGGCCATTTCTTCTTCAACTTCTAGCAGGCGCCTTTGCGTTTAACCCCCTTAGTAACTTCATTTTTATATGCTTAGTCAAACTCAATTCATCGGATAAACACGGGAAATATAGCTATGCCCACTCTCATAACTAACATGTCAGACAGCATGAAGCATAAACATCATGATAATCGCTGGTCAGTTGCTTATCGGGACTAATCACTTTCTACGGTTTTCCAGGGCGATTCTTCTTGGGAAGCATGGTCCAACGTCACCATTCACCAACGCTACTGGCCCCATCTCTTTCCCCTTGTCAGATGGCACTTCGGTGTGCTTTGGATCGCCTGAAACTGACCTCTTTATATAGGGCAGTCGAAACTTAGAAATCTATTCATTATTCAAACACTTCAAGCTAAGAAGCAGTTTTATTTTTGCACTGTACAGCTGAGATGACTTCATTTTGCATTCAGTTTGTCCATGTCCCTCGTAAGTGAAATCCGATGCTGCAATTCAGACTCATATCCTTGCTCGTTGCCCATAGAACGATTTTTGTCGGTTCACCCGATCCACGTGACGTTGTAATATGCACTCGGTATGACGGCAAATATCTCGGAGCAAGTAAAACCTGTTAGTTAAGAAGCGGTTTGAAGAGTATTAGGGGAGCAGTCTTACCATTTGGATGTGATATTTTGATGAATTCATCCAGTCAATCACTTCGACATTGAAAACCTTCGGCGCGCAAAATTCCAACTCTTGATCAGATAAGTAGCGGTGCAGAGTGGATGCTGCGTTCTCATATGAGGCATACTCAAAGATTGACTTTTCGCAGATGGGTAATGTAACTCAATAAAATTTTCAGTTACTTGCTTAACTAATCTGTGCATGGTCAGCTGGAATATCTAAGCTTCCGAGCCCTTAAATCCAAATGTAAGGACGATTGCAAATCGTTGATCTTGACATTTTTCCGAAAGTAAGATGTGATCTATGCGGTAGAAAATAAATCGGGTAAATGTTAACTAGTGGGACGCAAAGATAATGGAGAACAATGAGCAAAATAATGTGAGAGCTCAATACGTTTCAGAATGCGACGGCTCGTCGCAGGTTCCATTATGATTCCCTTATATCTCTGCCTAGTCGTTTCGGTGTTTGTCACTTGGTTCTTTGCATCTGTTCTGTCGACGCATAATCGTTGGATGGAAGCGGAAACTCGGAAGAAGGCGAAAAAACTGCGCAGTAACCAGTTGCACCAATTTATCTCTGTTACTTGCTGAAAGTCACACCTAAATACTGTTACACTTCATCATTGTCCACTGAATCTCCTCTCATGCAAAGTGAAGACCACGGCTCCCAGCATCGATATGACATAGGAACCACCCCATATTAGCGAAATAGGGCTGTGCAGTGAGACATCTCACTATTTTCGCTGAAACGCACCGGTGACTCAGTTGTAAACAAGCCTGGTTACTTTATTCAACCGATTGTGGAGAATAAGTTACCCAGGTCTGTCAATTTTCATGCGTTATCCCAATCCTGATGCGAGGATCATCGAGACATCAGTTCACTAGTTCACAAAATGAACGCTGGCTTCATCCCCAGCACTTGCGTTGATTACATTCAATACCGTGCCTGAAAGTGCCATAATTGCAGAGCACCTACCTTCTCTGACTTATGAACCTGTTTTAGTCAGGTTGGCCGCATCAGGTTTTGACACAGTTAAGCAAATTACTCATCCCGGAGTACCAGTCAACACTACAACTACAGACCCGAGCTACAGCTTTTCGGATGTGCTGCAAGCTTTTGATTCGCTCTATCTCTGAACGATTCACCAGAGAAATCCCTTAATATTCCGGAACTTTCCTACCGCAACTCTCAAAACTGTGTGAGAGTATGGAGTGACCCTGACTTAATCGAATCAATCATGGCAAATTTAGTATACGAGCGTGTAGAGTTCTTAAAGCGGTGTTCAGTCTCCGCTGAAGCGACTAAGTAGGTTGATGTACCGTACTTTTCGGAATATGCTCCGCGGTTGGGTCAACACATCACAGATTCTCACAGCCATCAAATGACCGATCAAAATAATCGGTCGGCATCGTTACATGATTGATCGTGTCATCCTGGATGGCCACTGGAGGGAGTGCTGATGATTTGAGCATGGCAGAAATCAAGTATACTTGATCAGTAACACTCCAGTTGCATTGTACGAATCTTTTGTGACCACTGGATGAGCAATGCTGATGCCCGTCAAGCGGTGTTTGGCGACAGGCCCTCTTTGGCCACACTAAGATTAGCCCTATTTATTTGTTTTGTGTACCTACTGGCCGGCTCACCTCGGTTGTTTAAAACTTCAACATGGCCATCTGATTACTTGGCTAAAAGCCGACTTCGATGACGTTGGTGTTGTGAGTTTCTTTGTCTCTCGCCCTCCCGCGTACTCTCCTATCCAACCACGGCCTCACTTCTTCAAGTATGATATGACATTTAACATTCTATTCCTTATTTTTCCTGGCATTTTGTATTGCGGCGCAATAGCTGATGTAGGTTTCTCACGCTTTAGCTAGGGAATAATTATCATTATTTAAGCACCGAGAAATCGGCCAAGTGGCTCACTAGACTAGTGCATGTCATCTTTCTGGAAACAGGCATCTGGATCACGCACACCATTAGTCCGTGACCTCTTTATTCACTACAGCATCGCTGTGAATTCAATGGCGTTCTCGCGTATATTTGTTGTTCTTGTGCTCAATAATATCATCTTTCCCCCATCAGTTCCGGTGTTTGGGATATCTTGCTTCTTGTTAGCTTTCCTTTTGTGTCGTAGCAAAGCTATTCATGGCAACTAGTGTGAGAGCACCCGATTAGCCAATTGAACCATTCTTACATGTACTATTTGGCGCTCAAGCGTACGACACCTACTTTTTAATCTGAAGGTTTATGGTTCGAATCTGCGTAGGCGCGGGCGCCCTTGCCAAATACCCACCTCTTGCGCAACCGGTAGTTGTCGCATGGAAACGAAGCGTCGGTAGGGTGTGTGCCGACCTGCTGCTGATGTATATTCCCATTTATGAATATCAGTATGCAGCGGTTTTTGATAATCCAGTCAATACACTACGGTAACGCTACATTTCCTAAAGTGGTACACCAGCTTGCGGCGCTTCGTGTTTCGCATAAAACTGCTCCGACTTCATTTTGGCATCATTTCGCTTCATCACCTGGCTCTCACTTTTACGAGTCTTGTTGACAGCGTCTCTGTAACATGCCCGTGCTGTCGTCACTTGTTTTGTTCTCTAATCTACCGGGTTCGAATTCTGTCGTTTATTGCCACTGCTTTGACATAATGTGCTAATCGATCTTCTCCGCTCAGTTATTCTTTGCGTTGTTGCAATCCTGTCAGCCTTCTCTACATACTTCGGTCTTGCAACTAGATGTGTGTGTGAGCGACTCGTTTTTTCCTCTATTTTCCAGAAGCATTTTGACGTTCAAATGTCTGAATTTCGAGTCGCCATAATCGCCTCCTGGTCGGAAAAGGAAGGTTTATCCGAAATCGAAGACTCCGACAGCTACCAAATGGTAACTTCTCTTGCGCCCACCATCCGTGTGAAGTGCAAAAAGCTTGATGACGATCAGTATTATTTTGTATCCGAACCCGTGGACATTTCTGAAGAGGGGTAATGATCATACAGAGCGTGAACTGCTTTTTGTCTATAAAATAAATGCACAAGACATAATTTTCTGCGTCTTCCACTCGCTGTTCTGTTACGTAACAGCTCGCTTCCAGCGAAATCTACGTTATCTTTGTACTCACTATGTGTCGATTTGCACACGCAGCTTTATACAAGTCCCAGTGACGTTATGAGCAGATAATAACGGAAATACTTGCAAGTATGTAGCTATCTAACTGTATGGTTTCGCACCAGGGAAACGGTGTCTTATCGATATCTCCGAGGCTACAGATTCAAGTTAGCACTTAGAGTCTCCAATGCCCGAGTAAACCGATGATACTTCCATTCACCACGGCATTTTCAACAACGTTTCTTCCAAATTTTTGCAAATATGAGCGTATAGAATATAAAGCCTTTCTTTGGAAGTAGCTGCCTTGGCTATCGAAAAGATTATCGATAGCCCCCTAAGCTTGATTTCTGATCACTCTTGTGAGTTGTTTCGGAGTCAGTAATTTTTTGGGCGTTGACAAGAAACTGTTCTTGCCAGTTGCTGGATAAAAACCTATCTATGCGAGTGGTCGCTTTTGTTGTAGATGCTGGACACCACGTGCAAGCAGGCAGTTCATTTGCTTAGTTGATAGGAGCACTGAAATCCGATTATCCTGATTGCCGTGCGTCGCGTCGCTATTTCAAAGTGATTGGCATCGTTATCATCGTCAACAATAGTACGTTGGCACCTTTTTCAACCGCTTCATTGCCACACGGTGATCAAAGTAATAATAATAATAATAATAACAACGTCAGCTGTACGCCGTAACGGCGCTTCGCTGCCGCGCGACCACCACCAGTCGCGCACGGTCTGAGTATACCGCGAGGTCGCCCATCCCTACGCGGAGTCGAACCGGTGACCTTATGGTTGCAAACCAAACGCGCAGACCACTCGGCCACCGGCCGAATAAAAGTTAGGCCTGGGGCTAATCCTAAACAACAGATACCCAGAACCAGAATAAATCTTCTTATCTGACAGCACGCAAATACCCCTTCGGAAAATTCCCGGCCAAAGAAAATAAGTAACAAATAATTAATCGAAGGAAAATAAAGCGAAGGCACCATGTGGGACGCAGCGTTCATCTGCTGATAGCTAGCTGGGACGGTTTTCTTTTAATACACTTGTTCGAACTAACTTCGCCACCATAAATGGCGCATGTAAGTGCACCCTGATCAGCAGTACGGAGGCTGTTCAAATGCATAACTTCGTTAAGAACCTCTTAATTGGAGCTTTCATGTCAGTTGGTTATAGTTCGACCACCTACCTTTGAGGTTGACGGACTGAAAAGGCCCCACCTAACGAACCGTGCAGCGTTTTGTACGATGAATGACGACCAGGGAACCGTCCCCCATTGTTTCCTTGATATCGCTTCAAGGGGCTAGTGGTGTGGATTCAAGTCAAGTCAAAATAAGCTTTATGAACCCTAGCATTTACACGACCTCTCCGGATAAAGTGAATAATATCATTAAACATAGTTGGGGAGAAATTAGAAATATACACAGCTGTCATTCCGACAACTGCTCGCGCAGTATATTTATAACTATCGCTGGCTCAAAAATACAAACATGATAGATACGGCAAAACAGTATTGCAATAAGGTGACGTGCGAGAGAACGAAATTTTGAATTTCGAATGCGTAGAAGAGAAAGAGAGCGTTTCTGAAAAAATAGGCATCAGCAGTACGCCGATCCGCATTACCGACGCTTTGCTGCCGCGCAACCACCACCGGTCGCACGAGGGCGAGGGTTGCCCTGCCTCTACGCAGGCTCGAATCCGCGCCAAACATGCGTGGACTAAGAAAGATTCCTGGACGAAGACTCCGAGATACTTGACATTGGATCATCTGGGTATGCGATATTCAATCACAATAATGTGTGAGGGAGACATCTGTGAAGGACTGCAGTTTATCGCCAAGAGAAAAAGAGAACATTACATCACTACATTTTGAAGCGTCAAGTGTAATGGATCTGGATGAAGACCACTCCATCAGGTCTTCCAATCCGCGTTAAAGTGATGAGGAATTCTGAACAGAGTTTGGGTCACCCATTTCAACACAACATTGTCAGCATATTTGCATCCTATAAACGTGGTTTGTATGGGGAGGCATTCAACATGCAGAGAATAGAAAAGGTGATAGAATCGCTCCCTGCAGAAAACCCCAGTCGACACAGAGGACAGATGATTTCTTACCGTTTAACTTGGCAACAGATTACACAAACTCGAGTGAATTCCATTTTCAGTTAGCAGATTCAGCAACATTGATTTATCCAGGCTTTCAAAGGCATTTGAATAATCCAGGTAGAGAAGCCGTACGGATTTACATTTTTGATGTAATGCAGAGGCTATAGAATGAACAAGATATGCCACTGCATTTAATGTGGAGCGCTGAGGTCTATACGCAAACTGGTAGATATCGTCCTCAGGAGTGACTGCAGAAATCTGCGGAATTGAAAATTTTTTGAAAACCTTAAGAATGATAGTTAAGATGATACTTTTGAGATCCATTTCTCAGTTCAAACGTTATACTGGCCGATCTCCTAATGTCTGGGATCACACCTATAGTGAGGCATATATTAGAGGCAGTGAGAGATTATTTGGAACTGTCCTCCCAAAATCTCTGGGCCAGTCAGTCTTGTCGATAATCTCACACCCACTCGTTCATCTGATTATATGATTTTCGACGTGACTGAACAGACTTATCTGATGAAACGAGGAGCTCCAGGTCCCACCAGACTCCCTAGCCATTCGAGTATCGGGTTTTCAGAACTGCGACAACTGACAGTACCACAAGCAAACGTTTCGGTACACGCACGGCAAAAGGATTTCCGTTGGTATCATTCTATAGACAGTGAAAGCACAGCACGCGTCGCCTGTTGCTCCAGATCGTGAGATTTTCGATTTTGCACGCGCTTACTTTGTCCGAATTTATCACCACGGTAATCTGCAATAATGTGTAATCCCGCTTTCCGTCATAGTTTACGGTACCCATAATGAATTACATCGGAACTAGCGCCAAAGACTACTTTATTGCTGCGTCAACCCCTCCCCACTCTCCCGAGGAGTTCTCCGTCACGTTAACTGTCGATATTACCAATTCTCGAGACCGAACTGGAAACCACGACGCGGCAGATTTCCGATGTCACACGCTTCTGTCAACGTGATGTCATGGGAATTGCATCAGGAACTAAGCTATAAGGTTTCACCGTCAGCTTGGGGGGAGGTGCGGTCACATTGCGCATGTGCCGTTGAAGTCAGATGCGGCTAATGAGTGAACCGGCATAAACAGCGAGCCAACGGTAGGGGGTTGAACCGAGCAAACCACCTTTTATGTTCCCCCACACAGACTGTGCGATGACCGACAAAACTCAAGGATACGATCCGGATCTTATTGGTTACAATTTAACTACTTGATAACAGCTTCGAAAATAGGATTGAAAGGGAATCATTGTAGGGCGTTCACACAGTATCAGTTACTGAGGCTTCTTCAGTTTGAGCTTTCATGGTTAATGCCGCACGCACACTCGGAAACATAAGCAGTATGGTGTAGCAGAGAGTAGAGAGACGTTTCTATCCTCGCAGTGTACCGAAATCAAGACGGACTGCGTATATGATCGGTGCAGGACACTCTGAGACCTGGTGGAGGCTTAAGATGTTGATATATTCTAGTCCCACAAGGCAGCCCTCGCGATGATGTTCACTAATGGAAACTCTAATCATGGTAATACAGTGTGGAAAATGTCAAGGCGCTACTCATTCACCGCGATGCTTCGCCGTAACCGAGAACAGCCAACTCCACTCATAACGACCAAGCGAGACGCTAGGTACCGCTGTCTACCGAACTATTCCTAATTGGAACCGGCACGTGCGAAGGCACGAGATCTCCAAATCTATAGATTGGGACTCATGCCCAACCAGTAACCTCTCAAAATAAGCGCTACATCAAACCACATTCGGCAAGGTTAATCGAAGGGTCACGCGTTACGTCGGATAGTTAGACTTTTTGATCGTGGGAGCCATACGGACAATTCAGGAAACCTGCCACTACGGTTCGGCAGCTACGTGACTTTGGCTGGCCACAAATCGCCACGCTTCACACTGACCGAGTGTCGCTACTTTGCAGACGATATCCAACATCAATAAGCTTGTGTGCGGGCTTTAACGATCACTATTACCAACATTAGTACTTTGGGATAATGCGTCGCTACTGTACAACTGGAATAATCGATGGACTGATAAATAACGAACAGAAGGGTGACCCGGTGTAAAACCTTCACACTCTAAGGGTCAATGCGCCTACGACTTGTTGACAACAAACGGTCACAAACAGCTGGCTACCATTCGAAGATCAAGTGGCATCGACCAGACAGCTTGCGGTTTTCACTGCTCCATGCCTTAATCAGCTTCGACTTACAGATAGCATCAGACACTCTTTAAGCAGACGATTTGATTGAAGAGACGAAAGCAATCGCACCACTGGTATGGGCTGCGATTCATAGTCCCGAGCTAACCACATGTCTCGTTGCGAACTCCAAGTTGGAAGGCTAGACTAACCAACGCCAACCCAATTTGGTCATCATCGACTTATTTTAGCTGTCAGGTCAACCATAGCCCGCTGTGAACCTTGTGTCATCCTACGCTCGGTAGAGAAACAAGGTTCTGCGTAGGCGTCGAGCGCGCATACGTCTCTCATGTCCAAACCAACGCAGTCTATCCAATCTTACTGCAATAAGGAGACAATCTGTTTACCATCGCCTGCGCGCATCGTCATCGTGGAGGTACTGGTGCGATCCGACACCGGCACTACCCCGCAGGTAACGATGATCGAAGATGCCTCAGATCGGAGGAGCCAAGCTTCGCCTCCATGCAGCAGAAGTATCGCCAATGGGACCTTGTAAGCGTACTCTTCGACCGACGGATAAACATAAATGCTTGAAATGATTGAGCATATTTGTAGTTCGGGATGTTCAAGTCAATATAGGCTTTATGTATCTGAGAGGGTGCATTTTACAATAAATACAGCGGATGGATTAAAATGGCAAACATAAAAACGCAAATTCATCGATTGAAAAGTTGGCATCGGGTGCAGTTGTCACCCGAACATGGTCCGGTATATGTATGTAATAATTTCCGTTGAAAAAGGGAAAAATTAATATTTGCTTTCTGTGTCGGATCTCAGTCTGTTAATCGGGACTATGGTTCGTTAAGTTACAAAAGCGCATTTGATAAATTTACGTGCGGCATCTCAAAGCACGTTTTAAAAATCAGCACTGGTGATCTTGAAATAGGATGACGGAAGAAAATGTCAATAATATTCGGTGAAGATTGTTGAATCAGCGGCAGACAAGGTAAAAACAATGTTCCAATGAAATGGCAACGGCCGATTTATAAGCCCCGCTGTCAACTAACGATGGAGATGTTAAGTCGTTTTCTAGGTTTGGTGGTTTAGCTGCAAATGTATCGTTGACAAACTAGGCAAATTTCCAGAAGAAATGGGAGGTTTGCACTGATGATATTGCTTAGTCCGGTAAAGGAACGTTTGCAGCTAGAATACCCAGCTTGGAGAAAATCTGAGCATCTGATTTGAGGGGAGGGGATGATTTTTGTACGATACAGTTTTAAACGCAGTTGTTTGTTTGCAAGTACGATGTGAAAACGACTAACACGTTGGACACTGAATATCAGATTGTTGAAATGAGTATATTCAGCAGAATACAAATAATATGCGTCATATAAGTAGCAAAATACAATGGTACTCATCTTCAAGCATCAAGGCACATGGGTAGAGAAAACAAAGTAGATCAATAGTGAACAAATGATTCTGAGCATGGACGGCGACCCTGCGGTTTGAAGACAGAGCTTCGGAAGGAGGAAGGCGCCCATTGGAAATCTGGGCAAGCAGCGTGGGGAGATCGACCATAACACCCATGCAGCAGTGAAAGTTTGGGCGTGGATCACATTTGGCGTTTGCAGTCAGCAACTACTACCGGAGGCCACACCCGACGACTGGAGCGGAATCACTTTCAACTCGGATCGCATGCACAAAAATTCACCCATCACAGTGGTCACCACAATGGAGACGACATTGGTAATCCACCAGAGTGGAGACTGTGGAAAGCGGCGTGTGTACAATATGCAAAATATCATGTGCCAAAAGTACAAGGTGCATGAGAAGTCCAAGCACTGTTTCGTCCGGTTCACAAAACGCCACAACCCAAGACTGCAGAACAGTGGGGAGATGAGGTAGGCAGCGAAGATAAATTTGCCCGAAGTGACAGCGAGGCGCAGCTCGTGGTCATCGAATAGCCAACTTAATTGAGGGCCAGTGTGCAGAAAGCATATGGCGCTCAAAATGAGCAGGACGCCTGTGGACACATAAAACAAACATTGCATGCACACCATCTGGCTGATAATTAACACTGGATCCCATGTGTTGCTGCGGAATTTGGGAGCCATGTAATAGGAGGACGAACAGGAAGGAGCTGAGGGTGGGAAAATGTGGGAGCAGTTAGTAAGTGATGCAAACCAACACACAATAAACGATGATGGGAGAGTCCAGAGAAGTGAAGCCGATCAATTACAGCTTTATTTAATCTAGAGTTTTGTACACTTGAAAACATGTCTAGTAAGAAAAGTTCGATAGGGAGAGAAGGTGAAAGAAATATAACTTCAAATTTCAAGTTTTTGCAGACTGTGTTATTTTGGAAGCGAAAATAGTTGACAAACCAACTGCATCGGTTAGCGTTTCCGCGCGAGCCCCAGGATATTACATGTCTGCAGTGATAGGAATGGAAATTGGACAATAATTATGGCAAATTGGGTGACATCGCATTCGTGCGCATAGTCACAGTTAAGCACAGTTAAAGAGAAATGATGTCGGGTGAAACCGGCCTTCCTTGTTTGCGACACCATGATCGCATAAGTTACTACTGAACCCTTAATATTGCAGAGGACGCAGTAGTAACAAGTATGTAGAGGACCGCCTAGTAACGATGCTAAAAATGGATTTTTTTTTCTCACTCTACTCGGCCACATACACTGCAAAATTCGTGTCCTCAAGTAGCAGTTGTGAAGAAAACAGCTAATCCGCTTCACCAATCGTCATAAAGGTGCTCCGGAATCATTCAATGACAGACGTACGCATTGATAAACTACTTGGTAAACCGCAGTATTGTCGCACCAAAACAGCACGTTTTTCGTTAACAGTGATGGTGTGCCACGAAGCCACTATTGTACGTGGCATCAAACCGAGATCATAGATGGTAGGGGGAAATTAAAGTAAAGTAATTGAATCCGTGGGTACATTTGAAGCACTCGTTATGTGATTGGATTGCGACGCGCAATCTCACGCGGTTCGCATTGAACTGAGTATTGGTGAATCCGACCACTAGAACCGAAATTGATGAAACAGGAAGATAGTGGATGCTACCAACCCAAAAACAATATACTCCTTGACGTGTTCCGATGTTATTTGAGCTCATCAGACAGAAAACAAGCATCGAATCCGGGACCATTGGTATGTTAGTTTGGGACTCTACTCCTTGAGCGACCGAATCACGACGAGCAACGCTTCACCCAAAGGTTGACGATTGGCTAGTGGGTCAAGCAACGCTACCTCAGTGATCAACGCACAGGCATTGAATGACCTAAGCGGCTGTCATACCTTGGACTGATGGAGTAATAATGACCACTATTTAGCCTTGTATAACTTCTACTCTTGACCAAAAAGCAGACATCTCGGCACCTCCACAGACGATCGCAGCGTTGAAAAGTTAAAAGGACCCTTTAGCCGTATCAGCATTGTAACGCCCGTCAGCTGACCACCGGCGAAGAAGCAGCTATGAAAATAATTGTACTGATTTACCTCTACGAATGAGTACAGTGTCAGCCCAATCCCGGATCAGATCTGTGAACTTTGAATGTGGGTAAACGTGCGATGCTCCGCGTAAGCCTGATCAGCAGCGGGAAAGACCTCAAGAGAACTATATGGTTCAAATCGTCTACGCATATTAGTCGGCCAACGCAGCACCACAGGTGAGAACATGCGAGCATGCATCATCAAATTGCTACTGGCCATACAGAATGTCCGGGTAAGACTGAGGCATTCTGCGGAGCGATTGCCATTGGGTGTAGTTGGCTGAATGTGAAGCTATACATGTCAACCTTAACACCATACTTAACTCTAAGCCCTCATTTTACCGCAGCGGGGTCATAAACGGTCGACCCTCATTTTCCCAAACGGTTTTGAATAAAGTCTCCCCCACACTGGCTGAGAAGAATTAGGATTCAATCCCATAACGGATTTGGCGCAATATTTTTGTCGCCATGACATACCAAAAATTGCGTACGCTGTAGCCACTACTTGACGCATTCTGGCACACTCCGTAAATCGTATACGTCCATGTGCACCGAAGGTTCAGGGCGTAATTTCATCATCGTCGGGCAAACTGAAGCTCTGTCTCGAACACCGTGCCCTCGAAAACGACGTAATTGCAGTTGTGTCTGCTAACGAAGATGTGCGTCCGTTGCAGTAAAATGTCGTCCGTCGTGTTCCAGTCGCGGATGTCGACGCCTGTGAGACACCTGCACAAAAGTCGATTCTTCAACATGGCACTAAGTTTACCGAAAAGAATAACAACTGAAGTGTAGCAGCTTTTCCGCCACCGCGAGTCACTGGCTGTTATTGACCCCTGCCTTGCGTCGACTGAGCGATCCGCGTTACCGTCGTCCCATCAACTATCCTCGGTCAGTTTCGCTCTGACCATCAGGATATCAGCAGGATTAAGACCATCGACTCGGCTACGTATACCATGTGATAAACTTATCGATAGCCGTGATCACACTCCCAGCTGGTCTTCGCTGATCCGATCGACGGAGTATCGTATCTTGTCCTTGTTGGGTCAAAGTGGCCAGAAGCAACAGTATTCAATCCAGTAACTTTCACCAGAACGATCGTCGATCTTTGTGATACTCAGCCAGTATGTGTTGCCAAATATACCTGTTTCGGACAAATGATTCCAGTTCACCTCAACCCAACTCACGGATTTCAGCCCTGGTGTACTGCTCATAGGCGATTAACCAGGCGAGTGCCTCACTGAGAGGTGCAAGCCAGCGCTTCGGAAATCTCGTGGAGAAGTGACTACTGATGTGATCAATCGACATTCTTGGTTGTGTGTCCAACAACAGCAGACTTGATGATGCCCAGTAATAACGCTCCAGTCGAGGCTTTACTGAGCTGCAATCTGCACACCGTGCACCAAGCATCTGTCCAGAAAAAAG
Source organism: Dicrocoelium dendriticum (assembly GCA_944474145.2). Taxonomy (NCBI): domain Eukaryota; kingdom Metazoa; phylum Platyhelminthes; class Trematoda; order Plagiorchiida; family Dicrocoeliidae; genus Dicrocoelium; species Dicrocoelium dendriticum. The sequence goes on from OX104063.1 coordinate 238,312,895, forward strand.
GGTCCGCCTTAATTACCATCTGCATCGAAGCATCGCGGCATCGTAATTGATATCTCTGTGAACATTCAGAACTACAAATCTGGGTACGATAAATGGATCGTTGCTGCCAGCGAGAATGATTAGTTCGAGACAAAATTGTGGACAGGAAAACGTGGAATCGGCACCCATAGCAGTTTACCCAATGATAGGCAAATAAGGCAAAAGACAATGGTCGTTGATCACTCCGAATGGACGTCCGACTGAACACTTCAATTCCGCGCTTAGAAGCCATGAAGTGTGCTCCCTCTAAAGCCGAGATCGACAACAACCTCTTACCTCATCGATTAGGATATAAAGTTCGAAGCCCAGTTCGCCGCCTGTAGTAGATTTCAGGAAACATTTTTTACGGACAACCACATCTGAAAAGCGTCGGCCGGTGGCTGAATATATACCTTGCAATCCAGCAAGTCACCGGTTAAAATATGTGCAGATGTAGGCCGACGCGTGATCTATGGTGGTTTCTCACGGAAGCAGCTTCATTAAAATGACATAGTTTTAAAGAATTTGCTGAAAATGAATATTGCAGTTTTTAGAGTTCTTAAGTTTCTGACGCTATCGATATTATTCGAGAAAACTGTCACTTTGTTTTGCTTGCTTCTGACTGGTTGGTCGTCTCATTTGGACCATTGAGCGCTTGAATCTTCAGATGCGACCGCACAGTTGTACATACGGACCACCTCTGATACAATAAGAGAGGAAGACATCAGCAGTACGGCGGTACGCAGCACCAACGCTTCGCTGCTGCACAACCACCACCAGTCGCACGCGGACTAAGGATAATGCGGGGATCGCCCAGTCCATACGCACGCTCGAACAGGCGCCCTCAGATTACAAGGCAGGCTTGTAATCATTAAGGCTACCGTCCGGCCCCTTGATTGATGTGTTACACCGGTCCAATCGCAGTTGCAATTTCAGCAGAACCACTTGTTTCTTCTCCCTGAATTTGTAGGATAGGGGTAGAGAGCGTTGCGCGAGTGTGTAACTGCATACCTGTCGGTTGAGCACGGTGTATCCTGTCTCAGTAAGCTATAGGTGAAGTATCGTTTATATCATCATGCATAGCCTGGAGCATCTCGAAACTGCTATTCTACTAGGTTGATTTCGCGCCTATGTTAAACTATACACGTTAAAATAGAGCAGTCCCCTGAAGTTTCACTTACCGGAGGAGAATCTCTTTACCCGATAACTCAAGGGCCTTAGATACTTCCATACTGATGGGTTTTTCTTTAACATTGCTTAGGGAGGCAGTTCGCATCGTAAACAACCGTGAGCGACTGAACCAATAGCGTCGGTACGCCGTATGTTAGAGATCACTAACCTGTTTTGCCTCTCGGATGTGGCGTCCATATCGATAAGTGACGAGGATACATTATAACAGACTAGGATAGCAGGTTAGGATCAAAGTGAGCTGAAATTGCTTTTATGCTAACTTTAGTTTTATGAATGAGTAGTGGGGGTTTTATTTTATTTTGTTTATGTTTGTATGTAGTGTGTAGTGTTTACAGGTAGTTCATCGCAATCACACACGTCTGGAAAAGCACCAGACGGCCGTTTCGGCCTGGACCTCGTCAGTGGCGCGCATTCTTCAGACCCCCCACGATTCCCACTCCATGACTTCCGGATGCCAGCAGCTTGTGCCACTAGGCCATGGGTGACGGCGGCGGGACTGCTTGAATGACAGTTGACTGCGATGTATCGCCACTCATCATCAACATTGGCCTTGGATGATGTCAAACGTTTATGACTCTAGTTGAGCACAATGCTTTGGTCGGGATAGTGACAGAATCAGCTCTATTCACACTCAAACTAACCACAACGGCAAATTGTCGCGAAAACCATTGATCACGGCAGGAATGCTTCTGTCTGCTGATTCTGAGATTCTCGATGCAGTAACAGACTCAGGATTTGCAATAGACGCGTGTAGAATAATGGCATCTAAACACCTCCACGGAGTGACGTGTGGGTTCACCATTGCCCTAAATCAACAGTAACTACCGTTGCGATAGGAAAGCCGTGAGAAGAGCTCAATATATGGCGAATATTAGAGAAGTAAACATTAGAGGTTCGTGCTCCACACACTATGTAAACACAAGAGCACAAACAGCTGATTATCGTAAGAAAATAAATCGGCGTTGGCGAGATAGCTCTCTTACTGCATCAAATGCGCCACGTCGAGGCCGACATCAAGCACACTTTAGGTAAGCAATCACATAGCAGACAACAAAAAACACATAAGTGGTGTCGGCTGTGAGGTATGGAGCCAAACACGCATGGATTACAATCTAGAAAGCGAGAGGCACCAACGGTACTTAGTCTGATGTTCGGTTATTTCACTTCTGTTGTCAGATCAAAGAGTGCCTCTCCGAATCTGACTTGATCACAAGGTCGGCAAGCAAAGCGTGACTCTCATCAGTAGGCGATGGCCGGGTATAAACACAACACCTGTTCAGGCCTGCGTAGTCGGTCGGCAGGACTTCTAATTCTGTCGTACTAACCTGATCGCCGCCACGTGCCGGTCATTTGCGCGGAGATTCTGATGCCACCAGACTAGATCAGTGCTTGGTACGGCAAATATGGTCGGAGTCCTGAAGCCCTCGGAATGAAGAGCCCATACATCTCTGCCGTGAATGCCTTCTGAAACTCTCGCGATCAGGTCAAACTTCTTTTAGCACCGAAGTAATCGTACACTAAAAAAGCGGTCCAAGATTCTATACTCATACACTCAGCACGGCTGACGCAGTTGTAAAAACAACACTGATCGATTGGCCATCCTGCTTGCTGCGCACAATGAACGCGTGACTTCCTAAGAGACCTTCTGCCTTATTGCAATTGGTTAGCGAGTCCTCAGAAGGCATTAGATCACTAATGCTCAATACTCCACAACATTCGATTGTGCTGAAAGAGCCATCTGGTGGACTGAAAAATCGCAAGGCAAACGACATTCTAACATTGCCTTTCCAGGTAAAAAAGACAGCAAAGTGAAAAGCAAAAAAATACATGATGCAAAGTAGACAACAGCTATTATGAAAACGAATCACGTACCACATTTCCGAGAGCACAGATGCCATCGCGTAACATGCTACTGACTGCCTTGAGCTGTAACTTGGGGGAAGGAGGGAGAGAACATTGAGATGGATGAATATAATCAGACGAAGGCAACGAAAACACGAGCGAGTCACACAAACGAGACAGGTGAGTGATGCGGAGTGTCCCTCGAGAGTGAAAAAAGAGCACACAGCAGCAGCATAAACGAGAGATCGCAACCTAATCCTTCAGCAAGCGAATATTCGGCAAAGGTAAGGGGGCCGCCCTGGCCTATGGATGGCAATAACGTGTAAGTCAGTGGATAGTGTCGGTCGATGCCATTCTCCGTAGCCCAGTTGTCTTCACCACGAACTGGTAACAATCGGGCGGCAGGACTCAGATAGAATGTGTACTCCTGACAATTCTTGAAAGGATGAAACGGCCGTACAGTGCTTGTCCGGGCCTATGATTGGTCTGACTGAGTTTAGATGTAGTGAAAGTCTAATCATATTATACAAGTTCGACTACTCCCTCGATATCTATTTTTAGTGGAACTAAGGCATTCACTGTAGTGACGTGCTTTTTAATAGGAATGAAGAGATGTGGAACGAAACTGGAAGCGAAAGTAGTTATGTAATTACGCTGCTTCTCTCAAATTTTGTGCTATTCTACTCAAAACATTGTTGGAATCAAAAAATTGTAACCCCATTTGAAATCGTAAATCGGTGATCTTGACAATAACATGTTCAAAAGAACGGTTGCCTGTCAGCATTCAAATCCAAGAGAGGTCATGACATTGGTTAAAATCAATAGTGATGAACCGAAGCAGCCAAGCACCGAGTAGGCGGAGATGCTACATGGTGCGCGCAGACATTATGGAATTCTCCAACAAACGTCACTGATGGAAATTGTTTTTCGTGTGGAAATTTTACTTATTCAGGGACAAGTTTACTTTTGTTCGGATAGAATGTGTAGGGCAAGACAGTTTTTCACTCTTTGGTAAAGGTACTTAATGAGATCAGACATTTTTGCGTCATGAGAGGAGAGGTAAAATGACTTTTACCTGGGTAAAACCATTGGCAATGTATGCCAATTCGATTCCTACGAATTCGGAACACATTGCCTACAAACGAACGACAAACATGACTGGGCCGCGAGTGGCTGTAGAGGTCCGGCTCCCTAAGTTATTAACATCACAGCACGTCTCGAACCTGATGAGCCACTGACAGTCCTAATTAGCGATCAGCGGCCGCACATGCTTAGACTAAATGAGGCAATCACTATCGATGACTAGCAGTTGACTGTGCCATGTTAGCACAAGCGCTTGGCCATCTAAGATCACATACAAAACTGTGTTTGTTTATCTATCACTGCTGTGTGTTTGCGATTGATAAGCATGCACGGAATGGTGACGTCATCTCGTAAACTACGTCTTCTGATTTTCCCGCTTGGAATTATAAAGAGAACCGTCGGAAGCAGCGTAGGACCCGCATGGGTGCGATTGTGTGTGCAAAGATGTTTGCAGGGCAGTCCAAGTCAACCGAAGTGAACTTTTCTAGAAGGGTGGTATGACCAGCGCCGTGTGGGTGAACATGAAATATGTGGCAAATGACAGTTATGATACTGGAAACTCACGTTCATCTGTTTTAAGGAACGTAAATCGTCTATACGGGTTCGAAGGAAAGTCCACGAGTCTTCCAAATTCGGTGATCGGTCTTGCAACATGTACACCTCAGTTAGATTGTACACGTAGGCCAGCCCCAACCGTTTCGCGTACCATGTCATCTGGAATATACAGGCGGTAATGAAATTAGACAAAGGAAACAACGGACGTACCACCAATGTAGTAAAATAAAACAGAGTAAAAAGACTGTGCGGTTCGGATGGAACATGAATAACCACACATTAATTGAGATTAAACAATAGTGATATACATACGAAACTGATGTTGATCTAGAGGGTTGGCGGATGGAGCAGTCCAGTAATGGTTCATGTAATCAGAAGCATGAATTTAAAAGAGGGGACCTTCGTGATAACAACTGTGAACTATTAGCAAGCTGATGTCCCTAAGGCATATGGAATTCGGCATTGAACTGAGCTGTTTAGGGAAAAGCCTACAAAAAAGTCTAATGAAAAGCTCAGTCAGCTATGTAGACAGTTAATCCAAAGCTCGGTTAATTCTAAGTGTCCAAGAGTAGCCGTACGCCTCGACAAGAAACGCAATCCAAGTCAGTAACGAATTCGCTCACCAGACACCGAGCAACCACGCGAACAGTCACGACGAACGCACACAGTGAAGAGAAGCGACAACGCCAAACGAAATTTGAAGAATTATTGTATCGACTCAGATAATTAAAATAATTGCACAGTAAATAGTGGAATATGAAACAATAAAGTACAATTGAAAAGTGTGAAGTTTATAAACGCTACAAACTCAGGTGGTCCGCTGTGACGCCATCATTCGCTAAAGGATGTGAACCAACCTTGGATGCTGATAACCCGCCCTCTGTCTCCAAAAAAACTCCATATGTACTACCGTCCTAAAGTGGAAAAAAGCGCCCGGACCCGACAACCGTCCATTTATTCAAAAAAAACGGTGGAGATTCTCTACTAATCTCATCGTTCTGTACAACATCACGTACTGCGCTGCAGAGAAGGCCTTCTGACCAACCGTCATCGGCTATGTATCTGTCAACTCGAAAGAGAGTAAAAGGGCGTCGCGTGTTATTAGATCAATTGTTTTTATACTCCTCACCGCACTCCACTGACGTCGCGAAAGGTGGGTCAAGAGGATCATTCCTTTGGTTTTGAATAAACTGACCCCAAGTTTACGCTTCCATAGATATCCGGATAGAATTAAGAAGATATAGGCTGACGGTAGAAATTCGAAGATTACCCGACAAGGTCGACCGATCCTCCACCCCTCCCGGCCGTCCATATGTGCCGACTCCGTAACGGCCCGGTCCGACTTGGCACATGATAGGTGACGTCTCGTGTGAACAGTACAAGAAACTCCTATATTCCCACATCATGCTTCCTGGTGATCACAGACTAAGTGAGCGACTGAGCACCGCTACACAATTCATCTTATAAGATGCCTATTCCGGTAAAACAACCAGACACCAATTTCAAAGCATGACAAACAAGAGACAGGCGCGACTTGCAAACAAAAGCAGCCGATCGCGCTCCAGCAATAACGAAACTAGATCTACTGGGTGATGATGAAAGGTGAGGTGCAGATCGATCACCACGGTGTGTGCCTGTACTGCACATGAGCTCCGTCGACAAATTCCACTGCACCTGCAAAACGAACCATATGCCCGATTGGAGGGCCATTTTGACGCGCGCGTTGCGGGGATGGACTGTGACGCGCAATCTCAATGTTGTCCGCGATTCCCATTGAAGTGAAGCTCATTCGAGCACTAGGACCGCGGGTGAAGCAAATAGAAATTGGGTGTTGCCCACTACTACTAGGTTCTGAGTTCCACCCCAGCTCAGGCTATCTCCACCTGACGAGTCCAAACCAGGACAAAACCGCGGTCGTGGTGTGCCAGTGTTGGGAAGAGCAACACCCAAATATTTCCATTTCAGCTACGGTCTTCGAGATCGGAATGACCGAAGTTTACCTCAAAGTGAACCGACGTCGCTATAGAGGTTGTGAGTCGCAACCCAACCACACAGCATGTTCCCTAAATTCAGCTTTGACTTGCTATCCGCTGTGCCAAAGGTTGCTCGCGGATCTCAGTAGCATAGTGTTCAGGGCGTCAGCCGTGAACTACCAGGTTCTGAGTTCCACCCCAGCTCAAGCTATCTCCGCCTGACGAGTCCAAACCAGGACGAAACCGCGGTCGTGGTGTGCCAGTGTTGGGAAGAGCAACACTCAAATATTTCCATTCAGGATACGGTCTTCGAGATCGGAATGACCGAGGTTTACCTCAAAGTGAACCGAAATCTCTATAGAGGTTGCGAGTCGCAACCCAACCACACAGCATGTTCCCTAAATTCAGCTTTGATTTGGGTGTTGCCTGTTTTTTTCGGACGGGCAACACGCAATTTCCATCAACCAAGTGCCCATTGAAGTCACGAGAAGTGGGAAGCGGTATGTACAGATAAGACAGAAGATTGTTTCAGTGTGACAAACAACACAGTCTCCTCGTAAACTCTAAGACGGAATTCGGGCGATAAGGCTTTTTAACTGAGGTAGCCGTCAGTGCTCGGTGGTGATGAAGTGAAAACCATGACTAGAAAGAGTAAAACAGCCGAATTCACAGCGCTAACGAAATCATAACGGTGAAAGAACACAAAGGCTGCCGTTTGACCAGATTGCGCAATTGCTGCTGTGAAGACACTCGTTCGAATCACAACGTATTGATCCACATATGAAGGGCACAAAACAAAACAGTAAATCACCGAGTGGTTCACCGAAGACCACTCATGCATTTGTGGACGACTCCAATGAGACATACGCACTTTGTCACAAACTGCAGATCAAGGTTAGGTTCACTAGCAGTGATCGCCCACAAAAGGTGATCCTAAACTTTCGGTAGGGCCCAGCAACAGAAAGCCTCACTCGAATCGTGGACATCCGAAGTTCAGTACAGTTGAACAACTGTGATCCGATCACCGAAGTGTGAAGGATCCAGTTGCCACGAATGACATCGCAAGAATAACAATAAATAACAGCGGTAAAATAGTGGGGTTAAGTGCACATAAAATGGAGATAAATATGAGAAAGAAGGAAATGCTCTAAACTAATCAGAATGGAACGCCAATCAGCAACCAGATACAAGAAGCCGAATGCATGAACACCACTGATTGCGTATGATAGCACCATGTCTGATACGGTCTCCAACCATTAGTGTGGACCATCCCGAGGTCCCCATCCACGAAGACGGCACGCACTCGCCTGACCAAGTTTCTCAGCCACCCTGCAGTTTCGCCTAACTTAGTGCAGTCAGGATGTGTAATACACATCGAAAGAGCCGATCCAACGGGCATACGGAGAACATGGCCTAGCCAACGCCAGCGACAAATATGTAGCAAATACTCGAGTGAGGCACCAGAAGGCTTTTTTGCCAAAAACCAACTGGTAGACCACATCATTGCTCACCCGATATTCGCATCAGACATGAGGAATACTCCGCAAGCACCGGTGGTCAAACAAGACCAAGCGTTTAATGTCTTCGCAACGAACTGGCCAGGTCTATGGTACATGCGATGAAATCGGCCTCATCACATTGTTATACATTCTACCTTTCACTGACAGGCTGATATCCCGCCTACCCCATAGATGGTTGAGCCCTTGGAAAGTCACACGGGTCGTGCGAGATAAACATTGGAGATGATCCGGTGATCAATGGTGTTAAAGGAACGAATCAATCGAGCCTGACTGACCGAAGGCCAATGCAAGCTGCTCTAGACAAATGCGCAAATCTATCCCACTTGAACAGAACTCAAGCTCAGATTCAGTGCAGATCTATGTATGTTCAACAGTTGACTTCCACTCCACAGGTGAATACGTACAAATTTCGGTGTTTTGTATCATACCATTTTATCCGTTGCCGCTTAGAGAACACATTTGCCTCAAAGATAAATATGCACTGATTGCAGCGCGTCTCGTGTTCTCACTACCAGTAATGGGTGAAAGCATTCACGGCGCTCGAGACAACAAGTGGGACCGGGACTAATGCTTATTACTGCATCTGACATTGTCGGCCGATCGATTATCATATGGCATGGTTAGTGGCTTCAGTTTTTGTTTTGACTTGTGGCTCCGACTACGAACGGTTACCATACTCCTACACCTGCAGAAGCGGCTTGCGCTGTACCATCGATGCATTATGACGCCATAAGTGTACATCTGAATGGATAAATCCAGGGGATGGCGGTTGAACCGGAGCCGATTTATCAACACGCGCATTAATGTGGTATAACATAGACAAACATGCGTACTGGACACACGGTGCAGTGTTCGTACTGCAGCTTGTTCCAAAGTGGAACAATCCTTTAGGACTCACAAGGTCACCAGGAAAATGCGCCTCACTTTCAGCTGTCTCCTGGTTGGATGAGAAAAGATGACAGTATTAGAACGGTCGCAACCCTGTAAACAGTTGCATCACATGCATCAGTACCTAATATATTACACAAGGACAAGTGTCAACAGCATAAAAGTCATCCAAGCTACCGGCTCCATGTGCTTCCTCCATAGCATTAAAATAGTCACATCAAGCGGTATGCACCAAATTTCACTGAAAACAGGAATATACAGCTCACTCGAGTCATCGTCAATAGTTCAAAAAGAGGTTGGAAGGTTGCGTGATCTGTTTGTAGTAGGTATCACTCCTTCAAATCAACCAACCGCTGGACATTTAGTGGGTTAATAAAGAGAGAAAACCTCTTCGTTCGTAGAGGCACGAAAAGAAAACAGAAAAATAAGGATCACCACGTACGTCGGTAGATCGATCTCCTGCTTGTGCCCACACCTCGTCGACAAGTTGAGCCAAAAGACCGACGGACGGGGGTACATTGGATGGCACAGCAAGCAGTCCGAGAGCTTGAGGCCATGCATCGAGTACTGGAATGATCTTTTCCAAACGAAACTTTAGAGCACGGTATAGGAACGCGTCCAGCTCTTCGGTACTCTTGAACCTGAAGTTAGCGTAAATTAGGCAATATTTCATGAGGCACGGAGAAAAAACGTATGGAAAGAAACAAGGGTTGAATAGAAGCTGGACAACGCCAACGGAAATTCATCAGCGAAAGATATGAACAATTCATGGTTGAAGTGGCATCCATTCGCAAACTGTAAACACCGCTTAGTAAGCGGCGCAAACGTGGCTGATTTGCTTGCCCGCTGAATGGCCGAGATGAGATTTATGGGGCAGAAATTAGTCGGTAAACGAACGCGCTAAATAGATGAGCCGACCATTGCAGTTCAGTTAAAAAGCAAATTCCCGATTGATATAGACGCGAAAATATCGGTGAAAATAAGCGGCTCTTAGATTCACAGGATATTGGACAAGGCTATAGATGGATTGCAGCTAGATCGTGATGATTGATGCAATTACTACCGAACACCGACAGATGTCTATAACACCGCACGATAGAAACCACCACGTGTTTGTTGAAATTGTGTTGAGGCATTTTTCCAGAAAGTGTCCGTTCACCGATCACCAGTGCACCATCTGCCACAAGAAAGGCCATAAAGAAACGCATTGCCGATCAACCACATGACGTCCTCATCGTGGGGACCAGTAAAAACCGTTACAACAACGCGGAATCAAATGGGAGTCTGTGGTTTTTACGCATCTGCACAGAGAGGATTTGTTTCACTTCGTAAGTTTAGCGCTCATTATTAATAGTCACTAGGTGTGCCTACAGCTGGATACCACATCTGACAGCACCATCTCCAGTCCGACTTGGTCGGCTATCGGTAGACTGATACTGCGCAATACAGAAAATACCGCAAGTAGTGCATCAAACGGCATTTTACAGCTATATGGTAAATTTTCTTGCGAATATGTTTACAAGGAACGATAAGCGAACTGCTGTCTGCCACGTTTCTGACAACCCGGGATTAAATATACTTGGTATTGATTGGATAACTGCGTTGTATCTGTGGAGTGTTCCTCTTGACTCTGTGTACGATCAAACCGAAAGTCTATCCGGTAAGGATATGTTGTCACAGTGCTACGTAGCGCAGAATTCTACAGTCGCTGACGATATAGAAGCAATTCCCAGAAGTGTTCAAGCCTACACTTGCCTGTTGTACTAAACTCAAGTCATCTTTGTATCTAAATGATGACGCAAAGCCTGTTTATCAACCGAAAAGACCAGTGCCATATGCGTCTCTTAAACTAGCTGACAGTGAATTGCATCGCTTGGAGCAACCAGGTGATTTCTCAAGTGGAATCCTCAGATGAGGCAGCGCACATAGTGATAGTGAAAAAGCCAAACGGAACCATTCACCTATGTGGAGATTATTCAACCGGCAGCACTGAATCTCCACCAATACCCGATGCCAGTACCGGAGGATCGTTTCGCCAAACACAACGGCAATCTCATTCTCCCAAAGATTGATCTCTCGGATGCCTACCTTCACGTGGTAGTCGATGATGACGCACGGCGCCTTCTTCCAAGTAACACTCACCGTGGTCTATACCAGTACAATCGGCTACCGTTCGGTGTGAACGCTGCTCCGGGACTCTTTCAACAATTGATGAATACTATGCTAGCGGACATATCATGGGCTTGTGCATACTTGGATGATATTATTATCGCATCAACAGACAGAACCCATCAAAGCCGCCACCTCTTGCAAGTATTCGAACGCCAACTGGAATACGGTTTGACTCTGAGAGCGGACAAACGTTATTTGTTTATCCCTCAACTGAAATACCTTGATTTTATTGTCGACCGTGACAGGCGGAGACCTGATATTGAACAAACGCGCGTTATCGAGGAATTACCTGCAACACACGATATACCTACCCTGCAATCGTACCTGTGCAAGGTAAGTTATTACGGTGCATTTATTCCTGATATGTATCGACTACGCGGGCTAATGAATGAGTTGCTGGGTAAAAATCGACCCTGGGTTTGGTCATCCAAATGTGACGAAGCGTTTAGGCTCATTAAGAAAGCTCTTGTATCTGACTCAATGCTGGCACATTATGACCCAAAAGCAGATGCCCCTAGTTATGGTGTTGGAGCAGTTCTCCGTCAGCGTTTCGACTCTAGCACCATGAGAACGGCTGCCTACGCATCACGTGCCTTAACGAAGTCAGAAAGAATCTATTCGCAGACCGAAAAAGAGGCACTAGCTTTTTTTGCTGTCAGAAAGTTTCACCGGATGTTGCAGAGTAGAGAATTTGTATTGGAGACTGACAGTAAACCATTATTAGCCATTTTCGGTTCAAAGAAGGGTATATCTGTGTACACGGCAAATCGCATCCAACCCTGAGCGACACTGTTGCTCGGATATAATTTTACAATAGCTCATGTGCCTACGGCAGATATCTCGACTTATCGCAAGACAGCCGAGTACTGAAGAAGACCAGGTGATCTCATCAGTTGCGCTTGAATCGGACCTGAAACAGCTTCTGTGTAATTCAATCAGAGCTCTCGCGATTACTTCTGTGGACACCCAGCAGCACACCAAACTCGACTGCCTTTTGCAAAACGTTATTCGTTTTTAAACACAAAGTGGCCAGACCGGATTACTGAGACACACATTAAACAATTTTATTCTCGACGTGACTCGTTAGCACCGGTTGATGATTGTGTTATGTTCGGTGCACGCGTGGTTGCTTCGAAGACCCTGCAAGCAACGGTTTTAAGATATTTGCGACTACATCACTCAGGAATATCACGAATGAAAGCTTTAGCCAGAAATTACGTATACCAGTCTTTTATTAACAATTGTGCCTCAGAAGCGAAACTTCTAAGCAAAATCATTCAACCCAGGATGCCAGCCTCTAGGCATTAGAAGAGAATTCACGTTGATTTTGCTGGTCCAGTGCAAGGCCAGTGCCTTTTGATTGTGATTGATGCGTATACCAAGTGGCCGGACGTATACCTGATGAACAGAACCACGACAGCGGCCATAGTACGAAAAGTACAATAGTTATTTGTGCAGTTCGGTTCAACAAACACCCTGGTTTCCGATAACGGTTCACAATTTATCTCCGACGATTTTCAGCTTAATGGTTCCAAACATCGCCGGTCGCCTCTGGAGCATCCCCAGTCCAACCGGCAAGCAGAAAGATTCGTGGATACCTTCAAACGTTCACTTCTAAAACTGCGGGGGAAGGACCGACAGAGGATATCATACAGGTGTTTCTGTTAACTTATCAGCCTACGCCTAACCCCGCAGTACCAGGCGGCAGATCCCCAGCGGAAGCCATATTTGGGCGTGAGATACGTCTTCCAATTGACGCAATACGCCCTAACGTTGTGCAACGGCTACTCGCGTCAGATGTGAGCAGATGTTTTCCACCAGGGGAGCCGGTGAACGCGTTGGATACAAGGCTGAACCACCAAACCTGGCAACCTGAAGTGGTAAAAAAAGGGCACTGTGCTGTACGAGGTATCTATAGGACGGTCGTCTCATACGGCACCTTAATCAGTTACGCAAACGACGGAGCGAACACAAAGTCACTTATACCTTCGAGTTACCGTTCGATATACTGCTGAAACGTCTGAACTACTAAAAACTGAGGTTTAGTGAGCCGACGGAAACGTGTACAGAGCCATGCCAAAGAGTCGCTCGGAGATCTATCAGGGTAACTAAAAGGTCAGACGTCTATAGGTGAACCCAAAACGTCATTCGTATGAGTCTGAAAAACGAGTTACCAAAGGGTGAGATGTTACGCCAAGTGAACCGGTGCCTTAAAAGTGCAATGTCGTCCCACACACCCGACCGTGAACTTCCCTCTCACCCAATGTTCATTTGCATAGGGTCGCCGCCTGTCTGACACACACACACACACACACACACACACTATGCACGTCAGCTAGAGGTGGGAAACACCTCCGCTACTGTGCCGCAATACCTAAAAGAAAAGAAGGGAATAAAATGTTACAGGTGCATCGTTTCGGTAAGCTACCAGCCGGCTACTATGCAGCAAAAAATGTAGTTTCCTATGCAAAGTTATAAAATGTTAAATAATGAGATCGTGGTTGGAGAGGTGGCTAAAAGGGATGGGAAGGGACAAAGAGATTCACAACACGCACGCCACCGAGGTCGGCTCCTAGCCATGTCAACAAGTGTATCCAGCCAAACATGTTCATCGTCTTTCGGACCCCAACCAGGGAGCCGAGACGCTCCAACCGGTCAGCTCAGAAGGGAGGACCTTCGTTCCTCTAAACCAAGTCATCGCTTGGCCACCCCCCCCTCTTCTTCCCTCCACACCCCCGGTGCAAAAACAACGCACGTAGCGGGAGTCGGTGGACTGGCATGCGTAACACGTGGCCGAGGCATCGGAGCCTGGTGCGTGAAATAACGGTGCTGAGCGGTTCAGTTCCTTTTCCTGTGCTGTAAACAAAGCGTCGGACACGCTCGTTGCTCACGCGATGTTCCCACCAGATGTGAGCTAAATTGCGAAGGCACCGATGGTCCAACGTAACTAGCCTCTTCATGTCCGCGGATGTAATGGTCCAGGTTTCACAACCGTACAGTAGGGTCGAACGTACCGCTGCATTGTACACTCTACCCTTCAGGGCAAAAGTGATGTCGCGCCGGTGCCAAAAGTGGCGAAGGTTAGCAAAAGCGCCCTGAGCTTTTGCTGTACGGTTCGTGATCTCATCTTCAATCCCACGGGCGCTGATATAACTTCCCAAGTAGTTGAATTTTTGAACCACTTCTAACAGATCCCCGCCAAGGGTCAGCGAAGGAGGCGGTCCAGGCCAGTCTTGGAGGAACGCTTTGCACTTCGATGGTGCAAAGCAAAGCCCGAAGTGACGGACAGGCAGTGCTAATCGGTCCAGTGCGGCTTGGCACGCCTGGGAGCTGTTACAGATTAGGGCAATGTCGTCTGCATACTCCAAGTCAAGAAGTCGTACTCCTGGGAGTAGCTCCACACCTAAGTCGTGTCCTATAAATGCAATCTCTATGACTTCGTCAACAGCGAAGTTGAAGAGGAAAGGTGACAGCGGGAATCCTTGTCTCACACCGCTGGAGATACTGAAGGGCGACGACAGCTTGCCGTAAGCCCTCACTCTGCCTGAGCTACACGCATATAATGCTCGGATAAAATTTACATATTTCTCGGGCACACCTTTCCTGAGTAGACAGTCCCAAACTGCACGTCTATCCATCGAATCGAATGCACCTTTTATATCGAGGAACACGACAACGGTGGGCCGCCAATATATATGACGGTGCTCCAACAACTGACGCAAGATGAAGATGTGGTCAAGGCAGCCACGACCTCGACGAAATCCGGCTGGCACTTCACGATTAGGGCTTTCACAAGTGGCAGTCAGTCTGTGAAGGATGACAGAGGCAAGCAATTTGGAGGGGATGGGGATCAGACTGATTCCTCTATTGTTGCCGCATTCCGATCGTGAGTCTCCCTTGAAAATTGGGACTATGACGAAGCGACTTCAGTTCGTTGGGACAGTTTCCTGCTCCTACAGTTTCACTAGTAACTCGTATAAATCATCCACAAAAGCAGGTCCCCCGAATTTGAAGAGGGCTGGAGGTAGATAACCTGGTCCCGCAGATTTATTTAACTCCAACAGTCCGATCTCACGTTCGACTTCTGAGCGAGAGCGTGGATCCACACACACTCTCACCTTAACCTATATTGTCCGCTGTCTTGCCTGTTTCAGGTGATCTAGTCAATATACTGTCCAGTGCGGTGAAGGCTCTAGACCCGATTAACCGCAATCATAACACATGGTCCGGTTACTTTGTTCCGTGTCCCAGATAATCGGGTTAAGTCATGCAATGCAAGTAGTGTAATGCATCGTCAAGTCAGGTTTGAGTACTAAACTAGGAGCAGATATGACGGGATACTGAACTAAGTTCCACGGCGGCGATACAAGAATGCAGAAAACGTTCCGACGGAATTCCAACCGACTGTACTGTGCGGCTACTTTCAAACAGTGATCTCTCAACGAGGCGTTGCAGCTAAGTTTCAATAAGGATCGGTATGGGTGATCAGAATCCATGTAGATCTGAAACATCAACATCACTTAGTAGAAAGCATTGTTTGCTGAAAACTTCTGAGCCTAAACAAGTAAGCATGAAGCAATTCCTTGACATTTTTGTCCCCCTCCGATGTGGCTTCTCTAGAACAGAGAGGTCACGTTTTTGAAAGAGTGTAAGACCTGGATGGCGTATTTCACAGGTTGCTTCAAGTAAGCGTTGAGAATTTGCGAGAAAATGGCTAGATCAAACTGGCCAAACGTATTCCGCGGTCGGCCCACGTGTTGGCTGGCTTTCTCACTGCTTTCTCAACGTGTCTTGAGCATACGAGATCGTCCTGCAGGAGCACTCCTAGACGGCTTGCATGAAAAGTGCGCTGCAAGACTTGTTCTCGTAGTCGATATTCGTGAGTGCACTAGAGGCGCAAGCTTTTTGTTTTGCACTTGACAGGGTTAAACTTAAGCATGTGGTGAGCCGACCGCTTGTACGCCATGTTTAGATCGCATCACAATGATATCTGGTCGCCTACTCAGTTGATTGCCTGCCGAATCTTGAGATCGTCCGTAAAGAGTAGAAAGTTTGACTTGAACACTCCCGCGACGTCGTTTATGAACAGTGGTGTTCCTAGTACTGAACCTTGAGGGAAACCGCAGTGAACCTCTAGCGTGTTGGACAGAGTGCTACGAATTCGGACATCCAAATGGCGTTGGAGTAGGAATGAATATATTTAGCACAGGACAGAATCGCCGATCCTATAGCACTGAACCTTGTAAAGAAGTGTGTGATGGCCTAGACGATCAAAACGGTGACGTGCGGATCAAACATCAATCGTATATTCGACATGATGGCTCGTGCGTGTGTGCTCTTGGAGACAACATTGAACTTCGCCAAACGCTCTGTACTACAGACTAGCGTAGGGATTGGCGGTCCCTTTAAATATGTCGCGTTTACCGAGTGAGCGAATAGAGAACAAGTTTGATGCGCAGTGAATTGATTTTGGGTTAGGTTGAGGTCCATGCCCGGTGATACCAAACCAGCGAATGGTTAGATTGCTAGTCAGATCACAGCATCAACAGGTCTAACGAATGAAGCTATGGTTATGGAACACAATCGAGCTAGGTAGTGGGCCACGGTCCAGGGAAATAGGTCACAACAGTGGTGATAACATTGGGGAGATCCGTAGCACAAAAATCCAACTTGTATTATCAGTTCCAAATAAAACGGATACTCTTACAGAAGTGTATAACCACTGGTATACCAGGGGTGTTCAAAAAGAAACCAAACGTTTCCTATAACATCTTTATTGCTCCCTGCACAACCTTTTAAGTACTTGCCCACTCAAATCGGTCCCCTCTACTGGTAATACACCGTTCTCAATGGTCCTTCCATTTTTGGAAAGTCGCCTGGAACGCACTTTATGGGATGGCGCAAGGGTCTCTTGTTGCATTGTCCTGAATCCCCTCTATGGTTTGAAAACGACGTCCTTTCAACGTGGTTTTAAGTTTGGAAACAGGAAAAAGTCTGCTAGCGCTTGATCCGGAGAATACGGTGGTTGGAGCAAAACAGGAGTTTGATCTTTTACTAGATAGCTGCAGACAAGGAGCGATGCGTGAGCCGGCGCACTGTCATGATGGAACATCAGAGTCTGATTTTTCCACAGTTCAGGCCTCTTCCTGCGCAATGCATTCATCAAACGTGCTGGAACTCCCTGGTGGACTTCCGTGTTTACCATCTGACCACGCGGTACAAATTCCTGATGGACAATGTCTTTGCAGTTAAAAAACACAACAAACATCACCCTGATCTTTGACCGACTCATGCGTGCTTTTTGGATGAGACCCTTTCTTCATCCACTACAACGACTGCACCGTCGTTTCAATATCGTGACCATAAACCCACGTCTCGTCGCCTGTTATGATGGTCTTAAGGAAATTTTCATTGCCACCGGTAGTAGCAAGCAGTTCCTGGCTGATTTTAACACAGTTCTGTTTCTCATCGTCAGTCAACAAAGGCGGCACGAATATTCCGCTGACACGACGCATCGCAAGTTTGTCACGCAAAATTTGATGGCATGATCCTACGCTGATGCTCACTTCGTCAGCAGCTTCTCGAATAGTTAAACGAAGATTACCACGGACCATAGCACAAACTCTCTTGACATGGTCAAGGTCTGTTGATATGGAAGATCGTCCAGGCTTGGAATGGTCACTGACCGAGATGCTGCCGTGTCCAAAACATATAAACCGCTTATAGCACGCTTATAGCACAGTCCAACCAGTATGATTGGTTAAGCTATGGAAATGTCATTGTAAACGTTCTGCCAAGTTTGTAGCAAAATTGCACACACACGTTGTTCTTCAAGCTCCTCCACTGTCCCTGGCACTAATCCGTCGAACAGCTTGTGCACGTGCTCGCTTCACCGGCTGTCGCTCGTCAACTAACAGTGAGAGCGAAATGCGGCAAATGGCAGTTTGATTTAAACAAGCCTTCACATGTCTTAAGTAGCCGCAGTGCGCTCCCTCTATCGGTTGGCGCGTTAGCTCAAAAGTTTTGTCTCTTTTTAAACATACGTGTTGTTGTAAAGTGATCTTATGTAATTGTCAGAACCGTTATCTGCGATATAGTTCAATAGGAAGGTAACGAAGATAAGAAAAGCTTGTATACTGGAACGATATGGTGCTTCTGTGCATAGAATGTACAAGTTAAAACGGATAGCAATCATTGAGAACACTTGTAACTCCGGGTGTGGAGCGAGGTACTCGGGGCTGTTCTCCAAGGTAGGTGTGTTTTAGTGGCAAGCGTTTCATTACCGGACTAGACAACAGTTCAGTTCAAGTGAACAATCTTGATCAGAGCACTGAGGTGCGGTGGATCCAGCAGTCACGACTCATATTGCAAGAATAACAATAAATAACAACGGCTAGATAGTGTGGTTGGGTGCAAATAGAATGGAAAGAAAATGGAAGCAGGTGCGTTCAAAAATCAAAATGGAACGAAAATTAAAGACCAGATGGAAGAATTCGGATGCAGAAATGCCACTGAGCGCGTGAGTGCGCCATGTTTGATATGGTATCCAACCATCGGTGTGGATCATCCCAAAGACCCCATCCACGAAGAAGACGTTCAGAAGTCAGACCAAGACTCCCAGTTAACTTCTTCGTGCCTCTATGCTACGCCATTGACTGGCTAGCTCGCAGTTTCGCTAAAATGGTGCAGCCAAGGCGTATAATGCACGCTGAGGAAGCCGGTCAACGGAATATGCCGTATCCAATGCAAGTGATTAAGATCCAATAAGCGCTCGAGTGAGGGCACCAGAAGGCTTGTTGCCTAAAAGCCACTGGAGGACTTCAGTATTGCTCACCCGGTGTTCCCACCAGATGTGAGCAATACTCCGCAATCACCGATAGCCAAACAGCGCTAAACGTTTAATACCTCCGCCGCGAACTGGCCAGGTCTTTGATCCATACAGTAAGATGGACCTTACCGCAGCGTTATACACCCGAACTTTCAAACACAGATTAATATCCCGCCGTCTCCATAGCTGGCTGAACCTGTGGAAAGCCACACTAGGCTTGCTGACACGTGAAGTAACTCCCTCAGTGATGTGGCAACCAGAGGTGAAACAGCTACCAAGGTAAGTGAACCGATCCACCACTTCCAGTGGCTGTTCGGAAACTGCCAAAATCGGAGGCGTGTCGGTCCAGTCCTGCAGCAGTGATTTGCACGTTGAAGGTGCAAAGCACATGTCGAAGCGTGCAACGCTACGCACAAGTCAATCCAGTAGTGTTTGCATAGCCACCGCGTAAGACCCAAGAAGTTCTATGTCGTCCGCATACTCCGAGTTTGTCATTCGGTCACCTAACAGATCTTTCACTACAGAATAGTCTGAAAATACCGAGTCCTTCATGATCATTTCGAAAACAAAGTTGAAGAGGAAAGGAGGTATAGGATAACCTTGTCGAACCCCACTTGTCGTGGGGAACTCAGGAGACAGTTTACCGTAGGCCCTTACACGGCCTCGGGAGTCACGGTTGAGAGGCTGTATAATGGAAAGAAGTTTAGCCGACACGCCTTGCATGGATCTGCAGTGCCACAAGCTGGCGCGATCAACGGAGTCGAAGACCACACTCAAGTTAGGGAAAACCACAATACTCGGTCGTCTGTGTGTGTGTCCTGCTCCTAAACTTGGCGAAGAGTGAATGTGTGGTCGATACAAGCACGACCAGGGCGGAAGCCAGCCTAGGTTGCAGCGATTCAGTTCTCACGGGGACCAGTAAGTCATCGGACAATGATATTCGTGAGAAGCTTGGAGGCAACAGAAACAAGGATAATGCCTCGATGAATTTCGCACAAAGTACGCTGACCCCTCTGGAAGATGGGCACGACAGTTGATAGTCGCCAGTCTGTTCCAAATCGTGTTAAAAAAGGAGCGAGTCAAGTCAACGAAGTGTCATCAACATCCTTCAGCAAAGATGGACAAACGTCTTGGGGTCCAGGAGCCTTGTTTTGTTTCAACACGAAAAGCTCATGTCAAATATCTTCCAAAGTGAGAATTGTGATATCTACTTCCCATGTCGGCTCAGCTGATTCGGCAAGTGACAATGTCGCAGTAGCCTTGCTGAACTGCTTTTCAAAATGTTTCGTACCAACGGGCTAGTCGACGAGACTGAGAATGAATCCGTCTTTCTCAGCTATTGTTGACTTTCTCGGACCGGTGTTCCGGATGAGTCGGAATAGCACTGGCTTTTTCTATCTCACGGGTCCTTGTCATCCACCAACATTCCCAGTCGATACGAAGAAAAGTTGTCAGCCGTTGTTCCAGGATTAAGCACACGCCTAAACTCAGTGCCCATCGGTACCAGTTTTTGTGCTTCGATCAAACGGATCGATGCCACAAGGATCCATTCACAGTTAGGACATTTGAAGTTGGGCGCACAACATGCGTCAAAGGCTTTCTTCCTGGCACACTTGAGGCGATCCTAGTCAGCATTCGACACACCAACCTCATTCATCACTGACAATTGATGGGCCGGTTCGTCGTGATATTGTTGAACTACAGATTGCGAGTTCAAGTTACACTTAAGAAAGTTAGAAGATAGACGCTTTTTTAAAAAGAGGGAAGAGTGAGCGTCAGGCGTGCGCGCACTAGAGTATAGGCGGAATCCAGGTACGTGCTCCAAATTGACGGACAGCCTTGGACTGACGTATGCCATCTGTAGCTGATAGCAATATGGTCAATTTGGGTCCAGGTCATTAAGGAATTTGATGGGCGCCAAGTGATGCAGTGTGAACGTTTGTGCTGAATAGCAGGGCTGTCAAAGTAAAGGTTGTGGCCTGCGAACAGTTGCAGGAATCAATTACCATTGTCTGTTCGGCGTGTATCGAGTCCGAAACTGCCGCCTAAGTGTTGTTCAGAGTCTGAAAGACGATCCACTTGCGTATTGATGTCACCAGGAACAATCAAGAAGTAACCATCCGAAGAGAAGATGAGAGCTGTCGATAGAAATCGTTTTTGATACTCCCTGAACTCCATTCAGCAAGGGCATAAAATTAGACGATGAAAAGTCACCTTGTCTTCAGACGCTGTCTCGAGGTTGAACCGCACGCATGCGGCTGTTCACCGGTATAAAGTCGAGCAGACTGCCTTCAGCATATTTGCTGATGGCCATACCGACACCGTAAATACCCTGAATCACTGACTGAGTACCGCCAGAAACGCAGTGTAGTCATCGTTGTTAGAATCAGAACAAGAGAGCCGAAGATTCGTCACTACGCTGTTATCTTGATGTGTGTTTCGAGAATACAGCACACACCAATACCAAGAGAGTGAAGAGTCAGAGTCAGTGCTGCCTGATGGCCGATCTGACCTAGAGTGCGGAAGTTAAAGGAACCAATGTGAAGTGAAACACTAGATTTGATGAAGAGCTACATGTAACAATGGCAGCAGATGCATGGTCAGCGGCAGTTTCATGATCAATAAAGGGGAAGAAGAAAGCTGAGAAGGGAGAGAAAAACAAGAAGAGGGAGTGCTTTCGGCGTGTTCGAGAAGACAGATGATACTCTCCGGCTGCCCATTCCGAGAAAGAAGTTTTATTCGAAGTGTCTGGCCTTTAGCCCTTGAATGAACAGTCCGACCCACAATGTAGTGGGATACATGGAGGTTCGCTTGAGGGACTTCACTCGGAGCCTTTGGCTAAATAGTCTGACATACAACGCTGTGGGGGATTTGTAGATTCGCTTGACGGACTCCACCTGGAGCCTTTGGCTCAATAGTCTGATCCACAAGGCATTAGGGAGCAGGTCCAGCTCAAGTGTGCGATTGCAGAGACCCATCGAGATCTGCTTGAGGCCTACCACACAATGTTTGAAGATTTAGAGCAATACACATGTGTTGTAAGACCGTATTACGTTACACACCTGTGACCACGGTCAGCTGCAGGTGGGAATTGGTGGGTTTGTACCAATTTGACCAGGGGATGTCTGGCTTAAGGCGAGCGGTAGCAATCCATTGAGTAGCGGAAGGCGCCCTCCCACCGTCAGAGACAATGCGTGGCGCTCGCGCTCTTCGCCAATAGAGCTGTGAGCTTATAACCCGTAGACCTGTTGTCTCTCTTGGCTAGGTTTTAAAGGAACAGGGTCATTGACTTCTCCCTAACCTCCGAACGGGAGTGGACTATCATACTGAGTTAGTCTGACCCCTAACCATTGACCTGTCTGGTATGAGTGGCTCTGAATACACTTGGAAAGTGCCACTCAGCGTAGCTCAATGGGTCACAGGGGTACGGAAACAAGGTCACCACGCTTAGATCCAGTCTCGTTGCGATGGGCCCAGTGATCCCAATCATTGGCTCCTAAGAGTAGGGTCGATAGTTCTGGCTCTACATCGAGCGGAGGCGTGTGTTGCTGACAAGTCTCGAAAAGATGAAACGGCTGCCAGGTGCTTTCCCACCGTACAATGGCTGTGTGACTGAGAAGAAAGATGGAACATTACCGACTTCACGACCGCGTCAAATGAGCGTTTTGATTGATCCCAAGGTCAACATCGTAAAAGGAGTGTGGTTGGCAGATCAATCACTTTGAATTGTCATCCGCTGACTACTCAGCCTTCTCATTCATCCAGGAATGGTGAGCAAAAATAGTGAATAATTGAAGTGGAATACAGGCAACCGATGTAAAAAGGATGAAACCTAGCCAACAGCGACGGCCCAAGTGCAAAGCTCAGCCGAAAGAGCGCCTGAGCCCAGTTACAAAACTATTAATACTGAGACAAAGATGGTTTAGTCAGCGTCCTCATCAGATATGATCCATATCGAGTGAAGTCTGAGGTACTGCGGATTTGGGCACCAAGCTTTACATCGGTAGGCTGATGTCTCGCAAACGACTGCGACCATGGGAGCTCCATCAGTGACTGTAACCTATCCAGTGAGTTGACTGACAAGGGTGATACAGCCACCTGACCGCATAAACCGATCAATATTGCGAGTCGCTGTTCGGTGACGGCTAGACCTGCAAACGCGTTAACCAGATTCTATAGCGATACCTCGCATTTTGAGGGGACAGATCGAAGCGCTCAGTATCAGTCTATACGGCAGCGACCATAAAGCAGTTGGGTCTGACCAGTGTGCTGTAGGCTACTCAGCCGGTAAGAGTCCAGAAAAGGATGCCTATGCAACATTTCTATGTGTGGTAAGACTGTTGGATAGGTGACCGAAAGGAGAACGCATCCGGCTTGTTATCCAACAGTTGCCCTTTCAAATATGCGTAGCTGCAGGCGACCTTGAAGCATTTTCAACTAACGCGCGATTGGAAATGGTCGCATGAGAACGAAAAGTCGGTGCGATGTGTCAGCGTGTTTCCGATGCAATTTAGTATAGTTGGTGGAAAACAGTTAAAAGGGTAACAGCATGAGAGACGAGTTTGTTGCCTCTGGTTTAAAGATCCGACGTCACATGCGATTAGTGTAAGTAGTAAATGCAGGATGAAGAAGTGTCGTATTGTTTGCTAAGCACCAATTAGTTCTTAAACGTCATCTTCGAACAACCGAACAGAAGTAGTTCAGATGACCAGCAGCCAATACCGCAAGACCGTCAAGAGCTTGGGACAGAGTTCGCGAAAGTGAGGTGTTTCAAAAGGAAAATGGTGCACAGCACAGATCCTCTGATAGTTCATATGTCCTTGATAGTGGGCTGTAAGGGCAATAAAACGTGTGAGACGATAATGGTTGGAACGCCCCTGATACGAAGGAAAAATAAATATGTAAGTAAAATAACTAGCGGAAAAAAGACAAATACGTTCTGGGCCGTGGAATGGTAGAGATCAATGTCAAATACAGGGCCAGGGTGGAAAGTGAGCAGAAGCAAAAAAGTGCTGATTGAAATGGCTAACAGAGTGACGGTTCAGACAGTTTTGGAAATCGATGCCGCAAAAATGACCGAAATTTTATGAGTTCATCAAAAATGCTCATTGTCATTTGTTGTCAAGAATTCCATGTCCCCACCTGTGCCGCTTTTGATTGGCTACATGTGCTACATCGACATTGTCATGCATTGAACCTTACAATATTGATAACGGAAGATCTACTTAAAAACTCTGATTCGAATGCGAGTAAACATTGTGGCAGGAAGTTACATTTCCCTGAGTCTTTTATTGGAGAGCGGTGATTATTGCTCAAGCGAGTCTCGCGAAAGAGATAAGTAATTGTTGTTAATGAAATAGGATCATGCAGTGGCTATTTCACATCCATATCCACTGACATAAGATTGTGTGGAGTCGCAGACCCAGTGTTAAACAATGTTACACCTCGGCGAAGGACGCACTTGGACTAACTGAACTTACTTCGGTGGTATACTTTCCTGATACGCTTCGATCGACTGTGCGGTCTCCGTTGCACGCCACTCGCACATTGCTCGAGCGAGCTGCTCGTTTCGCGAAGCATAGAAGTAGAGAACCAAATCGATACCCCCACGAGGCATAGCCAAGGTGTGCAGACCTGGCGGAAGAGATTCAGCAAGACACGCTTGCTCCACAGCCATTCTGGACCAACCATAATGAGGGACGTATTTGAGAGCAGCCTCGAGGACGTGAGTGCGCAGCTCTGAGTCAGTCAAATCTAAATGTGCGGCTGAGGGATGCGAATCTTGAGGACCTTCGGAGGTGGTATCTGAAGTAGAAGCTGGAAAATGTATTGATAGAGCAAGCAATCACACAAAAAGTACAACCTAGCTGCAGTGATAGAAAGCTGATAGTGATACATGTGCACCGGAGAGACGCAGACACGTTTCGGTGCTCATTTAATGTGAATCGGATGTTAAGGTATAGGAGAGGTGCTAGACTGCAAAACTTTATGAAAAATAAGATCAAATAGAAGCTTAAAGTCAAATCGTTAATGACTGCAACCCAAAACAGCTGTCGTAAAACTAAATATGCATATGGCCATGGAATCTGCGGAGGACCGGAGTATTCAGTCGTTTCCTGTAAGGTGGCCGCCAACATCACTAAATCGAGATAGTAACAACCCAAATTACTAAGTAGCAAGTTGTTATCCAGCATGCTTCACTTTTTGTTGTCAAGCCCCGTGACGCAAACCCGAAAAGACAAGAGTACGAGACAGGAATTTTCGCACGAATCTCACAATTATTTTACAATTCAAAGGGAGTTAAGGCAGTTCAAACGCAGGAGGAGCAGTACTAGTTAGGTTTGTGTTCAAGCCGTCGGAATTAGCCGGTGAACAAGTGGTTAATTGACTCCATTCGTGTAAGCGCACTTGCCTAATACTTGAAGATGCAAAATCAGTGAATGGAAGCATAGTTACAAGATGAGTAAAAGATAAGATAGTCCATCCGACGAGCTGTAATAAAGGGAGGTAAGATAACATAGTCATCATCATCATCGTCATCAGTACACGATAGCTGTGGGCGAGAAACACACCTCAGCTAATGTACCGCAATACAAAAAGATAAAAGACTAAAAAATTACACTATAAATTACACTACAAAGAATATGAGGTTAAATATTATATTATGCGTTTTGCATAAGACCGGGTTTGGAGGAAGAACCTAAAGGGAGGGGATGGACAAAGAAACTCACAACACAAACGACATTGCGGCCAGCTCATCGTCATATCAGCAAGTGTGTCCAACCAAACGTATATATCATCCTTAGGACCCCAGTTTCGAAGTGAGGATTTCCATTACTCTCGAACAAATCATCGCTTGGCCTCCCCTCCTCCTTTTCTAACCGCACCCCCCAGCGCGCAAACTATGAACGTCACGAGAGTCGGTGTGCTGGCATGCGTAACACGTGGCCCAGCCATCGGAACCTGGTGGGTGATATAATGGTGCTGAGCGGTTCACTCGCTCTTCCTGCACCAAATACGCGACGCCGAACATGCTCATTGTTCAAGCGGTGCTCTCACCAAACATCAGCTAAGTTGCGAAGGTACCGGTGATCGAAGTAGTTGCTCTGGGGGCCAGCCCTATCCTCTGCACATTCATAACATGCAAGACAATGGAGGATGAGCCGCGCTATTTCGCAGTTAGACATCAGTCATGGCGGTCCGTTGCCGTCGCCCATGGCTCAGTGACATAAGTCGCTGACTCGCAAGAGTAAGGTCGTGGGTTCGAATCCGGCAGGATTCGGTAGGTGCGCGCTACTGACGAAACGGCCGTCTAACGCTTTCCTGGATGTGTGGTGGCTGTAGGGCTTGTGTATAACTGCGACGAACCAACACAGAACGTAACTAGCCTCTTTATGTCTGTCGACTTAATGGGCCGGGTTTCACAACCGTACAAGAGGGTTGTAAGGACGGATGCATTGTAAACCCTGCCTTTCAGAGCGAGTGATGTCACGCCAGTGCCACAGATGGCGGAGACTGGCAAAAGCATCCCGAGCTTTTGCTATACAATTTATGATATCATCTTCTGTCCCGATGGCGCTGATAGAGCTGCCCAGGTACTTAAGTTCCTGAACGACTTCTAGCTGATCACCACCAAGCGTTAGCGCAGGGATGGGTCTCTACCAATCTGGGAGAAGTACATTGCATTTTCATGGAACAAAGCATAGCACAAAACGATGGACAGCCAGTGCTAATCGGTCCAGTGGTGCTTGGCACGTTTGGGAGCTGTCACAGATTAGGGCAATATCGTCCACATACTCCAAGTCAAAAAGTCGCTCACCAGGAAGTAGCTCCACACCTTCTAGGTCGTGTCCAGCGAATGCTGATTCCATAACTTTGTCAACCGCGAAGTTAAATAGGAAAGGTGACAGCGGGCAACCTTCTCCCATACCGCTGGTGATACTGAAGGGTGGCGACAGTTAGACATAAACCCTCACTCTGCCCGAACTATGCGCATACAGCGCATGGATAATGTTAACGTATTTATCAGGCACACCTTTCCTCAGCAGACAGTCCCATAGGGCACATTGATCAAATGAGTTGAAGGCACCCTTTATTTCCAGAAACACGACAAGCGCCAATAAACATGGCGGTGCTTCAATAATTGACGCAAAGTGAAGATGTGGTCGATGCAGCTCCGGCCTCGACGAAACCCGGCTTGCACAACACGAACCTAGATTTCGCAAATGCCACTCAGTCTGTGGAGAATGACAGACGCAAGCAACTTAGAGGTAATCGAGATCAGACTGATCCCTCTATGATTGCCACATTCCGAACGGGAGTGTCCCTTGAAAATTGGGACAATGACGGAGCGGCTCCAGTCTGTCGGGACAGTTTCCTGCTCCTAACGTTTCACTAGCAACTCGTGCAAATCATCTACTAGAGCAGGTCCCCCGAATCTGAAGATGGTTTGGGGAATTCTATGTGTACCTGCGACTTCATGCGATTTCAACAGCCTGATCTCACGTTCTGCGCGTGAGGGCGGATCCAAGGAGATGGCCCAGTGACAAGGGCGCTCAATACCCAAAAATGAAAGCAATAATTCAGGTCGGTTAAACTTTCTTGCAGTGTTCAGCCCAACGCTCCAAGTGTTTTGATGGGCTGTGGATCAGCTGCCCACTCTTGTGGCGTATGGTCTCGCTAACACCAAGTCTCCTGCTGTCTGTTTCCCGTATCAGACAGAATAACTTACGATGATTACTAACGGTAGTGGCTGCTTCCATCTCCGATGCATGATGAGACCACCAGAATTCGTGGTCTTTCTTCAGGCTGGCACGCAGATTTGCCCTGGGATTTTTGCGGTTCTCATTGTATTCGCTTCCAGCCGGAATACGTTGGCGAGCTTCAATAAGTTCCAGAGACTGTGTAGAGACCCAATGTCCAGTTTGGCAATTTGATTTGACACATAAAGACATGCCTACTGATAGTAACATTTAGCGAATATGTATCCAGTGATCTTCGACGGTGTTCAGTAGGCGCTTACTCAGCCCGTATGTCAGCGCACTTTGATACAGATTCAGAACACCTGGCTTCACCTGCTGGATGGTGTCAATCCATTCACATCGACGTTGGGGAAGTCTACCGGAACACACCCGGAGGTCGGCGCAAACAAATACGTGATCAGTGTCCACCCTCGTGATCCAAATTAAGTGACATTTTTGGACACAGCCTCTCCAGCGGTTACTGATCGCGATATGATAGATTTGCGTCCATGATTGGTGGGCGCCAAGTCACGCTTTTGCTGATGCTGTGTCGAAAGTTTGTGCTCGCGAGAAAGAGACGAGCATCTTCACACAACTGTAGCAATCGCTCACCGTTATCATTACGGGAGCCTACACCATGTTGATTGCTCAAGTGAAGCTCACTAGAGGAAAATTTTCCGACTTACGCGTTTAGATCGCCAGCCAACACCACAGTATCTGTGATTCTTCTGTAAGGAAGGAGATCGTTCAGTTTCTGATAGAAATCATCTCACCGAATCGGTGCTACAGGTTGTAGGGGCGTAGGCCGCAATGGCAAACAGGCACTGTATGTTCCCGTGCGACTAGCATGGAACGAACCAGCTAATCTAAAGGCGCAGTGTTGACTGGGATCCAGTCGATCAGGGCAGCTTCAGCCCGGGGACTCAAAACCATGCCGACGCCAGCTTGACCGACATTTGAAGCTGCATCATCGCCAAACAGGCGCAATGAGGAGGTACCGCCAGTGTCGCATGTGAGGGCTCACAGGGTAAGCACGGAGCTCGAATCTTGCAGGCGGGTTTCTGATATACAGCAAATATGGATCGACGGGGTATCTAATGTGCGAGCAAGTGCTGCCTATTGGTCAATCTGTAAGTAAAGAGCGCACGTTGAAGCATGTCAGTCTTAGCGTGACGCGAGGACGTCAAAGGGAAACGGATGAACTGACGTTGTCCGCTTGGTTGAACATGGACTTGCCAACTGGATTGGAGCGACGCCTTTCGACTGTGTGTGAGTTGAAACTAGAAGATAAGCGACTGTTGAAGCAAGATGGGTGAGGGTCAAGAATTGGGGGATTGAAAATGGGGGAGATAAAAGTAAAGTTGGAACGGGACGATAAGAATGAAAAAGTACAGGAGCCAATGTCCAGATACGAAGTCGCGCACAGGCTTACCACGGAGCACGTGAGCTGTCTGCTGCATGCGAAGGTCACCAGCACGAGCGTGGAACGACCTTCGACTATTTTGCCAAATTTGGAAATCGGGTGCAAACTGATTGGCCAGCAAATACAAGCCAGAGTCAACGGAGGCGAACCATTCTGCCAAATATGGAAAATCCGTGGGACGGAATTAACTCACATTGGCTGAGAGCCAAACGCTTCCAAAATTAGTATGTTTCGTTCACCAATAAATAGAACTGACCTATCGTGTAGAATGGACTTCCTGTTCTACCGAGCCATGGCCATCTGTATCCCGTCGGTCGGTTGGGCGCGTGATTGAGCAATCAGGCGGTCGAAGTCCCGCAGGCGCAGAATAGCAGTACGGAAGCAGCTTCACAACAGGGGGATAAGATGAGAAGGCTTGAGCAGCAGATAGGGAGCCTTTGACTATCCTCTGCGACGGCCAGAGCATCAAGAAATTGTTAGAAGAAAGGTTCACTGTATTGCGTGGGCAGAATACTATCAGGTTGCCCAGGCCTAGACAGATGAAAGATTAGGCTTCTCAACCAAAGCCTTCGGTTCAAAAACCTTACCACAAGGCAGCGGGGTTTTGGCACTGGACTACAGAGTCCGTTTCATGGAGTAAGGAGACACCTTCACTCCAACCCCCAACCTGGAGAGCTAGGAGACTGAGTTTGTCTGGTCTCTAACCATTGACCAATCTGATGGGAGTGGCTCTGAAGGTGCAAAAGGGCACCGCCCAGCATAGCTCAATGGATCACTGAGGGACACAAACTATCGCACGACGTTAAGGTCCAGTCTCGTCGTAATGAAAAACATCGAGTGGAACAGTATGGCTTTGCACAGACCACTCAGACGACACGGCGAACACAGAGAAACTACAAGTATGCACAGCCAGGCCGGTAAGTCATTGCAACGTTGTCGGAGACTAGATGAACGTGTCAAAGAGCCCGCAGATGGCCAATGAGTCAGCCAGTCTAGATTCTCATAAATGAGAGTACAAAATGCAGCAAAAGAACCTGTGTGCGGGGTGCACTCCCTGGTTGTTTAAGTTCTTCAATTCGGCCTATTTGCTACGCCGGTGAGTTTGGCTGACTAGCATTGTCAGAGGGAAGGCTGACGCATCGGTAATGGATCCAAGTCAGAACACCGGCTAGATAGCTATTAATGTGAGCGGTACCGCTATAAGCGTTCAGGAGCGTCAATAAAATAGGATGCATGACACGGGTGTCGAGATCTATCGCATCTAAGTCGACTACAACTTTTCACTTGTGGGTTATAACCTAGACGCTTGAACCACTTGGCAAGCAGACGTACACCATAACGTCGATATCGCGGATTTCCTTGAAACAGCCTGATCCAAATACTCCAAGCATCCTGAAGATACGTGAAGATGAGATAGCTGGGTAAAATTGTACAGTACGCGAGTGATACCAGTCTTGATAGTACGCTAAGCGGGACATCCAGATCACCTGTTTCACTGGGCCCCTGTTATTATCAGCTAGTAACGAAAGTGCCGGACGCTTCATGAACCGAATATCAAATCCCCGCAGAATTAATCACATATTCGGAATGTGAACACTCCACCGCAGCCTCAGATTTATCTGTGCTCACTGTATGTAGGGGGTTGGCATTCAGTGTACCTACAATCCCCATTTCGGTCTCTACAACTAACGCTGGCCGGGTAGATCGAGGATACCTTCTCCCAGTCGCAGAGAATCAACAAACTGTGAGTAAACGATTGTTTGCTATCTTTGAACAGTACAGTTTGCCATACAATTCTTCGTTTTGATAGGCGATATCCGGATTAAACGATTATCCTTGAAGACAGTTTATAACACGGTTACCGCCCTAGTTATGAAGTTTTGTCCAGTCAGGAGCAGCCGCTAAGCGTGATGAAACGCAAGGATTCATGTTTCATAAGGATATTTCAAAAGGGTTCGAGCGAAGCAGAACAATGGTTAAAGGGGGCAAAAACAGTGACACCATAGAATCACTGAAGTTATTGCCGCGGAGCCGGAACAGAGTACCATGTATGAAAAGTCTGGGACCAGTAACGCAGTCAGTTCTGGAGTTCATTATCTTCAGACAATAGGCAGAATTACTCTATCCGGTTGGGGAATTGTCTCGGGGACTCCACCTGCGGATTAACACGAAAATAAGAATATACGCGCTAGAACGTGTTCAGCACATAGTTAACAGGTTCATGCCGGGTTTCCGGTGTATGTCGTACGAAGGGCGATGCAGTAGAATGCGGCTGCACACCCGATCCTATCACTGGTTTCAAGTGGATCACCTAATGGCGCACGGGATATTACATTTGGGTGACATCCAACTGCTACAGCCGCTTCTACAGGATAACGCAGTAAGCAGCACATGCGGGCTCCGGTGCAAGCGTTTAGTACCAGACCTGAAGTGGATGATTCTCTACGTTTCGAGCGTTGAATAGCGAAATACTAGGACAATGTACCCGAGAAGATAGTCAAGGTGAAATAGGTATCGGGATTCAATAAATTCCTGGAAGCCCACTTTGCGGAATACGGGTTTTGACAGCGCATCGCATCTGAGTAGGACGTGACAGAACTGAACTATGAACGTAAACATCAGATAAGGATACAGGTTCAAAACCCAGATGGTCTGAGTGGCCAAGATGGGTGACTGGCCTCAGCTGGATCAGTGGCAAGCGCAGTGTCTACACACCTGATCGACTCGAGCCACCAGGTCAGGGCGCATGAGGCGTTCGAGCCCATATACCGAGTAACCAGATGCCACACAACAGCGGTTAGATGTCCTCTACTGGCAGCGGCCGAGGCAATAGCCATCAGGCTTCATGACCCTGACTAATGTGCGCACAAAAAATTTGTCCAGACACTAACTCTAACCTGGTCCCCTGTAACACGGACACATAGTGTGGACAACGCCACACAAACACGCTGTTGATCGCCGTGGGTCCAATCACCTAGCTTGGTCACTCAGACCATCTGGGTTTTGAACCTGTACCCTTATCTGATGTTTACGTTCATGTCATTCATTTGTGGTGTATTATCCTGATGAAGAACCACTGAAAACAAGCTTGTTCGCCAACATTTGTTCTGATGTCTACTCCCGGGATATTTTATCAGTTAGAACTGAACTACTTTGGCAATGCGAAATCGTAAATGACCTTATTCCGCGTGTGCCTGATACTATATCGACGGAGCGGTGCTACAATCTGCAGTCAAGTTTAACTAAAGAAGGCGCCGACAAACCTGTATTACGCCATGCAAAGTACCGTGTTCGTTGAGTCCTCACAGGTGCATAGATTCGAGTGGGCACTCGGTTAGTGCAGGGTCTACGGGGACAGACGTATCCTGAACGCTTGCTCAGTTTGGGGATGTACTCAATGCACTACCGAAGGATAAGAGAGGACCTGATCCTCACTTGTCGTATTTTGACGGGTAAGATTGGCCCGGACTTGTCAGGGCGTTTTAGTCCCACTACGTTACCTAATCTCCGCGGTCAACCACTGAAATTGCATAAATCATGGTCTGATAAAATTAGGACGAAAACTCGTCCGTCGCGCCGAGTTATAGATCGCTGGAATTCGCTTCCAGATCACGTGGTTAGGGAACTTACGGTTATGGGTTTTGCGCACCAACCCGATGCTCTTGGGTGGCAACAGCAAACTTTTCCTTTTTCCTAGCTGACCCACCTTCACTTTTCAGTTTTTTTATGACGCAAATATCTTGGTATTCCACTTGCTTAGCTCTTTCCACTTTCTCTTCTGACTTGTGAGTTTGCTTTTTTCTTTTGCTTACCTCACGTAACCGGCCCATCAAGGACTGCTAGGGCAGGATACGTGGGCATTAATTGGTTGGACAGGGCGTGATGCGGTCTTTGTTTTAGGTCCATCAATATTTCAAAGTCCCGCCGAAGAAGGAACACTAACGGAATAATCCTATCGTTCCAGTTCAGCTTGAAATTGAACTTGAACTTAAGCTACGGTTGCCTTAAGTAAAAAACCCAAAGAAGAACGGAACTGGTCGCTGGAAGTGCCAAGTAAAGGCATTTTGGCGTTCCAAAGATGGACAAATGGTGAAGACATTATCTCAGTCTCCTGAGTGTTGCATTGCGTTTGTAAAGATCCCCTGAAAAGCCAAGTGAAATAGCCTAACCAAGGAGTAGCACTATCTCGCTACTCCTTGGCCTCGTTCTGAGGTGTCTTAACCATATTGTACTGGAATATAAAGCAAAAAGACATTTAAAATATGGCAAAAATACGTTAAAACAGAGAACAAACGATAGTGATAATCTTACAATGCGAGAAATTCAGACAGAATGCGAAACAAGCAATGGATAGGTCAGTTGTGAGTCACTTCATAAGGAGTTTTGGAACTCTAGTTCCCCACTTGTCAGACCACTGCAACCACAGGGATGGGTTTCATCTTTCGGGACTATTTCGCTGTTTTATCACGCAACGCGATTCTAAATTGCGCATACAATCCCTGGTGATGCTAAAACTCTGGAGAAGTAAGTCGCCAGAACCACCATCATCATAATACACATTAGCTAGAGGTGGAAAACACCTCAGCTATTGTGCCGCAATATTTAAGAAAAGAAGAAAAACATGCAACAGTGGCACGTCGGAATTCACCATAACAGATGAAGATAATTTCGGAGAGCTAGCAGCCGGCTATTGTATCACCAAAAGGAGATTTGGTATGCCTATTAAAAAGATTGTGGTTAGAGGAGGATAAGCGGGATGGGGAGGGACAAAGAAGCTCACAACACAAACGCTATTGAAGTCGGCTCCTAGCCATGTCAACAAGTGTATCCAGTCAAACGTGTTCATCGTCCTTCGGTCCCCAACCAAGGAGCCGAGGCCAACTTCGAAGTAAGGGCCTTCATTTCATTTGAACAGGTACTCGCTTGACCCAGCCATCGGAGCCTGGTGCGTGATATAATGATGGTGAGCGGTTCACTCGCTCTTCCTGCACCAAATACGCGACGCCGAACACGCTCATTGTTCAAGCGATGCTCCCACCAAACCGGTGATCGAACGTAATTAGCCTCTATGTCTGTCGACTTGATGGGCCGGGTTTCACAACCGTACATGAGGGTTGTAAGGAAGGATGCATTGTAAATTCCGCCTTTCAGAGCGAGTGATGTCACGCAAGTGCCACAGATGGCGGAGACTGGCAAAAGCATCTCGATCTTTTGCTATACAGTTCATGATCTCATCTTATTTCCCACTGGCGCTGTTATAGCTGCACAGATACTTGAATTTCTCGACGACTTCTAGATTATCACCACCAAGGGTCAGTGTAGGAATAGGTCCCTTCCAGTCCTGGAGAAGAACTTTGCACTTCGATGATGTAAAGCATAGTCTGAAAAGACTGACAGCCAGAGCTAATTTACCTAGTGCAACTTGGCACGTTCGGGACCTGTCACAGATGAGCGCAATGTCACCGGCGCACTCCAAGTCGAGAGGTCATTCACCAGGGAGCAGCTTCACAATTAAGTTGTGCCCCGCGAACGCCGTTTCCATGACTACGTCAATGGCGAAGTTAAAGAAGAAAGGTGACGGTGGGCAACCTTGTCTTACACCGCTGGAAATACTGAAGTGCGGTGAAGGCTTACCATAAGCCCTCACTCTGCTCATGCAACGCGCGTAAAACGCTCGCATAATATTTGCATATTCTTCAGGCTTAGCTTTCCTGATTAGACAGTCCCAAAGGACACATCGATCAACCGAATCAAACGCTGCTTTCATGTGGAGGAACACAACAACGGAGGGCCGCCAATTTATGTGACCGTGCTCCAACAACTGAGGCAGAATGTAGATTTGGTCGACGCATCCCCGACCTCGTCGTCAAAATAAAGTAATGAAAAGATGGGGTCCTCTCGAACTAGGCCTATAGATATGAGTTAGGGTAGGATAAATATTAGCAATGGAATAAAGACCGCCGTTACAGCGAGATGGTAAGACAGCAGCGACATTCACGTCAGACCAGTCTGCTCGTTATTATCACCTTTACCTATTACCTCGGTGGCGACAGAGGAAGCGGGGACGACCAAGCCGCTCGGACAGTTAATGCGAAAGACACTTGGTCTATTTGTTAAAAAAAACACAAGAGTGCAAAAGGTCAAAGAAGAAGAAAAACTAAGGTTGTTGGAACAACCTTTACTTCCCAACAAGCCGTGGATTCGCTGCAGACAGAGGTGATATAGCAGATGAATATAAGATTAGGGATCATTTAATTGACAAGTTAAATTAAGGGGAAAGGAAAAGACCGACCAAAATTTGGTCGTCGCTTGGTAGGCCTTCGTGATACAGAAAACCAACGCCAGTGGCTTGCAGTTAATGGTTAAGGAATTTATGCGAGATCTCGTAGCTGTCAGTCATAGACTGTGCACCATTGATTGGAAAGGAGGTACTTACTGGACAAGAAATGTCGAGGACTATCAGGAGTTCGAGAGTAGTGAAGACAGACTGACAGAGGTTGAGTTACCTGATGAAGGTTGAGCAGATGACGCTGAGCGGCTGCGAGTGGCCTGTGTATGAAACTGTAGAGAAAAACGACCGGGGAACCGTGTAAAAACAAACAAGCACAAATTGTGCACATGGTAAAAACGGTGATATTTAATCCAAAGCCAGAATGAAATACGGCAAGGGTCCACGGTAACAATGTCAGGTAAGACACTATAACTACGACAGTAATGCTGATGGAGACACAGACGGAAAAAAGGAGAAAGAAAGCAGGCGTCGCCAAGGGTTTGCGAAAGTAGACGAAGGGATTCGATGGGCAGGACGGAACCCAAAGATAGGTATAGTGGATAAGCAGTTGGATTGAGAATGAGACAGCCCATGGTGTTTGGCAGAGGGTAATACGAACCAGCTTCAGTGTACCCAACAGTGCAATTCCGTAGGTTATGCATAGAACTGATGTAACTTTAGAAAGTGTGTCAAATGCGACCTATTGGCGCAAATCTATCTGTAGCATAAAATAAACCTTATTATAAAAAACACGTAGGAGTAGTTTATTGAGGAAAAATGGACGGTGTCGAGATATCAGGGAGAGAGAACTACGGAGGATGGCACCAACATAAGTGGACTCAAGTAGTTTGTTATGTGCGTACGATTTTCAGCAATTTTAAAGAGACGCATGGAAAAGAGGAGGAGAACGCGAAGGATTTGTGGGGTTGGAGCTCATTTAAGAACTGAAATTACATCGGAACTACTTGAGAATGTGTCCCATTAATCGCGAGTAACATTGCTTCCAGCAGCGCCTGATTTGTCGATGAGCCGTGCCTCACAGCCAGTGACGAATGCAGTTCTAGAGTGATGACCTTGGCATCCGTACTCATGAGGTCAGTGTTTATTACCCGGCATTCAAGACAACCTATAGCGAAGGAGACATTCACCGCCTATGGTTAGCAATATCGGAATGATCAAGCTCTGGGAAAGCCAGTTCCCCGTATGCAATAAAACGAGATCGACAATCTTGTGCAAGTGAGAACTTTTTTCAACTGCTATAATCCGCATTTCTCTCCCAGTCAGGCAAACTCAGAGCGATGAATGGAATTAGAGTGTCTGTGAGAGACCACAATGGATTCAACACATCACTAATCAGCGCATGGGGATGCCAACTTCACGCTCCATAGGTAGAAAAAACGTCCTTTACAATCCGTGGACGACCCCTTTTTCTGACGCTGCGACTTTCCAATTCCCGTAAAGAGATCGTCCCTCTTTCGTGGAAAAAAGAGAGAAAACCGAAGTTCGCCACAAAAAAAATAAACAAGGTGTAATATAAAACAAAGTCGAGTGGTTTTAATCCAGTTGAATCTCAGAGAGTAAAAGGTACAAGGACGACAGATGCGGTATTATCGCGCCGTCCTGTGCGACGTTCTCTGTGTATGATTGGTCATGATCACGTCCAAATTCGCTCAAAAGACCTGCTGCTCTAGATCGAATGTCGAGTCAAGAAACTAAAACTATGACAATGATCCAGCCCACGGAAAACCATGACTAACATATCTAAATCCAATCTCATCTCGTATCAGCCGCCGTCGCCATATTCGATGTGTAAAAGAGGCAGATAAGCGAAACAGGCTCCGGTTGAGGATAACCTTAGTTCTTTCCCATCAATACACTGGCGCACCACTCGAAGTGAATCGCAAGGTATAATCGCATCCACTTCACCGTAATACCGAAATGTCTTGCCGACAAAAATGTTTAATACATCCTGTCCTATCTCACAAGCTACATGTAACGTTCGCACTCGGAAACAGACTAGAAAAAAATCTGGGATTATGCGCAGATTGCTTATCATCACCGCATCGCCGAAACTATAGTTCACAACAGGTATACGACCAATGAGCTAACGGTAGCTAGATTTCTAAATTCTGAAGTGATCGCTGTGCGTCTCAGAACTGCAACAAACAGCAAAATGCGGATCGCGATTTATTATAAAGTAAGCCTGAGCAGCCGTCTATCTCAAGCAGACTGCACCTGAAGTAAACCCTGTCGGTTCTGTTCTACGCCAACACTGCATTCTACTATCATCTTCTGCATCTTTGGTTGAACTATTCAGGACGGCAGAACTAAACTGCGAATCGACTGGGATAGCTACCTACATCAGGAGAGTACCAGCAAGAGCGAAACAGATTGCAGATGTGAACAATCAAAGGGATGGAAATAAAATCGTTATTGAAACTCTTTCCCAGTCGTCATTGTCTCATTGCTAATGGGCAACACAGACACGCTCTGCCGCGCGGTCGCCCGGCGCGGCTCCGTGATGGCGGACTACAAAGGATCGCGGGTAGAGATGGAGTATGGTTCCCTCACGTCCTGGACTCTAGGGACGGAGTGCAACGATAGCTGACTATCAATCCCTGTGAACGGCCATCACACGGTATGGCAATATGGAAATCAAGATAGAGCGCAAGATAGCAAGCGCTAGGAGTACAGCTCCTACATAGCACTCATACCAACGTCTCCAGCTTATTATAATTCATACAACAAGAAATGTCATAGCACAGTCTTTTTCTGAACTCGGTAAGCGACGCGGTTGTATCAACAACATGAGCCCATGTGTTACTGCGAAGCGGCCGTAGTATCCGTAAGACACAGAGAAGAACCTGTAGGCTACCGGGTAACATTCCTCGTACGTCGGTGGACTTTTTAGAAGGACATTTGAAACGAATTATTTCTACGGATAAGAACCTGCTGGGGGTCCGAGACTCCTTTCATGTGATCCCTTTGCAGTTCGCCATACTTGTAGTTCAACACATCCACTTTAGATGCCACTAGCATTCGTCTGTGTACACTCCATAGCTTTCGTCATTCGATGAGTAAAATCAAAACCCACACAGATCGGGCTGTTTGCTTTAGATTTACAGCAATGCTTTCGGT
>OX104063.1:238351600-238409675 GCA_944474145.2 Dicrocoelium dendriticum
ATCCGCAACACAAAATATGTCATCTACGTATCGACCGTAGTAAACCAAGTTGTTGATACATTCGTTTAGCTGAGTGTTCTCCAACTTACTCATGAAGACATCAGCGAGTAGCGGTCCCAATGGTGAACCCATAGCTACCCCGTCTATTTGTCGGTAAAACGTCTCACTGAACTGAAAATGAATGTTCTTAGTGCACGCCAATATAAGTTGTCTTAAACAGTCATTTGGAATACCGATGTTGATGTTGTGCAATTGGATAAACTAGCAGAGATAGTCAATGGTCTCTTCTAACGGGACGTTGGTGAAAAGTGACGTCACATCTAGTGAGAACATCTTCCGTCCAGCTAGATTGAGTTGTTGCACGGAGTCAAGAAATTCGAAAGTATCCCGGAGGCTGTACCTAGATATGGCTTTCCTGACCGGCTCGAGGCGTTTAACAAAGATGGACAAATGGGGAAGATATTATCTCAATCTACTGCGTGTTGCATTGCGTTTGTAAAGATCACCTGAAAAGCCAAGCGAAATAGCGTAACCAAGGAGAAGCACTATCTCTCTACTCGTTGGTCTCGTTCTGAGGTGTCTTAACCATATTGTACTGGAATATAAAGCAAAAAGACATTTAGAATAGGGTAAACATACGTTAAAACAGAGAACAAACGACAGTGGCAATTTTACAACGCGAGAAATCCAGACAGAATGCGAAGCAAGCAGTGGATAGGTAAGTTGTGAGTCACTTCATTAGGTGCTCTGGAACTCTAGTTCACCAGTTGTCCGACCATTGCACTCACAGGGATGGGTTTCATCTTTCGGGACTATTTAGCTGTTCTATCACGCAACGCGATTCTAAATTGCGCATACAATCCTACGCGATGCTAAAACCCTGGAGAAGTAAGTCGCCAGGATCATCATCATCATCATCATCATAATACACGTTAACTAGAGGTGGAAAACACCTCAGCTATTGTGCCGTAATACTTGATAAAAAAAGAAAAACATGCAACAGTGGTACGCCGGAATTCACCAGTAACAGATGAAGATAATTTCGGAGAGCTAGCAGCCCGCTATTGTACCACCAAAAGGAGATATGGTATGCCTAATAAAAAGATCGTGATTAGAGGAGGATAAGCGGGATGGGGAGAGACAAAGAAGCTTACAACACAAAAGCCACTGAAGTCGGCTCCAAGCCATGTTAACAAGTGTATCAAGTCAAAAGTGTTCATCGTTCTTCGGTCCCCAACCACGGAGCCGAGGCCAAGTGCGAAGTAAGGGCCTTCATCTCATTTGATCAGGTACTCGCTTGGCCTAGCCATCGGAGCCTGGTGCCTCGTATCATTATGCTGAGCGGTTCATTCGCTCTTCCTGCACCAAATACGCGACGCCGAACACGCTCATGGTTCACGCGGTGCTCCCAACAAACCGGTGATCGAACGTAACTAGCCTCTCTATGTCTGTCGACGTGATGGACCGGATTTCAAAACCGTACAAGAGGGTGGTACGAACGGATGCATTGTAAACTCTGCCTTTCAGAGCGAGTGATGCCACGCCGGTGCCACAGGTGGCGAAGATTGGCAAAAGCATCCCGATCTTTTGTCATACAGTTCATGATCTCATCTTATGTCCCACTGGTGCTGTTATAGCTACACAGATACTTGAATTTCTCAACGACTTCTAGATGATCACCGCCAAGGGTCAGTGTAGGAGTAGGTCCCTTCCAGTCCTGGAGAAGAACTTTGCACTTCGATGATGTAAAGCATAGCCCGAAAAGACTGACGGCCAGAGCTAATTTATCTAGTGCAAGATGGCACGTTCGTGACCTGTCACAGATGAGCGCAATGTCACCGGCGCACTCCAAGTCAAGAGGTAGTTCATCAGGGAGCAGCTTCACACATAAGTCGTGCCCAGCGAACACCGTTTCCAAGACTACGTCAATGGCAAAGTTAAAGAAGAAAGTTGACAGTGGGTAACCTTGTCTTACACCGCTGGAAATATTGAAGTGCGGCGAAGGCTTACCATAAGCCCTCACTCTGCTTCAGCTACGCGCGCAAAACGCTCACATAATATTTACATAATCCTCAGGCTTAGCTTTCCTGAGTAGATAGTCCCAAAGAACACATCGATCAACCGAATCAAAAGCTGCTTTTATGTGGAGGAACACGACAACGGAGGGTTGCCAATTTATCTGACCGTGCTCCAACAGCTGAGGCAGAATGTAGATTTGGTCGATGCATCCCAGACCTCGTCGTCAGAATAAAGTACTGAAAAGATGGCGTCCTCTCGAACTAGGCCTATATATAGGAGTTAGGGGAGGATACATATTATCAATGGAATAAAGACCTTCGCTACAGCGAGATGGTAAGACAGCAGCGACATTCACGTCAGACCAGTCTGCTCGTTATTATCATCTTTAGCTTTTATCTCGGTGGCGACAGAGGAAGCGGTGACGACCAAGCAGCTCGGACAATTCATGTGAAAGAGACTTAGTCTATTCGTCAAAAAATCACAAGAGCGCAAAAGGTCAAAGAAGAAGAAAAACTAAGATTGTTGGAACAATGTATACTTCCGGACAAGCCGTGGATTTGCTGTAGACAGGTGATATAGCAGATGAATATAAGATTAGGGATCATTTAATTGACAAGTTAAATTAAGAGGAAAAGGAAAAGATCGACCACAATTGGGTCGTCGCTTGGTAGGCCTTTGTGATATAGAAAATCAACGCCAGTGGATTGCAGTTAATGGTTAAAGAATTTAGGCGACATCTCGTAACTGTCAGTCATAGACTGTGCACCAATGATTGGAAAGGAGGTACTTACTGGACAAGAAATGTCGAGGACTATCAGGAGTTCGAGAGTAGTGAAGACAGACTGACAAAGGTTGAGTTCCCTGATGAAGGTGAGCAGATGACGATGAGCGGCTGCAGTGGCTGTGTATGAAACTGTAGAGAAAACGACGGGGAACCGTGTAAAAACCAAGCACAAATTGTATACATGGTAACAAGGTGATATTTAATCAAAGCCAGAATGAACGGAAGGTCACAGTACAATGTCAGGTAAGACACTAGAACTCGACAGTAATGCTGATGGAGACAAGACGGAAAAAAGGAGAAAGAAAGCAGGCGTCGCCAAGGGTTTGCGAAAGAAGATCGATGGGCTTGACTGGAACCCAAAGATAGGTATAGTGGATAAACAGTTAAATTGACAATGAGACAGCCCATGGTGTTTGGCAGAGGGTAATACGAACCAGCTTCAGTGTACCCAACAGTGCAATTCCGTAGGTTATGCATAGAACTGATGTAACTTTAGAAAGAAAGTGTGCCAAATGCGACCAATTGGCGCAAATCTATCTGTAGCATAAAATAAACCTTATTATAAATAAAACGTAGGAGTAGTTTATTGAGGAAAATGGACGGATGTCGAGATAACAGGGAGAGAGAACTACGGAGGATGGCACCAACATAAGTGGACTCAAGTGGTTGTTATGTGCGTACGATTTTCAGCAATTTTAAAGAGACGCATGGAAAAGAGAGGAGAACGCGAAGGATTTGTGGGGTTGGAGCTCATTTAAGAACTGAAATTACATCGGACTACTTGAGAATGTGTCCCATTAATCGCGAGTAACATTGCTTCCAGCAGCGCCTGATTTGTCGATGAGCCGTGCCTCACAGCCAGTGACGAATGCAGTTCTAGATTGATGACCTTGGCATCCGTACTCATGGGGTCAGTGTTTATTACCCGGCATTCAAGACAACCTATAGCGAAGGAGATATTCGCCGCCTATGGTTAGCAAATCGGATGATCAGCTCTGGAAAGCCAGTTCCCCGGTATGCAATAAACGAGATCGACAATCTTGTGCAAGTGAGAACTTTTTCAACTGCAAATCCGCATTTCTTCCCAGTCAGGCAAACTCAGAGCGATGAATGGAATTAGAGTGTCTGTGAGAGACCACAATGGAACCAACACATCACTAATCAGCGCGCGGATGCGAACTTCACGCTCCATAGGCAGAAAAAACGTCCTTTACAATCCGTGGATGACCCCTTTTTCTGACGCTGCGACTTTCAATTCCCGTAAAGAGATCGTCCTCTTTCGTGGCACAAGAGAGAAACGAAGTTCGCACAAAAACGGTGCAATATAAACCAAAGGTGAGTGGTTTTAATCCAGTTGATCTCAGAGAAAAAGGTACAAGGACGACAGATGCGGTATTTCGCGGTCCTGTGCGACGTTCTCTGTGTATGATTGGTCATGATCACGTCAAATTCGCTCAAAAGACCTGCTGTTCTAGATCAAATGTCGAGTCAAGAAACTAAAACTATGGCAATGATCCAGCCCCCGGAAAACCATGACTAACATATCCAAATCCAATCTCATCTCGTATCAGCCGCCGTCGCCATATTCGATGTGTAAAAGAGGCAGATAAGCGAAACACGCTCCGGTTGAGGATAACCTTAGTTCTTTCTTGTCAATACACTGGCGCACCACTCGAAGTGAATCGTAAGGTATAATCGCAGTGAAAAGACGCATCCACTTCACCGTAATACAGAAATGTCTTGCCGATAAAAATGTTTAATACATCCTGTCCTATCTCACAAGCTACATGTAACGTTCGCACTCGGAAACAGACTAGAAAAAAAGCTGGGATTGTGCGCAGATTGCTTATCACCACCGCATCGCCGAAACTATAGTTCACATCAGGTATACGACCAATGAGCTAACGGTAGCTATATTTCTAAATTCTGAAGTGATCGTTGTGCGTCTCAAAACTGCAACAAACAGCAAAACGCGGATCGCGATTTATTATGAGCAGCCAACTATCTTAAGCAGACTGCACCTGAAGTAAACGCTGCCGGTTCTGATCTACGCCAACACTGCATTCTACTACCATCTTCTGCATCTTTGGTTGAACTATTCAGGACGGCAGAACTAGACTGCGAATCGATTCGGATAGCTATCTACATCCGAAGAGTACCTAGAAAGAGCGAAACAGATTGCAGTGTGACAATCAAAGATGGAAAATGTTACGAAACTTTTCCATCTAGTTCTCTTGCTATGGGACACGCGCGTCCTTGGATGCGGACACAAAGGTCGCGGGTAGAGATGGAGTGGATACCACTCTGGAATCTAGGGACGAGTGCACGATAGCTGACTACAATCCTGTGAACGGCCACACACGTATGGCAATATGGAATAAGATTAGCGCAAGAAGCAGCGCTAGATACAGCTCCTACATAGCTCATACCAACGCTCCAGCTTATTATAATCATCAACAGAAATGTCATAGCACAGTCTTTTTCTGAACTGTAAGCGACGCGTTTGTATCAACAAAAATAGCCCAGTGTTCGCGAAGCGCCTGTACCAAAGAAAAGAACCTGTAGGTACCGGTACATTCCTCGTACGTCGGTGGCTTAGAAGACATTTGAACGAATTATTCTCGAAAGAATGCTCGTCCAGACTCCTTCAAGTGATCCTTTGCAGTTCGCCTACTGTAGTTCAACATCCACTTTAGATGCACTAGCTTGTCTTGTACACTCCATGCTTTCGTCATTCGATGGTAAAATCAAACCCACGCAGATCGGCTCCCTAGATTACAGCAATGCTTTCGGTTGTGTAAACCATGTGTGCAAACCGTTTCCGGAATTAAACCTTTAGTAGTACTTCTTCTTACAGATAATGTCAATCGTACGCAGTTGACCAGGTTCAGGGGAAAAGCTCATTCCCATTCGCCACAAATTCAGGTGTTCTTCAGGAACTATTTTGTCCCCACTCCTATTTCCTAACTACATCAGCTCAATTCACGTTCCAAAGAAAACCATCCAGCTAAAGTATGCTGAGGACGTCATCC
The DNA here is from genome assembly GCA_944474145.2 of Dicrocoelium dendriticum. NCBI lineage: Eukaryota > Metazoa > Platyhelminthes > Trematoda > Plagiorchiida > Dicrocoeliidae > Dicrocoelium > Dicrocoelium dendriticum. Next base: position 238,357,436 of record OX104063.1, read on the forward strand.
TTGGCGTACACAATCCCGCCCCAAATCCATCGGCCAAATTGCAAGCTTCTTGGACAACCTCACAGCCTGTTCCAAATCCCGTTGTTTTTCACTCGATGCATCAGTGTAAAGAGGTTCTTTTCTCGCTTTCTACGGAAAAGCGTTACCAGCAACTTCTCACGCACACCCCGCATCTCAGTATTGATAGTGTCAAACTGAACTTCTGTGCATCAATGAAATATCTAAAAGTCGTACTAAGTCGTGATCTCAGGTGAGCGAAAAATACACTAAAGTCAGGAGACTAACGTTCCATGCCTCCCGATTAAGATCTTCCTTCGATGCCTCGTTATTTGATCTTACGGCTTAACACCGCTTGTGTGTTATCGCACTGTGATCTAACCTTGACTTCACAAAATGCATTTAAAAGAAGCATCTTGCTCGAGGTAGCGGCATTTCACTGATTCGGTTAACTGGCATCCTGGTAATCACCTGCAAAAAGTGGCGCCCAAAATACCCACTGATGCCAGTCACTCCAACCATGGTGCATAGTCGGAATGTATCCCGACTTCCTCGACTAGCCATGTACGCCCCCACACGGGCATAAGGCACATCAGTTGTTCCCCATTTGTCACGTATTTCTGAGGGATCAAGATGTGGTCAAGAAAAACTTATTGTCAAACTGATGCATTGATATCACTTCTGTCATATACATTGGTTCTTTAATTTCACCTGTATTTGATGTGTGTGTTGTGACTGAATATGCACCCATAAGGGTGTATAAAGCACATTGTTGACGGGGAGGGATACACCAGCGCTCCGTATTGATGCTCAACTGCATACCACTACGATTGTCGTAATAATGAGAAACGAAAAGCAGGGAAAATGATGAGTCGGAAGTGAACGTGAAATGTCACAACCCACCGATGTTGCCAAAAAACGATTTCTACCGATAACAGCGCACGCCACTGCGCAAAGAGCAATCAGTCGGTTGATTTTTAGTCGCAGCGGTGATGAATGCATAACAAGGCTTCGCAAGCTAAACAGAAATTCAATCAGGTAGCAGATCACGCGCTCACAAAGGGAGTGCGAATGAAAAGTAGCTCTGTCGGGACGGATTATGCGGCTGTGTAGAATAAGGTTGCAAACTCCCTCATTTGATTTGAATCTTCAAGGTGTAAACTGTTGTGACTGGTCGTCACGAGATACGGTCTGCCTGGAGATTCACGTGACTCATGTGTGAATAAATGTGCGTGTTACCAAGCTACAGACGTGTCGACAAGATGCCTACCTGTCTGAAAATTATCACCTGGTCTATACTAGCTCAAGATTGTGAAATGTTGCTGCGTGGGGCGGAATGCACCGCTTTCGTGATTGCGCTCTGCTGAATGAGTGGTTTCATGAATCTAGTCTGTGAGCGGGCTACGGCCCAGTCACCGCCTCCGGTACGACCGTAATTAAACCGGACTGCCGCTGATGAGCATCTAGGAGTGTGGGTCAGCTCCGTTGATGAAACGTGGCTCCCATCCACATGCCTCCCGGTTTTATTCCTTCGGGTTTACACTAGGAATGGGTGTGTGGTTGAGGTTATGAGTGGCGCAGCGCAAATCACCCACTGTCCCTCTGTGGTCGCAGGCGCTCTAGGGCTGTCTCGGTGGTGACAGACAAATCCGGAATGGAAGGCCACCAACCGTATGTCAGAAGAAGGACTTGTTCGTGTGTACACATTACAATCGCGTCCTTTACTTGTCCGTGTTTTCACAATACAAACTACTGCGGGATGGCCCTTCGCTACCTTAACCACTCGAAGTGGCCAATTACGTCGTTTATTAAAGCAATTCCATGACCTCTGGTGGTAAAATTACTTGAAAGCAAACTGCGCATTACATATATTCATTCGTTAAGTATTCATGGGCAAGACTTACAGTGCCGCATGCGGAAAGTAAAAACAACAACAACAACAACAACGCTGGGTACGCAGTACATACCATGTGTCTAGATTGCGACAAGCAGTCTCAATTGAGGCCACGGTTTGATGTGAAGCAATCTTCTAGCAATTCGATCAGTAGGACCGTTTCCAAAGTGGAGAGTTTCGGAGCGGCTCTCTGCCAACACTGCACTCAATGACCAATCGGTTTCGTTCTGATGTGGACTGGTCCGACTGATCTGAGAGGGGGACCCGACATATGGTTCACGGCCTATGCTGCTCGTGGATCTCTGGCTTAGTGGCAGACGAACTGTTCGCTGAGCTTGGTAAGTTTGTTGCAAAATTTTCGTCACCAATCGAGGTTACATCATCAGTGCGTTGTTGAGTAGCGTGTAGCCAGTAGCGTAGCGTAGGGAAGCCTCTATGAGCGTGCATACGCTACGCTACTGGTTACACGCCACTTAACGCAGTGAGGTAACCTCGATTGGTGACGAAACGTTTGTAACAAACCTGCCAAGCTCAGCGAACAGTTCGTCTGCCACCAGAACAACCTGACCTACCAAATTTCGCGCTCCGGCATAGTGACAAAGACACTCAAGCTATCTCTGTCTGACAAGTCTAAATAAAGGCGAAATCGATCGGTTATAAAATGCAGTGCTAAAAGAGAGCGCAGCACCGAAACTCCCTAAAACAGCGGTACATCTATTGATTGAACTGATCCTTCACAGCCGTACAACGAGCTATGGATTGAAGAATAATAAGAGGGAAAATACGGGACTAGTGTAGAACCTAAATAACATAAATAAACCCATAGGGATAAGGCACCTACACCTTGTCAACAACACACCGACAAAAACAGCTGGCTATCGTACAAGGATAATGTGGCATCGGAGAGACAGCTTCTTTGAGGCTTTCACTGCCCCGCGTCATAATCAGCCATTACCCCGCAGATAACACAGCATCAAAAACATGTTAACCAAGTAGTCCGACTAGGATACGACAGCAGACGCGTCACTGATAATATCAATGATTTAAGTCCCGTAAAATCTCGAGCCAAGCACAAGACGAGTCACGTAGACTTCAGAATGGAAGGCAGGATGGACCAACAGCCCCCAGTTTGGTCGTCAGTGACTTCATTTCCCACTGCCAAGGTAATTTTTGATCGGCACGAGACTTGCGCCATCCAACATCTGGCAAACAAAACGCCTCTTCTCGGTAAGAAGCGATCGGGCATACGTAATATGTGCTCAAGCCAACGCAACATATTCAGTGCTATCTGTTGTTCTAAGGAACTGGTCTGATCATCATTGTATAGCACTCGCCTGGATACATCATCGTTGCGGACACGCTGGTGGCATCCGGTACCAGCAATGCTTCTCAAGCGCCAGCGATCGAACACTAGGATGCGTTTCAAATGCTCAGACAGAAGAGACCAAGTCTCATCACCAGATAGTAGGACAGACCTCACTGCATTCCTGTACACAAGCAATCAAACCGGGAGAATGCCTCTTCCGACGCCATATATGTCGCATGTTTATGAAGGCGGTCCGAGCTTTCGCAGTTACACGCCCATCGCTTCTGATGCGGCTACTAAGGTAGATGGAGGGGTAAACTACTTCTAATTCCTCGCAGTCAAGAGTTAAAGGGCTATCAAATAACTGGCGCCCATGCAATTCCCTTTTGAACTTTGATGTAAAACGCATAAATGATGATGGGAGCACCTCAGAGAGTCTATGTTTGACTGTCTTTTTGCAACTGTCAAGCAGCAAGATAATATCGTCCACACAATCCACGTCAGGCAATTTTTCACCGGGCAACATTTCAAGGTCTAGATCGTAAGATCGGGCAACCGAACATGACATAATGAAATCCACTCCAACGCTGAATAAAAATGGTGAAATGGGACAATCCTGGTGAACGCCACTTTTGTCCGAAAGACATCCGAGTAGTCACCGCAAACTTTAACGCGATTTGTGGTGTTCATGTACAGAACGCGAAAAATTCTCATGTTTGTTGGGTACACCCATCTGAACAAGTACGCGGAAGAGGATGGAGTAACGGACTCAGTCGGAGGCACTCTTTAAGTCCAGGAACACAGCTGCTGTCTGACTGCGGGATATGTGATGTTGCCCTAGAGCCTTCCGCGGAAGACATTAAGACTTCGGAAGTGTCTGATCACCGATACAAGCGGAGCATTATCCGCATAAAACAGGAGCGTGGAGTAAGTAGTGCTGGAATCAGCAAGTTGGTGTCTGAGTACAGACTCCTTAGTAAAGCATTGAATCTGCTGCCAAGATCAAACCGTCTGCGCTGACTGAGTTATGTTTTCAACATACGCGCCAACTGGTCGCCCTGTGTATTATCAACCAATACCGCATCAAATCGGTAGAAATAAGTATGCGGTCGACCGAGCACGTGATAATAGGCATAAAAAAGCAACCGGGTAAGTACATGTCGTCTTCTTGGGCGAAAGTATGGAAGAGTACACGACAGCTATCAGGAACACTAGCGATTATGGTGCAGTCACAAATTTGGGGATTTCGAGGTCGCTGTTTTACTAGTGACTCTCAGTGCATACATCAGGGTTTATTTGTACGTCCATTCTACTGGAGTTGTCACCTCATAGGTCTACCTGCCCAGCTCCGCCGCAACGAGATCGAACCTTTTACGTGGTGTGACGATTTGCATATCTCGTAGACGCACTAAGCTATAATGGGTTGGGCCGCTCCGCCCCCTGAGAGCTACTCTTACCAGGTTAGTCAGTGGTTAGACGAAATCAGTCTCCTGATCCTCCAGGTTGGTGTTTGAAACAGGATGGCGGACGATATTCTCCCGCTTTTTAACAATGTTGGGGAGGCGCAATAAACGTTGAATAATCTCTCTAGAGTGGTCCCATTATTTGGCATGCGCTTCGCACCCTCAAAATGCAAAATGCTATTAGAGGATCAACAGCCATTTTATGACCCCTTGACCCTTGATAGCTAGGAACTAGGTAGTTGATCGCTTCATTTAGCTTGGCAGCTACATCGGCAACGATGGGCGCATAACGACTGAAGTCAGTTCACCTATTGCAAAAGCCAAAACTGACTTTTTGTACCCGCGACATCTTTGGTGTCAGAGAAGGGTTTCCCTCCAGCTGAAAGGCCATGTTTACAAAGCCACAGTGAAGGCCGTACTATTCTATGGAAGTGAGACTTGGTCACCTCAATCTAAGGACCTACAATGACTTCAAATCTTTGATCGTCATTGTCTACGAAGCATGGCTTGTGTCGGGTGGCAACACCGCGTACCCAGACCAGTGCTAAGCAGTAGTACTCAAGCTAGTTCCTTAGAAAAACTGATAGCACTGAACAATCTGCGTTGGCTTGGGCACATAATACGTATACCCGATCGCTTCTTACTAAGGAGAGCCGTTTCGTTTACCAGATGCTAAATGGCGCAAGGCCCGAGGTGGGCAGAAATTAATTTGACAGCGGGAAATGAAGTCACTGACGACCAAACTGGGTGCTGTTGGTCCATCCTGCCTTCCATTCTGAAGTCTACGTGACTCGCCTTGTGCTTGGCTCGAGATTTTACAGGAGATAACTCATAGCTTTCATCAGTGACGCATCTGCTGTCGTATCCGAGTCGGACTGCTTGCTTAAAGTGTGTTTGGCGCTGAGTTATCTGCGGGGTAATGGCTGATTATGACGCAAGGCAGTGAAAGCTACAGGGAAGCTGTCTTCCCGATACCACTTTTTCTTTGCAAGATAGCCAGCTGTTTGTAATGGTATGTTGTTGACAAGGTGTAGGCAGCATGAACCTGAGGGTTAATAGTATTAAGGTTTTGCGCCAGGTCCCCCTTCTCTATTTCTTACCGTTCTTCATTCCGTAGGTAACCATGGTTGTACGGCAGCGTAGCATCAGTTCGGATGGCTGATGTACCGTTGATGTTGATGATGAGCTGATTAACTGCGTTCGCGGTAGCGAGTACACTGGCTGTGCTGAAAAGAAACCATTCGCATAGAGTTTAGAGCATATTCGCTCAACCTGGTCGCGAAGGGTTCAGAGCCTCCGGTGAGTTTTATTTCTCGACAAGCACTAGCCCGTCCCAAGCGCAAAACCTGCGTAAATCATTTAGAATAATTAACCGAAAAAGCGACGCCCTCTTGATTGGGCTTGCGGAGGCTTCGATGATTCGGTAGCTGAAAACCATTCTGTGTAAACAGACAGAGTTCTTAAGCAGCATCTCTACAGTGATGAGGTTTGTGGGCACGTTCCTACAAGCGAAATGACGGCCAGCGTCAGATGAACATTGGCTGCCATAGATTTGCTATTCGACTTGATTTGAACATTATCTTCTTCATGTTATTTTCCTGGTTTTCCTAACTACGTTCGACGAGGAGCATCAAGGTACTCGGATCCGTCGCATTTTGGTGCTAGACCTGGATGGATCGGAACTGTTAGTTATCGCCAATCAAGAAGCACATATTCTTTGTCGAATCGAGTAAGTGGCTACTAACTGACACAAGCCATCCATTATGCGGATAAAGGAAAAGAAGTTGAAGCCAATCAGGAATGGTCGCCACAACAAAGTACTGAGATACGGTTCAAGTCGTCTGCAGTACGCCGACAGACTGTACTGACGCTTCGTTGCCACTTGACCGCCACTAGTCGTGCGTGGGATGAGTATACCGCGAGGACACCCGCACTTACGCGGATTCGGAAAGGTGACCTAAGGATTGCAAGTAGGGCGTACAATCCTTTCGGCCACCGGGCGATTACGGTCCAAGTATTATAAATAAAATGGTAACAGAAAGAGAGATAATGCGGAACAGGGCTGCAGAGTCCAAAATGGAATGGGACACTGCAACGCCATGGAAGACGATGAAAATGGCGTCCTGCAGAGTGCGCAAATGATCGTGTAATGACAACTCACAGCGCGGTAGTTGATGATCCGAATGGTTCAAGCGTGTCAACGACAACAAGCAATCGAAAACTGAAAGAGAAATGCTGTCCAGTGGTATCTGTCTAGATTGTAATGAAGCACCCAGTAGCACGAAAGAAGCTTGCCAGCAAATGTAAACGAATGACTTTGCCACACATTTAAAGATCGCTTTGATACAAGAACGGAACATTAATACAGATACAATAGGCATAAGAAACAAAACTAAAGGTAAGTCAACTTACCCTGAGACAAAACGGGAATGCCGAACGAACCTCAGGGGGAAGATAGAAAACTTGAACAAAACGGACATTTTGCCTGGAAGAAACGAAATAAGCGCAAGTATATCTTTGAAATCATTACATGGGAGGAAAAGCCCACTTAGCAACGAAATGTATTTTGGGCGCCGGAAAATTATACACTGAAAGTGACTGAACAGTCCTTGAGAGCCTTATTCACGCGATCCAAGGTAATCCGCATCAGCCGTAAGCGCAACATAGTGGAGTTTGCTACATCTAACTGTCCAAGTAGCCGCCTTTTTTCCTTTTGGTTACAATCTGTCTTGGAGGACTCCGTCTCCAGAACGTGTATCTGCGCTTCGTACCGCTGTAATTCGGTACTCAGTTCGGCATTCAGTGGCCGCAAGAATGAGACGTACAGATGTGAGTCTAGCCCACTCTTTCGGAGCAAGCCATCTAAAACAGACTGGCAGTCCACTGAATTCCTTGGGTCATTTCTCACTGCGTCGCATCTTATCAAAAGAAACAAGGCCATATTCAAAGCAGCCAAAACCCAACTACTTTGGTCAATTAGCGGATCCCGGGAAGATGGAATTGGGTAAACGAAAATCAATTCGCACAAATGACCCAAAGTGTTGGTGTGGAGAGGTAGCGTCACCTCCTCTTCGCCACGTGCTCGTTCATCATGTATGACAGACTTGATGTCACGTTCTAGGCAATCCATCCAGGCCTTGTGAATGTAATCTTTACAAACGGTAATGAGGTGGCCGCGCCAACCGTGATGTTCCTGGGAATGATTCGGTTTCAAGAGCCGAGAAAACAAGTGGAACTGTGCTGAATATGTGCTTAGGGACAACAGTCGGTCAACAGCTGCAACTGCCTCGGTGACAATCCTGGGCAATGACTCTCCAGAAACCGGTCTGATAGCGAGATGCTTCAATATATCGAGTAAAATAACATTTTTCTCGGTCCACCAAGCCAAAGAGAGAGGATGATTGCAAATTGAAACCAGTTTCAAGAGAACACTTATTGCATATAACTGAACAGAGTCGTAAACATAGTCAGACATAGGCTTGAATACAGCATGCGTATTGGGTTCGAGGAACATAGAACGATTGTCCACATTGAGAATATTTCTTAACAAATCGTACGCTAGAACAAAGTGGTAATCACGGGAGAAAACTAGAGGCCAAAAGTTATGAACATGTGGAGTGACGTTGAAAAATAAATACGATAAAATTCGCAACCACGCCGGGAGCATAATAAAGGCTGGTGTACCATTAGAATCCGGACGAGGGCAACTAAGGCACAGTTCTTCGTATGACTCTATGAAAAATTTGTACAGTGAACAACAGCACAATTTGGGTATTAACTGAAGAGTCCGGTGTAGAAGATCTTGAATACCGGGTACATCGGACAAAAGAATGAACGGGCAAGAGAAGAGGAACAAAATATGTCTTAAAATATAACTGTCTCTATTACCAACCTCACCAAAAGGATATCCCGTCAAAATATGGGTGTAAAAATCAACAGCGGAAGTGGTATAAGAAAAAAGATGTTGTAAGTGGGAGCCGGAACTGGTGAGGAGGGACAGGTTTTGGGTAATTTCATCAAGGACGGGGGTTATCCGGGAAAATCTGGTGAAACCGGACGCCATCACACAGTGTGCAAGCGGTTTCAACAGCCACATGGAAGCGGGTTTGCCACGCAATAACCCCAGCTGCCCTGTAACTAGAAGCAAGCATTCACCCACGTCAAACCGAAAGGAAAGAGTCTCAAGAAATTCCACCAATGAGAGTAGGACATTATCACCAGCAGAAGTGTGCAGTTTGCATATCCATTTACATGTACAGCTCACAATTTCACTGAGATTATCGGTTATTAGCGCCACTGCATCATCAGATAGGAGCAAACGTTTGATTTCATTGGGATTTCGTTCGGAAATCGCATTATCTAATGATACCAGGACCGATTCCTTGAAAGACACGTTGGTTTCCAAAACAGACTCCATGACCCGAACCTGTAGAGAACATAAGAAGACGGAAAAAGAGTGCTCTAAAGAGAAAAAGTGTGCATACGGTGGTATAAAGTAAAACAGTCGAACGGAAAACTGAGGATGATCCAAATCAAATAACCACATGCATCCCATCAAAACCCACCTAGATTTGGTTGATTGATCATGATCCGCGCGTTTGAATGCGACGGTCACAGGATTGAAGACTCATCATATCATAATAAAAGTAGTATGATTATGAATAAGTACACCAGTAGTACGCCGGCACACCGTACCGACGTTTCGCTGCCACCAGCCATGCGAAGGCTGGGTATATAACAATTACGCGGGGTCGAACTGGCAACCCAATGATTACAACGCAAGCACACAACCCTTTCGGCCACCAGCATGATTCAGATAAATAAAAAGCGGCGTTCGGTTTCCCATCCCGGTAGGTGTTTTGTCAGGATTCCTTCTTGATGGATTTATTGGTGCGCTGGGATATTTTCGTCGAAATTTCGGAGTTCGCATTCTTTGGATCGCATTTTGACTGGTAACTTATTGCAGGTTTTGTAGTTCCGTTTTGCAAAATTTGCCTTACTACTTTGGGTAATATTTGAGCCATTTTTCCAAAATACAGAAGTAATCACTTTGCGATCCTCCTTTTCAAATTGCTGGACACATGTTAAGTACCCTTATGTGCTCCGATTACTATACCAGCTTTCGTATTTATGGGTTGGATTACATGCTGACTCGTATAGTCTTCTATATTTCATTAAATAGGACTTCATTCACACTTTGTACAAGCGTCGCAGCCGAAGGTAACCATTGAGAGTTATGACATGAACCGATGTAAACCGTGACCAAAAATGTCTGAATGTCATGCACACTGGCCCAGGTTCCATCCGAGATCTAATCCAGTCAACATCTCCATGCTTTGACAAGTTATTACTGTTCCATGACTTGTAAAAGTAGCACACCAACTGAGGCCAATCGTTACTAACGTCGTACTCTGCTAGCTCCAAAAACCCAAAAGACGAATGTCCGATGACTCAGCCATGGAATACTCAACGAGAGAAGAGGCCGCGAAACGAAGAGAAGTTATTGGCTGTCGATCAACAACAAGACATCAAGCAAGGCTCCAAGTCATCATCCTCCCACAGGATCGGCTTCGATTGATTAATGGCGGTTAAATCTATTGATCGCTCATGCCCTTGAGGCTACCGATCCAAGTCTCCATGCTATGATCACGACATTGAGTTTCTACAGTTTGGTCGATGAATTCCTCGAAGTGGGTGAGGACGGAGTGAACGTTAGGCAAATCATCCGCCTTGGTAAATCACTGATGATAAGTACCAGCCAAGCTGGGCAACTATTGCTGATGAGGTCAGCCCGAAACTGTGTAGGCTGAGGTGAGAGGGTGTATATTCGCCTAGACAGGGATCCAGCTGTCTGAGAGCTCCTCGTGTGTCATGATCTAGCACATAACACCCCGTCCAATTCTGTCATGTCTAAAGTTGGTGTTAGCAAGCTGCGAACATGTGCAGGATGTCCAAAACCTGGAGTCCCTATAAACAAGCGACCGCGCAATTCTCATTGCCAACCCGGAGCTACTGCTGCAGTATTTCCATGCACTGGGACCTGTTTATAACCACTGGGAAGCGGTCTTTGACGGGCTAACTCAAACAGCGAGCCAGGTGAATTGGTCTCTGCTGCAAGCTGCACCTGTTGAACCTTGTTAGTTAGTTAGAAAATGGAGTAAAGTCACTATGTAATTTGTGTGTGATCCCCAAGTGTCAGAAAGTCGGGCCGGTCAAGTCACATTAGTTCGATAAGGCGTATGGTAAACTGGTTCGGCAGTAGCGCAGACTGTGGGACAAATTCCTTATCTTTAGTTCGGTCGATGACTAAGAGGCACATAGAAGGCAATGAAATATTTGCATATGTACAAATACGAACAAGCGTCATCATTTCGGAGAGCAAAGCGCAATCGCCTAAAAGACGGCTCCGAAGAGAATTTTGCTTACGTGAAGCAGTGCCTGAAACCGGGAGCCGACCTACCAGTGATGGAGGGGTCGTACGGACAGATCCTAACATCCAGCAGTGAGAGTGCGTCCGCGTTGGCAGCGCAACTGAGCAGGTGTCCATACCGAGTTTGACGTGTACCGCCCGTATGTTATGTGAACTGCTCATTGCCCAATTATACTAATCTTTCCGTATTTCACTTCAGCCTACTTACCTCAGTTGCTTGCTGAATAAAGGCTATTCTGTCGTGCTCATACTCTTCTCACTCGTTGTATTCCGACTCGTTCAATCCCAGTACAATTTATTCAGCAAGAAATGGATCGAATCCTTCGACCAGAACATTACGATGCTAATCCCAACTACGCGAATTCGGCGAAGCAGTGGACCCTTTGGTTTTATATAGTTACTTATTTCTTGGACACTGTCAACTCACTACCGTGCAGCAAATTGAGGATTCTGGCGAATTATGTTTCCACCGATGCATACGATTACATTAAAGAGTGCGCAATCTACGAACTCGCAATCGAAACTCTCCGAACTATATATACCACTTTCACTTTAAATTGGACATTTTTCGAACCATATTTGACATTTTGCAAACCAAACTGGACATTTTGCAAACCACATTGGACATTTTGCAAACCACATTGGATATTTTACAAACCAAACTGGACATTTTGCAAACCACATTGGACATTATGCAAACCACATTGGACATTTTGCAAACAACATTGGACATTTTACAAACCAAACTGGACATTTTGCAGACCAAACTGGACATTTTGCAAAACAAATTGAACACGTTGCAATCTAAGTAGCAACTCGCCAATTTGTTGGTACGAAACGAGCAGTAAGACTGTTGAATGATGTTCAGAATATACATTGTGATAACGCTAATACACCGGCATTGTGTAAGCAGCGGGCTACACTGTAAAACATTTGCTTGATCGTGAGCAGCGACCGAAGTTCTGAACTACGCTCCCCTCTCCCCATTGACATTCGCCTAGTTGGTGTGCAGTGCCCATACGCATCAACCTGTGTAGGTGTGTGACAATTGGAAAATCGGACGTCCGAATGGTAATTGTGTATCAATCATTTTGTGAGTGGATTGCGATGCGCAACCTCAATGTGCACCGTTATTCTCATTAGAGGGAACCTTGACCAATTCGGTCAATGAGACCATGTCGGATGAAGCATGTAGGCGGTGTCCCAGCTTCGCTCGTCTCTCTATTAGCTTTCGCAACTGCCACGTTATTGTATCCGCGTAGGTTGTAATGACCCCCAGCAAAACCAGTCTAGATCTATAGCCTATTGTTGCAACATATCAACTTCTGAGGAGCGGACCGATTACACGATGTTCAGGCCACATTGTGGCCACGATAATGTAACCGAACTGCGCACGTAGCGGGTGATTGTGTAAGCCCTTCTCTTGACATGAGTGCCGTTCGTCTCGGTCAAAATCAGTGACCTATTTTCCCCTACACCCCCCCCCCCATAGGAATTCGTGTGTTTTGTCTGGGTGTGTGGACCGACCTACGCAGCGGTACCACTATTGGGGCCGAGCATACGATAATGGTTCCACCCAACACAACTTAGCTTTATTAGCTCCGTGCCGCACGAAACGACCAAAATGAGTGACGAACAACTGGAGAGCTGATGTCCGACGGGACAGCACTGCAGGCGAACATCATTTGCGCAAAGAGAAATTCTCACAAAACTTGTGCTGGTCGACGGCAAAACTACTCGGGAAGCCGCTGAAGTCGTCGGTGTTAACGCGAGTACGACAAGGAACATCATTAATGCCTACAAGCGAGAAGGCTCAAATACACAGCGCACCTGCGGTGGAAACAATAGGGAGAAGCTGACTCCCAATGTATTGCAGCGCGTCGAAGAAGCGGTTAAACGGCACTCTGAGGACACGTTGGTGCAGCTGCAGATGCGCCTGAGAGAGAATGGGATAAACCTATCAGTATCCTCTGTCTTCAACGCCCTCAGAAGACTAAAGATAACTCTCAAAAAGTGTCATTACGAGCTCGACCGAGTCAACAGTGCCACGACAATCGCTAGCCGACAGGCGTACGCTCTCGAATTCTCGGTGACCGTCCTGCTCTTACACGCTAAGCCAACTGTTAATATTGAAAACGCACATTTTGAAATGGAAATGGTGTATTAACAAAACATAAGGCAGTTACCATAGTAAAGACCAGTTGACGAATGGTTGTCCGGCTGTCGCTTTCGTCAGTATCATCATGTTATTGAGAACGCAGTTCATGCAGTCCTGCTGCGTTACCATCCCAACGCTGTCCTGAATGACCGTGCTCAGCGTCTGCTCAGTTGTGGGGTTAATAAGCAGGCGTCTCGCCGACGCTTTCACCTTTGAAAAGACGTGTTCTACCGGGTTTAGCATGCACGAGTAGGGCGGCAAGAACTGCAGGTGATAAGACGAACCAAGGATCCTCCTTAGCTCATCAGGCATATGGATCTTGGCATTGTCCATGATCAGCCACACGCCGTTCATCTCCACTATGCAGCTTACACGCGCCACCAGTTCCTCGACGAATGCTGAGAACTTCGCACCATTGCAGGTGCCATCGTTAATAATCTTTGAATGGATGACGCCTTGGTTATTCATTGCAACAATCAGGGTTACCATGCGACCTCTGACTGTGGGTAACACGACGTTCGCGCGCGTCCCTCTTCTTGAGCGAGCCTGAGTTCGCCTCAGATGAAGTTTGAAACCACTCTCCTATATGAAGATGCATTTCTCCTTGTTAGAAGGTGCATGTGCCGAGAACTCGAGAGCGTACGCCTGTCGGCTAGCGATTGTCGTGGCACTGTTGACTCGGTCGAGCTCGTAATGACACTTTTTGAGAGTTATCTTTAGTCTTCTGAGGGCGTTGAAGACAGAGGATACTGATAGGTTTATCCCATTCTCTCTCAGGCGCATCTGCAGCTGCACCAACGTGTCCTCAGAGTGCCGTTTAACCGCTTCTTCGACGCGCTGCAATACATTGGGAGTCAGCTTCTCCCTATTGTTTCCACCGCAGGTGCGCTGTGTATTTGAGCCTTCTCGCTTGTAGGCATTAATGATGTTCCTTGTCGTACTCGCGTTAACACCGACGACTTCAGCGGCTTCCCGAGTAGTTTTGCCGTCGACCAGCACAAGTTTTGTGAGAATTTCTCTTTGCGCAAATGATGTTCGCCTGCAGTGCTGTCCCGTCGGACATCAGCTCTCCAGTTGTTCGTCACTCATTTTGGTCGTTTCGTGCGGCACGGAGCTAATAAAACTAAGTTGTGTTGGGTGGAACCATTATCGTATGCTCGGCTCCAATAGTGGTACCGCTGCGTAGGTCGGTCCACACACCCAGACAAAACACACGAATTCCTATGGGGGGGGGGGGTGTAGGGGAAAATAGGTCACTGATTTTGACCGAGACGAACGGCACTCATGTCAAGAGAAGGGCTTACACAATCACCCGCTACGTGCGCAGTTCGGTTACATTATCGTGGCCACAATGTGGCCTGAACATCGTGTAATCGGTCCGCTCCTCAGAAGTTGATATGTTGCAACAATAGGCTATAGATCTAGACTGGTTTTGCTGGGGGTCATTACAACCTACGCGGATACAATAACGTGGCAGTTGCGAAAGCTAATAGAGAGACGAGCGAAGCTGGGACACCGCCTACATGCTTCATCCGACATGGTCTCATTGACCGAATTGGTCAAGGTTCCCTCTAATGAGAATAACGGTGCACATTGAGGTTGCGCATCGCAATCCACTCACAAAATGATTGATACACAATTACCATTCGGACGTCCGATTTTCCAATTGTCACACACCTACACAGGTTGATGCGTATGGGCACTGCACACCAACTAGGCGAATGTCAATGGGGAGAGGGGAGCGTAGTTCAGAACTTCGGTCGCTGCTCACGATCAAGCAAATGTTTTACAGTGTAGCCCGCTGCTTACACAATGCCGGTGTATTAGCGTTATCACAATGTATATTCTGAACATCATTCAACAGTCTTACTGCTCGTTTCGTACCAACAAATTGGCGAGTTGCTACTTAGATTGCAACGTGTCCAATTTGTTTTGCAAAATGTCCAGTTTGGTCTGCAAAATGTCCAGTTTGGTTTGTAAAATGTCCAATGTGGTTTGCAAAATGTCCAATGTGGTTTGCAAAATGTCCAATGTGGTTTGCAAAATGTCCGATGTGGTTTGAAAAATGTCCAATGTGGTTTGAAAAATGTCCAATTCAAAGTGAAAATGGTATATATCAAGTCGGAAAACGAGTTTTTTGCATGCCATGTTCTAGCTACTAGTAAACAACAGGTGGAGACTCTGGACAACTTCTTGCAGTAGTTGAAATCACTGGCCCACGGTTGTAATTTCATGATGGTCACCGTAGAGAAAAACCGCGAAGACGCCATTCGGGATGCGTTCATAACTGGGCTTCAATCTCAAGCGATACGTTAACGACTTTTGGAAAACGTGTCACTCGATCCACATACCGCTTTTGAACAAGCCCGATCCCTCGAGATGGTCTATCGTCATGCAAAGTTATGCCAATCAGAAAACTCTTGTGGCGCATCTACCACATGTTAATCAGTACCTTTGCAAAAGTCAAGTGCATCATTAGTCAAAGTAACAATGTCACCACTGCTATGTCGAATAGCAAATGTTTTTTCTGCGAGTTCAACAGGCAAGCCGATCTCAATGTCTTGCTCGCGATGCCGTTTGCAACGGTTGTGGAAAGAATGGACATTATCAGAAAGTTTGTCGTTCCTCATCCAAAAATTCGACTTCGACGCTCCATGGTTGTTTATCCTCGATCACTGTCGCAGCGGCACCAAAGGGCCTTTCCCAGGCCGTCATCTATGTACTTGTCAACAACGTCCTTCTAAAAGCTTTGTTTGATACCGGAAGCTCTGAGAGCTATATTTCCGAATCGGTTATCAACCGATTCAATTGGTGTCCTCGGTTCTCATTGCGAAATTCCCATGGCCCGCACTCACTTAACCAGTATCAACAGTGGTCATTGCCTTGTCACGCACTATACAGTATAAAGACAGTCATTACACAGACGTTAAACTGTCCGTGCTTTCAAATCTCTGTTCAGATGTATTATTGGGACACGATTTTCTCAAGCTTCACCAATTTGTCCAAATCTCATTCTTTGGTGAACAACCCCTTCTCCTGGTGCACACTACCGGCCGCTGATGTGCATCCTCCCTCGGTATTTGGGAAAGATGCTTCCGTCTTCAAACCGATCGGCACAAAATCGAGGCGTTACTCTACTGCAGACGAGAGGTTTATTCATATAGAAATACAGAAGCTTCTTAAGGACGGTATCATTGAACCACTGGTATTCCTGTGGCGAGCTCAGGTTTTAATAACTATGAACGAGGCACACAAACGCCGTACGGTAGTAGATTACGGCCAAAGAGTCAACCAAACCAATCATCTGGATGCGTATCCACTGCCTATAACTGACATCCTTATCGACAAAATTTATCGTTACTCGGTGTAGAGCACTTTGGACCTGAAGAGTGCATACCATCAGATTCCTATCAGGACAAACGTGAAGAAATTCACCGCATTTGAAGCCTGCAGAAATCTCTTCCAATTCTGTCGTATACTCTTCGGGGTAACCAATTGGGTCGCCTGTTTCCAAAAAGCCATCGATAAAGTGAAAGCCAATGAGAACTTGAACCCGACATTCACCTATATTAACATAACAGTTTGCGGCGCAACCGAGGAAGAGAATAACAGCAATCTAGCAAAATTTAACGAAGTCGCTCGAAAAGACGACCTAACGTTCGACGAAAGCAAGAGCATCATAGAATCGAGGAAAATACGACTATGGGGTACGAAGTTACACACGAGGTCGTTCGACCAGACTTAGACCGACCTCAACACTTAAGGTGTCTGCCCGCACCCGGTGACTCCAACTCTCAACAGCGTGCTGTGGGATTTTCTGCATGTTATTCCCAAGGGATCTCACGTTTCTAAAACAAAATTTGCCCATTAATCGATAATCGTTGCTTCCCACTTCGCAATCTGGTTCCGGAGTCGTTCGAACGGATCAAGGAGATAAAAACTCTGCTGTCGTCTCTATGGATTATTCCGTTCCCTTACTCATTGAAACGGATGCACCTGATATTGCAATTACCACCACACTAACACAGAACGGACGACCGATTGCGATCTTCACACGAAGGCTGTCAGCCAGTAAACGAAACCATACCACTGTCAAGGAGGTACATGCCACTGTTGAGTCAGTCCGTAAATGGCGGCATTAGCTAATAGCCAATCATTTTACCATTATTACTGGTCAGCGAGCTGTCTCATACAAGATCACATGTTCACCAGAACGTACAGGCAGCAGACAAATCGTCATGTGGTAAGTCTAATAGTCAAGGTGGACATTTGGTCTCTTCGCAGTCTCCGGAACTTATCGATGCTCACCGGCATATTCCGGCTGGAAGCGAACAAAATGAGGATCGCAAAGAGCTCCAGGCAAAACTCCGTGCTAGCCTGAAGAGACCGCGAATCTTGGTGGTCTCTTCGTGCGTCAGAGATGGAAGTGACCACTGCCCTTGGTAACTATCGAAAATTATTCCGACTGATACGGGAAGCGAGCAGCAGGAGACCTGGTGTTAGTGAAACAAATTATGCCGAGAGTGGACAGCCTATCCAAAACTTATCGAAATGTTTGGCGCGTTATGCTGAGCATTTTGAAAAGCAATTTAATCGACCGGAAGTGTTCGATTCCTCCCCGCCCAGTGATCGCCCTGCTCCGTGGAATCCGCACTCTCGCTCAGAAGTTGAACGTGAGACCAGACTGTTGAAGTTGAAGAAGCCCGCGGAACCAGATGATCTTCATACAACCCTCCACAAATTCAGAGGCCTCGCTCTTATTGATGATTTATACGAATTACTAGTGAAACTGTCAGAGTAGGAAACTGTCCCGACCGATTGGAGCCGCTCCGTTATTGCTCCTACCTTCAAAGCAGACTCGCGTTCGGAATGCGGCAACCATATAGGAATCAGTCTGAACGCCATCGCCTCCAAATTACTTGCCTTTGCCATCCTTCACAGACTGATAGGCACTCATGAAAGCCAGATTCGTGAGCAGCAAGCTGGAATTCGTTGGGGTCGTGGCTACATCGACCACATCTTCACTTTGCGTCAATTGTTGAAGCACCGTCACACATATCGGCAGCCCACCGTTGTCGTGTTCCTCGACATCAAAGGGGCCTTCGATTCGGTTGGTCGACGTGCTCTTCGAGACTGACTGCTCAGGAAAGGTGAGCCCGAGAAATCATCATCATCATCATTACACGTTAGCTGGAGGTGGAAAACACCTCGGCTATTGTGCCGCAATACAAAATAAAAGAAAAGGAAAACCGTGGCAAGCCCGCTGAGTCCCCAGTAACGGATGGACATCGTTCCGGAGAGCTAACAGCTGGCTGTCGTAAAAAGAGAATCATATTATGCCTAACAGGTGAGATCGTGATTGGAGGGGGATACTAAACAGGAGGGGGATGGACAAAGGAAATCACAACACAAATGCCATTGGTGCCGGCTCCGAGCCATATCAGCAAGTGTGTCCAACCAAACGTGTTCACCGTCCTTAGGACCCCAGCCAGGCAGTCGGGATGCACCAACCGACGCCAACTTCGAAGTGAGGGGTTTTCATTCCTCTCGACCAAGTCATCACTTGGCCTCCCCTCCTCTTCTTCCAACCGCACCCACAACGCGCAAACAATGCACGTCGCAGGAGTCGGTGTGCTGGCATGCGCAACACGTGGCCCAGCCATCGGAGCCTGGTGCGTGATATAATGGTGCTGAGCGGTTCACTCGCTCTTCCTGCACCAAATACACAACGGCGAACACGCACATTGCTCACGCCGTGTTTTCACCATACATGAGCCAAACTGCAAATGCACCGAGGATCGAATGTAACTAGCCTCTTTATGTTTGTCGACTGGATGGGCCAGGTTTCACAACCGTATAAGTGGATTGAACGGACGGCTGCATTGTAAACTCTGCAATTCAGGACGTCTGTGCCACAGGTAGCGGAGATTGGCAAAAGCACCTCGAGCTTTTGCTATTGCGGTTCGTAACCTCATCTTCAATCCCACGGAAGCTAATATAGCTGCCCAGGTACATGAATTCCTGAACGACTTCTAGCTGATCACCACCAAGGGTTAGCGCAGGGGTGGGTCCCTGCCAATCTTGGAGAAGTACTTTGCATTTCGATGGAGCAAAGCATAGCCCAAAACGACTGACAGCCAGTGCTAATCGGTCCAGTGCTCTTTGGCATGTTTGGAGGCTGTCACAGATTAGGGCAATATCGTCCGCATACTCCAAGTCAAGAAGTCGCCCAAGAAATATGTAAATAGTATCCGCGCACTATACGCGCGTAGCACGGGAAGAGTGACGGCTTACGGCAAACTGTTGCTGCCCTACCGTATCTCCAGTGGTGTGAGGCAAGGATGCCCGATGTCACCTTTCCACTTCAACTTGTCTATTGCTGAAGTCATGGAGATTTCATTCACAGGACACGATTTAGAAGGTGTGGAGCTACGCGCAGGAGAACAACTTATTGGCTTGGAATATGCAGACCATATTGCCCTCATCTTCGACAGCCCCCAGACGTGCCAGGCTGCACTGGACAGATTAGCACTGGCTATCAGCCGCTACGGGCTTTGTTTTGCACCAAAGCTTGTAATGTTTCCCTACAACATTGGCAGCGATCACCTACTGCGCTGACTCCTGGTGGGGATCAGCTAGAATACGTTCAAAAATGCAACTACCTGGGAAGTTGTATCAGTGCCCTTAGGATCGAAGATGAGATTGCAAATTGTATAGCAAAAGCTCGAGGTGCTTTTGCTAACGTTCGCCACTTATGGCGCTGACGTGACATCACTCTAGCCTTGAAGAGTAAAGTGTACAATGCAGCGGCACATTCGACCCTACTGTACGGTTGTGAAACATGTCGGAAATAAAGGGGCTAGTTACGTTCAATCACCGGCGCCTTTGCAGTTTGGCTCACATCTGGTGGGAACGCCGCGTAAGCAACTAGCGTGTTTGACGCCTTGTTTACGGTACAAGAAAAGAAACTGAACCGTTTAGCATTGTTATTTCGCGCATCAGGCTCCGACGGCTCGGCCACGTGTTACACATGCCAGCCCACCGACTTCCGCGACGTGCGTTGTTTGTGCACCGGGGGTGTGGATGGAAGAAGAGAAGAGGTGGCCAAGCGATTACTTGGTCGAGAGGAATGAAGGCCCTCACTTCAACCCTAGCCGTCACGGCTCCCTGGTTGGGGTCCAAAAGACGATGAACTCCTTGGGCTAGATACACTTGGTGACATGGCTACGGGCCGACCTCTGTGGCGTTTCTGCTGTGAGTTTCTTTGTCCTTCCCCATCTCTTTTAACCTCTTCTCCAGCCACGATCTCATTTCGTGTCATAAGCTAAGTTTATGTAATAATTTTTGTTGCTTGGTAGCCGACTGGTAACTTTCGGGAGCGATGCCCACCCTTTGCTATTAGCACACCTGGAATGCAACTGTTGCATCTTTTTTCTTTTTTTCTTTCATGTATTGCGGTACAGTAGCTGTGTGTTACACCTCTAGCTAAAGTGTATAATGATGATGAGGATGACTGTGATTAGCTGTCGAAGCCAACCATTTGCGACTTTCGGCATGTCACTGAAAATCCATCCCGATCGTGGTTCGTCGTTCAGGTCTCACGAGGTGCGTCATTTCCTTAACCAGAAAGTTATCACGGTCAGCAGGACAACACCGTACAATCCTCAGAATAATGGGCAGGTGGAACGTATCAATGGAGTCATCTGGAAATCTACTACGCTTTCAGTTAGATCCAAATGTCTCGAAATTGCTTAGAGGGAAAGTGGGTTGCTAGACGCCTTGAATTATATTCGTTCCCTTCTCCGCACCGCCACAAATGTCACACCCCATGAGAGACTGTTCTCATACAATCGCAAATCAACATCAGGAGTCTTGCTGCCGAGTTGGCTCAGTGTACCAGGACCCGTGTTACTGCATCGTAATGTGAGAGCCTCGAAATACGATCTTTAGTCGATGAGATAGAGCTATTGGATTGCAATCCGCAGTATGCCCACATTCAATTCTCAGATGGAAGAGAAGATACTGTTTCACTGCGCAACCTGGCACCACCAGGACTGGATCTGTCTAGTGGCCATCCTACTCCCCCTCCCATAGACCTTCCAAACGACCAGTCACACACACAACGGACATTCAGGTGCGCCTAACTTATCCATTTTGTTCACCTAGTGCTTCAGCACTTCTTGAGCAACAGCAAAGAATGTGACCATACAAACTGCGTAACCGCAAGGCCTAAAAACAGCGTTCCAGTTATACCCTGGTCAACAAATGGGTCGGGGAGAATGTTATGTGAACTGCTCACTGCTCGTGTATACTAATCTTTCATATTCCACTTCAGCCTACTTACCTCAGTTGCTTGCTGAATAAAGCCTATTCTCGCGGGCTCATACTCTTCTCACTTGCCGTATTCCGACTTGTTCAATTAATTATACCATATTGAACCAGACTGTGGTGTTTAGGAGGAGCGCCAACTAAACACCAATCTTGACGGCACCAAGTTTGACGGACTCCAACTACTAATTCTCAAGTGCCCATCGGCTACCATCTCGTTTGCTGTGACTTACTTGTTCAACAGGTCACTGTCCTAAGGTTCATTGTCGAGCGACCGTTTGGAAGAAGACATACGAAGAAACCTTTACACAATACTTCTCGTCAAGCAATTACACTTTAAGAAGGGTTGAGGAAACGTAAGAGGCTGCCTAAATCGGGGAGAATGATTGGTTAGACCACGGTTTAAAAAAGGACAGTAAAGCTAATCGATAAGTTAGACAACCCAACCAGGTGATAAATGTTATGAGCGTGCAGACCCCATAAGCAACATACAAAGTAATGAATTGGTCAATGAAGCGACAAGCCTGTCATCATCCTTTTATTAAACGGTGACTCAACCAATCGTTCCCCAAGCTTTGGGTAGCCTCTAGTGTTTTGCCAACCCTTAAATGTAAATGCCTGGTAAGAATTAGCGAAAAGAGATTTCTTCGCAAGCCTTAGAATATCTGAATAGGCATAATACACGAAATGGCCGTTTGTAAGGCAGGTTCCAAATGTTGTTGTTTCGATTCGTATGACATCAAGATTGTTAAGATTATGAAAAAGGGCATACAAGAGCTGCTCCAACCAGATCTACTGACGCCCGCACAGCAGTTTCATGCTATGCCGCTCGTGCATTACCAACCTGCGAGTGACAAGGCATGAATGTTTGCAGGTCTAAGCAAAGCGAAGTCTATCAACTTGATCAATGTCGATTTCAGCAAAGCTTTCGACAAGGTAAACATTGAGGTCCTCCTTCAGAGGCTGAGTATTGACGGCTCACTTCACCAATTGATCAGCGAACTTTTCGTCAGATAAAAGCGAATGGTTTAGGCCGACGGCCATAGGACCGATTGCCATCCTTTGACTAGTCGCGTATCCAAAGGCACGATGAGGCGTAGCACGCTGTACCTGGTCTACATCAACGATCTACCTAAGCTTCTCCGAGAGACATGTGCCGTTTGCGAACTTGAACATTTGGAGATTAATTATTAGCACACCCCGACGACTGCAGCCTATGCCATCAAGATCCCCTGTGGAAAAACTGTAGGCGATTAGCCGCGTCCCCATGTTGCGGACTGTGGAGTGCCTTTTACTTGTGAATGTGACTGCGAATAAGTCCCGTTCGCTTTGCAGGCGAAAGGAATAAGCAACCGATGACAATCCGCGGCAGCGTCTCAGTGTGGGGAATTCTGAGCTGATTACATGGTTCGCCATCAAATATCACAACAGCTCGTACGGTGTTGTGTCAAAGCCGATGTGACCGGCTATAGGGTCGCTGACCACTCAGTCCTGTAACCAGAGGTGATTACCTAACGACGAGCGAATGAACAACCTTGCTGAGCACCGGCTTCTGTGTGGACTACCACCGAACACAAGAAGGCGAATGAACCACCTGGCTGCCAACAAGTTTCGAATTCAGTAACTGGTTGAACGTTCCAGCCAAATACGTTAGTCGCTCCGCTGTATTGCAGGTCAGGTCTATAAGACCAACGACATCGGGCGAGATCCCATAAGTCAACCTACTTCCTCGGCCTGGTCAACCAGGAAGCTCTATGCATGCACAATACATGGACATACGTAATCCTTTGCCTGACTGTTTATTACTCACACACATGTAGGGGCACTTGCCGAGTGTTAATTGGTCAATTGTAGAGCATAAAGCAAGATCTCAGTCGCCTCTCCATGTAATCTGCAGTAATCCGGCTCTCAGTTAACCCGATCAAGTTGTTATTCATCAGCCCGGGGAACGGTGGTGCCGGATGAACCTGCAAGCTTGGCTATCGATCGTTACATCCCATCACCATCATCATCATCAATATATGTCAGCCAAGAGTGAAAGATACACCTCAGATAATGAGCCGCCCTACAGAAAAGATAAGAAATCAAACATTACAGAACATAAAAGGTAAATATCATATTATGCATTGGGTGTGAGATGGTTGTTGGAGGAGGAAGCTAAGGGAAGGGGAGACAAATAGACTCACAACACAAAAACCATTGAGGATCGCTTGTTGTTATGTCAACTACTGTATCCAACCGAACATGTTTATCGCCTTTCGGTTACCAGCCAGGCAGTAGAGAGACCAACTGATGCCAACTTCCAAGTGTGGGCCTTGATTCTTTTGACCAAGTTATCAAGCGACCTGTCCTCTTCTTCCATGCAGACCCCGGTGGCGTAAACAACGCACGACGCGAGAGTCGGAGTGCAGGCACGCTTACCACGTAGTTCAGCCATCGGAGCCTGGTGCGTGATTTAACGGTGCTGAGCGGTTCACTGACTCTTCTGCACCAAATACGCCGCGTCGAACACGCTCACTGCATACGTTGTGTTCCCACCAGACATGAGCTAAGCCGTGAAGGCAGCGATGATCGAAGGTAGTAAGCATTTTTATGTTTATCGACTTGACGCTACGTCCCACACCTTCCGTGATGAACCAAAGCGCACTCGCATGCTACAACCTGGTCTAAAAACAGCACGAACAGGCTACACCAAAAGCGACAACAACGTTCAAGGAGTTCAAACGCAGCTTTCCCATCTGGTGTCAAAAGGTGGCCATTTACCTCCTCGCAATCAAATGGCAATTGTCCGATCACCAGAGCCGAGGAGCAAATGCAACGGGTATGATGCGTCACGACCAGGTTCATCCCGAGTTTACGGTGTTAAAACAGGAAGATGGGATAGTAATTAGAAAATCCGGTGCCAGTCGCACACAAACTCAAATACAACAAGCTACATCCAGATGCCTCTTATATATATATATATATATATATATATATATATATATATATATATATATATATATATATATATATCCTCCTCGGAGGTCGATGGCCCACTTCCCGTAAAACCTAGCCATTGGAGACAACAGGTCTACGGGTTATAAGCTCACAGCTCGATTGGCGCAGAGCACGAGCGCCACGCATTGTCTCTGACGGTGGGAGGACACCTCCGGGTGTTCAATGGTTTGCTACTGCCCGCCTCAAGCCAGGCAGCCCCTGGTCAAATTGGTGCAAACCCGCCAAAAACTCATCTGCGTCTGGCCGTGGTCGCAGGTGCGTATCCTACTACGGTCGCAAAACATATATATATAACGTTTCAGAACCTCAAAGGCTGCGTGTGACGGCCGTCAAGCAGATCTCAACCTGTCTCTGCAATCACATTCCAGAGCTGGATCTACTCCCCACTGTTTTGTGGATAAAGCTACTGAGCCAAAGGCTCCGGACCGAGTCCCTCAAGCAAACCTCCGAAGCACAACCGCCACCTCGAGTGCGATTGCCCACTAATGCAATCGTATGCCTGCGCGTAAAGCACTCAGCATCGGATGCTGAAACGTGCACACACTACTGGACCGGAACTCCAGCGAGCGCCCGGAGCGACGCACTGCACTGGTCGCGATGGAGCTGGGGCGCTACAACATCGATATTGCGGCGCTCAGTGAAACCCGGTTCACTGAGCAAGGTAAGTCGCATGAAGCAGGTGCTGGCTACACATTCCACTGGGTAGGCAATGCCGCCTCAGCTCCACGTGATCATGGGGTCGGATGTGCAATATCCGATCGCCTCCATGGCCAGCTGGTGGGTGAAACAACAGGCATCAGCGCGCGACTGATAACCGTTCGCCTACGACTCGGAAGACTTGTGCACCACAAACCAAACACCTGAAGTAATCAGCCACCGGTCCGGTGCTCGGCCACAATTACAACGCATGACTGTTTCGTCGTTTCGGGAGTAGTCAATAGTGCGCATACAATGTGACCATTATGGGGTTAAAAATCGTAAGGCTAGTGTTACCACTCTGAAGTTATGACCACTGGCAACAGTAGCGTCGTGGATTCCAGACCCACGGGAGTAAAACGGAATAAGTAGTGTTGACGATTTCCGAAAGGATGATACGGAAGTCCCCTGCTTTCCGAATGGTTGGCTGTCTGGGTCTGCAGGTGAAGGAATTTTAACTTTTACCGTTCAAACTCCTTGTAACGAATGTACAATCACAGTGCTACAATATATGGTAGAAGCTGTAAATGGAGAGGGGAAAAGACAGTTGGGAGAGAATAACCTAAAAGAATATCAGCGGCACGCTTGTGAGCCGCACTGACGTTTCGCCGCTATGCGACCACGATCACTCACGCTAGGGTTAGATATACTGCAAGGTCGCCCTCACATGCACAGATTCGAATCGGTGGTCCCTGGGTTACAGAGAAGACGGCACATTGCTTCGGCTACCAGCTAAGAGTTGGGGGGAGGAAAGTTTCCAAACAAGTCAGACATATAGTAATATTCTTGGCCATATCAGATAGCGTTTCCAACTAGGTATGTCAGCAATAATTGCGTCCCCAGCTCGGGAATCGGCAAAGCCTAATTACAGCAAACTGTAATGCGAACGCTTTGATTTCCTGAGCTTAAGCTGTGCGTTGATCACATTCCCGCGGTTTGTAATCAACAACGGTGAGTAACAAGAGGGTATAGTGAAGGAACTGCTGAGAAGGCATACAAAGTATGTGCCAGATCAACCGAAGCTTGTGCAGAGAAAGTATACCGATCAGCGATCAACGGAGTCTGCCTGACGTGAAACGCCGACGGTGGACACTCTCGTTACTAAGGTGGTGGCTAACACAGTATACAATGGATGATTCAGTGGCCGCGGTGCTCAAAGTCTCTGGACATCGACAGCGAGAATAGGTCGTATCGCAGCCATATAGGGACACTATAGGTAGGGCAGCGTTGTACACACGGCCTTTCCAACAAAGGTTGATGTCCCACCGGTATCAGTGGTTGAATATCGGTAAAGGATGCTCTAGCCTTATAAATGCTCAGACAGATCTCGTCCGTTGATTCTCAAACAGTAATCTAGCTCGCAAGGTAAACGAGCTTGTCAGCTACTTCCAAGGAGAAGCCGGAGAGGGAGAGGGTGAAAGCAGATTGCAGTCAATCCCACGGGTAAAACTTGCACTTCGAAGGGGCTAAGGTAATACCAAGCAGGCGTATCGGCGGCAGATCGCGGTGACGCTGAACACCTAGCATCTGTAGAAGCCAAAAGTTGAATGTGTACCAAAGTAAGCTGGCATTCGACCTGAGAAAACAATGACAGAATTCAGTTGGTCACTGATAGCATGTTCGCGATGCCTTATTAACAGCAGGTATGTCTTCATGTGGTAAATCTTATTATCAACCATGAAACGGGCTCCAAAAGTAGCCGCTGGAACTTCTGTATGCTCGTCAACACATTCCGGCTGGAAGCGGAGACAACGAGTTTTAAAACCATCTGAGAATAAAACTGAGTGCCAGTCTGAAGGGAGATAACGAACGTCGGAGATATGAACAGCTACTACTCTTGGTAACCATCGGCAATTACTTCGTCTGATACCGGAAACGGGTAGCAGGAGAACTGGGGTGGGTAAAAGATATGCGACGAACATTGACATTCTATCGGTCGCAACAAAACTGGACCTTAACGTGGTGCGACGGTTTGCGTATCACCTTGACCTATTGAGCTATACGGGGAGATGCCTCCGGGCAAATTGAGAGTTACTCCTACCAGGTTGGTCAATGGTGAGAGGTCAGACAAACTCAGTCTCGTGGTAATCCAGGTAGAGGGTTTTAAATGGGATGGTGTCCATTTCAGTAAAACTAAATCACTGCCACCTCCCCGCTGTCTTGCGGACAGGGTTCTGAGTCAAACGCTTTGGATGAGGACCATAATCGTCCTCCAGTCTAGGTCTGCGCGCCTTTTACTTCAAACATAAACTTTCTCCTGCATCGGCCGATGCGCAGATTATCAAGGGCCGCCTATTCTGCTGTATACAGCAGGGCGGATAAGCGAAAACAAGCTACTGCTGGCGCCTCCCTTCTTTCTTTTCCACCTGTTTTTCTTACTCCCATCCCGACTCCCATTAATAACCTATAATTCCCAGCTTAATTGACAGCAACCGAAGTGGCACTGGAGTAGAAGCAGTTGCAGCCACCATCCCACAACACCTATCGGCAAAAGTCCCCTATAAGGCCACGCTGTCCCGTTTCCATGGCGACGTACAACGTTCGCACTCTAAGACAAACAGGTCAACGGGGTGCATTAGCACGCACCTTGGACACACTGCATATTGATACGCGTTGTGTCCGAAACTAGGAGCAATGGTCCTAACTGTTGTTGAATTAACTGCATCCGGCTTATCCTCTTGTTATTGGTTGCACGCATCCGGAGACGCCGATGCGGCACTCACAAGTCAAGCTGAACCGTCGTTGGTTGATTGCATTCCGGTAACCAACTGTTTATGTGCAGCCTGTTTGAGGACATCACCTAAGGTTGATTCACAGTAGTATAAAACGCTGTTTGTTTGTGAGTTCCGTGTACGATCCCACTGACTGCAGTTCTAATGCTGTCAAGGATATATGCTACCACGAACTGAACGCCCTACTACGCAGTGCTACTAGTTCAGATATTATAATACCTGCAGGAGATATGAACGCACAAGTAGGGCGTCTGAGCTCTTCAGAAGCTCAGCTGGGTGGCAATTAGGGGCTTAACTCCGAATGAACTGACAAGGAGCGTCTGCTGCAACCGAGTGCAGAGCACCAGTTGTTTCTTACTAGCACTGCTTTTAGACACAGTGGGCGCCGAAGTGCCACTTGGCGTCCACCTGTAGCTGGCCAGCGATGGACCCAAATTGACCACATAGCCATAAGTTACAGATGGCGTGGTTCCATCCTGGATTGCCCCTCCTACTGGAGTACCTGTGTCGACTCTGATCATGCCTTGGTACGCTGTCGTTTCTCCATGAACTTTACCGGAAGGCGCACAAAGCGTCTCCTCCGATTGGCAACTGAGAAACTGTCTCATCCCTCGGTTAGGCAAGCCTATCAAGACGCACTGTGTACCGAAATTTCGCTGTCTTGTCCTAATGACACTCATTGGAATAGGATCTCGGCCGCCATGCACGACGCAGAAGCATTTGCTTGTGGCACTGTGCATCGTCACCGCAGCAGTCACTAGATATCCGGGAGGAATCCAAAAGAAACCTCCCGGCTGGCTATGAGCACAATGTATTAGGCGTGAAATAAAGTGGAGTCTACGTGCTGACAAGGAAGCCTGGTGGACCAGTCGGGCTCAAGAAATGGAGGACGCATAAGTAGTAGGTAATTACTTTAAGCACTCCCAGCTGATCCGCACTAATGGTCCCAGAAAACCAGGCGTCAGTGAGACAGTCAGAGACAGGGCGGGTGCGCTGATACACCATAGGATGAGTCGTATGGCTCGTTGGGTGGAACACTTTCGAGATCAGTTCAGCTGGTCCCCTGCTCCCGAAACTGCTCCTACTCATGCGATGCAGGACAAACCATGGACAGGTAGTATATAGCCTCCGTCAGAGGCCGAGATTCGAAATGCGATCACAGCCCTCAATCGTTTTGGTGCCGCTGGCCCGAATTCCCTCCCACCTGCATTATTTAAGGGTGGAGATGAGGTCCTCTGCTGGGCACTGACCTCCTTATTCGAATGCATCTAGAAGGAAGAGAGTGTGCCGGCTATCTGCAGCGAATCGATCATAGTGGCAAAATATGAGATCCGCAGTCACACTGAATGTTCTAACCACAGGGGTAATAGCCTAACGCCAGTTGTGACAAAATTACTGGCCTCGATTATCGTTCGTCGCCTCAGTGGGGAACGGGAATCTCGCATTAGGGAAGAGCAGGCCGGTTTCCGCCCAGGACGTGGCTGTATAGACCATATATTCACATTGCGGCAGGTGATGGAGCAGCGCCACGCATACCACAGACCGACAATAGCTGTGTTCCTCGATTTCAAGAGGGCGTTCGATTCAGTCCATCGATCCATTTGTTCAAAATACTTGCGCGAAAAGGTGTTCCACGAAATATGTGGACATGCTTCATGCTCTATACTCGAACATTACAGGCCGCGTCAAGGGCTACGATGTCATATCGGATAGCTTTCCGACCACGAGTGGCGTTCGTCAGGGTTGTCCCATCTCCCCATGTTTGTTCAATTACGTGGTGGATGCTAGCATGGAGTGTTCTCTTGCGCAATCTCACGATGCAGGCGTTGGCTACTTTTATAAGCAGGTACGGTCCGACCATGTGTTATCCTGATGACACGCGTGATCAGTTCTACACTGAGCTATCCTCCGTGATACGGTTTGTGCCGACGAGCGACCGACTATTTCTGCTGGGTGATTTCAACGCGCGCGATGGGTGTGATGCATCGGTGTGGACAGATGTTATCGGTTCGCATGGCATTGGTTCAGCGAATGCCAACGGTGACAGGCTGCTCTCACTATGTGCCACTCACGGCCTGACGATCACGAACACTCGGTTTGCACTGAGTGCGAGTGATATAGCAATCTGGACGCACCCACGGAGTGGTCACGCTCACCTGCTCGGCTATGTCATCGTACGTCAGAGAGATATGCATGAAGAACGCATGACACGTGTACTGCGTGGAGCTGAGTGTCGTACTGATCACAAGTTGGTGCGGACCAAACTGTACATATATTTTCGTAAATCTATGTATTGCACTCCCGCAGTTAATCGGCGTAAAGTTAACATTCTCTCCCTCGGTACTGTGGCGAAACGTACTGAGCTGGAGAAGGCGATGGCCGCACGCCTGTGTGATGTCGAATGCATAGTCACAGTGGGCGACCTGTGGCACCACATTCGCGACCAGCTGACAGCTGCTGCCGAGGAGACCATCGGGCGCGCAAACTGTAAGCGGCCAGATTGCTTTGATGACAACGATGCGACGATTGGCGCATTGGTGTCGGAGAAGAATACAGCATTTGCTGCACATGTTGCAGATCCCAGTGACTTGGGGAAGAAGAGTCAGTTTCGCAAACTTCGACGGCGAGTGACCCGAGAGCTCCGTCGCATAAAAAATGCATGGTGGACGGAGAAGGCGAAACAGATGGAATGCTACGCCGAACGCCGCCAACATAAGGAATTCTTTGACTCCTTGAAGGCGGTGTATGGACCGAGATTGCAGCCGGTGAGGATGCTAATGTAAGGTAATTCAGGCGCTACCTGCACACATTCTGCAGACATAATGCAGATCTGGCGGAAACACTTCGACTGTCTCTTGAACAACCGTTCGGAGATCGACTGGCCTACTTTGAAAGACCTCAAGCTGCATCATGTGAAAGCGAATCTGGCGGATACGCCGACACTGGATGAGACGCAGAGAGCACTTGCTCAGCTGCAAAACGGCAAGTGTACCGGAGCCGACGGGATCCCACCTGAAGTATTGAAACACGGCAGACGTGCGTTGGTGAATGCGCTGCACCACTTGGTGCAACGCGTATGGATTGAGGAGGAGGTGCCTCCTGAGCTGAAGGATGCCCTTGTGCTACCACTGTACAAGGGCAAAGGTGACAAGCAATGTTGCACGAATTATCGTGGCATCAACTTGCTGAGTTGTGTGGGCTAGGTGATTGCCCGAATCCTGCTCAACCGCCTCGTCAGTCAGGTTGTGGGGCCTAACGTGGCGGAAGAGCAATGCGGATTCCGTTCGGGTCGCAGCACTATAGATATGATGTTTGCGGCTCGTCAGTTGCAAGAGAAGTGCAGAGAACAACACCAGCCATTGTACTCGCTTTCTGTTGATTTCATCAAAGCATATGATACGGTGAACCGCGAGGCATTGTGGCTGGTTTTCAGTAAGTTTGGTTGCCCGCGTAAGTTTGTAAGTTTAATGGAATATCTGCACAGTGGTATGCGAGCGAGGGTGCAGCTGAGTGGAGAGACCTCGGATGACTTTGCAGTTGTCTCTAGTGTGAAGCAAGGCTGTGTCTTAGCTCCTGCCCTGTTTAATATATATCTTCATGCAATGTTATCTTGTGCTTTTGATGCCGCTTGTGCTTACGGTGTTCGTGTGGAGTACCGTATTGATGGTGGGTTGCTGAACATCCGTCGTTTCGGTGCGAGAACTCTAGTCTGTGAGACAACTATCCGTATGTTGCTGTTTGCTGACGACTGTGCGCTGTTTGCACACAGCGCGGATGAGTTGCAGCACATGACTAGTGCTCTGGCTTCGACAGCGGCCAAATTCGGGCTCACCAGCAACACAAGCAAAACTGTCTGTCTCTTTCAGCCTTCACCGGAGGTGCAATCTTCAATATTGCCGCGAATCAGCATTGGTGCTGAAATATTAGACACCACCTCCAGCTTTTGCTACCTCGGGAGTGCGATGTCGACTGATCAGCAGCTACACAGTGAGCTGCGCATCCGCGTGTCGAAGGCAACTTCGGCATTCGGGAAGTTTGAGTACCGAGTGTGAAACAACCATCGGCTTACCATTGGCACGAAGCTGATGGTGTACAACTCCATGGTGCTGTCCGTTCTTCTATTCGGCAGTGAAACGTAAACGATGTACCGGCGGGATGTGCGATATCTCGAGCGGTTCCATCAGCAGTGTCTGCGACAAAATTTCCGCATCGGTTGGGGCGCCAGAGTTGCAGACATGGAAGTGTTGCACGAAGTGGGATGTATGCAGTGGACTGCATACTTTTGCTGAGACACCTGAGGTGGATCGGTCATGTGATCCGTATGGGTTCGACGCGGATACCAAAACAACCCTTATACGGCCAGCTAAGTACTGGAAAACGGCATGAGGGGAAAACAAAGTTACGTTACCAGGACATGATTAAAGTGAGCCTCTCACGTTCTAATCTTGATTGCAGGTTATGGGAATCGAGGGCGGTTGATCCGCGTGCATGGCGCGATCTAATCATGCAGGCAGTTGCCGAAGTGCGAAATAAAATCCTCATACATGCAGGGAAGAAGCGGCAATTGCGGAAGTGGCAAGCGCCGATGGAGTGTACTCCATCGACATCGAGCGCATGGTGCTGTAGCACATGCGGTCGCCAGTGTCTGAGTCAGGCAGGCCTAGTGAGCCATGAGCGAGGCCACTCGGGACTACTACCGAAGCGACGACGGGTCCTGCAGAGAACGTAGGCAGAACCGGCGCAGCGTTTGTAGGTACGCTGCATTCGATTTACTAACCGCGTGCTCGCATGCTCAGTCTATTTATTTCAGGTGGTGGGTTTTCAATTTTGCCTTAATGCTTTTCCTTCCCATATAAATTCCTAGTTATACTCTCTTCTATACACTTGCACACGTCGCTTAAGCCAATTGCATTCGATTTCCATAACATTTTCGTGTTCGTGGTATTCCAGTAAAGTATACTTTCTGACCGCGTGAATTTATCTAGGATTCGTTTGCAAACAACTTGTTTCATGCGCTCATTAATTTAGGATTTATGTCACCGTTTCCTTATGCGTTACTCGATTTATTTTCTTTGTATCCCTCTCTCAAGTGATTGGCTGTTGCTTGATATACCCGCTGTGGCTGCGCTTAACGTGCATGTTGACAAGGTGCCTACCTGTCTAGTACCCACTACCTCGTCCATACTGGCTCCAGGAGACAGTTGGTCGCTGCTGGAGAGGAAGGGGTGCACGGTCCTTGTGGCCGTGTTAGGATCAAAGAGGGGTTCCATGCACTCAGTGTGGAGCGGACTACGGTCCAGCCACCGCCTTGTGTGCACTTGATTCCCCAAATACAGCATGCTTGTGTTTGCTGTGAATGAGTGTGGGCCGGCTCCGTTGATGAAACGTGCCTCCCATCCACATGCTTCCCGGTCTTATTCCTTTGAGTTTACACTGGATGTGGGGTGCGTGGATGGAGCTGTGGGTGGTGCAGCGCAAGCCACCCATGGTCCCTCTGTAGGCGCAGGCGTCCTGCGGCTGGCCACAGTGACAGGTCAAATCCGAAACCGGATGCCGCAAACCATGTGTGTATGTGTGCCCCATGCTGAGGTTGATGTTGCATTCTTGATGCTTCTTCACCGCATTTGGGCCAAGCCAACTTACGCTTACACTAGGTCTCTTTAGGCTGCACAAATTTGATTCCACTTTATTTGGTTTTTTTTGCCTATCTTCCATTAGCTGGCGACGTTGCTTACGCTCATTGCGCTTCTCTTCTGCAACTTTTTGCGTTTGTAGCATTTTTGAGTAACTTGTGGACAGTTTTTCCTTATCGCAGATTCATTGTTAACCAACTTACTTTATATGCTAATTTAGCGAAGAGTTGTGCCACCGTATCTGTATGCATTAGTGGATTTATTTTACTTCATTTTGTCGTTTCAAGTGATTGGATGTTGTTTGATATCCCCGGTGTGGCTGCGCTTGATGTGCATGTTGACAGGGTGCCTACCTGTCTAGTACCCACTACCTCGTCCATACTGGCTCCAGGAGACAGTTGGTCGCTGCTGGAGAGGAAGGGGTGCACGGTCCTTGTGGCCGTGTTAGGATCAAAGAGGGGTTCCATGCACTCAGTGTGGAGCGGACTACGGTCCAGCCACCGCCTTGTGTGCACTTGATTCCCCAAATACAGCATGCTTGTGTTTGCCTGTGAAGGAGTGTGGACCGGCTCCGATGATGAAACGTGGCTCCCATCCACATGCCTCCCGGTCTTATTCCTTCGGGTTTACACTGGATATGGGGTATGTGGATGGAGCTGTGGGTGGTGCAACGCAAGCCATCCATGGTCCCTCTGTAGGCGCAGGCGTCCTGTGGCTGGCCACAGTGACAGGCAAATCCGAAACCGGATGCCGAGAACCATGACGGATTCAAAGGAACACTAATGAATCCCTTAGAGTGGTCGCCTACCCTCAAGAATTCTCATCTTAAAGGTCAGCGGTAATAGTGGCGCCGCTAGCGTGAAGGGGTCGCGTTAACTTATGGCTATCAAGCGGTTGTTGCTTACAATATTCCACATTCTTTCGTGCATTCGATTGAACAGTTGGGTGTAGTGATCAAGAATCATCCCTGGAGCCCAAATACTCTACAAACCTTCCTCGCTTTGGAATGCAGTTTGGAAATTCGGTGTTCAAGACCCAACAAACTTTGTTGCAATTGTCCAAACGTTGGCTCGTCCGTGTAAGCCGAATAATCCCGGCAAGTCACTGGCTAACGATTAACATGCTGATATTGATACGACATGTTCTGTTGCACATAATAGTCACGCGAATGAGTGTAGCTATACTTCCTGCTGTATATCGCTCATACTGAAGTTAGGAAAAGTTAGCTATTATTGAGATAAGGTGCGGCAGAGCAAAAGTGCCTGCTACAATTTGAATTAGAAATGGCCAATCACTTAGACTGACTTAAAAGTTGGTTTGTCCAACGGTGGTGGTACGGTAGTGTTTAAATAAATATTTAATTGGAAAATAAATC
Source organism: Dicrocoelium dendriticum (assembly GCA_944474145.2). NCBI lineage: Eukaryota > Metazoa > Platyhelminthes > Trematoda > Plagiorchiida > Dicrocoeliidae > Dicrocoelium > Dicrocoelium dendriticum. The sequence goes on from OX104063.1 coordinate 238,392,448, forward strand.
CACGTACAGAAACAATTGATTTGTTGCGAAAATAGCTGCAACCGAGATGTGTGATGATAGATTGTTAGTAAATTGTAAGCGGCAAATTTACGATGAGAAACGCAGGCTGTACGGGAATATCATACGTTCAGCTAACCACCTTATTTGCGCTATCTGCCAAGGCTCTTGATACCCATTATGTGTCTACCCCCATGCAAGTAACTATGCAATGCTCAATGTTTTCATCGCAAATCGCGTCATGGGTATGGAGATTTGCTCGTTCATTGTTTTCCTAGCCAGGTCTAAGTGGTTCTATTCCAAACCCCGCTGTTAGGTATCATCGTGCCAATAATTTGTAATATGCCCAGGTGTCCCACCGCATACCCATTTGAGATATTCTCCAGTCACCGTGTTATTGCCTTCATTCCCCATTGATCCGGAGACACACTATACCCGCCATTTGATGCGGTGTGAAGCGAACCGAATCAAGCGTACGGATGTTGAATGCATTTAAAGAGGCGAGCCAATTCCGCGCAGTACTTTGTATTGTGATCGTGTTGAACAGTAGCAATTGAGGTGTTTGCCTTCTTTCTGTGCCTTGCAAACATTCGGTGGTTCTGCGACTGAGGTATGTAAATACTGCGCTTGAGTCATAGTTTGTTTAATTGTACCGTAAGAAATGTCTCGGCTTCGTCTCTTGATTGGACAAAGGGAGTTGTTACGTTGCACTCGAGCCCCAAGCGATTCTGTCGGTTACATAAATACCTTATCACCACATTTGCCTACGACGGAGTAAGTAGACGTTGTGCAAGACACTACTTGTAAAGTTGCTAAAACAGCTTGCAGACTCTTATGAAAGCCGATGGTAGAACAGGGAGCAGCGGAATTTATTAGATGTGTTAGTGATGTGATAGCGTCAAAGGGACCATCAGAGAATGTATGATATTATCGCCTACTAACGCATATAGCAGACAGCATCTACAATACACAGTAACCATAAGCCGCCAGTGTTTTACGATACATTTATTTGTGCATCATTCCACCTGGTAACCGTATTGATGGCATTTGCTTCCGTATTTCCATAGCTGTCTTAATCTTGTTGATACCCACACTTCCGACTAGATGTAAGGCTGCCGTTTAGGTTCACATCCAAACGCTAACTAACCACCGACAGTCGTATTGGTTACTTATAATTCTACGTGCGATTTTCTGAAACTAGAGGAATACGGCTGTTATTCTTTCATTCAATCCAAACTCATGAACGTATGTGATGTAATGATTCATGATGGTTATTCATTCTCCATCCAGTTTGTGGTAGTCTATACACAAGTGTGAACAATTGTCTATTCGCAATACTGCAGTACTGCAACTCGAACCAGGGACATTTGGTATGTCAAATGATATCTCATGTTGAATGACTAAGTGGAAGTCATTTAGAAACATTGATAAGCGCTACACTTCAGCCTGACGGACTGATGCCATTTTCAATTGCGTAACACCATTATCTGCTGGCTCGCAAGCCGGGTTTCGTCGGGGTCGTGGCTGCATCGACCACATCTTCACCTTGCGTCAGTTGTTGGAGCACCGTCACATATATTGGCGGCCCACTGTAGTTGTGTTCTACGACATCAAGGGGGCCTTCGATTCGGTTCATCGATGTGCCCTTTGGAATTGTCTACTCAGCAAAGGTGTGCCAGAGAAATATGTAAATATTATCCGAGCATTATACGCGCGTATCACGGGCAGAATGAGGGCTTACGGCAAACTGTTGCCACCCTTCAGTATTTCCAGCGGTGTGAGACAAGGATGCCCGTTGCCACCTTTCCTCTTCAACTTCTCTATTGACGAAGTCATGGAGATTGCATTTACAGGACATGACTTAGAAGGTATGGAGTACACCTTCTTGACTTGGAATATGCAGACGACATTGCCCTCATCTGTGACAGCTCCCAGACGTGCCAAGCCGCATTGGACAGATTAGCACTGGCTGTCAGCCGCTTCGGGCTTTGCTTTGCACCATCAAAGTGCAAAGCTTTCCTCCAAGATTGGCAGGAATCGCCTCCTGCGCTGACCCTTGGTGGGGATCAGCTAGAGGTCGCTCAGAAATTCAACTACATGGGAAGTTGTATCAGCGCTCTTGGGATCGAAGACGAGATCACGAACCGTATAGCAAAAGCTCGAAGTGCTTTTGCTAGCCTTCGCCACCTATGGCGGCGGCGCGACATTACTCTCGCCCTGAAGGGTAGAGTGTACAATGCAGCAGTACGTTCGACCTTACTGTACGGTTGCGAAAGCTGGCCTCTAAGATCGGCGGACATAAAGAGGCTAGTTACGTTCGATCATCGGTGCCTTCGTAGTTTGGCTCACGTCTGGTGGGAACACCGCGTGAGTAACGAGCGTGTTCGACGCCTTGTTTACGACACAGGAAAAAAACTGAACGCTCAGCACCGTCATTTCACGCACCAGGCTCCGATGACTGGGCCACGTGTTGCGCATGCCAGCCCACCGACTTCCGCGACGTGCGTTGTTTGCGCGCCGGGGGTGTGGACGGATGAAGAGGAGGGGTGGCCGAGCAATGACTTGGTCCAGAGGAATGAAGGCCCTCACTTCGGAGCTGGCCTCGGTTGGAGCTTCACGGCTCCCTGGTTGGGGACCAAAAGACGATGAACACGTTTGGCTAGATACACTTGCTGACATGGCTAGCAGCCGAACTCAGTGGTGTTCCTGCTGTGAATTTCTTCGTCCCTCCTCATCCCTTTTAGCCTCACCTCCGAACCATGATCTCATTTCGTAGCGTAATATAATTTTGCATAATAATTTTCCTTGTTGCCTAGTAGCCAGCTGGTAACTTAACGGAACGATGCCTATCGGCTGCCGGTAGCTCAGCTGGCATGCAACCGTTGTATTTATTTTCCGTTTCTTTATGTATTGCGGCACAGTAGCTGAGGTGTTTCCCACCTCTAGCTAACGTGTATGATGATGATGCTAATGATGCGCCCGTTTGCTACTCACTAGTGGCAATCTTCGCCTTTGTGGTAAGCCAGTTCCAAGTTTTTCTGCTTTTTCGTGACAATTTTGCATCCACTCTTACTTAGTGTTTTCGAACCTTGCACTCACTTTCTAAGTATCGTGAGGACAAGCAAAATGTTTATTCAGTTACGCAAGTGGTACCTCCGTTTGGGTAGCTAGACATTGTATTATGGTCCATGATATTAGAAGCAGAATTTGATAACAAACTTATCACACGCGACTTAGATAAGTTCAACAACTTGCTATCTCGTCTGCCCTTGGATCGCACCGTCCAACTTGGCGATCTTATTAAAACAGCTGACCCGACTAATCGTTATAACTTTCTTAAAGAGGCCATAACAAAATGATGCACACCATCAGACAGATCTGGCAGGATTTTGCTGTTGCTGCTGTATGGTTTGCTATTCTAGGTAGTCTAAAAGTGACGACCTTGTCTTGTAATATGACAGCGCAGGCTCAAGCCTGTGTAGGGGCACGGCGATCCTCGCAGTATCCTTAGCCCATGTGCGGCCGGTGGCGGTTGCGCGGCAGCAAAGCGTCCGTACTACATACCGGTGTACTGCTGATGCCTTGCTTCTTTTATTCTCCGTATCGGTTTCTCGCACTCTTTCGATCTTAGGGTCGATACTCATCAGCGAAAACTAGTTGACAAACAAACACGTGATTCCACCTGCGGAGACGAGACGTCTTCCGAAAGTGTCAATCCCATTTATCCCAAGCCAAAAGCAGACAAGGGCTATCTAGAACTGTCCGCGCAGTTCCCACAGCTGGTTCGCCCTTTTAACGCCATTCCTCCAGTAGCAACTGACGTAACGAACCACATACGAACCGGTGGCCCACCAGCCTCCGCTCGACCACGACGTCTTGCCCATGATAAATTGAAGGTGACCAAAGCAGAATTCGAGCATATGCTCAAACTTGGTATTATCCGCCCATCCGAAAGTTAATGAACTTCATCACTTCACATGGTGCCAAAGAAGATTGGCGACTGGCGACCGTGTGGTGATTAGCGAGCACTGAACAAGTGCATCTGCCCCGACAAATATCTTATTCCGCACATTCAGAATCTTTCTAGCAGCTTAAGCGGGAAGTCCGCGTTTAGTAAAACCGACCTAATGAGAGTACATCACCAGATTTTTGTCGAAGAATGCGATATCCCTAAGACCGCCGTCATTACACCTTTCGGACTATACGAATTTCTGCGGATACCTATTGGCATTTGAAATGCAGCACAGACCTACCAAAGGTTTATACATGACGTTACACGCGGCTTAGATTGCGCATATCCTTGTTTGGACATTTTGGTGACAAGGCCCTCCAGAACAGTACATTTGGAGCATCTGCAACTGCTGTTTCGAAGCTTGTGACCGTGGAATTACCGTTAGCTCCGCTAAGTGGGAGTTAGGTAAACGGTCTGTTGATTTTTTAGGTCATCGGATCTCTGCATTCCGTATCGAGGCCATTCCGGAAAAAGTAAATACAAGCAAAGAATTTTCTGAACCCACATCTCATAAACAAAGACGTTTTCTCAGCATAGTAAACTACCACCGCCGTATCATCCCTTATTGTGCAAAGATAATGCATCCTCTAACTGACCTGTTCCTCGGCAGTCAGTGTACCTTCGTTTTCACTGAAGCTGCTCGATCATCCATCGCAGAACTTATAAAGCCGTTGTAAACACTGCTCTTTTGACCGAGTCCACAACCAGATGATCCCCCTTCTCTGGTAACAGACGCTTCGGACGAAGCGGTAGGAGCAGTCTTTCAGCAGTTTGCCAATGGGTCTTGGCAACCACTAAGGTTCTTTTCGAAACTATTGCAACCAGCCGAAACGTGTCACGGTACGTTTTGGAAAGAACTCGCAGTTTATTTAGCCATTCGCTACGTTCCATCTTCACTCACAATTTACGCCAAGCACAAACCTTTACGCCATAGGTTTATCCTCCGACAAATACTCTTCAGGAAAGATCCGTCGCCTAGACTATGTCTCACCGACATACGGCACGTTGTAAGTGTGCAGAACTTCGTCTCAAAAGCCTTGTCCCGCGTCTAATCAATTACACCTGGTCACAGCATCGAACTAGCAGCAAGGCTCCTGCACAACAGACCGTTCCGGACGTCCAGTTTCCTCCGCATCCGACCACTTCCGTCGCCAATTTCCGAAGGAATGATTCTTTGCGATGTTGCAAAGTTATCTGCGTCCTATACTTCCATATGCTTTTCGCCTTACTGTGTTCTACACACTGCGTCATTTATCGTATCCAGGCATTCGCGCATCGATAAAGCTCGCCACACAGCGTTTCGTGTGGCGCAACGTCTACCGAGTCGTTAGTCAATGGGCCCGTACATGTAATCATTGCCAACAGTCAAAAATTTAACACCATGTAGCCTCACCTATTAATTGTTTTCCGATAGTCATCTCTCGACTCGCCCCCATTCACATGGATATCGTCAGTCCCTTTCTACTCTCAAACGGCATGGTCAACCAGTTGACAATCACTGACTGCTTTGCCAGGCAGTCAGAAGCAGTTCCGCTGCCAAAGGTTAGCACGGAGATCGTTCGAGCAATCATGAGTCGCTGGGTCTCTCTGTACGGTTGTCCAGTAACCGTAAAGACAGAGGACCACAGTTCGAGAGTGCACAATTCCAAGAGACGCTAAAAATTTCAGGCTGCCGACATTCCCCTACTACCTCCTACCATTCACAATCGAACGGTATGGTGGAGCGTTTCCGTCATCAACTAAAAGCAGTCTCACTGCAGTCGACCCTCCTCAATGGACAGAGATTTTACCTTCATTCATCATAGGCATACGCGGTAGTGTCAAGATCGAGTTGCAGGCATGTAGTGCCGAACTTTTCGGTCAATCATTTTGTCTACTTGGAGATTATTTTTCTACAGTTTCAGACAATGCCTATGACGCTTCTTTTGCGAAGCAACTCACGTCACACATGCGTCGCTTCGCATCTACTGACACCCCTGTCCCGAGCCAGAAAACGATTGTACCGCCGGAACTTCAAACTTGTACGGACGTATTCGTACAAGTTGACGGCGTCAAGCGATCCCTGGCCTCGCCATATGAAGAACCATTCAGAATTCTCCAGCAGAACGACAAAGTATTCGTCACTGATCGCCAAAGGAAGCGTAAGTCAGCGACTATTAGCCGCTTAAAAGTTGCTTATATCGAAAGCGAAAATGTTCCTACAAAGACGTCTGTTCCTCCACCAACAATGTACAGTCCTATCAGCTCAGCTGTCCGCTGAGACCCCTTCCAACACCGCCAAGTGCATCGAAAACAACTGGATCTGGTTAACAGGTATATTTCTTTCGTCATTTTGAGCAACCAATGCATGTTTATGCTTAGACCACAATAACCGTTTTTGAAAATAACAAAAAAACAGTAAAATGTTTTGAAACCACCAAAAAAAGAGTAAAACGCTTTGAAAACCCCCACAAAAATATCATAAGGTTATGTTATTTTCGCACTTATGATTGCCATGCATCACTGTCACTACCATTTTCCATTTGCTTTCTATGTACGCCTGTCAACTCGGTCGCACGTTCATGACGGAGCCGGACGCACCAACTTGTGCATTGAACATTTCTTATCGGACTCCTACCCCCTACTAACCGTCCTTGCAAACCTTTTCCCGTTTCGATAGCGTTAGGGAGGACACGGGTGGGAGCCCGCTTGGATCCGATCGCCTGGTTCTCCCCAATCAGGTTTCACCACCTGGTCTCACAGAAGGCTGTCCCGCGACGGATAAACCTCACGTGGATCGAAGGACTGTTTACACAGTTCCTTCTGGGGGATGGCTTGCAGCAGTCTGGAGATTCCCACGGATTGCCTGAGTAGGTTGTGTAAAATAGTAAATAAAATTATCATATCGCATACTTAGAGTCTGTTTGCATAGTGCTGACATGTATGCTGCACTTGTTGGTCTGACCCAACATACAGGCGATATACACACACGGCGTCATGGTTGGATTCAACACGCCGCTCCATCGCGCGGTCCCTCACATCCTTCTCTAGCTAGCTCGCGTCGTTCGGTGTCGATCTTTTAGCCAATACACGGAAACACTGCACCACAATACACCCGTCCCGTCACCCGTGCCTTATTTAAAACCCCTGGAAACCACTCCCCAATAGTTTGTTAGCATGGGCCGGTCACTCTCGCTACGATTGAGACACATGCAAACGACCGACTATGATGGTTTCCCTGGACTTGAATGTCGCTTTCGACCATGTCGACCGCGCCAGCTTGTGGTACCAATTATCCATGAAGGGCGTACCAGTAAATTCCTTTGTATTCTGAATTCTCTATCGTGACTCCCGTGGTCGTGTAAGGGTGTGCAAGATGCTGGCTCTTGAGTTCCCCTTATCTCATTTTCTCTTCAACTTTGATCGAAATGATCATGAACCAATCGGTTCTTTTAGATTCTACCGGAGTGGAAGTTCTGCCATGTGACCAACTGACAAATCTGGTCTAGGTGGACGATATAGCTCTTCTTTGGTCTGCAGCAGTAGGTATGCAAGCATCATCATCATCATCATCATACACGTTAGCTAGAGGTGGGGAACACCTCAGCTACTGTGCCGCAATATATAGAAAAAAGGAGAGAAAAAAGCAACTGGTGCGAGCTGGCTGAGCTACCGGTAACGGATGGGCATCGTTCCGGTAAGCTACCAGCCGGCTGCTGTGCACCAAAAAAAGTACTATGCACAACTATAAAACGCTAAATGATGAGATCGTGGTTGGAAAGGGAGGCTAAGAGGGATAGGGTTGGACAAAGACACTCACAGCACGAACGCCAATGAAGTGGGTATGCAAGCACTCCTGGACAGACTGACATGTGGCGCTGCATGTTACGGTATGTATCTTGAACCTTCAAAATACAAAGTACTGCTGCAGGGCTGGTACGACACACCTCCGTTTTTGTGATTGCCGAACAGCCAATGAAATTGGTAGACTCGCTCAGGTGCCTCGGTCGCTTTGTCACCCCTGGCGGTCACATCGCTGAGGTTACTTCGTGTATCAACAAGGCCCGTGTGGCTTTCCAGGGGCTCAACCATCTATGGAGACGGCAGGATGTCAGCCTGTTAGCAGATAGGGTGGACAACGCGGCGGTAAGGCCGGTGTTATTACATGGATCATAGACCTGACCAGTTCGCGGCAAAAACATTAAACGCTTGGCCTGCTTGGCTACCGGTGCCCGCGGAGTATTGCTTGCGTCTGGTTGGAACCCCGGTGAGTACTGCTGAGGTCCGCCAGTTGGTTTTTGGCAAGAGGCCTTCTGGTGTCTCACTCGAGTGTTTGCTGAATCTTAAGCGTCTATGTTGGCTACGCCATGTCTTTCGTATGCCCGTTGATCGGCTTTCTCGGCGTATATTATACGCTAAAGCTGCATCAAGTCGAGCGAAACCGCGGAGTTCAGTAGATAAGGTAGCATAAAATCGTGAAGGAATTGACTGAGCTTTGGTTAGGCTGGGAACAGCAAGCCGGTTTCCGCCCAGGACGTGGTTGGATAGACCATATATTCACTTTGCGGCAAGTGCTAGAGCAACGCCACGCATACCGCAAATCGACAATAGCTGTGTTCCTCGATTTCAAGAGTGCGTTCGATTCAGTCGATCGATGGATTCTGTTCGAAATACTTGTGCGAAAAGGTTTTCCCAGGAAATAAGTGTTACATCCTACGTACTCTATACTCGAACACTACAGGCCGCGTCAGAGTCTACGGTGGCCAATCGGATAGCTTTCCGACTACAAGTGGCGTTTGTCAGGGTTGTCCGATATCCCCAGTTATGTTCAATTTCATCGTGGACTCTATCATGGAGTGTTTCCTTGCGGAATCTCACGATGTAGGCGTTAAGGTCCTGCCTGGTGAAAGATTAATTGATCTTGATTATGCGGACGATATCGTCTTGCTTTTCGACGATTTTGCGGCGGCACAGTGAACCCTGAATAGCCTGTCCAGAGTGGTCCCATTATTTAGTACGCACTTCGTACCTTTAAAGTGCAGAGTGTTGCTGCAGGACCACCAGCCACTTCATGACCCCTTGACCCTTGCTAACGAGGAACTCAAAGTGGTTCATCAACTCACTTATCTTGACAGCTCCATCAGCAACGATGGACACATAGAAACTGACGTCAACTAACGCATTGCATAGGCCAGGGCTGACTTCTTGAACCTGCGGCATCTTTGGCGACAGAAAGGAGTTACCCTCTATCTAAAAGGCCGTGTATACAAGGCCAGTTAGATTCGTCCTGCCCTATGGTAGTGAGACTTGGCTCCTTCGGTCCGAAGATCTGAGGCGCCTCCAAGTCTTTGATCATCGTTGTCTGCGAAGCATTGCTGGTGTCGGATGGTACCAGCGTGTCCGCAACGATGATGTGCGTAGGCCAGTACTAGGTAGTGATAATCATGCCAGCTCCCTAGAACAACAGATAGCGCTGAATAAGTTGCGTTGGCTGGGGCACGTGTTACGCATGCCTGGTCACCGCTTACCTAGGAGGGCCTTGTTCAGTCTACCAGGGGTAGGATGGCGCAAGGCTCGAGGTGGACAGAAGTTGACTTGGCAGCGAGAAATGAAGTCACTGACAACCAAACTGGGTGCCGTTGGTCAATCTCAACTTCCGGGCTGGAGTCCATGTGACTCACCTTGTGCTTGGCTGGACTTTACAGGACATGATTCGCAACCGACACCAGTGGCGCGTCTGCTGCCGTCTCCCAATCGGATTGCTTTTTTAAAGAGTGTCTGGTACTAAGTTATCTGCGGGGTTGTGGCTGATTATGAAGCGGGGCAATGAAAGCCGCAAGGAAGCTGCTTCGCCAATGCCGCCTTATCATTGCACAATAGCTAGCTGTTTGTGACGGTATGTTGTCTACACAAGGTGTAGGCGCCTTGACCCTGAATGTTTGCTTAGGGTATTAAGGTTTTCAGGTAAGTCCACCTTCTCTCCCTCTTATTATTCTTTGTTTCATAGGTCATGATGGTTGTATGGCAGTGAAGCAGCAGTTCAAATGGTTGATGTACTGCTGTTGTTGACGATGGTGATGAGGCTGGTGCATGCCGTCTTCGTAAATGGTGGCCTCGGGATGGTTCACACCAACTGTTGTACATCTTATCAGACAGGGCGCAGCCACGCAGTCAGTGGCGTTCCTGCATTTGGTCTTTTGCATCTGGTTGTTAACTTTAGTTCCATTGTGATTACTTTAAGGTACTTTTTTCTTGCATCCACTTTTTACATTCTATTTGCATTCAACCGCACTACGTTGTCTTTGTCAGTTAGTGTTTTTCTTACACTGGATCCACCGCACTTCGGTGCCCGGATCATAATACTTAAACGGAATTGAACTGACAGCTTTAGTCCCAGATATAAAGAGAAGATCGTGTTGCAAGAAAAATGTGCTGCATTTACAAAGGGGATATACACCATACCGTCCTATGAAGAGAAAGGAAATGATAGGTGATTCTACCATCGCTTATGCCACGAGGTAGAAAATAGGATGAAGCAGCAATCTTGAGTTCAGTCTCAAACAAAAAGGCCCGTAGCCTAAAGGGAACGAACTTATCTTGTAGTCCGGTGGCGCGGGTTCGAACCTGCATAGAAGCAGGGAGATTCTCGCAGCACCCCTTGCCCTAGTGCAACTGGTGGTGGTCGCGCGGTAGAGAAACGTCAGTACTGCATACCGGCGTATTGCTGATGTCTTCTTCAGTCACAAACAGCAGGCGATCAAAATCGCCTGAAGCTGTAGAATCAACGGCGAAAGCTTCGTTATATTCGTTGATGGATAGCACTGTGGAGGCTAAATGCAACCGTTTGTTGGATAGGACAATGCATGATCAAATAAAAGCGCAGAGTTGCCATACTGGCAGCACAACGATTAGGGCAGCTGGGCTTGAACAAATGAGTAAAACGGTCGACGGAACTGGCAGAAAACGAGGTAAACCAAGATTGAGAAATCGGTGTTCCGGGTTCTTGTGAGTCACCGCCGCCGCAGTGACGCACAAGAACCTGTGTTGCTTCTCAGTCTCCGGTTGTCGAAATGCAGAATGATCTAAACAGTTCCAAAAAACGGGTTATCTCCTCGGACGTAAAACCTGATAGCAAACGCAAAACAAAAGTACCGGAGAGAAAAGAACAAATTGAGGAGTTGAGAGTATGGTATACCAATTGTTGCAGCATAAGGAATAAGTGGGAAGAGTTGACAGTAAGCTGTAAGCTTGCTGACGTAGTTGCGGTCAGCAAGACCTGCGTTCTCACATTTTCAGTGAATACCAAGAGAGTGTCGGCTGGATCTCGACTGGTGAGAAAATTTCGGCCGCGTCAACTCTCATCAGTTACGGGTTAGAGCTCTACAAATCAACTGGGCTCCTGAACAAGCGGAAGGCACTTTAGAACATGGATGGAGTGTAATCAAAGATGGAATTGTTCAACTGTTGGACGAATTAGCTCCATTGCGCTGCAATAAGCATCCCAATAAGCCCCGTTGGTGGAGTCGGCGAACTGATGGGGCAATAAAGAAACCCAACGATTCTTGGAAAAAGTTTCAGGAAACTGGAGGGTTTAAGCGTTGGTAATACTATGAAAGATCCCGGAACTTGGCAGTCAAACTGCAGAGACATGCGAAATACTGCTATGGGCTAAGGCTTGCCCAGAATGCAAAAACAAATACGAAGATATATTATAGTTATGTTCCATCGAGGGAGAGAGAGGGTTTGTAACTTAATCATGGAGGACGGTTACCACGCTACAGATGATGCGGATAAGATGCAGGTGCTGCTGCGTGCTTTGCAAAAGGTAAATCATGTTGACAGTTGCTGTCCTATCACATTGCATCCTCATCGTTAAGTTGAGAGCATAATGTAAAATGCCCCACTAAGTACATCCGAGGTTCACAATGTCTTGACACACTTAGACCACTACAAATCGGCTTGACCTGATAATGTGTATCCTGCTATCATCAAGCCACTTGCTATAATACTACAGTATTGTGTTTTGGATTTGTACATGTCGGGCGGAAGTCATGCCTTACCAAACTTTCACCCTTCTTACATGAGATAACTCATTGTCTTGATGATGGTATCTCTGTCGAAGTTTGCTATTTATACTTCAGTAAGGCTTTTGATTGCGTCAAACCGTTTCGTATTTAAAAAGTTGTCATGGTTTCGGATACATCCTCAGAGATTGAACTGTGTAGCAGAATTTCTTGGCAAGTGAACCTTCCGAGTTAGAATCGGTGACTGCTGCTCAAGTGGGAGTGCCGCTCACAGCGGTGTTCCTCAGGGTTCTGTTTTAGGTCTTCTATTGTTCTTTTATATATCAATAATTTGGCTCCGCTCCTAGAGAACCCTTGCTGTTTTTGCAGACGACATAACTTACAACCAGAGGCGATCGAGGCACGTTGTCAAACGATCTTTGCACTGTAGCGAGGTGATCTCCCTTATGGGACTTGCCCCTTAATGCAAGTAAATGTCAGTTATTGTCCTCAAGCAACGATGGGGTTACAGTGCAAACTACTGCCAGTACCCTGATGTTGCAGCCCGTTGATGAGGCTCCACATTTGGTTATCCTTATATCGAATAAGGTCAAAGTCTCAGGACATTGTCAGCATGTCGCCAACAAGGAGCGGCAGGAATTATTTCGTCTCAAGAGAACGTTATGCAACGCCAAACCAGAGGTTCTCCTCCCAATATATAAGGCGCTGGCAACACCTCAATTCTAGTATTGTGTGCAGGCATGGGTGCCGTATCTCAGGAAGGATGTGACCTGCATAGAAAAGGTCTAAAACTGGCGACTAGGATGATTTATAGCCAGCGCGGGAAAGCATATGATGAACGCCTAAGGATTGCTAGGATTGTACTCTATAGAGCGGCGCATAGTACGAGGTGATCTGATAAAAATGTTCAGAAGTATGAAGGGCCTCAATGGGATCAAGCTCTCCGATTTGTTTGAAGTTGCTGCATCCGACCACCTATGCGGGTATGAACTTAAGAGTAAGTATCAGAGGTCCAGGATGGAGATTAGGGAAAAGCTCTTTGCAAATCGCGTTGTTCATAGTTGGAACAAGATTGCTTTTGCCTTAATTGAAAATGTCTTCAAAAAGGCCTGGAAAAGCACTGGTCGGATCTTCTTCCAGAATTATTGTAAATTTATTAGCAATCGTCAAAGACCTTGAAGACCATGATCCAAGAAGGTACAGAGGTTGCTCTTGCCTTGCTTTATTTCTTTTATATAAGCAAGGAAGACAATCCAGAAGTCGTAGTACTGGGGGCCCTAGTTTGCTTTCGGGTACAAGAAACAGGGCGCTCGTTGGACAGGAGCTTATTTTCATTTCTGAAAGCTGACCTGACTTGACCTGCTATTTGCAGCTGAGCTTGTAGTACTCTGTAGCGAAGAAGTTATGACTACAAAAATAGTCTCAGTCAGAACTCAATCGACTTAGACTAAATTAGTCACTGACCCACTAAGCTTCGAACTGCGAATGATTTCCCAGTCTAGTGGTATGATCCGGCGTATAACGTAAAGCGAGCAGTGCGATGGTTCCTAGCCGTTGAGCGAAATCCACCGTGCAGAGTAAACATGATGCATGTAGTAGACCGGAGCGACAACGCAGCAGGAGATTCGAAATTTAATGTGTTGATCGAGTCAAATAAAACAAGCTACACAAGAATGAAGCTGTTAAGCGCAAGCTGGACGAAGTGCGGATCGTCACGCAACAAGACGATATCATCAGCGTAATCCAAATCAACCACACGACTACCTGAGAGGAGCTCAACGCCCGCGTTCTGCAAGTCTTCTAGTGCAATGTTGAGGACATCCTCAATGGCAAAAGTGAAGAGGAAATGAGGGATAGGGCATCCTTGTGGAACCACACCGGTGACAACAAAGGAAGGTGAAAGTTTGTCATCAGTCTTAACTCTAAGCGACGTCAGACTACACAGTGCACGCAAAACGGAAACGCACTTTCTGGGAATGCCATTCCTCAACAGACAATGCCACGAGAAACGGGCAAGAGACCTGGCGTTAGTGAAAATATATATGACGAGAGTGGACAGCCTATCATCAACGTGCCAAAACGCTTTGAACGTTTGGATGAGCAGTTTAAAAGGCAATTTAATCGGCCGGTAATGTCAGATTTCTCGCCGGTCACTGATCACGCTGCTTCGTGGGCTGTCTCTCGAACGAGAGATCGAAATGCTGAAGTTGAATAAAGCCGCGGGAGCAGGTGATCTCCCTCCAGCCCACTTCAAATTCGGGAGCCCTGCTATGACAGATGATGTACACGAGTTACTAGTGAAACTGTGGGAGCAGGATACTGTCTCGACAGACTGGAGCCACTTCGTTATAGTCTCAATTTGCAAGGGAGACTCACGATCGGAATGCGGCAACCATAGAGGAACCAGTCTGACCTCCATCGCCTCCAAAATGCTTGTCTCTGTCATCTTTCACAGACTGACTGGCATTCGTAAAAGCCTGATTCGGGAAGAACAAGCCGGGTTTCGTCAAGGTCGAGGCTGCATCGAACACAGTCCCAAAGGTCATATCGACCAACTGAATCGAAGGCAACTTTGATATCGGCAACCAATGCATGGGCCACCAAGGTATGTGATGGTGAAAGACTTCTCATCATCATCACCAACAGCAGTACATCAGACATTTGAACTGCTGCTTCACTGCCATACAACCATCATGGCCAATGAAACCAAGAATAATAAGAGGCAGAGAAGGGGGATTTACCTGAAAACCTTAATGCCCTAAGCAAACATTCAGGGTCAAGGCGCCTACACCTTGTGTAGACAACATACCGTCACAAACAGCTGGCTATCGTGCAAAGATAAGGCGGCATCGGCGAGACAGCTTCCTTGCGGCTTTCACTGCCCCGCGTCATAATCAGCCATTAACCCGCAGAAAACTCAACACCAAACACACTTTAAACAGACGATCCGATTAGGAGACGGCAGCAGACGCGCCACTGGTGTCGGTTGCGAGCCATGTCCTACAAAGTCTCCAGCCATGCACAAGGTGAGTCACATGGACTCCAACCCGGAAGGTGAGACGAACCAACGGCACCCAGTTTGGTTGTCAGTGTCTTCATTTCCCGCTGCCAAGTCAACTTCTGTCCACCTCGAGCCTTGCGCCATCCTACACCTGGTAGACTGAACAAGGCCCTCCTAGGTAAGCGGTGACCAGGCATGCGTAACACGTGCCCGAGCCAACGCAACTTATTCAGTGCTATCTGTTGTTCTAGGGTGCTAGCATGATTATCACTACCTAGTACTCGCCTACGCACATCATCGTTGGGAATACGCTGGTGCCATCCGACACCAGCAATGCTTCGCAAACAACGATGATCAAAGACTTGAAGGCGCCTCAGATCTTCAGACCGAAGGGGCCAAGTTTCACTACCATAGAGCAGAACGGCCCTCACTGTGGCCTTGTATACACGGCCTTTCAGACGGAGGGAAACTCCCTTCTGTCGCCAAAAATGACGCAGGTTCAAGAAGGTAGCTCTGGCCTTTGCAATGCGTGAGCTAACGTCAGTTTCTATGCGCCCATCATTGCTGATGCAGCTGCCAAGATAAGTGAAATGATCAACCACCTCGAGTTCCTCGTTAGCAAGGGTCAAGAGGTCATGAAGTGGCTGGTGGTCCTGCAGCGACACTTTGCACTTTGAAGGTGCGAAGTGCATACCAAATAATGGGACCACTCTGGACAGGCTATTCAGGGTTGATTGTGCCGCCGCAAAATCGTCGAAAAGCAAGACGATATCGTCCGCATAATCTAGGTCAAATAACCTTTCACCAGGCAGCACTTCAACGCCTACATCGTTGGATTCCGTCAGGGAACACTCCATGATAGAATCCACGACGAAATTGAACAAAAACGGGGAAATCGGAAAACCCTGACGAACTCCACTTGTGGTCGGAAAGCTATCCGATATGGCCACCGTAGACCCTGACCTGGCCTGTAGTGTTCGAGTATAGAGTACGTAGGATGTAACACTTATTTCCTGGGAAAACCTTTTCGCACAAGTATTTCGAACAGAATCGATCGATCGACTGAATCGCACGCACTCTTGAAATCGAGGAACACAGCTATTGTCGATTTGCGGTATGCGTGGCGTTGCTCTAGCACTTGCCGCAAAGTGAATATATGGTCTATACAGCCACGTACTGGGCGAGAATCGGCCTGCTCTTCTGTAATCCGATATTCCCGTTCTGCAGTGAGGCTACGAACGATAATTGAGGCTAGTAATTTTGTCACAACTGGCGTTAGGCTAATACCCCTGTGGTTCGCACAGTCTGTGCGACTGCCCTTTTTGTATATTGCCACTATGATCGATTCGCTCCAATTAGCCGGCACACTCTCTTCGTTCCAGATATGTTCGAATAGGGAGGTCAGTGCCCAGCAGAGGACCTCATCTCCATCCTTAAATAGTGCAGGTAGTAGGGAATCCGGGCCAGCAGCATGAAAACGATTGAGGGCTGTGATCGCGTTTCGGACCTCGGCCTCCGATGGAGGCTCTAAACTAACCGTCCATGGCTCGTCCTGCATCACCTGAGAAGGAAGAGGTCCGGGAGCAGGGGACCAGCTGAACTGATTTTCAAAGTGTTCCGCCCAACGAGCCATACGGCGCTCCTTATTGTGTATCAGCGCACCCGCGCTGTCTCTGACTGTCTCACTGACGCCTGGTTTTCTGGGACCAGTGGTGCGGATTAGCTGGAAGAGCTTGCGGTAATTGCCTACTGCTCCTGCCCCCTCCATTTCTTGAGTCCTACTGGTCCACCAGGCTTACTTGTCAGCACGTAGGCTCCACTTTAGTTCACGCCTAATAGCCCGTCTGGTCACATTGTGTTCAGAACCAGCCGGGAGGTGTCTTCTAGCTTCCAACAGGTTCACGGACCTCTCGGGTATCCAGTGACTGGTGCGGTGACGACTGATAGTGCCATAAACAGATGCTCCTGCGTCGTGCATGGCGGCCGAGATCCTATCCCACTGAAGTTCAGTATCATTAGGACAAGACAGCGAGAGTTCGGTATGCAGTGCTTCTTGATAGGTTTGCCTGACTGAGGGCTGGGACAATTTCTTCGTTGCCAACAGGAGGAGACGTTCTGTGCGCCTTCCGGTATATATATATATATATATATATATATATATATATATATATATATATATATATATATATATATATATATATATATATATATATAT
>OX104063.1:238409737-238444932 GCA_944474145.2 Dicrocoelium dendriticum
CGCTGACAAATTATAATCCATGCTGGACCTACTCCACGATTGGTCGATTAAATGACAGTTGCCCGTGAATCGTGGTAAATGATTATTTATCAGCTCCTTCACTTCCCACTCATTGCGGAGATGGCATGCGTCATTGCGAAACAAAGTTCCGCAGAGGGCCACTACGGCTGTATTAGAAGCAGCAGAATCCCAACGCACTCAGGTACGAATTCAACAGTTTGAAACGTTCCTGTCTCAGCATTAACGATTGGGTCTGGCAATGGGTTCCTACCATTCATTATCATCATTATGCACGTTAGCTAGAGGTGGAAACACCTCAGCTACTGTGCCGCAATGTATAGAGGAACAAAGGAGAAACAATGCAACAGGTGCAAGCCAGCTGAGCTACCAGTAACGGATGGGCATCGTTTTGGTAAGCTACCAGCCGGCTACCGTGCATCAAAAATGCTATGCATGATTATATAAGTCTAAATAGTGAGATCGTGGTTGGAGGGGTAGGCTAAGAGGTATGGGTGGGACAAAGAAACGTTCCCATCATTAACTACGCGAGTTGATAATACCATATTGAGCCACACAGAGATACATCGGTTTGAACAGGTTCAAGCGGTGACCTTGTGTCGAACTTTCAGTGCTGAGTTGAAAGTATTCCTGTAACTCACACCCCAATTCTGCTCTGAGAACACGTCGAGCTCCGCAGTGGCGATGGTAACCTAGAGAGAACAAGTTCAGTTGTTGAAATCTGAGCGGGTACGTCAGGTCTCGCAACTCAGGGGCGGATTTGGATCTACGCCGTTGAACCTTCTCAATCATATCAAATTCGAATTTCGTAAGAGGGTAGGCGGTAGGTAGCCCGTATTCGAAAAGCGGGCGTACATGTGAAGTAAACAGGAGTCGGAAGACCCCTGGGATCAGGCGAGGCTCTACGTATAGAGTGAAACATCCTGTAGGTCGCAGCGACCTTTTTCTTGATATCTTCATTAGATTGGAGGTCAGGCGAAAGTATCGCTCCCAGATCCCTCACCTGAGTGGCGTTTCTGAGCAAGGAACCACCAATATGGTAGATTCCAAATAGGTCAAGCGCACCAACTGGAAGAACCGAACATTTATCACGATTCATTGGCAACTGCCACTTAACTGACCAATCACGTAGCAGGTCGAGTGTCGATTGTAACTTGCCAGCATCTTCCATACTGGATATCTCTATCCACAACTTCAGGTCGTCGGCGTAGATTAGGCAATCCTCCTGGTGTAGACGGTAAGTCATTGATGAAGACGTTGAAAAGCACGGGGCCGAGGACAGAACCCTGTGAGACTCCACTAGTCATGAGAACAGGGGCGGAAAATGTTTCGTTTACTTGCACCTGCATCGTGCGGTCGCCAAGGAAATCAGAGATCCAAGAGAGAAGATTCCCGGCAATACCGATTGCTCGGGGTTTAAGCAAAAGTCGTTCGTGTGGGACTCTGTCAAAAGCCTTGCTGAAATCAACAAACACAACTTCCTGGCGTTTACCGGAATCTAGCGACTTCGCCCATTTCGCCTTAGCAACTAGCAAGTTCGAGGTACATGAGCGTGCCCTTCAAAAACCATGCTGTGCACAAGAGGACATTCAGTTTCTCGAGGTAGAGATGAAGATCCTGCTTCAAGATCTGCTCTATAACTTAACAAATATCGACGTTAAGCAGATTGGACGATAGCTGGCTGGATCTTGCCTGTTCCCTCCTTTGTATATGGGTTTGACAATGCCCACTTTCCAAGCCGACGGGAGACGCCCAGCTTAAAAGGAACGATGAAAAACCTGACAGGTGGGGAGAGGTACTGCGCCACAGTCTTGAGGAACAGGGGGTGCAACCCATCCGGGCCGCGTGAAGAATGCGGATCTAAGTCAAGGAGAAGTTTAACCACAGAATTGATGTTAATGTCTACTTTATGCAACAGATAAGAAAAACTGGATACAGTGTTGGCGCAGGCGAGAGTTTCGCGAAGACAGAGGCGTACTGTTGGACTAAAAGACTGGCTTTATCAGTCTTCGTAAAGTAAATTTCGATGCTCAAAGGAATACAAGGTAGGGATGCCACTGCCAGCCCTGGTGCTTCTTTTCAGATAAGAGAAAAGCATTTTGAGTGTCGTTCTGGAGTGTATTGCTAACGATAGCTCATATTACTGACGTTTCTGACGCGTCGAGGTGACACAAACATTCCTGATAGTCTTGTAGGAAGAGCAATCGGACTGTTTGAGATTGAAACGATCCCACAATTTGCTTCGCTGCCATATGGTAGCGAAGCATCAGTTCAAATGGCTGATGTACTGCTGTTGATGATGATGATGACAATTTGCGTCTTCTATTCATCAGAAATCTCAATTCACTATCAATATAACGTGGACCCCACTTGAAGGACTTTCTACGGGAGAAAGGAACGACCTGCTCAATTAAGGATGTCATTTTGGAGAGCACAAGCTTCCACGCAGCATCAAGAGGAATGGGAATAGGAATACTCCAGTCCATAGTGCTTGCGGCTGTTCTCAGAATGAGTGGATCCGCATGCCAATAGTTCTGACGACAACCACCTTAGCTATGGATGGTGAGGCGGCGTGTCCATTTGAATGAAACGACACAATGATCACTTTTGCCGATGGGTTGAAGAACTTAGATTCGTGACATCTGACTGAGCTGGGGTGAGAACAAGGTCCAGAATATTCGGCGTTTGGTCGGCAACAATGCGGGTTGGCATGGTGACGTGTTGAAACAAATTACAATCGACAACAGTCTCAAGTAAGGTAGCATCAAAGTAATCAGGTGGACGACCACAATAAGTAAGTCCCAATCGATATTAGGGGCATTAAAATCCCCCACGATAAGATGGTCATATCCCGCACCGTGTTTCCTGATCGAATCGGTCAAGAGAGCTCCGGATCCCGATGGCGCCCTGTAAACAACAATCGTGAAGGATCTTCATCCATCATGAATACGGCACCAAAGGGCATTAAAATCATTATCGTCGTCACTAGTAACTACAACCAAATGGACCTTCAGTTCGGCTTTTCAGTAAAGTATGACGCCACCGGACCTACCTCCAGGGCGGTCGGCTCGAGAGAGAATGTATCCGGGGATAGAAACCTCTGAATCTACGATGTCCGCAAATAGCCAAGTTTCGGTGAAGGCCATCAAGTCTGAGCCACTATTTAACGCAAGCATCTGTGCCTCATCAAGTTTACTTACCAGATTGCGTACATTGGCAAAAAGTACACGCAGTCCGTTCTCATGCTTTACTGTCCTGGGTTGAAGAGAATTGGCCTCCAGCGGGTTCTCGGGGTTCTCCGGATTATGCAAAAGTCCACGATGTGGAGGTCTGTCTCACCATTCGTTCGGCGGGACCGGAGCTCATCAACGGCTGTGTTCATTTTAATCCGATCTTCCAAAGATCTCTTAGGACGTAAAAAGGCTCACTTTTCAAACGTGAGGTTCGCCGGAGGATGCGTCGGCATTCCTCCTCACATTGGCATACGATCTTAAGAGGTCGTACTTTAGAAGCATCCTCTTGCTTCCTGCCCAAGCGGAAGGCAGAGATAATGTTTATACCCAATTCAACATCGAATAAAATAGAAATCATCCGCTCAAGGAACCCTTGGTCATCCAGCATCCTTTCTGCAGAGGTGTCTTTGGTGGATTCTGGCGCGTTCACAAGGATAAGACATCGTTCACGAGAAGGTGGTAGAGCGCGGTCAGAAATCTGCGGCTGTGGCGACGCACTGTCCTTGATCAACTTTTCCAGCTTGTTGACTTTGTGGAGAACAGATTTCATTTGGCACTGGAAAAATTTTCTTGGGTTTGGACTTAGACTTCGCCTGAACATTACATATAGTTTGACTCCGACCAATTGGGACAGTGGGAGTTTTCCGAACCACGGCTGTGTGTTTGTCGTGGGCTCACTGGGTAAGGCGTGTGTCAAAGGCTCCGATTGGGAAGCAGATGGGACTCGGCTTCGTTTACCCGTGGGGGTAGATACACCGGATTTAAGTGTGGACGAAATGTGATGAATCAAGCGGGTCCAATGCAATGGAAGCTTCAAACATCGTCGGAGTAGAATGAGGGCTCAGGAGTGGCAGTTCGGTGTGGCGTCGACTGTTTTATGAAGTACGGCAGGGGCTACAGGAAACAATGATAGCGGAAGTAGCGTATCGTTGCAAAGACGCAGAGTTCAGGACAAATATCGCAGCAGGCAATATGCACCCATCCGTCACACTCAGAGCAGTGTACGGCCTTCGAACGCGAGGTCACACCATTACTGCAGCTCAGTCATTTGGACGTCATAACTAACAACCCGAATAGCTTTTCCCGCTCGATAAATCGAAGGCAGAAACCTCACAAAATCTGAGAACTTGGAAAGGGACGAAACAAGCTTCCGCTTAACGAGCGCCCCGTTTCGTGGGCCAGTAAGAGAAAGAGTCCCAGCACTGCGACTTCATAATATATTCTTGATTATATAAAGTTAAAGAAACAGAAGCAAGGACAAGACGAATAACACGCTATCATGAAGTAAAGAGATTGGGGGCAGTTAATGAAGCTCAAGGAAATTCGGGAAATTTAGTCAGTCAGTGTTTTTTTAGGCTAAGTTTAAGTTCCTCTAGTTTCGCATGAATATAGCGGAAGGATGTTAATGACAAACAGTTACAACCCGGTTTGCAAAAGAACCTGGCTCTTAAATAGTGCCTAGATCTATGCGATTACAATTTTATTCCGGAACAACCTATGCGCCACTTGGATATAATGTTCTTTCGGCAGTGTGATTCCGGTACACATGGTTGTTGGTGGTAGGAGGTAAATTTGGGTCCATTGCACCCATTGTAATGTTTATTCACAATGTAGGAAGATTGTTGAAATGCTAATTCCTCAATTAGTATTGAACATACTTTGGGGTTTTAATGCGTTACGAAGGTTATTCATTTTCCCGCTTCACGCGAATTATAAAAACCATTCGTATATTCCGTATCCTTTTTAACAACTTACTTACTGTTATATTTCAACTTTTTCACTTTTATCCAACTTTGCAATTAGGCATGGTACATATCAGTTTTCGGTATTTTTTCAGGTACTGACCTCTTTACAAACACGTCGCGCAAGTTTATCCAATAAAACCCTTACTTTTTGAGAGCACAGAAACAGGTTGTCCTGATGAACAAGTTCAAGTTCAATTGGGATCGGAACAGTAGGAAAATCCCGCGAATGTTCCACCTTCGAAAACCTCGTTGATCCAACGGGGAAACCCGTGCCTTGATGTGCCAAAGGAGAGCCAAATCAGCACACATGATTCATATGGTCAAACAAACAATGCCCACGTACCCTGCACTAGCAGTCCTTGCTGTGCCGGCCACGTGCAGAATAAAATAAAACAGTGGTGTCAGTAAAGAAAAGAAAACAGAGGAGAAGACCAGCTTATCGAATATCGTGGGCAATATTAAGATGTAAGTTAAAATGAGTTAAAGAAGCGTAGGCCGTAGTAGACGAAGAAAGTTTAAGACACGAAGGGGAAGACGTTAAACTGCTGGCCGAGGGCGCCAACTCGCTGCTCAAACTTTTAAACCATCGGTGCCATCACGACGTCTGCAGGCAATGGGTTCCAATAAGCTATAACCCTACGCGATAACCTAAAAGTTGCCAAAACCCGGTCAGACAGGGGTTTGTGCAACTTTAATGGGTAGCCACGAAGGGTTGGCATTCAATTTGGGCGAAACAGTCCTGTCAGATCAGGACCAGTCTGCCCCATCAATATACGATATGTGAGGATCGAGTCGCCCCGAAGCCGCCTGTAATACATGGAAAACATATTTAATTTACTTAGCCTCTCCGGGTACGTCAGCTTCTTCAGTTCGTACACCATTTTTGTCCCAAACCGCAGGACTCGTTCGATTGCCATCTTATCACGAACCAGGCATGGAGTACAAGCCTGGACGCAGTATCCAAGTGCGGCCTTACAAAAGCCGAAAATAGTCTAACGAACATGTCGGTGGTCATGATCCCGAATTACCTGCGGATCATCCACAACATGTTGAAAGCTTTGCGAGCAGCTGTCTTCCAGTGTTCACTGGACTTGAAGTCAGATGACGGCAAAACACCGAGGTCAGATTGGAGTTAAACGCGCGGTACCACGCTGCCGCCAAGCAAATAACGCGTCGGCTGATCATTCGGACCGACACGTAAAACGGAACATTTCCCTAAATTAACGGGCAACTGCCACAAACTTGACCGGTCCCAAAGTCCATCCAGAGCTACCTGTAGGGTCAGTGGACCAATCGGATCGTCTATTGCGAACCATAGTTTCAAGCCATCCGCAAACATTAAGGATGACACACCCAATTCATCAGGTAGTCATTAACATATAAAGTGAAGAGAAGGGGCCAAGAACTGAACCTTTCGGAAGGCCACTTAGAACACATTGGCGGAAGGACAGGCTTGAACCCACCCGCACACACATTGCCCTTTCGATTAGTAAAGCTGAAATCCATCGTAAGACTGGTCCAGAAATACCAAAGTAATTCAGCTTGTACAAAAGGCGCGAACGTGGAACAGTGTTAAAAGCTTTGAAAAAGGCAATATACCGCACTTACACTGCCTTCCCGCATTCAACGGCTTTGAGCCAAGTGTTCATGAGCCGTTAACAATTTAGTAAGGCAAGAATAGCCCTTACGAAAACCGTGCTGGGCATGATTAAGCAACTCAAACGCTTTCAAATGTCCTTCGAGAGCGTCCTTCACGAGCTTTTCCAATAACTTGACCGGCACGCTCGTTAAACTGGCCGGTCTATAGTTATCAGGAAGGTGCTTATCACCTTACTTAAAAATTTGACAAACAATAGTTTCCTTCCAGTCCTTGGGTAGAGAGCAGCCTTGTAGAGACTTCAAAAAAGTTGCGTAATCGGACGAAAAGGTCATCAGCCAACTCATACAACAGTTTGGGATGAATACCATCTCCACCGGCAGCTTTACTGGGGTTTAATTGCCTCAAAAGCCGGAGCACTTGAGCCTCGGTTATAGAAACCTCCTCCAAGTAGGAGCCGTCAGGAACTTTTGCCTGGAAACCGATGTGCGGCGGCTGTGATTCTCTACCATAAACCTCTGCATGTTATTATCCGAGCAAACAAGCTTTTTCGTGATCCGTGACAAAAGCAGTACCGTCCGGGCCAACCAACACTGGGATGTACGAATTCACGTTGCTACGCCTTTTGACATAAGCAAGGAAGAGTTTCGGGTTGGATGAGGCTATACGAGCAAGCTCTACTTCATGCTGTAGATGAGCACCTCGTAGTTACTGCATGCAGGCATTTCGCACCTCACGATATCGCTCGAAGGTGCATAATGAAGAAGCAGATAATTAAGTACGCCAACATCTAGCACGTCTGTTAAGTTGTGTGCGTACAGCAGAATCAAACCAGGGTGGCTTTGCCCTAGTTTTATTCCTGCCAGTTAGTGGTATAAGGGGGAGAGAGAGCTCACTCAAGTATGAGTTAAATCTGTCCCTGGCCGTTTGAATGTCGTCACTTTCCAAAATGACACAAGGCGACTTTGCGGCTTTGGCTTTCATTGTCTGAAAGTCTGCGCGCCATATATTTGGTACTCGGTCGGGAGGAGCATCAGTCTGACGACGAAGGGCGCACTTAAATGAGAGACACGCGCAGTCGCTAAAACCGAAGGGTGAGTTGTATACATTATCCGTGACAAAATCGATGGATATAGCAAAGATCAAGTCCAGGAGGGAAGGGCTTTGACCCATCATTAATCTAGTGGGCCGATCGACAAAATGCTGCCGGGTAAGCATGCAAGACCAGCTCGAGAAGGTCGGTAGCCCAACAACTTGTAACAGCGTCGCAGGAAAACTTCTGTCAGTCAACGTCGGGAAGAATGAAGTCCCCCATCAGTAAACGCCTACTTGCCGAATGCTCGCGGATGAAATCAGCAAGCCTCTTAACAACGTTGTCGGGGCTTCTATAGACCAGCACAACTTTAATTTGCGCGAAGGCAATACACAGGTTAACTGCGAGTGCCTCAACATCACACACCGATGGTGTGAAACTTTACGCCTTAAAGACAAGAAGTGCGGAGTTAACGTACAAAGCAACGCTACCTCCGCGCCGGGCAGAGGTGCGATCACATCTCAGCGCCCTATCTGCCACTCGAAAATAATGTGCTTTCGGCATTTTGCTTCCGGTACACACTGTTGTAGATGGCACGAGATAAATTTTAGGCCATTGAACCCATAGTAATGTTTAATAAAAAGGCAAAACGCTTGTTGAAATACATACCGCGGACTTCCTTAAAACATCTTCTATATTCCGTTTTCTTTTAAACAACTCACTTACCGTTATATTTTAACCATTTCACTTTTATTCAACTTTGCAAGTTGGGAAAGGTACATAGCCGTTTTTGGATGTTCGGAAGTACTGAGCTCTTTACAAACACGTTGCGAAAGAAGTTTACCCAATAATACCCTCACGTTTTGGGAACGCAGAAACCGGTTGTCCTAATGAACAACAGCCCGCATTCAAAATCGCGCCAGTGGTGGACAGGACGGTTCCTTTTATGCAATAGTCACGCAACGGGACCGTCGAGTCCGCCAATCGCGAGACTGTGAATACAGGCTGTTGCTCATCAGGACAACTGGTTTCCGAGTTTTCTAAACATAGGGGTTTAATGGGGTAATCTTTTGCGAAAGGTGTTTATATTGAGGTCATAAACTCCAAAATGCTGAACACTGTAGTTTACCATGCTCACTTGCAAAGTCGTATAAAAGTAGAAAAGGTAATGGTTCACAGCACGCAAGTGGTTAAAAATGAAACAGAATGTAAAAATTCGCTTAGGAAAGGCCGCACCATGTCGCCGTATAATGAACGAGGTGCCAGCATGTATGGTGAATATTCCAAAATATACGGGTATTCAAGTTCAAGTTCAGTTGGTACCGGAACGATAGGATAATCCCGTGAAAGTTCCTTCTTTAGCGTATAGTCGGATCGGGAATTGACTGGTCTGCTTGAGATCTTGAAAAGCCTAAAACAATGACCGCATCACACGCTGTCCAACAAATTACTGCCCACAGTTTCCTGCCCAGCAGTCCCCGCCAGGCTGGTTTATGTGAAGCAAAAGAGTGAAGGGTAAGCTAAGAAAACCAGTGAAGGAATGCCAGCTAAATAATTATAATAACATGGTGAGAAGAAAGTTAAAAAAAACAAAGGGAAAGCTGAAGATACAAGTCCGTCAGGAGGAAAGGAAGGTTTGGTACTACCACCCAAGAGCATCTACCTGACGCTCGAAACCCTCTACCTTAGGTTCCATTACCACGTGCGCCGGAAGCGGGTTCCATCGTTCAATAACTCGGCAAGACAAGCGGGTTTCCGTCCTTACCCTGTCAGAACGCACTTGGTGCAGCTTCAACAGGTGACCTCAGAGACTTGGCAGCTTGGCGGGAGTAAATAGCCAGGACACGTCTGGACCGACCTTGGCCGTTAAGACACGGTAAGTGAGAATCATGTCTCCTCTAATTGCGGTAGTGCATTGAGTACATACCCAAGCTAAGCAAACGTTTGGGATACGTTTGACCCCGTAATCCTTGCAGTTTTCTTGTACCCATTCGCAAAACCCTCTCCAGTTCCATTTTGTCCCTTACAAGACAAGGTGGACAAGCCTGGATACAGTACTCTAAGTGAGGTCGCATGAAAGCCGAGAACAGCTTCACAAAACTATTGGCCGTTAGAAGCGGCGAATAAACCACATCATACGGAACCCTTTGCAAGCAGCCTTCCTCCAATTTTCCCCAGAGTGAAGCAATGACCTATGGGTGATACCTAGATCAACCTGCTGAATGACAACAGGGAGTTCACTTCCACCAACTACATAGCGCGTGGGGGAACTTGCACTTCTAATGCTGAGGACAGAACATTGCGCCTGATTTACGGGCATCAACCATAAGGTTGACCAATCCCAGAGCCTATCCAAGACACGCTGAAGTGCCTCAGAGCCACCAGGGATATCCACAATGTTCCAAAGCTTGAGGTCATCAGCAAACAATAGCGACGGTACTCCAAGCACCTGGGTTACGTCATTGACATAAATTGCGAAAAGCAACGGCCCTAGAACCGAGCCATGCGGAACGCCACTAAGAACAGCTTGTCTAAGCGAAAGGATACGCCCCACGCGTACACAGGGTTCTTTGCCCTCTAGGAAAGCAGAAACCCAGTTAAGGGCGGCTCCAGATATCCCATATGATCTCAACTTCAATGAGAGTCGTTGATATGGGACAGTATCAAAGGCTTTAGAGAAGTCAAAGAAAAGCACATCGATGGCGTGACCGTTGTCTACTGCCTCAGCCCAGCTTTCACGAGCTACAAGTAAATTTGTCAGACATGAACATCCCTTACGGAATCCGTGCTGGGCCACACTGAGAAGGTTAAACTTAATCAGGTGATTCTCCACCGAATCCCTGACCAACTTTTCAAACAACTTAACTACTACACTTGTCAAGCTGACAGGCCGGTGGTTCGTGGGCAGAACTCTGTCCCCGCCCTTAAAAATCGGACAGATGATTGTCTTCTTCCATTCCGAAGGTAAGGCACAGCCGTCGAGTGATATTGTAGACATGCATGTCGGAGAGCCACTTAGCTCAGCATCCAATTCATGCAGCAGCTTCGGATGAATTGAATCAGGGCCAGAAGCTTTGGAAGGATTTAGCCCTTGCAATAGCCCGAAGACTTGTGTCTCCGTTATGCTGATTTCGGTTAGGCAAGAATCCTCCTGGACCTTTGTGACCAGCTCAACTTGAGGTAGAGAGGCCTCATGAGAAAAGACACCAGTATACTGTTCGCTAAGTATACAGGCATTACCATAGTCGGTATGCCCATGGGTCCCGTCCGCTCGTACTAAAGCTGGTATAGACGAGTTTGTACCGCTACGTCTCTTTACGTAAGCAAAGAACTTCTTTGGGTTTTTTACGGCTGCGTTAGACAAATCCTTGTACTGAAGACGAAGAGTTCTAAGAGGATGCTTACATTCATTTCCAACCGCTCGATAACATTCTTAGGTGCTGGCTGATGAGGACGCTTGGTAAGTTCTCCAGCACTTAGAGTGCTTCCTGATCAGGTATTTACCTGTAGGATCTATCCATAGCGGCTGCGCCCGCGTCACCCTTCACTTAGTGAGTTGGATGTGGGAAGCAGAGGTCTCGGTGAGATATGCCTTAAATTTCTCCCAGGCTGTCTCAACGGTGTCAGCCACGGTGATCGCACAATGCAAAACTGAAGCTTTGTCTCGCATTGCGTTAAAGCCTGCCCACCAAATGTTTGGACATGCCTCAGCAGTAGTCTGACGACAGTTAGTTAGGGCACATTGAAAGGATATGCAGACATGGTCACTGGCTCCTTGAAGAGAGTCGTAGGTAATATCACTTAAGAAATCGGGTGACTTCGCAAAAATGAGATCCAAGGTAGACGGAATTTGGTTGCGCATATATCTAGTCCGGAGGTCCACGAACTGATGCAAAGGCAGTTGCAATGTTAGCTCAAGTAGATCCAAACCGAAAGTGCCCACCGCCGAATTGCAAGATAGATCAGCCCAGCAGACTTCAGGGAGTTGGAAGTCACGCAGTATTAGACACTTGTTGGCAGTCTGAATACGAATGAATTCAATAACCTCCCTGGAGATACTTTCAAGATTTCGATATACCACTACAACTGTAAACTGATCCGCGGAAGTGCACACAATGGTCGAGAGGGCTTCAACAGTTTTATCCGGCAACTGGAACACACAAGTCCTTAACACATCTAGTTTACAATTCACATAAAGTGCGAAGCCCCCACCTTGGCAGCCAACGGTGCGATCGCATCTAAGCATTGCGTGGCCAGGAAAATATACTTCACCGTCTGTGGTATCAGTGGACAGCCACGTTTCGGTGATAGCAAGGATGTCGGGACGAGATTGGGCTACAAGTAGACTCACCTCGTATACCTTGTTCCTTAGGCTACGCACATTAATAAGCACTACCCGAAGAAAACCGGCACGACCGGCCCTGGGTTCTACGCTACCAGGATAGATTCTGGTAGTGCAGAATTTGACTTCCGGCTGACAATGTATATCATATGGTTTGTAAGTAGGGATTGGTTGGCAGTAAAGGTTACCCGTAGAATTCGTAGCTGAATAATCGAAACGTTGACTAGAATCATTATTAATCGTTCGATAATTGTCTATCTGAGTGTACGCATGTCCCCTGCTCTCAAACAAAAAGTATATAATTAAAAGAGTTAAAATATGATTGGTGGCATCCGGTTTCGGAGATGCCTGTCACTGTGGCCAGCCACAGGACGCATGAGCCTACAGAGGGACCATGGGTGGCTGGCGCTGCACCACCCACAGCTACAACCACACACCCCATATCCAGTGTAAACCCGAAGGAATAAGACCGGGAGTCATGTGGATGGGAGCCACGATTCATCAACGGAGCCGGTCCCCACTCCTGCACAGGCAAACACAAGCACGCTGTATTTGGGGAATCAATCGCACACAAGGCGGAGGCTGGACCGTAGTCCGCTCCATACTGATTGCATTGAACCACTCTTCGAGCCTAGCACGTCCAAAAGGACAGTGCAACCCGTCCCCTCCAGCAACGAGCAACTGTCTCCTGGAGCCAGTATGGACGAGGTAGCGGGTAATAGACAGGTAGGCACCTTGTCAACCTGCACATCAGACTCAGCCTCACCGGGGATATCAAGCAACAGCCAAACACTTGAGAGAAAGACAACAGAAAATAAATCGAGTAATGCATGAGGAAACGGTGACATATATCTTAAAGTAATGAGCATCTGAAATAAATTGTTTACAGAAGAATGCGAGATAAGTTCACGAGGTCAGGAGGTTTATTTTACGGAAATGCTACAAACACGAAAATGTTATCGAAATAACTACAAGTGGATTAAGCGACGTGTGCAAGCGTATAGAAGAGAGTATATCTAATCATTTATTTGGGAAAGAGAAGCATTCGGGCAAAATTGAAAACCCACCACCTTAAATAAATAGACTTAGCATGCAAGCACGCGGCTAGTAAATCGAATGCAGCGTACCTACAAACGCTGCGCCGGTTCTGCCTGCGTTCTCTGCAGAACCCGTCGGCGCTTCGATAGAAATCCTGAGTGGCCGCGCTCATGACTCAATAGGCCTGCCTGACTCAGGCACTCGCGACCGCATGTGCTACAGCACCATGCATTCGATGACGATAAAGTACAAACCATCGGTGCTTGCCGCTTCAGCGCTTGCCGCTCCTGCTCCGCATGCATGAGGTCTTTCTCCCGCACTTCAGCAACTGCCTTCGTGATGAGATCGCGTCATACGCGCCGATCAACCGCTTTCGATTCCCATGATCTGCAAACAAGATTAGAACGTGTGAGGCTCAGTTTGATCATGTCCTAAATAAATAAATAAATAAATAGTATATTCTCTGTAAAACGAGACACATCTCTAAAAGGCATGATCAAATATGCATACAAGCATAGCTTCTTTGGAATATTAAAACATTTCGTTACAATTAAAGGTATAAACGAAAAGATGTAGTCCATAAGAGCGAGCATATTGTCAGGTAATAGTCAGACCAAGGATCATAATGGCGCCGTGGCGCGCAAAAACTGTTGCGTCAAGATACAAGTGGGGGGTAAATTTGGCATGTAGTGATCCATGAGCACAGGAGCCCGAACAAGGTTTAGTGCAATCAATGACCATTACGAAGCCGGGATGATCGGTACTCCACTAAAGCATTCTTCATAGTAAAATCAGTTGCACAGGTTCGATGTTGGAGGCTGAGGACTGCGTCAGTGTGAAATGTATAGCTGTGACTTTATTTTGTGGCGAGTCACATCCGCCACGTTGCAGTGTTGTTAAGCGGACATTTGTGGCTTTTTATAGGGAGAACGCTTGCCAGGCGAAAACCCACCACGTCCTGGAACACTGTCGTAGCTTCCGTTGAACTGTAGTGCTAGTCGGCTATACATCGTATAGACCGATTTTGCACTCTATTATTCGCAGTCGGTTGACAGCCAAAATTTTTCGTTGGTGGGCCAAATGGCTTAGTACTGAACCGGCAATAGTCGTTGAAGCCAGTCAATGATGTAAAAGGGTCGCAGAGTCGAATGATAATGATGCGGGTGAGTAAACATATTGTTAATATAGGCCGGCTTTTTCTATTATATTGTCCGGCTCGCAACCCGTGTCCAGCTATCCATGCTGGACTTGTCATAGGGACGGTGAGTGCAGTTGTTTCTTGTGTCTGAATATGTCCAAAACAGGAATAAATGTTATTCTCCGCGAAGTGGACAAGTATTTCCTTCAAATGTAAGTGTAGTTGTCTCCATAACCAAGTGAGAGCTCCAGGAAAATCATCGGAAAAGCCGCTTATGCGCGCGCAGTGCTGTCCGTGAAATGACATCAGAAAAGCTCCAGGTGACTGGAGAATCGGAATGTTTGAGGCAGTGAATGTAATCACGCCAGAATTGTCAGTCTCCGGTTGTGGAACAGTGGATCCGTGTAACTACATTATTCCGGGTGAGTAAATTGTTCTACTGTGATTACGAGGCGAGCTGAACTCATTTGTTTAGACCCCGTGGTGGTAGCTTCTCCAGAATGGCGGAAAGAGCTCCATTTGGAACGATGTGTGGGTTCTTCATCTCCCGGAGGAAAGAACAAGCATGTAAACCAGCTGGCTATTGAAAGTGGGTCGACTGTTCCCAGTGGATAAACCTTCTTGTTTTGGCGGATGTATCTGTGGAAATCTCGGGAGAAAACGGGCAACGGACAAGAGGCAGCCAAACAGAAAGACAGCAACGAAGCAAGAAGCACAAACACAGACTGGTGGCGCGCAACGGTGCCTACGATACATTAAAGTTTATGTAATTTTGTTTAGTATACATGCTTTGCAAGCGCGTTCTTTACATCACGTCGCTGGTGTGCCTCAGACTACAATTACTAGGTAGAATGAAGTGTATAACAAAGCGTGTAGACAACGTTAAGCGATTAATATGATTATTGGAGAGTAACAGGTAAACCGATGATGATGACAGCAGACCGAATGCGAGCGGCATCTTAGGTGAAACTAAGGACAACAAGGTTGAGAACGAATGCGGGAGCAACATAGGTAAAGCAACGTTCCAAGAAGAAAAGGAAATTTAAGGAATCAGCTATGAGCGGAAGAATGCGGACGGCAGTGCGAAGAGTAACTCATGAGAGCAATTAAGGGACGATGGTCAGGATGAGAAAGGTTTACTACTAAAGTGTGGTGAGCCAAGGGCGCCCTCGTGCGAAGTATGAAACTTTCAGTGCTGAAATAGCACCGGTAATATCCCGGAAATCTGAGAGAATTCTAAAAGCCGGAGACCAAACAGACGAGACTCGAGAAGTCGACACATCCGGAGGCCTCGTAGTAGTCCCGGAGAATTACACTGATCAGATGATGACAAAGAAGGGCATGGCACTAAGCGTCGGTCATCCGATTGAAGATGTGAGAGTACAGGTTACTGATGGAAGTGCCTATATTAATAAAGGGTAAACAAGTCTAGCGGGATGTCAATGTAAGCAAGATATAGTTGTGAGTCTAGAGAGATTAGATCGGTATATCTTGCTAGTCTGGAAAAGGTCAAAGGAGCATACCGGTCAGATGAGACTAGGTTAATACAAGGCACTAAGAGTTGGCAGTCCGATTAGAGAAGAAATGATAGTAGAGGGGCCATTAGGAGAGGAGACGGTCCGGAAAGAGAGAGGTTTACTTATAAGGTGTGGAAAAGTCCACGGAGCGTTCAGTCTTCCGAGCATAGCAGGCAGCGTCGCAGAAGTAGGAGAGAAGAAGACCGAGCTGCCGAGGTTGGACTTGGTCGGCGCATTGTGATTGAGTCCTATGGTTCATTTGGAAAGGTAAGTGGAGTCAGTAGGATTGGACTGGTCAGAGATAAAAGTGGTTATATCAACATAGCGCGAACAAGTTCAGCAGGATATCAAGGTGAGGGAGGAAGTGCTTTGGATCGACGGCGCCTAGACCGCTAACATCCCGGTAGCCTGGTAGCAGTCCCATAGAATTTGGCTGATCAGCTGAGGCTGAGTTACGGATGACAGAGACTTAATCGTCCGATTGAAGAATGATTGGATACGAACGGCGCTCAGTCATCTGAACGATGGCTAGTAATGTCACAGGAGTCTGAGAGAAGTTGGAAAGCAGGAGACCAAACAGACGAGACAGGATTAGTCGGCGAAACGACATTGAGTCCAACAGCTAATTTTAAGAGGGCAAATGGAGTGGGTCGAGAGGTGGGGGTGACTATATAAATAGGCTGGCTAGCCGAACAACCTCCTCGTGGTGCCAGCTGGGTGGTTCGGGTTTTTCCCGTTCCAGCAAATGGTTCGGCGGCAGTGTTCCAGGATGTGGTGGGATTTCGCTTGGCAAGCGTTCTCCCTATAAAAAGCCACAAGTATCCGTTTAACAACACTGTGACGTGGCGGATGTGACTCGCCACTAAATAAAGTCACTGCCTCTTCCCTTTTCCGGAGGATCATTCACACATCACGGACGTCATCTGATTCAAAGCGTTCCATCGATTCCCCCTTTGATGGCAAACACAACGAACGAAAGCACACACAGTTACATTTACCTACTCACACAACATATCCCCTTCCAAATACACAGTTGAACATCGTTTTACATGTCAACACACACATAAATTCCCATTCTATTGGTCAAAATGTACTCATTTGTGCAATTGCTTATCTTACATGTCTTTAATACCATGATCACGCCCTTGATGGTGTGTCTCGCGGTGACGAGAATAAAGTATTTATTTATTTATTTAATAAGTCTAGCAGGCTGTCAACGTAAGTGCGATATAGCTTGAGTCTACAGAGTCTAGACCGTTTAAATGTTGCCGGTCTGGAAAGGGTCAAAGAAGCAGACCGGTCAGATGAGACTAGGTTATTACAGGGCACAGAGTTGGCAGTCCGATTAGAGAAGGTTTGAAAGTAGAGAACGTCATATGGAGACGGTCCGGATAGGGAGATGTTTACTTATAAGGTGTGGAAAAGTCCATGGGGCTCGAGAGGTAATGGGGACAGAGCGTTCGCACTTCTCATTCAATGCCGGTAACGTCACAGCAGTCTGAATGAATTCGGAAAGCAGGGGACCGATCAGACGAGACTGGATTAGTCGGCACACTTAGAGTAAGTGGTTCAGTTGAGGTGGGAAGGTAAATAAAGAGTCAGCGGAGACGGATGGGTTGGGATGCAAGAGGCTACATGAATATAAGGTATGCAAGTCAGGCAGGCTCGCAATGTGAGAGAAGTTGTGTGATGGTGATGCAGAGCCTAAAACTACATTTCGCTAGTTAGGAAGCAGTCAAAGAGGATAATAGGGCAGGGCTCTGAGAGCTCGCTATGCGGATGAAGAAGAAATAAAGACAGGCCGCGATAAGGAGAGGACAGAGTTGAGAGTTTACGTTTACGGATATGAAATGCGACAGTTAACGAGGCTCTAGAGGTAATGGTGACAGAGCATTCAGTCTTCCAAGCATAGCAGGCAGCGTCGCAGAAGTAGGAGAGAAGAGGACCGATCTGACAAGGTTGGACTTGGTCGGCGCATTGTGATTGAGTCCTATGGTTCATTTGGGAAGGTAAGTGGAGTCAGTAGGATCGGACTGGTCAGAGATAAAAGTGGTTATATCAACATAGCGCGAACAAGTTCAGCAGGATATCAAGGTGAGGGAGGAAGTGCTTTGGATCGACGGCGCCTAGACCGCTAACATCCCGGTAGCCTGGTAGCAGTCCCATAGAATTTGGCTGATCAGCTGAGGCTGAGTTACGGATGACAGAGACTTAATCGTCCGATTGAAGAATGATTGGATACGAACGGCGCTCAGTCATCTGAACGATGGCTAGTAATGTCACAGGAGTCTGAGAGAAGTTGGAAAGCAGGAGACCAAACAGACGAGACAGGATTAGTCGGCGAAACGACATTGAGTCCAACAGCTAATTTTAGGAGGGCAAATGGAGTGGGTCGAGAGGTGGGGGTGACTATATAAATAGGCTGGCTAGCCGAACAACCTCCTCGTGGTGCCAGCTGGGTGGTTCGGGTTTTTCCCGTTCCAGCAAATGGTTCGGCGGCAGTGTTCCAGGATGTGGTGGGATTTCGCTTGGCAAGCGTTCTCCCTATAAAAAGCCACAAGTATCCGTTTAACAACACTGTGACGTGGCGGATGTGACTCGCCACTAAATAAAGTCACTGCCTCTTCCCTTTTCCGGAGGATCATTCACACATCACGGACGTCATCTGATTCAAAGCGTTCCATCGATTCCCCCTTTGACGGCGAACACAGCGAACAAAAGCACACACAGTTACATTTACCTACTCACACAACATATCCCCTTCCAAATACACAGTTGAACATCGTTTTACATGTCAACACACACATAAATTCCCATTCTATTGGTCAAAATGTACTCATTTGTGCAATTGCTTATCTTACATGTCTTTAATACCATGATCACGCCCTTGATGGTGTGTCTCGCGGTGACGAGAATAAAGTATTTATTTATTTATTTAATAAGTCTAGCAGGCTGTCAACGTAAGTGCGATATAGCTTGAGTCTACAGAGTCTAGACCGTTTAAATGTTGCCGGTCTGGAAAGGGTCAAAGAAGCAGACCGGTCAGATGAGACTAGGTTATTACAGGGCACAGAGTTGGCAGTCCGATTAGAGAAGGTTTGAAGGTAGAGAACGTCATATGGAGACGGTCCGGATAGGGAGATGTTTACTTATAAGGTGTGGAAACGTCCATGGGGCTCGAGAGGTAATGAGGACAGAGCGTTCGCACTTCTCATTCAATGCCGGTAACGTCACAGCAGTCTGAATGAATTCGGAAAGCAGGGGACCGATCAGACGAGACTGGAATAGTCGGCACACTTAGAGTAAGTGGTTCAGTTGAGGTGGGAAGGTAAATAAAGAGTCAGCGGAGACGGATGGGTTGGGATGCAAGAGGCTACATGAATATAAGATATGCAAGTCAGGCAGGCTCGCAATGTGAGAGAAGTTGTGTGATGGTGATGCAGAGCCTAAAACTACATTTCGCTAGTTAGGAAGCAGTCAAAGAGGATAATAGGGCAGGGCTCTGAGAGCTCGCTATGCGGATGAAGAAGAAATAAAGACAGGCCGCGATAAGGAGAGGACAGAGTTGAGAGTTTACGTTTACGGATATGAAATGCGACAGTTAACGAGGCTCTAGAGGTAATGGTGACAGAGCATTCAGTCTTCCAAGCATAGCAGGCAGCGTCGCAGAAGTAGGAGAGAAGAGGACCGATCTGCCAAGGTTGGACTTGGTCGGCGCATTGTGATTGAGTCCTATGGTTCATTTGGGAAGGTAAGTGGAGTCAGTAGGATCGGACTGGTCAGAGATAAAAGTGGTTATATCAACATAGCGCGAACAAGTTCAGCAGGATATCAAGGTGAGGGAGGAAGTGCTTTGGATCGACGGCGCCTAGACCGCTAACATCCCGGTAGCCTGGTAGCAGTCCCATAGAATTTGGCTGATCAGCTGAGGCTGAGTTACGGATGACAGAGACTTAATCGTCCGATTGAAGAATGATTGGATACGAACGGCGCTCAGTCATCTGAACGATGGCTAGTAATGTCACAGGAGTCTGAGAGAAGTTGGAAAGCAGGAGACCAAACAGACGAGACAGGATTAGTCGGCGAGACGACATTGAGTCCAACAGCTAATTTTAGGAGGGCAAATGGAGTGGGTCGAGAGATGGAGGTGACTATATAAATAGTGGGTGAACAAGTCTAGCAGGCTGTCAACGTAAGTGCGATATAGCTTGAGTCTACAGAGTCTAGACCGTTTAAATGGTAACGTAACTTTGGTTTCCCCCATTTCGCTTCCCAATACTCAGCTGACCGTATAAGAGTTGTTTCGGTACCTTAGTAGAATCCAAACGCCACACATGACCCTGGCATCTCAGGTCTCAGCAAAAGTATGCAGTCCATTGCATACATCCCACTTCGGCGCAACACTTCCGTGTCTGCAACTCTGGCGCCCCAACCGATGCGAAAAATCCGTCGCAGACACTGTTGATGAAACCGCTCGAGATATCGCACATCCCGAAGGTACATCGTCCACGTTTCACTGCCGTATAGAAGAACGGACAGTACTATGGATTTGTACACCATCAGCTTTGTGCCAATGCCAATCCGATGGTTGTTCCACACTAGGTACTCATGCTTCCCGAATGCTGCCGCTGCATGCGACACGCGGATACGCAACTCAACCTGTAGCTGCTGATCAGTCGACATCACACTCCCAAGGTAGCTGAAGCGGGAGGTGGTTTCCAATACTTTAGCACCAATGCCGATTCGCGGCAAAATTGAAGATTGCACCTCCGGTGAAGGTTGAAAGAGACAGCCAGTTTTGCTTGTGTAGATGGTATGCCCGAATTTGGCCGCTGTCGAAGCCATGGCACTAGTCGTGTGCTGCAACTCATCCGGGCTGTTTGAAAACAACGCACAGTCGTCAGCAAACAGCAACATAAGGATAGTTGCCACACTGACTAGAGTCCTCGCACCGAAACGACGGATGTTCAGCAACCCACCATCAATACGGTGCTCCACACGAACACCGTAACCACAAGCAGCATGAAAAGCAAAGAAAACATTGCATGAAGATATATATTAAACAGGGCAGGAGCTAAGACACAGCCTTGTTTCACACCGGAGGCAAATGCAACGTCATCCGAGGTCTCCCCACTCAGCTGCACCCACGCTCGCGTAACACTGTGTAGATATTCAATTAAACTTACAAACTAACGCGGGCAACCAAACTTACCCAACACCAGCCATAATGCCTCGCGGTTCACCTTATCAAATGCCTTGATGAAATCAACAGAAAGCGAGTACAAGGGCTGGTGTCATTCTCCGCACTTCTGCTGCAACTGACGAACCGCAAACACCATGTCTATAGTGCTGGGACCCGAACGGGATCCGCATTGCTCTTCCGCCACGTTAGGTTCCACAATCTGACTCACGAGGCGATTGAGCAGGTTTCGGGAAATCACCTTGCCCATACAACTCAGCAAGTTGATGCCACGATAATTCGCGCAACATCGCTTGCTACCTCTGCCCTTGTACATGGTAGCACAAGGGCATCCTTCAGCTCAGCAGGCACCTCCTCATCAATCCATATGCATTGCAGCAAGTGATGCAGCGCAGTCAACAACGCGGGTCCTCCGTGTTTCAATACTTCAGGCGGGATCTAGTCGGCTCCGGCACACTTGCCGTTTTGCTGCTGAGCAAGTGCTCTCTGCGTCTCATCTAGTGTCGGCGTATCCGCCAGAGTCGCCTTCACATCGTGCTGCTTCAGGCCGTTCAATGTAGGCCAGTCGATCTCGGAACGGTTGTACAAGAGACAGTCAAAGTGTTTCCGCCAGATCTGCATTATGTCTGTAGTCTGTGTGCCGATAACGTCTGAACTACCATGGATCATTGTCCTCGGAGGCTCCAATCTCGGTCCATACACCGCCTTCAAGGAGTCAAAGAATTCCTTGTGTTGACGGCGTTCGGCGTAGCATTCCATCTGTTTCGCCTTTTCCGTCCACCCTGCATTTTTTATGCGACGGAGCTCTCGGATTAGTCGCCGTCGAAGTTTGCGGAACTGATTCTGCTTCCCCAAACAACTGGGATCTGCAACATGTGCAGCAAATGCTACATTCTTCTCCGACACCAATGCACCAGTCGTCGCATCGAAGTCGCTATATCACTCGCACTCAGTGCAAACCGAGTGTTCTTGATCGTCAGGCCGTGAGCGGCACACTTTGAGAGCAGCCTGTCACCGTTCGCATTCGCTGAACCAATGCCATGCGCACCTATAACATCTGTCCACGATGATGCATCACGCCCAACGCGCGCGTTGAAATCACCCAGCAGAAATAGTCGGTCGCTACTCGGCCCAGACCGTATCCCGGAGCATAGCTGAGGGTTGAATTGATCACGCGTGTCATCAGGATAACACATGGTCGGACCGTACTTGCTTATAAACGTAGCAAACTTATCTCTTCCGAGTCGTAGGCGAACAGTCATCAGTTCCGCGCTGATGCCCGTTAGTTCACCCACCAGCTGGGCATGGAGGCGATCGGATATTGCAAATCCGACCTCATGTTCACCTGAAGCTGAGGCGGCGTTTCCAACTTAGTAGAATGTGTAGCCAGCACCTGCTTCGCGCAACTTACCTTGCTTAGTGAGACGGATTTTACTGAGCGCCGCAATATCGATGTTGTGGCCC
Organism: Dicrocoelium dendriticum; assembly: GCA_944474145.2. NCBI lineage: Eukaryota > Metazoa > Platyhelminthes > Trematoda > Plagiorchiida > Dicrocoeliidae > Dicrocoelium > Dicrocoelium dendriticum. Next base: position 238,432,063 of record OX104063.1, read on the forward strand.
GCCAGCTCCATCGCGACCAGTGCAGTGCGTCGCTCCGGACGCTCGCTGGAGTTTCGCTCCGGTAGTGTGCGCACGTTCCAGCATTTGATGCTGAGTGCTTTACGCGCAGGCAGACGAATGCATTGGTGAGCAATCGCATGCGAGGTGGTAGTTGTGCTTTGGAGGTTTGCTTGAGGGATTCCGCCCGAAGCCTTTGGCTCAATAGCCTGACCCACAAGGCAGTCGGTTGTTTGGAGGTTTGCTTGAGGGAGTCAGCCCGGAACCTTTGGCTCAATGGCCTGACCCACAATACTATATATATATATATATATGTGTGTGTGTACATGTATATAAATAATTATATATATCACATATGCCTATATATGCACAATGTAATCAGTAACCAATAATGGAAGGTTCATAAGTAAAATGCGTACGTGAATTAATGTTTGCGTGAAGTCTATTTACTGCCTGCTTGATGTACAGTACATGTAAAATGGGAGATTGAAGAGATTTCGGGGATGTTATTTTGCCTGAAAAATTGTGTAATTACACGTGGGTTTATGGTATACAGTTGCGGACGCAGTGGAATGTTATGTTAACGAGTGGGGACTGCAGCTGTTATTGTGACCATCAGTCCTTTCCTGCTTGGTGTGATAAATGGAATGGTTTTCTTCACGCGAGGAAAGATGCTTTCAACTGAAATAGTGGCATGTATGCATCGTAGTCGATGATTACTGATTTCAGAGCTTATGAGGTTTTGAGGAAAAGGGTTTTTTAAACATTTAAACTTATTCAAAGAATATGGCCTTAAGTGAGGTAATGTAATTACTCTGTTTTATGCGGTGAAGTAGGGAAAATGGAATTCGGTACAGCTTACCGTAATAGCTAAATAAGATGTAGCGCTGTGTGTCCATTAATCTTAATTGAAGATGCATCCGGTTTTACGTCATTTATTAGTGTCGCATTTTATTTGCAAACTAACCAGCTGCTTCGTGGAGTAACATGACGTACCGTTTAGGAAATGCCGCTTTGGAGCAGCGGAGTTTCAGTAGAATGTGAAGCGATGCGCATGACTGCCTTCTACTGATATAAGCCATGCGTTTGTTAGGTGGTGTATGGTTGTATCAGTTAGGCATAGGAAGGCTCAAACCATATAAATAAATATATATATAGGTATACTTCTAGACCGGCTAGAGGCTGCACCTTTAAGGGTTCGGAGCAATCCGGATATTAATCCGATGCTGTTGCCTGGAAGTAGAAAAATACGAGTAGATGTTCCTCGTTAGCAATCATAAATGCATTGGCATCGTTTGGTGTACAGCTGCTGGGGTAGAGGGCGCCCACCTTGAAATGCTTCTTGTTCTTTCGGGCGATATTGAGCACATTGTTCTTTTGTTGTGGAAACTGCGCAGAGGTGTAGTTATGCTTTTCCTTCGGAACAGGATCCAATTCACCACAAGTTCACTTTAAATTCATTGGACTTTCGTTGGCCTGCTCAGTCGCCACAATTGTTGGTGGGCACATGTAACAAACGAGAATGGTGGAATAATAAGGAATAGGGCAAGTTAAAAATACTTTGGAGCAGTGCAGAGGAAAATAAAAAGGATTTGTTCAGAGAATACTAAGGCAGCGTGCTTCCCAAGAAAAATGCAAATTTAACAAAATTATAGGCAAACTTTTCTTGCGTTGATATTGCTTTCTGGCGCAAAATGTCAACCTTAGTAAATCTTAGTGAAAAGAAACTTATTCTAAGGCTAGAATACTGGGTAAAGTAGCACAAAATAGGCTGCTCAGGACAAGTTTTAACCGCTGATTACGTTAAAAGTAAAAACAATGCAATACGTGCAGTAGTTTGTGCGTTATTCGCAATTGAATGATGGTCTACGATTAAGGACATTATACATTTTCGCTAGAAATGGCTTTCTGCTTTGCAATCAGATAGCAGAAAACAGAAAAGAAATTGTAAAAGGTAGTGAAGCGGTACATGTTCTAAATAGGCCTAGCTATCCAGAAATGATCTAATTAGCCCGTAATACCCTGCAACAAGTAGGGACTGCGTAGGTGGCGGTAAAGTACACTTTCAGGCACATCTGGCCAATATACGCAACTATTCTCGTCTACGTTGGTGTGTCGCAAAAGCCCATCACTCACCAAGCGAGAAACTTGCAATATGGTTCATTACAGGACGAAATGAGGGCGTAAGGAGGTAAACATTCCCTATGCGGCGTGAAATAGGGAAACACGGTTGACGATGAATGTACGGCTACAGCGGCGTGTTCATTATCGAAAATAACTGCATAAGGTGAACGTACCACCCTCTAAATGGTTGAGAATGCTGTTCGCATTCGTTGCAGCCTTGCGCCATACGTCAGATAAGAGGAATTTGCCTACAAAGGCTGAAGATTACGGAACAACTTACTGAAACTGTGATCTTGTAGTCCGCCGCAAGGAATTTGCGGACTGCATGTTTCCTATGCGATGTGGGACGACAAGTCACGGAGACAAGGCTTGGCCCAGAACAGGCCGTTGCTCCGTTCTCTAAGTGATGTAAAATGTAGACGAAACTGGAAAGCGAAGGAAGTCCGGACGGCAAATTCACGTAAGGCTCGGGGTGACCAAGGGTGGTAATGTGGGCGGCGGAGTGCGGGGCATGTGTATTATGTCTCTGCAATCGAGGTCCTCATTGCAATTCGATGATACCTTTGGCTCGCCTTCACGAACGTTTGATATCGTGGTACAAGCCGGCGCTAGGGGGGCCAGGAGTAGCGGTAACCTGGACGGTGGGGGTGGCGCATAAGTAGTTTAGCTAAGAAAGGGAGGTTAGCATTGAAACACAACCTTACCTGTGCACATATATCACCAGTGAACGCTTAAGTGGGTTCAGTAATTGGGGAGAAAGACAGTGGCAGGGTTCATTTGGAGGGCGGCGCAAGTTAATTGGGCTGTGGAAGGGCTGTCATTAATGAAATGAAAAGATAACTGGGACTAGGTTTCACAGATGCATCATATTGCGGCGGCTGTACGTTGGAGGAGACATAATGGCATTGTTAATTAGGACGGCGAAGGGCAGCGCATATCACTGTGGCTCTGAAAGAGAAGTGTTCATGGAAATCCAAAGGTAGTTGTGGCCATGTATCAAGGATGCATCACATGACGGTTGTAGTACGTAGGAGGAGGCGCAGTGGCAGCGTTAAGTACGAGGGCAAATGGCGGTGCATATCACGGACTCTGAAAGAGAAGTGCTAAATAAATAACTAAATAAATAAATCTTTTATTATCAACAAGGTGAGGCACGCATTTACAGGCATGATCATTTTGAAATAACGATGCGTGCTCAAGCATGTGCAAATATCCGATGTGTTTGCCATAGCAGTTGTGTTTGTGAAGGGGGTATGTATGTATGTCATTGTGTGTGTGCGTGTTTGTAGCTGTGTACTTTGTGCTTGCAGTTGTGCTGCTCCAATCTTCAATGTTTGAAATCGTCATTAATATGCGAGTAGGAGATTGGTGTCCGTGGGTTGGATAGAATTATCCAGATATCCCCGTGTCAGTGACTTTATTTTGTGGCGAGTCACGACCGCCACGTCACAGTGTTGTTAAGCAGACATTTGCGGTCTTTTATAGGGAGAACGCTTGCCAGGCGAAAGCCACCACATCCTGGAACACTGCTGCCGAACTATTTGCTGGAATGGGTTAAACCCGAACCACCCGGCTGACACCACGAGGAGGTTGTTCGGCTAGCCAGCCTGCAACCGTACCTGTGGCTATGTATCAGTGTTGCCGCATGCTACAGTGGCAGTAGTTGCGAGCAGGCGCAGTGAAAGCTTTAAGTAGGACGGACCTGTTTGGCTATGAAAAGGATGCCGTCAAAGAAATCCAATCTCACCTATGGCTTGGAATCACCAATATTTCATGTGGCTGCGCCGAGAGAAGTGAACACTGCCCATTTGCAGCATTTCCTGGGAAGCCGGAGGGTGCAGAATATCGACTTGTCGTTGCGAATCGGAAGTTAGCATGGAAATCTTACCTCAAATGTTACGACTACTCGTTGTGGCTTAATATGGTTGTACTAGCAAATGGGAGCTGAGTCAATATAAGCGCTAGCCGAGGATGGCGTCGCATGCCCACCTTGGCTATTATAAGGTAGTCAGCTTGGAAGTGGAGCCTTACATATGGCGAGGATTCACTCATGCTTCAAAAGGTAGCATTGTGATTTGCGGTCATGGACATCGCGCTCCTACGGTTGCAGGAACGGTATGTGGGTTTTAAATGCTGATTGGCAGCGATACTGAGGGCCAAGCCTTCGTTGAAGGCTGTAAGAGACAGAGAGTTTGTTTATGTTGATGGTGAGGCGCACTTTGGCAAGCGCAGAAGCCAGCACAATAGTCACACGCTGCAACTCATCCTCTCTGTGTGCAAGCAATGCACATTCGTCAACAAAGTCGGCTCGCGTAAGGTTGCCTCACAAACTGCCGTTCCCGCACCGAAACAACCGACGTTCAGCACCCCACCAGCAATACTGTGCTCCACCTGAACAACATAAGCACAGGGGGCTTAAAAAGCAGGAGACATGGCATGAAGCTAAATACTAAACCAGAAAGGAGATAAAACACAGACCAGGTTCCCACTAGAGAAAACTGCTAGCCCACCCGAGGTATGTCCACACAGCCACAACCTCGACTGCATAACCCTATGCAGCTATCCAATGCCATGTACAAACTCCCCTTTGTCACCAAAGACGCTACAGGTTCAAGTAGGCAGATCTGGCCTCTGCAATGCGAGAGGTGACGTCAGTTTCCATCGTTGTTGATGCAGCTGCCAAGATAAGTGGATTTATCATGTACATCGAGTTCCTCCATAGGTACTAAGACTTGCATAGATGGCGCTGTATGACTACAGACTCTTCCATCGCCACCTGCGAACATCATACGCGGTCGCGTACGGCATTACTTTGGTTGATCAAGGCAGCGGAAAATGCATTGGCACAGGTATTCAGTGAATACCACGACGCCTATTCACAGGGTTTGGTACAAGTATCTAAAAGGTAAAAGTGGCAAGCAGTTACCTGAGGCGCATAGAACGGAAACGATTACGGCTTAAAATGAGATAGCAGTCTCTCCCTTGGCCTAAGCGGGGTAATGGAATCACCCTTGTTTCGGAGTTTAGATTCAGATGCACTCCTTAGTTTAAGACAAGTGATATTACTGTGCAGCTTTTTATAATTTAGCTTATGTACAAAGCACAGTTTAAGGATAATGCGCTTTAAACAAAGGGGCTAAAGTTTTAGGGTTGCGCACCCTTTTCGAGATATCAGTGCTAGCTGGGATGAAGTCAACCTCCTCGTAAAGCGCCGCTGAGCTTTTTAGGCAAAACACGGCCCGACTTCCGTTCGTTGTTGCCTATAAATGAGCAGTATTCTATATGTTGACGGACGCGGCCCATATAAAGCCTTAGCATTGCATCTGCAGTTTTTATTTAACGTCTCATGCGGAGAAATAATCAACTTACTCTGGCTACTTGCTTATAAACTTGCTCTATAAAGTTGAGACCCATGGAATAGCACTAGCCGAGATCCGTTGCATGGCATTTTGTATCATAGTAATAAATAAATAAATAGTTTATTCTCAGTTCCATAGAGACACAACAACTCAGGCATGAACAAGGTTTAAAAACAGATGTGTATCACGACGATACAACGGGTTCAATCGTGTGTAGTTGAAACGGTGTCTGGAAGAGTTGATATGTGAGTCTATTCGACCTGCCAGTATGTAGTTGTGGGCAGTGACTTTATTGATTGGCGAGTCACATCCGCCGCGTCGCGGTGTTGTTAAACAGACATTTGTGGCATCTTAAATGGAGAACGCTTGCCAGGCGAAAACCCACCACATCCTGCCACACTGCCGTAAAGCATTTTGAACATTAATGTTGAACTGCCGTTTATTGAAAAGAACCAGCAGGTATACAAAATGTTTGCGTCACGACATAAGATTTTTGAGCGATGAACCCTTAGTTGCCAGTGTTTGCGCCATTTGTTCAAGTGCTTTAAGCTCCGCACATATACTATTGATTGCGGATATTTCATTAACAGGGAGAAAGAGGTACACAACATTTAGGTCTTCAGCGAAGCTAAAAGAGCGACCATGCCGCAAACCCCTGCAGATGTCATTGCTATAAACCAAAAGTTGGCTGGGACCAAGTAAGCTTCTCCGCATTTCGACAGTGAGGCCGGAAGTCGAGGCGAATACAGTCTGCTCAATCTTAACGGACTGCGTGCTTCCTATTAAGTAGTAACCAAGCCAGTCTAACAGAGGACTGTCTACCTTGTAAGCATTTACTTTATGCATACGTGGTACTTTGGAAAACGCTTCGTGCATATTAAGTTAAAGAATGACAAATGAAGACTAGTGTCAATGGTTTTGGTGGCTAAATTGAGGACGTTCAGCTTACACTTTGCATAAGACGGCGCACTTAGCAATCAGGGTTGTGATTCATTTATGCGCTCGCCGACATTTAGGTAACTCATGATGGCCCTTTTACTCAACTTCTCCATCACTCCCTAGAGAACAGAAGTGTGGTTAATAGAGCGATATTTGCCAACTTATTGTAGGCTTCCACCCTTGTGCCGTGACCTAAACATGGAATGTTTCCAAGCGGCCTGGTATTGAGCTTTCGGATTTGATAAAGTAAAGAGCTTCAAACAAATAATAGGGATATTTTCACTATCGTCCTTGATTAGACTGAGCGGTATTCCGTCTGGACCAGGGTTCGAGGATGACTTCATGGTTGAAATCGCAGTACGGACCTTAGCCAGGTTCAAATGTGTAAAGGACAAGGACTTACTACCGGGCACTTGGCACTTGCGTCCACACAGCTCTCCCGGGGCCGATAACATTCACCCGAAAACATTACAGGTAGCTGCCATCCACTTGGCCGAACCACTAGCTGCATTTTTCAGCGCTGTTTCGATGAGAACATCGTACCTTCGAGGTGGAAACAAGGTGTAATAACGCCCATATACAAAGCAGGAAGTCGATCGGATCCTGTCAATTACCGCCCCGTAACGCTTCTGCCTGTGATCGGCAAAGTCATGGAAGCGGTGATAGCAGATGTGTTAATGGGATACTTGGAAAACTACGGCATAATTGCGCCAGAACAGCATGGGTTTCGTCAACATCGTTCATGTACGACGAATCTGCTGATAGCTCGTGACAACTGGACCGAGACTGTCGATGAGGGAACAGGAGTCGATGTTTTATTCTTGGACTTTTCGAAAGCCTTCGATCGCCTGGATCATCGAATTCTGCTCATTAAACTCCAACAGTACGGTATCGGAGACCCGTTGTTAGGATGGATCGGTAACTTTCTCTCTGAACGGCAGTTAGTGGTTAGAGTTCGATCATCCTTTTCCGATCCGATTCGAGTGGGATGCGGCGTACCGCAGGGTTCGGTACTTGGGCCTCGTTTGTTCCTGCTTTTCATTAACGATCTAGTAAGAGTTATTACGTCGAAATTCTTACTCTTCGCGGACGACCTCAAGGTTTGGCGGGCGATAAAACGATCGGACGACCATGAAGTCCTACAGCGTGACTTGAATGAGGCCTGGAATTGGTCGGTGAGAAACGCCCTGCCGTTTAATGTGGACAAATGTCGCGTTGTTCATATCCGCCATCGACAAGTCCACGTCTACAAGCTTGGGGCACACGATCTGAAGACCACCACTCAGGAACGCGACTTGGGTGTGCTGGTACAGGAAGACCTCGGGTGTTCCAAACAGTCAGATTCCGCTTCTAAAAGGGGCAACCAGCACGTTGGACTCCTGCGAAGAGCATTCGGAATTTTGGATCCATCCATCTTCTCTTTGATGCTGAATGCCTACGTGCGTCCTCACGTCGAATATGCAATCCAGGCCTGGCAACCCTGGCTAAAACGTGACCTTGCAGCGCTTGAGACCCCACAGCGTCGAGCAACGAAAATCGTCAAGGGCTTGCGCCACACTCCTTACGAGGAACGACTGGAGATACTCGGAGTGTTCAGCGGACGGTACCGGCGACTTCGTGGAGACCTCATACTAGTGTACCAGATATTGAGCGATCCCAGTCACGTATGCCGCCACCTCTTGAAGCTCAGCCCGAACACTAACCTTCGTGGTAACAGTTTAAAGCTGAGCCAACAGTACAGTCGTCTAGACTGTCGGAAAACCTATTTCTCCCTCCGGGTCTGCGGGCCCTGGAACGCCCTTCCAAACTCAGTAGTTTGTGCCCCCACATTAGATACGTTTAAAAAACGATTGGACGTCGCACTGAGCGCCCTGCGCTTTGTTTTATGAACGAAAACGCTTGTATATATTTAGGCTGACCAGCCTCTTTGGATTTTTACCCCAAATTCACGGTCGTAAATCTGTGCGAACCGGTGAGTACTCCATTTTTATTTGCTACCATCACCAACGATAACAATTTCTTAGCCAGTTTTGCGTCGTACCACTTTATCCCCCTAAAACTGTTATACTTCTGCCTTTTATCTCACTGACGCTCCTTACTTCAACCACTTATGTGGTTTGCCAATCTGTTAGTATTTCTATTGCCAACCTGCGGGACTTGTTAAGTGTATGCTTTTTTACCCGTCATATACCATTGTTCCATTGTTCCATCCATTGGACTGAATGGCTGAAGGTAGTTCTAGACACCACGATGATTTAAATTGTGACCTGAAGAATTCACATACGATGCTTTCGGCAATGAAACTGTCGTTAAGAATAATGTTCAGCATAGCAATTTGTCGTCCATAGTTTGGGGTCCGAGAGCGCAGCAGCCAGCTGAAATTCTCAGCTTTTTTCACAATATTTGGTGCGGCTATATTTTGGTTCGTATGCTGCTGTTTAGATCTGGCATAAGCTGGTTTGCAATCTCCTTCGCTCTCCTGATGCGGGCAAAATGGAAGCTTTTGTTTAAGGATGAATAAATAAAATGAAATGTTCATTCTCGACTAGTTTAGGTAGGTTTGCACAAGCATGATCATGGTAAAAGTACAAATATGATCAGTTAAGATACAATAGCACAATGAGATTGTCGCATATATTTATATATGAAGGTATGTAGATGTGTAGGTGGACCGGTTTAGCTGCGATATTTGAATTTGTAAATATTTTTCTGCCCCTCTGATCGTGCTTGAACTTGTCGCCAGTGTTAAATGGATTGTTGGTGGTTGTGAATTTGAATCGATTGTCCGGATAAGCAAAGGTTGAATTTAGTTGGCGGCGAGTCAGCACCGCCACGTCACAGGGTTGTTAAACGGAGATTTGTGGCTTTTTATAGGGAGAAAGCCTGCCGTGCAAAAATTCACCACGTCCTGGAATACGGCCGCCGAACTATTTGCTGGAAGCTTTTAAACCCGAACCATCCAACTGGAACCACGAGGAGGTTGTTTGTCAAAGCTGACGCATTCGGTTGTGAATATTACGTTGGGTTACACTTTTAGATGCTTGCCTTATTAAATGTGACACGGGAGCTAGCAAGTCGAGACCATAACGTATTTGCTCATAAAACAGCTCAGCCGGCCGACCCACAGAATCAGCTATAAAGCATTCAACCCAATAATTTCTTCTGACGAGCACAGAAAAGGTTGTCCAGTTAACTATGTGCGTTGGACGGTATACTATGACTGAGTCTGTTGTTGTTGGGCAATTATGTCGCTTGAGGTAAACCGCGCAATGCACTACTCTGTGTTCACTACATGGAAACTCCCGACCGTTTGACACTCTCGTTGATGGGATGCTGAGAGTAAATATTATGTCAAGAATATGTTTCGCCCCGGTTGCGGTCGATACATGTTGCGTCCAGCCGCCTAAATTGATACATGCTAGTAGACCTGCATACTTCGTTGTTGCAGCAGGTAGGAAACAATGTAAGTAAGTCAGGCTGAACTCTCCTGCAACCCGCTTTTATTCGCACGAAAGATTTCATGCCTACGCAAAAGTAACCATAGGTGCGTCAGCACACGTAGTTGATGGATCATGTTTTATATAAACATTTCAAACAGTACCGTCGATGCCAGGATATCAGCCGTTATGCATACTGAATCCACTGCCTCTGCTGCTTTTATGGTTTTGGACAATTTTGCTAGGTAAGTATTTTTAACACAAGTGACGCACCCGCCCCCTCGTTTATGCGCACGTGATTACATAAACAGCTGGTAGTCAAGAAGTGAGTAGGCCTCCTCTGAAGCATAATAGGAAACCACGTTTCCGGTACAAATGTTGCGTCAGGGTCGGCGAGCACAGAGAGAGGAAGTAGGAAATACTTTTATTGTCTAGTTATCCAGTCTTTATATTTAGGAGTGAGAAAGAACACATGGGGTCTACTGGTCTTACGGAGGACGAAATTCAGGCTTCGATAGCTACTTCGCTATCTGATGTGGTTCTAGGACGTGAGTGGGAAGTCTTTGAAGTGGATAGTTTGGCGACAAAGTGTTTGGTGCCGGGATGAAACTGTCGCGGCTTATCCCAGCCTGGTTTACAAATTTTGCTGGTGGTGGGGTAAGCAGCAGTGGGCTAGTTGGCCTACGTATCTGGACCGCCGGCACATGTCTGAAGAATGTAGCAAGTGCGTAGCAACCTGTATGCTCAAGAATTTGAGCGGAGCTGTGTAGATTACCAAATGTTATACTCGTCCTAGGTGAATTGGTTGCGGTGGTGGTACGTGGTGCAGTCTCAATAGCATACCGGGTACGATTCGGTAGCCTCCATCTAGGTGGACCGAAATACAATTGCCTTAACTAAATAACATTGCAGAGTTGTTTACAGTACAATATTAGTATGAGTAAGATTCTATTATCGTCCGCTCTCTGTTTGATTGGGGCTGGAATTTACTGATCCTTTTGGCTATTTTCCTAACTTGTACCGAGTTCTCCGCAAAACTGTTAACTGTAACAATTGCGCTCTTAAACTTGCCTGTGGATATGCAATCCGAAAGAGTAAACGTGGATGCACTGAACTCCGTTTTTTCCGAACCAGTTGCGGCGACTGCTTTTCTAAGATCTTGATATATTTAAGGCACAAGTAGACGACATAACCAACGTAGATGCTTGTCTAAGTGTGCCTCCTCTGCAAGCCCGTTTAGCACTGGGAGCCCTTGTAGTTCAAACACAGTGCTGTCTAAGTAGGTTTCTGTTGACCATCGTTTTATTATGGAGACGCTGAACTCCCTTTGACTAAAGCGACAGCCTGATCGAAATCCACTGCAACACCATGACAGCGCAAAACTTACTACCTGCACGCACTATAGTTACGTCAGCGAATCTGCACTTCTCATTCGCTGGTCGGTGTTTCTTCACAGCGCTCGGGTATTCCGATTGGGGGCTTTTGATACTTATCCCCATCGGCCGTCCGCATGCAAACAGGTTGCTGCTTTTTAAAACCCTAGGTACGGTGGACTTACTCAAGAAAGTGATTCCAGGTCTTACTGAGGCCTAAAAGCTTAACTAATGGTTATGCAACGATACCATGTCCGTTTGCTCAACCAGTAAGTATGAAAGACATGTGATTGCAACGAAAAGATTAAGAAATAAGCATGTTCCATACAGGAGGCGTTCGTCCGTAACACATGTAGCGTTTGGGTTGCGCGTGGTTTGCCCAAAACGCGTCCGGTTGGACTATTCGCTACTGAAACGCTGTCAACACGGGTAACCGAATAACGTTGTTATCTGAATCCGCGTTGCAAGACGCCATTCCGGGTTGTTCAGCTTATCATACAAGCCCCAGCTTAAGCGGTGCCCTATACAACTTAGTATTCAGACGAAGCTCCACTGCACAGACTCAAATGAAGTTTCAGAATCGTATGCGCTATGAACTAGGAAACAGTAAGCATACCCTACAAACACAAAGCACTCGCACCAAGCTCCACTCAACACTCTTGCTGCGTTGATATGGAACAACTTCCATCGTGTATTGTCCACTGCGCTACCTATCCGCAACACAGCTGCATGATTTATATGCACGTGACTGTTTCAAATATCTGGTCAACACTTAGCCAAACACTAGCTAGATGTATCATATGTAAAAGGTTCTTGAGGCACTTGAAAGTACCCATACCCATATTTGTCTCATTATTGTAAGTATACCTATATAAAGGTTATTCTTGCTTATGCATTTATAAACGAGCTTACTCCTGTCACTACGTCCAACCACTTCTGTTTTCTTTTTTATTTAACTGGCTTGAAGACACATTACGCCTCTTAGGCTGAAGTCTCCGTATCATCATCGTCATGCGCCAAGGTTCTTCAACACATTGTGATTGGCCTATCGGCAAGCGATTGTGATCATGGTTTGGTTTTATTAATCCCTCATACTTTAAGTTCTTTCTTGTTTCACTTTGGTCACGACCGGGCTGGTCTCATGAGGTGATGGATGTTGCTTCTAAATAAAATAAATTTTACTTATACAAAGCATATTGTTACTGGCGCTTTGGGTTATGAGAAAAAGGTGCCACACTTGCTGGATCCGTAGGACATAAAGAGCCTAGGTTTCAACGTCCATAAGATATGCATGAAACCGCCCTTACAGAAACCTATGTCACCCAAGGACTGGCCCATTTACTACGCTGCCATATTGGCACAGTCAGTTGGAGCATGAAAGTGCGGGTGAAACCCATCGAGGGAATACCCTGCATGAAGCCAGGTCCCCTATGAACAGGTGCATGGATGGTAGTAATACTTTAATTAAACGTTCGGTTAAATCTACACGTTACTTTCTTAGTTTCCTAATCTCTTTATTAATTTTAAACTGCTGATGACTTAAAAATACCTATATGGGAACCTTTGCACTAAACCTCAACTTAACTATTTCCTGTGGGCACGTTGTACAAGTTGAGCAGACCACTCAATTGGTTTGAGCCT
>OX104063.1:238445030-238554734 GCA_944474145.2 Dicrocoelium dendriticum
CGTAGATGCCGGTTGCTAGCTGGCACTTATTGATGCTTTTTTATTGAGCCTGAGAACTAGATACTGTACTCCGCCGTTTCCAACCACCATTAGTATGTAACTTGCAAATAACATATATATATCTTTCCTATGGTTGACAGAGGGAGTATTTTAATAGTTCTAGGCTCAGGAATCAGACATTTTGCTCTCCGCTTAATCAACTCTTGGCCCCATATACTTAGCTTTATCTGGTATACATATGCCTTTCACTATTGACAACACTAAAAGACCGGCATAAGGAAAACCAGCTACTCTTCTTTAACTGCTTTTGCTAGTAAAAGTTCGCATTTCTAGGTTCTATTTCACCGGCACGAAAGCTAAGCAACAACTGAGAGGCCCCTGTCACACTAGTTGGCTGGACCCTCAGAAAATTTTCATCACCACTTTTTTTATCTTGGCTGCCCGTGTGTTATTTATCGTTTACATGGCTCCAAAGCCTACCATGCGTTATGAGTAATGGCAGCTGAACGACCAGCTCCCACTGGTTTTTGTTACTATTCTACTCCTGACTCAACTTATCATTCTTTGTTTAGGGTGCTGGAACAGCTCTTGCTAGGAAAACAACAAAAGTAATAGCCGATGTGACAGTATAGTACTAGTTAACACTGCCACTGGATAAACACCGCTGGCAATTGCTCTGGAATCTAAAGTTGGAAAGAAACAGCTCGAACTTAATAAAAAAAGCTGTAAAATAGTGTGCGCCAACACATGAGGCATAACAATCCCTCATGTTCGAGCAAGCTCAATCCTTAGAAGTAGAGTTGGTAATGCCCCACCAACGCAGACCAAAATAGATTTCACGCCGCAAAGCAGTTTGTAAACTTTTACTAACTTCTCCCATACTCCTTTTTTAATATTAGTAACACGCTACTCTAGCTTTCTGAGGTTGCAGACCTAGCCGCAATAACATAAAAAGTCGGCTCTAGGAGAAAAAAGCCGCCCTTTTTAGCAAAGAAAAGTGGGTAATTTTTAGGCCAAAATGTGTCAATTTATCAGAAACGTCTCCTCTGTTATTCAGGTAGACCTGAGTCATGCGGCATTGGTATAAAATTTAGAACAACTTAGAGATTTAAACAATACTAAACTCTATATTCCTAGTTGTTTGTGTGGCTCAGTATCCACTGAAAAGTTATGCTGAGACCTTCTAACCGTGGGTTAATTATAAGGTCCTCTGAATTTCCATGTAGACATAATACTTCTTACTGGATTTCTAGTGCTTTCGCGTAAAATTATAGCTTATTTTGGTATATCTGTCATGTATGCCTGCAAAGTGTTCTTTTCAGCCACCTACGAAGTCCCTACTTGTTGCAGGATTATACGGGCTACATAGAGCAGTTCTAGATAGCTGTGCCTATTTAGAACGTGTACAGCTTCGCTACTTCTTACTTTTATGCTTTTTCTGCTATCTGCTTGAAAAGCAGAAAGAAAATTTTAGCGAGGAAGAATGATAGCCATTTGCGTAGACCACCGTGCAATTGCAAAAAACTCGCAAACTACTGCACGCATTGTGTTGTTATTACCTTCATCGTAATCAGCAGTTAAATCTTGTCATGTGCAGCCTATCAATGGGCTGTTTTACGTAGTATTCTAGCCTTAGATTAGGTTTTTCTTTATTCTGAGATTTAGCCAGGTTGAACTTTCGCGCAAGAAAGTTTAGGCATATCTTTTGCCTGTTTGTAGTTTTCTAGTGAAGCGCGCCGCCTTAGTATGTATCTTAACGAATTCATTTTATTTTCCTCCGCATTTCTCGAAAGCAATTTTAACGTTTAGTATCCCTTATAATGGCGCTACTCATATTTCTTCCATGTGCGCACCAACAATTTTGGCGACTGAGCGGGCAAAATAGTCCAAAGAATTTAAACTAAAATTGTGGTGAATTGGATTTTGTTCCAAAGAAAAACGGCACAACTACAGCTTTGCACAGATTCACAAAAAAAGAAGGAGAAGTTCAATATCGCCCGAAGGAACCAGAAAAATATCATGGTGGGAGCCTTCGACCCCATCCGCTGTACACCAAACAATGCCAATGCATCTGTACTTGACAACTAGGAATATATACTCGTATTTTGCCTACTTCCATGCAAGAGCAAAGGATTAATGTAAAGATTGACCTGAAGCCTTAAGGGTGCCGCCACTAGCCGGTCTAGGAATATACCTTTTATTTATTTATCATTTGTTTATTTCATCGTAGACGCCATTACAGCTTCTGCGGGTAGCACGTTCCCAGTTTCTATATCCCAAAGTGATAAGAGAAAACCTGCCACCAGCCGGTCAGGCTTTTGTTTTTGCAACTTCAACAGGGGTCCAAGTAGAGTTGGCACTTTAGCTAGGTGGAACGTTTTAATTCTATCAGGACAAACCGGACACATCGGTATATGAGATGTAAGGATCAAGTAGCCAGGAAGTGGCCAGTAACGCACGTGAACCTATCCAACTTAAGTTGCCTCAAGCGTTCGTCAACTTGTTTAATCCATGCACAATTTCTTCCCAGACCGCATGACTTATTCAATTGCAACTCAGTCAGGAAAGAGGCATGGGTCAAGCCTGTACACATTATTCCAAGTGCGGCCTTACAAATGCCAAAGATAGTGTATGAACCTTTCAGCCTTCATAATCCGGAATGATCTAGGGATCAGCCAAGACATGCCGAAGCGTTGGCGAACAACTGACGCCCAACGTTCACTAGACTTAAAGCCTGGTAGCAGCCCGACTCCTAAGTCAGCTGGGATTTACACCTGCAGCGCTTCGGTTCTGCTACGCAAATAACACGACGGTGGTTCATTTTGGTCTACGCGTAAGCCTGAACACTTCACAAGCTTCAAGGGCAAGTTCCACAAAACGACCCGTCCCTAGGTCCAACCGGAGCCTTTTGTAGGGTCCGTTTACCAGTCGGATAGTTTACCGTAAAGCAGAATTGTAAGTCATCCTCAAACATTAGGGATGACAATACTAGCTCGGCAACAAATTCGTTAACGTAAAAAGTGAAGAAAAATGTGCCGGGGCCTGAACCATGCTATACCCTACTGCAGACGCATTGTAGAAAGGACAAGCCGAAACCCACATGAACACACATAAATAAACAAATGCTTTATTCTCAAATTTATTGTGGCGCACCAAATCAGGCATGATTAAAATACCTCCCCTTCCGATTAGAAAAGATGAAATCCATCCAGTGATTCCGCAGGATTGCAGCTTTTACAGAAGGCAAGAAAATAAAACCGAGTCAACGGCTTCGGAAAATTTAATGAGCATCACGTCCATACCTACCCTTGCTCGACAGCTTCGGCCCGAAGCTCTCGAGCCACCAGAAGGTAAGTAAGGCGCGACGTACCCCTACGAAGACCGTTTTGAGCAGGCCTGAGCAACCCAAAAGAAGCTTACATGTCCCTCGAGAGCGTCATTCACAAGCTTTTCCAACAGCTTGACCAGCCCGCTCGTCGAACTGCCCAACCTATAGCTTTTAGAAGGCGCTCGTCAACCTTTTATAAAAATGGGACATACAATTAAGAATGAGTAGACGGTTTTTGGCTGCTACATATTGGTTCATCGCAATTATTCTAAGCCACATAGTTAAGCTACCAATCCAAGAAAGCAACAGATGCGCGTTTCTCCCTATGGGGGCTCCTCAGTGATGCGCAGCCATCGGTTCCCTATTGGGGATCGAACCCATGACTAATAGAGGCTAAGGCCAACTAGCCAGCAGCGTGTAACACTGAGCCAGGGGACGACAGCTAATCATTACGAATTGACGGACAATTGCCTCCTTTCAATCGGTGGGTAGATAGAGGCTGATTAGAGGCTTCTCAGACAGATGCGGAATCGGTTGGCAGTTCTTCAGCCCATTTGTACAACTGTTTGAGATGATTGACATTAACCCACTGTAACATCCTCATTATGCAACTTATCTGTAGGCGAAAGACACCACAGCTATTTTGTTGCAACACAACAGGCAAGAAGAGAAATCTACAAAAGTAAGCAGACTGAGTCCTCCGGAAAGGGGAAACTTCTTTCCGGAGGGCTAGCAACCGGCTATCGAGCCACAAATAAAGCGTTATATTGTGCCTAACGAACTAGATCTTGATCGGAGGGGAGGCTAAGCAAGAGGTGGTGGACAAAGATACATACAACACAAGCACCACTGGGCTGGCTCATAGTTATATAATCGTGTCCAATCAAACATGTTCATCGTCCTTGAGACCCCAGCCAGGCAGCCATGATGCACCAAGCGACGCCAACTTGAAGTTAGGATTATTACTTCCCTAGGCCATGTCATTGTTTGCCCTCCCCTCCTTCTCTTCCTACCACACGCACGGCGCGTCAACACCGCACGTCGCAGGAGTCGTGGTGTTGACAAGCACAACCAGCGGCCTAGCCATCGGAGCCTGGTGCGTTACCTAATGGTGTTCAGCGATTCACTAGCCCTTTCGGCATCAACTACGCGAAGCTGAACAGGCTCATTGCATACGCAATGCTCCCACCAGACATGAGCTAAGTTGCGGAGGCAGCAATGAGCAAAAGTTGCTAGACTCTTTATGGCTGTCGACCTGATGGGCCAGGTTTGACAATCGTATAGGATGGTTGAACGGACAGCTCCGTCAAAGACACTGCCCTTCAGAGCGAGAACAAGGTCGTGTCTGTGCCGCAGGTAAGGAACGTTAGCCAAATCAAGGTTCGTAACCTTATCCTCGACCCCAGGTGCGGTACTATAGCTGCTTAGGTACTTGAATCCCTTAACGACTGCTAGCTGATCACCACCAAGAGTCAGCGCAAGGAGGTGCCCTTGTCAAATTTGGAGAATAACGGCATTTAGGTGAAGTAAAGCATAGCCCAAAACGATTTACAGCCAACGTGAATCGGTCCAATGTTGCTTGACACGTTTAGGATCCGCCATAGTTTAGGGCAATGTATTCCGCGTACTACAGGTCAAGTGGTCGATCCCCAGGAAGTAGCTCCACATCTTTCAGATTATGGCCAATAAACGCTGTTCCCATGATCTCATCAAGAGTGCAGTAAAATAAATAAATAAATAAACGGTATATTCTCGGTAAAACGTGACACACCTCTAAAGGCATGATCAAATATGCATACAAGCACAGCTTCTTTGGAATATTAAAACATTTCTTTTCAATGAAAGGAAGAAACGAAAAGATGTGGTCCATATGAGCGAGCATATTGACAGGTGATAGTCAGATCAAGGACCATGATGGCGCTGTGGCGCGCAAATCTTTTGCGTCAAGAACCAAGTGTGGGGTAAATTTGCCATGTAGTGATCCATGAGCACAGGAGCCCAAACAAGGTTTAGTGCAATCAATGACCATTACGAAGCCGGGATGATCTGTACTGCACTAAAGCATTCTTCATAGCAGAATTAGTTGCACAGGTTAGATGTAGGAGGCTGAGGACTGCGTCAGTGTGAAATGTATGGCGGTGACTTTATTTTGTGGCGAGTCACATTCGCCACGTTGCAGTGTTGTTAAGCGGACATTTGTGGCTTTTTATAGGGAGAACGCTTGCCAGGCGATAACCCACCACGTCCTGGAACACTGTCGTATTTTCCGTTGAACCGTAGTGCTAGTCGGCTATGCATCGTATGGACCGATTTTGCACTCTATTACTCGCAGTCGTTTGAAAGCCAAAATTCTTCCTTCGTTGGCTGAATGGCTTAGTAATGATCCGGCAGTAGTCGTTGAAGCCGGTCAATGATGTAAAAAAGTCGCAAAGCTGAATGATATTGATGCAAGTGATTAAACACATTTTTAGTAGAGGCCTGCTTTTTCTATTTTATTTTCCGGCTCGCAACGCGTGACCAACTATCCATACTGGACTTGTCATGGGGACGGTAAGTGCAGTTGTTTCTTGAGTCTGAATATGTCCATAACAGGAAGAAATGCTATTCTCCGCAAAGTGGACTAGTAATTCCTTCAAATTTAAGTGCAAGTGTCTCCATGGCCAAGTGAGAACTCCATTAAAGCTCATCGGAAAAGCCGCTTATACGCGCGCAATGCTGTCCGTGAAATGACATCAGAAAAGCTCCAGGTGACTGGAGAATCGGAATGTTTGAGGCAGTGAAGATAATCACGCCAGAGTTATCTGTCTTCGGTTGTGGAACAGTGAGTCCATGTAAATACATTATTCCAGGTGAGTAAATTGTTCTACGTTGAGTACGAGGCGAGCTAAACGCATTTGTTTAGACCCCGTGGTGGTAGCTTCTCCAGAATTGCGGAAAGAGCTCCATTTGGAACGCTGACAGCAGACAACCTTGTCACACCCAGCTGGAGATACGGAAGGGCGGCAACAACCGGCCATAAACCCACACTCAGCCCAAACTATGCGCTAGGAGCGCTTTTATATAATGCGTACATATTTAGCAGACACACCTTCCGTGAGTAGAATGTTCCAAAGCACACATCGATCAACCGAATCGAAGGCACTTGTGACGTCGCGAAACAAGTCGGCGGCGGGTCGTCAGTAAACACGTGGTGCTTCAACAACTGTCGCAAACGGAAATTGTCGTCGATGCAGCCACGATTTGGACGAAATCCTGATTGTTCTTTGAGTATCTAGCCTTCACGACCGCCAGTTTGTCTGTGTATACGACAGACACAAGCACTTTAGCAGCAATTGAGAGCAAACTGAATCCTGCTTGGATGCCGCATTAAGAACGACAACCTCCCTTGTAAAGTGGGACAAAGACTGACCGGTTCCAGTCTGTCGCGGCCGATTAATGCTCCCAATTCGTGTAAGTCAACGACAAGTTCAGGTTCCACTACTTTGTAGAGAGCTGGAGAGTTATCTCTGCAACTGCGGCCTAATACAAGTACAACAATCTGCTCTCACGTTCTACTCATACGCTTCAAGGCAAAAATAAGGAGATGGCCCATGGAGTAGGGCACGTTATGCCAGAAAGAAAAAGCGATAACTCATGTTGGTTAAACTGACTTGCGGTGTCCGGCCTAACAGGTTGGCTAACCTGTAGCAAGGTGCGCAGGTTTAGGCATGTCAGTCTTAGCAAGACAACGATTTCGACAAAAAAGGGATTAGCACGTTGTCTGCTTGATTGAACACGGACTTGCAGGCTTGATTAGAGCAAGGCCTTTCGATTGTGCATGATATGAAACTAGCCTACAAACGACTATTAAGGCAAGATGGGGATAGCCAAGACATAGGGAATGGAAAACGGGAAGATAAAAATGAAGTTGGAACAAGCTGATAAGGATGAAATGCGCAAGAGGAAAAATAATAGGGCGGAAAGGCTTAAACAGAAGCATACAAACCCTATTCACCTGCTCGTTGCAACGGCTAGGACGCCGTTAATTATTTCCTTTGATGTCCAGCGCGTCAAGAGATTGTTAGAAGTAAAGGTTCTGGTGCATTGCTTGGGCAGGATACGGTCAGGTTGCCCAGGGATAGACAAAACCGATTATGGTTCTTAAAATAGCCTTTGGTTCAAAACCCCGCAAGGCAGCGGTGTTTTGGCACTGGACTACAGAGAGCCCGTTTCACGGAGTAAGGAGCCACCCTCACTCCAAACTCTAGACTAGATGGCCGGCAAACTGCGTTTGTCTGGCCTCTTATCATGGATTGTCTGGTATGAGTGGCACCAAAGGTGCAAACGGCACCACACCGCATGACACAATGGAGATCTGCGGTGCACAAACCATCGCACCACGTTAATGTCCAGCCTCATCTTGATGGATTACATCCACCCCACCAGGTTTATTGGTAGTTAACGCCCGCAGAAGCGGGAGCACTTGATCCTATGGCATGGGAAACTCAACCACAAAATTGTCATCTGGACACTTTGCCAGCAGACTGCTATGCGGCAGTTGCGACTCACACATACACGCCTGCATACTTTTCACCGAGTATACAAGCTATGTCGTAATCTGGGAAAACAGAAGAACTGTACGGGGAAACAAACAACGGGATGAAAGTTAGGAATGTTGCCATTTCGTTTGTTGCCATTCTGACATAAACGGAAAGGCATTTTGGATTGTGTGAGGCTGTGCAAGCAAGTTCAGATTTATGTTGTAGTCGAGCACCACGCAGAGTTGCATGCGGGCAGAACGATCCTTGCGGTAGCGCTTGTTAGTTCATGGTAAAAAACAGATAAATAGGTTCGCCAACAACTAATACGTCTGTTAAGTAGGTTGCGTGGAGCAAAATCATACAAACATAGCTTTACAGCAACTGGTATGTGCGGGAAATAAAGCTCATATAAATAGGATATGCATTTGACACAGACTGCGTGAATATTGTCAGTTTCTAAAATGGCGCAAAGCGAAGATGCAGCCTTGGATTTCCTTGGTTGTAAGTTCGCATTTAATATATTTGCACCGCCTTCGGAACGACCGTTGCTCACACAAATATGATCTCACTAGGATGATAGACATGCTTGGTTGCTAAAATCGAGAGGTGAGTTTTATATGATGTCCGCGACAAAGTCAGCGGATTTAGTAAAGACCAGGTCCAAGAGCGACCGGCTTTGTCCCATCATGCATCTGGTTGGCCGCTCGACGAACTGATGCAAGGGCGCATGCACTGCTAAATCGAGAAGCTCAGTAGCGAAACACCTTAACACAGCAGCACAGGATATATGCTGCCGAACAACGCCTGAGGAAGTTAAGTCTTCCGTCAACAAACAAAGGTTGGCCGAATGTTCGGGAATACAAGCAAATATGCATCTTTACTAATCTAAAGGTATACTGCAAAACTGCGTTCTATAGATACTTACCGTTATTATTGATAAAATATAGTATAAATGGAAATCATCTAACTATCTGACAACATTTAACACAAACACAGATGATGCATAGTAAACGTTAATATTCTAATTGCTGTCAACACACCTTTTGCAATCTCGTCATTGTTCACAAAGCTTTTTGAGCGGACTTTAAAACTTTAATTTGTTGCACTTACCAATAGGGCTTTAGCGGTTTTTGGAAACTGCTGCCCCTCAGATGACCTTATTCGCAAGCCGCCATTCTCATATCAGAGAGAATAGAACTTTAAGGTCAGACGTTGCCAACCTAAAGGCGTAGAGTGGAAGTGCGAAGTAATATTATTTTACCGAATATACTATAACCATCATGTCTACCGTGTTTATTTTTGCTATGCGGGAGAAGACGGGAGCGCAGGCATAATTTCTGATGTGCGTTAACACATCTCTAGTTGGTTTACAGAGCCAAGTCGGGCGTTGTGAACGAATGCGATGAGCCACGGAGGATGCAAAGTTATGTGGAGGCCTACCAGACAAAGCGGGTTGGGAAAAAAATTCTCCTGGTAACTTGAGAGTTGTGATATAAACTAGCTCTGCCGAGACACTTAAATAAATAAATAAATAAATACTTTGTTCTCGACGTTGCGAGGCACGCCCATGGAGGAATGATCAGATATGTACAAATGTACAAACATTTTATGGCAACTGTAACAGTGATAGTAGAAAATTGTTCATATGCCCATGATAAAAAAATAAATAGTTTATTCTCAGTTTCATAGAGACGCACTAACTCAGGCATGAGCAAGGTTTAAAAACAGTTGTGTATCACGACCATACATCGGGTTCAATGGTGTGTAGTTGAAACGGTATCTGAAAGAGTTGATATAAATAAATAAAAAAATAAATAAATATTTTATTCTCGACTATGCGAGGCACGCTCGTGGGGGCATGATCAAATATGTACAACGGTACAAACATTTTAATGCAATTGTAACAGAAACGTAGAAAATTGTTCATATATCCATGATTGGAACTGTACAGTGTTGAAAATGCGAAACAATAAGTTGGTTGTCGTGAGATACGGGACCTCAGCTAATAAGAGATTGAGAATCCTGAATGATCCATTGAAAGGTAATGGAAGAGCCCGCACACAAGGAAGGAAAAGGGCAACGTGTCGTAGGATGTAAAACGACAACAGTATATACAAATGTAGAAGTCCAAGTGTAACGATCCTATGTAGAATTGTGACGCTAGTTGACCTGCCAGTGTAAAGTTATGGGCTGTAACTTTATTCGGTGGCGAGTCACATACGCCACGTTGCAGTGTTGTTAAACGGACATTTGTGGCTTTTTGTAGGGAGAACGCTTGCCAGGCGAAAACCCACCACGTCCTGGAACACTGCCACCAATCCATTGAATGGCAAATTGTAACTGGCTATGTGTCTTGTTGAAAGCCTGTTTGCTCGGTTATTCGCAGTCAGGTTGCGTCCCATTTTTTTCCGCTGGTTGATGCAATAACTGGTTGCCTATTGCGTTCCTGGGTCCTGTCCATTGGTAGGTCGGGTACTAAACATTCTTATTGAATATGCTGTGTTGATCCTACGCAGAACCACATGAAGTCTTCTCTGATTATGTATATTTGCCGGGCAGAGAAGAATTCGTGTCCAGCTACCCTCACTGGACATCGGTAGTTGGGTGCAAATAGTTAGAGTGGAAGTGAGGCCATGGTCCAGGTAAGTACTTGTTGGTTAATTCGTCCCATCCCAGGCGGAGGCAGTTCCTCAGTTCAATCCCGAAGCTCTCCGATGTTCACGACCTCAGAGAAAAGAGAGAGAGTCTAGTCGACTTGCTAGTATGTAGTGGTGGGTTGTGACTTTATTCAGTGGCGAGTCACGTCCGCCGCGTCGCGGTGTTGTTAAACAGACATTTGTGGCTTTTTATAGGGAGAACGCTTGCCAGGCGGAAACCCACCAAGTCCTGCAACACTGCCGTAAAGCATTTTGAACATCAATGTTGAACTGGCAAAGCCGCTTGACGACTGGTTCTACCTTCGGATTTTTGCGGATTAATGACTTCTAATTTCCTCTGTTATTTGGGCGGGCATTTTGATCGGGGTCGCCGTGATTTTTGATGTCGGTGAAGGAGAGGGACATCGCGATTTTTCTTCCTGTTGTATGTCTAGGTTAGCAAAAGTTCAACTTCTCCGCTGTCCAGATTTTTCATTTGTATAATGTTTGGGAGTATGAGGATATGTCCAGTTCTCCATACTGCACAAGGGTTATGGTGATTGTAGGTCGGTCCTTACGGAGTTCTACCATGCTCCATGTAATTCCTTGTGGGTTGTACGTCCGCCTTGGGCCAAAACTGTTCCTCAGTCCAATCCCAGATCTCCAAGAAGTCCCGGACCTCAGAGAAAAGGGAAAGTCAGCTTTGATGCTGCTGTAAACGCCTAAGAGTACGAGTCAGAATTTGTTGCTTCATTTGGAATACGAGGAGGCGCATACCGATCATTTCAGCTCTCTATGGAAGGGTTCAGCTAACCTTTTGGTTGCAGGATGATAAGCTGTGGTATGAATGCGGCGACAGTCTAAACATTTGCAGAACGTATCGAATTGTGAAGAAACGGCACGCGTACGTCGGTCAGTTTTAATGGTGGATATGCATCCGTAGTGCAAGACCCACCGGTCCAAAAGGGCCCGGATAACAATAGCAACTTGCAGTCTGTTAGGGAACGGCTTCTGGTCAGCTGGTGAGGCAGCCGACACAAGTAAGAATGTATCCGAATCCATAAGAAGGACGCAATGGATCGACTAGGTATACGTGTACCGGCGAGAACCGATGTTCCGGAGCTGGAAATGAATTTAACTGACATCGGGTGTGACGAGTTACTTGGAAACGCTGGCATTGAAGGCAGTCGCTAGGACAGGTTCGAACATCTTTGATTACACTTGGCCATACGAAAGGTTTGGTGCTCGATTTCAAACTTCACGGATACCGGAATGTGTTAGCGATTGTAGTGCGTCAAGGCCTGTGCATTGCAGGAGACGGGCACGAGGGGGTCCAGGACAACCTGCGGAATGTCTCAGAAAATGGTTCCTTCCGTGGTTTGCAGAGGAACAGGTCGATCATGCAGCAAAATTGACTGCAGAGGGCGCTGAATGTCTTTTCTTGAGCCTGAGCCGGTACCATCGCGGCAAGGTAGACGGTAGGCAACG
Source organism: Dicrocoelium dendriticum (assembly GCA_944474145.2). Classification (NCBI taxonomy): domain Eukaryota; kingdom Metazoa; phylum Platyhelminthes; class Trematoda; order Plagiorchiida; family Dicrocoeliidae; genus Dicrocoelium; species Dicrocoelium dendriticum. Next base: position 238,457,003 of record OX104063.1, read on the forward strand.
ACCATAGAGTGAGGTTGGCGCGTGAGCAAGCGCCGGCGATGTGGTTGTTGACACCTGAAACGACGTATGTCGGCAGTGAACTGCTTGACAAACCATGAGCGTCTTGTTTCCCGTGGTCAATATTGGTCGCAAAAAGATTTGAATTCGAAGATAAGGGGCTTGTGGTCAGTGTTGACCACGAAGGCGCGGCCTTCGATTGTGTCTTGGAAGTGAGGAATGGGCTATTCATCCTTATGTAGCTCGCGACTTTGGATGCCATGGGCAAAGCTACTTTCATTGCCTGAGCGAGCTTGGAATACTGTGAAGAGTTTGGTGTAGCCTGCCGTATTTTAGGGAATGGTGTAGGCTGATGGTATAGAAGCGATATCGGCGGTGATGCCACGTACAATGAGTTTCGTTGCAGTGGGACTGTCATTTGCCGTTTTGTATCGACTAAGATTTCGCAATGCCTGAGAAAGTCAAGGTCGATGAGGAAAAAGGGGACTGCAGCGACGGTGAATACCCAGCTGAACGTACGCCGTAGACCTGGGTCTAGGGTAAGCAACCGATGACCGTAGGTGTCTATTGATGTAACATCGGCAGCACTTAAGCTGGTCAACGGCGAAGAGGTAGGCTTACCTCGCATGTGGAGAATGATGCTGACATCCGCCCCGATATCAACTAATATTTAGGTACCGGAACCATAATCCCTAATGCAAATGAGACTTCTGGGTTTTGCCGACACCGTTGGGCCGCACAGGCAGACCGTCTGTAGCGGATAGCTACCTGAATGTACGCACTTGCGGGCTTTATTACCGAAACGCGAGTGATAAAAGCAGTAAGCTGTGGCTTAAGGTTTTGGACAACGTAGTGAGGATACAAAGTGGCCGCATCGTTTACGGTTCCGTTAGTTCCTTGATCTGGCGCTGAATCGACACTACCTGCGAAGATAATGCGTCAATTGCCCGTAGCTGGCTAGTCGCGCTTGTCGTTGTGATTGCTTCAGCACAATGCTGCTTAGGTGCGTTGTGTTTAGTCTCCGGCTGGTGCCGTTCAATGACGCGGTCTGCTAGATCTGCAATTGCTGTGAGCGGCAGGTCACTTGCTACCGCAAGGATAACCTGAATGCTTTCAGGAAGGCGTTGCATCTGCTGCTCGCGGAGAATCCTCACGTCCACATCGGAAGTGCCGATGAATTGTTGCAGTTTGCGCACCGATGCTGTGGGCATCCTATCTTCTAGTTACAAATCAATAAATAGTTGCTGCTCTCGGACCTCATCCGAAGGCGTGATTGGCTGAATTATAGCCTGTTAATAGTCATGTACCTCATTACTAGAGAGGGCAAAATATATTGGCTCACCTGCGCAGATATAGGCCGAAGAATGTGAGATATTAGCTGATTATACATGGCAAAATCAAATGAAATTCTACTTATGTAAAAACGGAGTATAGGTGCAAAAACATAACGAAGGACCCTTCTCCCGAAAAGCTTGAAAGCTAACGCAGTAGTATTGACCGTGACAGGCTTATTCGCATCGAACAAGTATGAAGATTGCAATCGTCTGTCTCCTTATTCGGCGCTCGTCTGTTGACATATTCATTGAAACTGTAGGCATCCAGTAGTGGTCAAACTTCTTAATCATATAGCTACTCCAGCCTCTGATACATACTTTTCTAGAGCCACTATCTCTGCCTAGCAGCAGCTAGTCGCCATAGCCTCAATCCAACTTTGCTGATACCCGGAGCTCCCTAGGAACTGCTCATTTCTTGCAATGTTCATTCTCTTGGAATGTATGCGTCACAGCTTAGCTGTTTGTTGACCTATTCTCTGCCACCGTAGGATCCACTAGTACCTGAAGCCTTAATCCGAATTCTATGGCTAACCACTTATCTCAATCCTAGCGCGCCGTTATGCGCCGTTCTCTTTAGTCGTGTCACTCTTCTTGACAGTAGCTAGTCATTGTTGACCCCATGTAACCCGCAAAGAGCAACTATTTGACACTCCAGCTTTCATTTTCCTCTGACGTCTGTCTCCTTATTCGGCGCTCGTCTGTTGGCATATTCATTGAAACTGTAGGCGTCCAGTAGTGGTCAAAGTTCTTAATCATATGGCTACTCCAGCCTCTGATACATAGTTTTCTAGAGCCACTATCTTGGCTTAGCGGCAGCTAGTAGCCATAGCCTCAATCCAACTTTGCTGATACCCGGAGCTCCCTAGGAACTGCTCATTTCTTACAATGTTCATTCTCTTGGAATGTATGTGTCACAGCTCAGCTGTTTGTTGACCCATTCCGTGCCACCGTAGGATCCAATAGTAATTGATGCCTTCATCCGAATTCCATGGCTGAAATTCATCGCTCTCCTAGCGCGCCGTTCTCAGTTGTTCGTCTTACTCTCGTGCAATTTTCTTATTGGCAGTAGCTAGTCGTTGTTGGCCTCATGTAGCCTGGAAGGAGCCACTTCTTGACACTCCAGCCTTCATTTTCCTCTGACGTCTGTCTCCTTATTCGGCGCTCGTCTGTTGACATATTCATTGAAACTGTAGGCATCCAGTAGTGGTCAAACTTCTTAATCATATGGCTACTCCAGCCTCTGATACATACTTTTCTGGAGCCACTATCTCTGCTTAGCAGCAGCTAGTCGCCGTAGCCTCAATTCAACTATGCTGGTACCCGGAGCTCTCTAGGAGCTGCTCATTTCTTACATGTTCATTCTCTTGATGGTTTACGTCACAGCTCAGCTGATTTATTGACCTATTCTCTGCCACCGTAGGATCCACTAGTAACTGAAACCTTAATCCAAATTCTATTGCTGGCCACATATCTCACTCCTAGCGTGCCGTTATGCGCCGTTCTTCTTGGTCGCTTCACTCTTCTTGGCAGTAGCTAGTCTTTGTTGGTCCCATGTAACCTGCAAAGATTTACTACTTGACACTCCAGCCTTCATTTTCCTCTGACGTCTGTCTTTTTAATCGGCGTTTGTCTGTTGATTTATTCACTGAAACTGTAGGCATCCAGTAGTGGTCAAACTTCTTTAATCATATGGCTACACCAGCCTCTGATACATACTTTTCTAGAACCACTAACTAGCTAGTCGCCATAGCTTCCATTTAACTTTGCGGATACCCGGAGCTCGCTCCGTTCTTACCATTTTCATCTCTTTGATTGTTTGCGTCACAGCTTAGCTGTCTGTTGACTTATTCTGTGCCACCGTAGGATCCGCTAGTACCTGAAGCCTTATTCCGAACTCTATTGCTAGCCATTCATCTCTCCTAGCGCGTCGTTATCCGTCGTCTGCCTTACCCGCGTTTACTTGACGTGTGGTCAAAAGTCTTAATTATATGGTTGAATCAACCACTGATACATCCTCTCCTTTAGCCACTATCTCTGCTCCGCGGCAGCTGTTCGCTGTAGGCTCTATTTAATTTTGAGAATACCCCTTGGCTCGCTAGGCGTCAGTCCTTCTGTAGTATGTTTATTCTCCTGGTATAGCTTTTACACAGCTCAGCTGGTTTGCTGTCCGACCCTCTGACACGGTAGTTATTCATTAGCACCTCGAATGATTAACCCAACATGCACCTTTGGCCACTGAAACCCGGTCTATCTTCGATATCTTCTGATCGTCTTACCTTCAACGCTTAGTCTTCCTTTGATATCCATTTAATCTTAGCCTGCTTCTAATATGTTCAGCTTCCCATCTTCAAATACTTACGTACATTGCAGTTATGGTGTCTTAGGTAATCCTTATCCTGTGGAGCATATACAAATACGGCCACATCGTCACTGTCTTTTGGTTTCCGAAAACAACCAATCATGACTACACACCCACTTTCTAGTCTCAGGTAGAATTCGAACATTGTCAGCTTACACCTCATGGATATCTTACCGGAAGCCTGCTCTTCATCCCTATGCACATGAAAGTATTCTACCCACCGGGCCATGCCTTCCGCATAAGTAAAAAAATCTTTAGCGCAATATCTGTTACAGCTTGTACACTAGTTGTCTCAAATAAATGTAGGATTTTGATCAAACGCTAGGTACATTGACTGTACCTTTTCGGTCTTCTCTCGGCTTGTTCCTCTCTCCTTTTTCGCTGAGGCCGTGAACATCGGAGAGCTTCGGGATTGAACTGAGGAACTGCCTCCGCCTGGGATGGGACGAATTAACCAACAAGTACTTACCTGGACCATGGCCTCACTTCCACTCTAACTATTTGCACCCAACTACCGATGTCCAGTGAGGGTAGCTGGACACGAATTCTTCTCTGCCCGGCAAATATACATAATCAGAGAAGACTTCATGTGGTTCTGCGTAGGATCAACACAGCATATTCAATAAGAATGTTTAGTACCCGACCTACCAATGGACAGGACCCAGGAACGCAATAGGCAACCAGTTATTGCATCAACCAGCGGAAAAAATGGGACGCAACCTGACTGCGAATAACCGAGCAAACAGGCTTTCAACAAGACACATAGCCAGTTACAATTTGCCATTCAATGGATTGGTGGCAGTGTTCCAGGACGTGGTGGGTTTTCGCCTGGCAAGCGTTCTCCCTACAAAAAGTCACAAATGTCCGTTTAACAACACTGCAACGTGGCGTATGTGACTCGCCACCGAATAAAGTTACAGCCCATAACTTTACACTGGCAGGTCAACTAACGTCACAATTCTACATAGGATCGTTACACTTGGACTTCTACATTTGTATATACCGTTGTCGTTTTACATCCTACGACACGTTGCCCTTCTCCTTCCTTGTGTGCGGGCTCTTCCATTACCTTTCAATGGATCATTCAGGATTCTCAATCTCTTATTAGCTGAGGTCCCGTATCTCACGACAACCAACTTATTGTTTCGCATTTTCAACATTGTACAGTTCCAATCATGGATATATGAACAATTTTCTACGTTTCTGTTACAATTGCATTAAAATGTTTGTACCGTTGTACATATCTGATCATGCCTCCACGAGCGTGCCTCGCGTAGTCGAGAATAAAATATTTATTTATTTATAATCCCCTTTCAAACGGCAAATAAACTAGGTGGTATGTGAGGAAACAAAATGCGCACAAGTAATGTGCCGCAACATCACTAGTACGAGCTCCTCAGAATAAAAATTCAAAATGACTGACGATGTGTTCTGGAGCGGGGACTCCAATTGTTGGGTGAAGCTCGGGCTATTACTCGGTAAGCAATGACACTTCGGATAGGTATCAAATGCGAGAGAGTAAAAGAGTTGGAAACGACTAAACCCAATGTATATTGTGAGGGCTGCAAAAATAGGAAGCGCAGCAACCAGGGCGAGAAACAGTGCAGCAAGGTACTCGCCAAAACGCTTTAGTGAAAAAGGATGGGCCGTCAGTAAAACACGTGGACTTGTTGAAAGTTAAAACAAGCTAAAATCCAATGTTGGAAAATGCTGAGAAAATGTGCTTTACAGCACATCACAATATTATTTGGAATGCGCGCGTTAATTAAGCATCAGGATTTTTGTGAGCGAATAAGCAAAAACACGCTGTTCTGACCTTGACAACCGGGACGGACAGTTCTTAATACCAAAAATTCTTTTAAAAGACACTTATTTGTTGACGCATTTGAAGAATTTCAGCGCTGTTTTTGCAACCCTATACCCCGCAGCTTTGGTGTTTAATCTATTCCAGTATCGAGCCTTTAAGTATGAATGCTTAATTAGTCCAATTACACATCCTACGTTAACTAGCTTCATCTGAGTTGCGAGTAATCCGGCCCCAGACTTCGCTCTTCTTTGAGGTCGATTTGAATTGCATGTTATGCTGTAGTTTACGTGGAGTAAGACACTTATTCTTAATCACAACGCCAGGTCAATACCAGAGTTGCGCTTCAACGTTGTTTCTGCTGTAGCTTTACATGCTGCTAGAACTCTGTGCGTAACACATAAAGTCTTACGCGGAGCTTTTCAATAACAGTTCCTTGTTTCCAGATCAATTTTACAGCTATGCTGAGCCTATGCAAAATATCCCTATCTGTTTGCCTCTTGCTGACACGACTAGGCTGCGTCAGAAGTTCCCCGACCAACAAACGCCAACTGATGTCTGCCAGACACCTACATTGTAAACAAAATCACGCCTTGTCCAGCCGTGAGCATTTTGCTTCTATAGCAGTAGGTTGTTAACTCTATAACATTTCCTACTTTACTCCGCTGCTATGCGCACAACAGTGGGTGTCTGTTGACTTCATCGCTAATCCAGTAACAGGTAACACTTACTGAAAATACTGGCTCAGTACAATGCAAATAAAGTATAAAAACTACTACAGTATAAAAAATGCCATGCGTTATAAGTCAACGAAAGTATTTAATACGTGTCACCAAAAATATAGGAACGAAATAATAAATACAAACCTTTCGTGCGTTAAATGTATCTAAGCGATCCTGTTCAACTTTTACATCTTTGTGGAGGCAAGTTAACCAGATAAAGCGTCGAAGCACATGGGTTGGTCCCCGGTGTGCTTGTTGGTAAAAATACAGGTCGTTCAATAAGCCAGAGCCAATTCCGTCGGGATGTGAAACAATACACGCCGTGACAGGTGATTAAAAATATATTGATCAGCATTTGCAATATATGTTACACTTTCAAGCCAAATTGGATAACAAGAAACCTGGCAAGGTCAACCATCTTGTTAAGCGTAATTCAAAACTATTCACACAAAGTTTCCAAAAAGAAGCATGCGCGATAAAACATGAAAGCCCGTTAATGCAGGCTTCAAATTCAAAGCCAAGTTCTAGTAGATCTGGAGGTATAGAAAAACTATTGAAAGGTACCACATAAGCGGATCCTTCAGCCAAGAGAGAATAAACTGCTTCGACTTCATGATAGTTTCTGCAACACTGTATATGACAGGCAACCGTATATACATGGGTTCATACCTGCAGGGGCACTGTAGGCTATTCTGCCCAAAAGCGCATGCCCACTATCATGTTTTCGACGCAAAGGTGCTCCTAATTTAGCGTGTATGTCGCGAGGAAATTCATCAACTCGGAGCTTGACGCAATTCGTTGAGTAAAGAAACACTATTAAAATGCTCTATACATGAACTACCGAATAGCATTTTTAGATTACTGTCAAAGCTTGTTGAACCCCAGCACAGCTGGTTGCTGTTTAGACATATGCTCTAACATCTCTTCAAGCTTTTCCTGAGACTGCACACGCATAACTGTAACCCCCGTTAACCATTTATAATACTTTATGGTATGGAGGAGGAGAACTGGCCTTCATTGAGCTGTTGGAGCTTAATGCACTGCGCAAAATTCTACCATGTATACTTGGATTCCTTAGTTCGCTCTGCTACTTCTGCGCCAGAAGTTAGCTTGCTTTATTACTACATGGCACTCCAGGAAGAGGTCTATACTAACGTAGTTTACTTCCCTAATGCACTGTGTCTATTTGAGTATGCGCCAGCGTTTCTTTTCTCTCTGGCAGACAATTTTCAGTGTGCAAACCGCAGATTGGTTATCGAGTTTTAAGCGTGGGTAGAATGCAAATCAGTTAGTAATTTTCTGCGTAACCGCCTCATTACGAAGCCAATTTGCTTAAGACTGGCCTGGTTATCAAATAACTTCTCAGCTGTGGTACCTCTGTCTAGCTAACGAACATTTGTATTGCCTATGAAGCGGTGGTGAGAAAATGGTAGTTTGTTTCCGATGACGGTGGATTTTGATGGCGTTTTACCTTGATCTATTGCACAAGCTGTGTTACTCTGTGTAGATGGGACTTTGGTTCAGGATTTGTTTTGATTGTTTTCACCTTGGTCCGTGAGACCATTCGAGGGGCTGTGCTTGTAGTAAATTTTCTAGCCCTCGTTGCGGTGCTTGTTGTCGCCACTGCGTCATAGGTCAGCGTAAACTCATTCTTACCAGGCAGGCGTGCTTGCCAACACAGCTTAGAATTTACGGCTTGGCTTTATTCTGGTAGTAGGATAATAGACGCGGGGGTTGCACTGCCTGAACAGGCGATTCATCTTCAACTACGTCACGGCGTGCTCAAGCACATACTGGAGAGAAAAGGCAGGTTACTCCATTAGAAGTTGATTGTCGCCGGCCTCTGCTCTATATAGGGGTCACAGCGGAAACCAAGAAAGTATGAACCAGTGGGCTTATGCCCTTGAGAAAATAGCGATCAATGTTACAAAAGACTATGTATCCGTCTGTCCAAGAGAGCACCTTGGCGTGTCTTTGAGCCATAAGCGACGGCGTTGCTACACTCAAGGGATTTATGAGCGATATTTTAGAAGAAACCCTCGTCAACAGTTAATTTGTGATGCACCCATTTGTTCATACTTTTAGGGGTTGGAATTTTGAGGATGCTGCCTCTGCAATAGTTTGTCTGGTTTAGTAGCAAAGTAGAACTGCACACTGAAAACACTTGATCGTGAGCTAATTACAAATCACTTTGAACTCTCGTGCATTAATGACATACTTAAAGGCTCCTGTGGGTTGTTACGAGCCTTCGCACATATCTGTCAAAATTTTATGGCGTAAGCTTGGAGCGTCTCTTTACCGGCTCACTATATTTTATACACTGTTGCACTGTTTTGATATATTATACATGTCAAGTTACGTAGCCAAATGTTTGTATTCTTTTTTCCTTTTTTGTATTGCTTGAGAAGCAAACTCGTCATATTGAGCAAGGAACAATTGGCGCTATTTGCAGCTTGCTCAAAACCGGCAGCGATTTTGCGCCTGCTGTGTCCATCTACCAAGACATATTCCGCTTTGACTACTTAATTTTTGTTTTGGCAACAATCCTGCTGTAAAACAGGCTTTTTCAAGTTTGGTGGTAGTCATCCTAGGCCGGTTTCTTCATAGTGGGGTCACCTTTTGATCTAATCTTATTGGTTATGATTTAAGTTCCTGAACAATGTTTTAAATATGTCACTTTATCAGTTCTCCGTTTACAATGTTTAAACCTTTATTTTTAGACTGAATACCTTCCTTTTGTTACCAGCAGGCTCCTACCTTTCCATGAGCCCAAGGTTAATCAAGCCTCCTGCATGCACTGAAATGGCAGAATGGACCTGGATTGCACATCGTCTGGAGACAAACCTTACGGCTTACTGAGATCAAAAGTGCATAAGTGCGCCCGTGGAACTGGCTCACAGTTAATTATACGGTGTGCAACTGAGCAAACCTAATTGAAAGCAGTCTGTATGTAAAGAGGTGACCTTATGCCTTCAATCAACCAAAGCCTACATATACTGAAACCCTCACGCGTTACAAAACCATTTATAGATTAATTACCCCTATGATTAGCATATTACTCACGATAAACAAGTCTGGGCATTGACCTTGATTTTTCTTGCAACGGTGGATAATTCGTATACGAAATTATATTCCTTCTTGCCGGTACAACTTCTGACTAAAAGCAAGAAAGCACCTATATTTTAGCCAAGAACCTCGAAACTGTGGTATACCAACCAATAGGTTATCGTGTCGTATGGTGTTTCTTTGTTCAAATATTATTCTCAAAAGCTTTTGTGAAACAAAACTAAAAGGACAATTAACAGCAATTCAAGCTTATTAAGCTTTGGTGATCCTAAATTTTTGGATTGCTCTCTGTCGCTGTTACGGAAATAAGTATTTCAGTTCCAGTGCAAATTTGAAGGTTTTGCCTACAGTCCCTTCCTGAAATATTTTAACAAAATTCGGACGGTAACTCTGTATGTGCAGTGGTCCTTGGAGAGCATTTTAAGGTTGGATGGCCTCCTATTTTCCGGAAGCATGAAGACTCATAACTAAACATATGTATGCTTGACGGAGAGTTATTAATAGAAATATTTGCTTAAACAGTGGAAGAGTACAGCCATACTTCCAGCCAAACTTGCTGAAAAGGTGCAAATGTTCACCAAATAATCCGCAAGTTTCAACCACAACATAAAATGTCTGCAAAAGCAGTGGAATGCACACTGTATTTTCCTTATTGACTGGCAGCGTTAAAAGCTGTTGCATAAGTGTTGGTATATCTGTTTTAGTTCAATCCGTATGTGTCACTGTTCCTTTAGAAGTGGTCTGTGAAAGTTTTCATCAACTGCAAAAATCGAGGTGCTTGGATTTCAGTGGATGGAATGCACCACCTTGGCTACCCGTGGTGTGCGCGCGTGTCACCCGCAACAACATTCCAGTTTGCTTCTAGTAATTTGATTGCTAATCAGCTTAAGCCAGTTTATCTTCCTTTTTCTTTACTTTTAATTACCTAGTACCACTTTTGTGTCACCAGTGTTAAAAGCATCTTAGCGTGTTCTCGGTTTTCAGCCGGTTGATCTAACTGCGCTGGGGTAACGTCTGACGTTCCGGGCCGATTATCATCCTATCAAGTGATGTGTGGAAGCATGTTTGGGTTAGACGGTTCCACGAAATAGGTAACGCGGATGTTCCACAGTTAGTGTGAAGATTGAGTGGTAAAATTCCGAAATGTCTAAAGCGCCGAAGCAAATTTGGATGGTTACTTTGACGGAAACTACTAATTTGCATTTCAGAGCGTTTTTCTTGCACAATTGCTGGAAAATCCCATATACCCGAAAGCCGTGATTAACTAAGCTACGTGGTGTGTACTACATGTTCCTTTTCAGTTTTTGCGTTTTTACTGGATTGTGTGTTATACTACACAAGAAACTTAACCCATGTAGACTACAGCTGCTCTAAAACAGCAAAAATGCAATACGTATAATAGTCAACACATACTGCCTCTGCTGATGTTCATTTATAAGCTCTAGCCAACGAGAACTTGACAAACACCGAGCGGCTACGTGGGGGTCCTTGTGAAACGCACGATACGAGCCAGCAGCCAACAAAGTAAACGCAAATTTTATGCACTTTAACCTTCCTTACTTAGCATACAAACTGTTTACGGGTCTTTTCAAATTCTCTTAAACGCACACTGCAAGCAGTGGTATTATGCGCAGGCATTAACTGCGTCAGCAAAACCTCATCTAAGTTTGCCTAATAATGACTAAAACCAGTCACACAAGCAGCAACTTGTTTCAGCTTATCCAAAGTTTTATTCTAAAAGGCCGCCAGCCCCCACTTGCCACACACTGCTGTTGGCTTTATGGCCGGCTAAATTTGCTCACTTCGGATATTCATAAATTGAAACGGATTATTAACTCACACCGTATTTAGTCCAATATTAAAGCCGTTGCTTTGATGACCAAATTTCTTACTTGCACTATTTGAAGCAACCTATTTCACTTATTGAAAGCGATAACCAAACTACGTGGTCAGAAAATCTTACCTTATCCGTGCTCAAGTAGAATGCTTAGCGCGTCGACTAACTTTCAATTTATCCATCTATGTTCTCATAATTTAACATCTGCCTTTTGTCTTCACCGGTCTTTCTACAATCTTAGTCGGTGATTGCTCCTTTTCTTGTTAAAAGCATTGTACACTGTTCCTTGACTTTTGGTCCAGAAACTTACGTCCCTTTGGGCTACTCAGAGTTCATGACCTTTCCTAGTCATGCAGCAAGGCCGCTGTCAATTGTATCTTCTGCAGGTAAATTTGGGCCGATGAAAGTGGTTTACGCGCTAAGCTCACAAGTTCCCACAAAAATTTGGCAAATGTTGGAGGCAAATGACCCTTTCACTTTGCTGCTTTCGATCCGTTTCTCCTCGGGACGCCTATATTCCTTTTGTTAAGGTGGATCCCAAGCTCTGTTAGAAGCAAAGCTTTACATTTTAATCATGACGGACTTTTTATCTATTGGTCTTTGACACTTCCCATCCCCGATGTTTATGTGGGTATCGTAATGCGGATTCGTTAAGAGCTTGGTACACTTGCATAACTATTCAGATGCAGTGGTTACCGGCTGTGGTTTGAAATTCTCTTCTGCTCTAACTGCTTCCGTTGCGGTCTTTGGATGACGGCACGTTTGCAATTTTGTTAACTGTCCACTGGGGCGTGGCACTGTATAACACAGCACATTCTTCGCCCTCTTTTGCATTGAAGCCCAGCGTGTGACACTTGCAACCGACCAACGCTGGCAGCCGCCCCATGTTTGTTCAACGCCGGACCGCTAGAATGACAGTTCCTGCGTTACGCTTGTAAACTCGGCGAGTCCTTAATTCCTCTCTAATATGATAACAAGGTTTGGTAGCTAATCTCAAGCATACGGCACGACAAGCCAACTGAATTGCAGAAACAGCAAAGTGAATCTTTATTCCTCAAGGCTTTAGTCACTATACATTGGAGTTGCTCCATGTCTACTGTATAAACAAACCACTAAAACAAATCTACAATGATACTTTCAAGGTTTGTCAGCGTAGCTACCGTGTATGCATCATTGTCTGTCAAAATAAACGAGTAACCTTAACTTTCAGCTATCGCAATGTTGCACACGTGAAAGCTGTTATGTTTGAGAAATACTGGCTTCAGTTTCTGACTTAGCAACTTGACCCATAATTACATGCGTAAACTTAAAACCTCACCGACGCCAAACAGAACCCCCAAGTGAGTCACATAATTTTGCTAAGCTGCTTTTGTTCCGGCCAAATAGCACCTAAGCCAAGTTATGAGTGCACCGAACTTCTAATTCTATGGCGCCTTATTTTGAAATTTAGACGTCCGTAAGTCGAGCATGCGAGTTTGCTTACAAATGCGTGAAGTAAAGCCGGCTGAGAGGCTTGTTGTTTTTACCCAGCTGGAGTTTACTTTTGCAACAGATTTGTTGCCAAACTGGGCTACATTGTCGCCACGGTTTTCAAAAGCTTAACCACCGTTTTGTTAGCCAAAATGCAGTGTGTTTCGGCCTCTGAGAGCAGCACCGTTATGTTACCCGGCTTGGTGATGAAACGTGTTTAAGAAAAAGGCCTGGCTAGAAGAATAAAATTACCCTAATCAACACCCTGGATTACAGGATTTTGCAATTGGTTACCTAGAGTAGCCTTCATCCATTTTAGTTTTTATGCGTTCTTTTTCCTCTTTTCAGAAACTTCAAGCCATTCGGTCAGGCTAGGACATTATTTAAGAAAAAAGCACTCGTTTTTAGAGCATCAGCCAACCGACAAATGGGACGGAGCTTGAATGAGAAAAGCAAAAGCAATAAACGCGCAACAAGAATCATAACCAGTTAAGCTTTGTTATTCTATAGATCGGCGGCAGTGTTTTAGAACGTGCTGTTGTCGCCTGGCAAACGCTCTTCCTATAAAAAGCCACAGACGTCCGTTTAACAACACTGCGACGTGGCGGACGTGACTCGACACCGAACAAATGTATAGCTCGTTACTTTACACCTGCAGATCAACATGCGTCACAGTTCACCAACTTCACTTTGCACTAAGACGTGCTGCGCAGAAACGGTAAGCTTAAACCGTGAGGGTTACGTAGACTCCATTGCCCTACCTTCAGAGCTTGGCTTTCAAATTGGTTCAACTATAAACCTAAAGAAGTAGGGGCAGTCGGCTTTAAACTGGAACGTCGTGCATCTTCCACAAGAAGCAAATTAAACCACGACCCTTATTTTCTTATCCGCACTTGCCCTATATGAAAGGCCAGCTTCAGTTACATCTTATTTCCTACTTTTGTTCCTTTATTCTTTCCTAAATCCATAGAAATTTGTCGGCCACGTTATTGCCTAAATCGTAGATCTCTTTTTAGCTTATGTATGGTCCATACTCTTTTATTAATTATGTGGTTTTGTTATAAAGGTTATTGAGCGCAATTAAAAACCACCGCGTTGACGGATTATACACCTATAACCTAACTTTGCCACCATTTTCTTAACTGCATCTTCATAAATTTTACTACCTCTTAACTAGTTTGTCCCGCCGCTCCGCCTACACGGACCAAACTTGTTAAACCATTATGTTGCGATACTTTTCGCAACTGAGCTGCGAATATACGTGCTACTGTGCTTGCAGTCCATCACTCATTGGTTCTTCTCTAACTGAACACATGGGTGTTGTCCAGCGCACCTCTACTATGTTAATCCCATACCCTTTTACCAATATGGGCGCTGTTTATCATTATAATGGAGCTCCTATAGCCCTTCTCCTCTTAATGGATGTTAGCAACGCGATGGCTTCGTTATTGGAAGTATACATAATACCAACCTAAGTCACTACGAAGCATGGTCAAAACCAGTTTGATACAAAATTTCGGTGTCCAATGTAATACTACGGCCACCGTCAGCTGAATCGCGGTCACCTAAATCCGACCTTTTATACCCCTATTTATCTGCCCTTGGCCCCAAATCTTTTAGCTTTCATCTGATTTGTACATTCGTTAATCACTATTAAAAACACCGGTATACTGACAGCAGGATGTACCAGAACCACGTTAGGTGGCCATTCATGCCACATAACATGTACTATTTTGGGTTCACTGACACGAAAGCTAGCTATGTGCCAGAGACCCCTGACACACCGGGTAGCTGGAACCCCAGGTATCTTGGTCAGCAGTTCCCAATTTATCTTTTAACTGGCTCCGATTTCCATCCTGCGTCATGCTTTGAGATAGGTGGAAAACCAGCTCCAAGTTCTTGCGTACTTTACTGTTCCTGACTTAAACCATTACACCTCTATGTTGTATGGCGAACTAGAATAACTCTCACCAGAACATACACCAACGTGATAGCTTGTGTGACTTCAAAGCCGCCGTCTGCATCGAGGTCACCCCTACTTAAACTCAAAACTTGGAGACAGAAAGCTAATAAAAGCAACCAGTTGCACAGTAGTGCCTCCCAACACATGGAGCATAACGATGCCTCACGTCCAAAAAACCCTTGCCATATAAAACAACGTTCTCGTGGCCCTAACCAGGCAGGTTCTAGCAAAATACACGTTTTGAACCATTTTGCCATATTTTCAGATGCGCATTTCATTAGTCTTAACCATGGACCTAAGTAGCTAGTTGGTAGTGAGGGACCACGTATAGAAATGCATAAAATGATCTAAACTTGTTAAATCGTTCGAAAATTTTCTAATAAATTGCCGGGATTTCCGTGGTTATTTGAGTCAAATGGACACTGAGCTGTCCTGGCTTATCCACGTAGACCATCACCGTCATAATTATACACGTTAGCTAGAGGTTTAAAACACCTCAGCTATTTTGCCGCAATTCCTAAAAGAAAAGGAATAGAAATACAGCCGCCGCATGCCAGCTGAGCTACCGGCAACGGATTGGAATCTTTCCGGAAAGCTATCAGCCGGCTACTAGGCAAAAAGAAAAACTATTAGGTAAAAGTAGGGTACGTTACGAAATGTGATCGTGGTTGGAGGGGAGGCTAAGTGGGATGGGGTGGGACAAAGAAACTCACTGCAGGAACGCCAATGAGGTCGGTTCCTAGCCATATCAGCAGGTGTATCTAGCCGAAGGTATTCATGGTGTTTGGACCATAACCAGGGAGAAGTGAAGCTCCAGCCGAGGCCAGCCCGAAGTGCGGGCCTTCATTCCTCTTTGCCAAGTCATCGCCTGGCCACCCCTCCTCTACTTCTATCCACCTCCCCTGTGAACAAACAACGCACGTCGCGGGAGTCTGTGAGCTGGCGTGCGCAACACGTGACCGAGCCAACAAAGCCTAGTGCGTGAGGCGACGGTGCTGGTAGGTTCAGTTCCTTTTCCTGTACCGAAAACGAGGAGTCGAACACACCCGTTACTAACACGGTGTTCCCTCCAGATTTGTGCCAAACTGCGAAGAAACTGATGGCCGAACGTAACTAGCATCGTTAGATCTGCTGATCCATGGGGCCAGGTTTTGCAACCGTACAGTAGGGGCGAACGTACCGCTGTATTGTACACTCTACTCTTCTGGGCGAGAGTGATGTCGATCTGCCGCCGTAGGTGACGAAGACTAGAAAAAGCGCTCCAAACTTTTGTTATTAGGTTCGTGCTCTCATCTTCAATCTCACGGACGCTGATACAACTTCTCAGGTAGTTGAATTCCTGAACGTCTTCTAGCTTATCCCCACCAAAAGTTAGAGCAGGGACGTCTTTGCCAATCTTGAAGGAAAGTTTTGCACTTGGACGGTGCAAAGCGAAGCCGGAAACGGATGACAATCGGTTCCTATCTGCCCAGTGCAGCTTCGCAAGTCTGGGAGCTCTCACAGATGAGGGCAATGTCGTCTGCATACTCCAAGTCAAGAAGTCGTACTCCATACCTTCTAAGTCGTGTCATGTAAATGCTCTCTCTATGACTTCATCAACAGCTAATTGGAAGAGGATGGGGGACAAGGTGCATCCTAGTCTCACACCGCTGGAGATATTGAAGGGTGGCGACAGCTTGCCGTAAACCCTCACTCTGCCCGTGCTACGCGCGTATAATGCTTGGATAATATTTACAATTTCTCTGGCACACCTATCATAACTGGACCGTTCCAAAACGCACATGCATCAAACGCATTGAAGGCGCCTTTGATGTCGAGGAACACGACTGGGGTGGACCGCCGGAATATGTGACGCTCCAACGACTGAAGCAAGGTGAAGAGGTAGTCAATGCAGCCACGACCCGGATGAAACCCGGCTTGCTCTTCACGAATCTGGCTTTCACGAGCGCAAGTCAGTCGGTGGTGCATTACAGAGGCAAGTAATTTGGAGGCGATGGGGATCACACTGATACCTCTCCGGTAGCTGCATTTCAAACGCGAGCCTCCTTTGCATATGGAAAAAATAAATGGGCGGCTCCAGTAGGTTGCGACAGTTTCCTGCTCTCACATTTTACTAGCAACTGACGTACATCCTCAACAAGTGCAGTGTCCCCGGATTTGAAGATGGTTGGAGGAAGATCATCTGGTCCCGCGGCTTTGTTTAACTTCAAGAGCCTGATCCCACGTTCGACTTCTGAGTGAGATTCGGATCTAAGGGGGCAGCCCACGGAGCAAGGCAATCACTTGTCGGTGAGGAATCGAAAGATTCCGGCTCATTAACCTGTTTTTCAAAAGGTTCAGCTTAACACACTGGCTGGCTAGCCGAACAACCTCCTCGTGGTGCCAGCTGGGAGATTCGGGTTTACCTCCTTTCAGCAAATAGTTCGGCGGCAGTGTTGCAGGACGTGGTGGGTTTTCGTCTGGCAAGCTTTCTCCCTATAAAAAGCCACATATGTCCGTTTAACAATACTGTGACGTGGCGCTTGTGACTCGCCACTAAATAAAGTCACCCATGGCTTATTCGAACAACCGCTTCAAGTCCACAGATAGCAAGCACTGGTGACACCTTCAAACACATTCAAGCAAAATGACAGGAAACATTTCCCAATCCCATAAACAAAGCTAAACTCGCCTACATGCAAACTTACATACATTCATATATTAACATATGCAACAATCCCATTGTTCCATTGTACCTTAACTGATCACATTTTGTACTCCTAACATGATCATGCCTGCGCAGGCGTGCCTCGCTTAGTCGAGAATACGCAATTTATTTATTTATTTATTTAAAAGTTTTGACAAATCGTGGATAAGCTGCCCATTCTCGTTAGAAATTGTTTCACTAGCATCAGGTCTCCTGTTACCCGTTTTCCGTACCAAATGGAGTAACTTTCAATGGTTACCAAGGGCGGCGGCTGCCTCTAACTCTAACGCACGAAGTGACCACGAAGGTTCGCGGTATCTCCTCAGGCTGGCACGGAAGGTTGTCTGGAGCTCTTTGCGAGTTTCATTGTGTTCACTTCCAGCCGGAATATGTCGGCGAACATTGATCAGTCCCAGAGACCGCGAAGAGACCCAATATCCATGTTGGCTATTAGACTTACCCCATGAGGATTTGGATGCTGCTAGTAAGGTCTAGTGAACAGGCAACCAGTGGCCTTCAGTTGTCTCCAGTGAGCGCTGACTCAACTCGCATATCATCGTACTTTATTAGACAATAAGAACAACTGGCTTTGTTAATTGGTTGGTGTCAATGCGCTCACAGCGTCGTCGTGGGCGTCCGCCAAAACGCATCCGCAGGTTAGCACATACAAATGCACGTTCGGTGTCCACAAATGTGTTCCAAGTCGGGCGCCTGGTCTGCATGCAGCCACTCCAGCGTTGACTGATTGCAATGTGATCAATCTGTGTACAAGGTTGGTTCGAGGCTGGTGGACGCTAAGTCACCCTCCGACTAGTGCTGTGTCGAAGTTAGTACTCGAAAGAAATAGGCGGGCATTCTCACACAAACGAAATAACCGCTTACCGTTAACGTTACGGGAGCCTACACCGTGCTGACCGCCTAGATGCATTACCGCAATTGACCACGATTCAACTTAGGCGTTTAGATCCCCAGCCAACACATTTTCCGTGCTTCTTCTGTAGCGAAGGAACTGGGTCAGTTGGCGATAGTGGTCATCGTTTACCGAATGCTTGATACAGTTTGTGGGCGCGTAAGTAGCGATGATGAATAGACACCTAAAAGTCGCGCGCGCCTTCGAAGCTTTAAACGAGCGAGCCAATCGGACAGCGTACATCCGGCTACTGATTGGAACCAAATCAACCAGAGCAGCTTCAGACCGCGGACTCAGGGCAATGCCAGCACCAGCTAGGCCGGAGTTCAAAGTTGCATCGTCACAGAATGGGTGCAGTTAGAAAATACTGCTGGTGTCACCTGATGGGGATCGCAGAGTAAGCACTAAGTTTAGTGTCTTGCAGGCGGGTCTCCGATAAGCAGCGCATTTGACCGAGAAGAACTATAGCCGTCCGGCAAGTGCTGCCTGTTGATCGATCTATGGTAGTATGCGTACATTAAAGTATGCCGACCTGTAGGAGGAACGAGGGTTCCAAATGGAAGTAGATGAACTGGAGTGGACGGCTTGGTTAAACCTGGGCTTATCGAAAGGACAGGAGTGACGCTCCGCGTTAGCATGTGGGTTGTAACTGGAAGTTAAACAAATAGTAAAGCATGTTGGGGGAGGGCAAAGAACCGGGGTTGAAAACTGGGAGGATAAAAGTGAAGCTGGAACGAGATCATAAGGGAGCAAAAGCGCAAGAGGAGGAATAAGGAGACAGCAAAGATTGAACTGCAGCATCCAAAACCCCTATCCACCCTGCTCGAAACAGCAGACAGGGCGCCGTTTAATATCATTTGCGGCGGCCAGAGCATCAAGCAATTGGTTGACTAGTGGCTGTGTAGTGCTTGGACAGTATACTGTCAGGTTGCCAAGGCCTAGACAGGAGAAGGATTAGGGTTCTCGGCCAGAGCCATTTAATAAATAAATAGTTTATTCTTGCATTTGGTTCATCTATCTGACCGCAAGGCAGCGGCTTTGGAGGTTGGTTACAAGGAGTCTGTTTCAAGGAATAAGCCGCTACCCTCATTCCAGCCCATAATCAGGGGGAGCAGGAGGTTGAGTTTGTCTGGCCACTAACCACTGACCAATCTGTTATAATTGGCTCTGAAGGTGTCAAAGGCACTACCCAGCATAGCTCAATGGATCCCTGAGGCACGCAAACCATTGCACCACGGTCAGGTCCAGCCTCAGCGCGATAGATCCATGTACACCAGTCGCATGTATCCTCGGGACAAAATTCACAACCGCTAAATGTTAAACAATTTAGGAGCTTTTGCTTATACAGTGTTTTCTTCGACTTATTGGCCTCTAAAAACGGCTCACGGAGGTCTTTTAACCATGGTCTAATTACAAGGAATCTCGCAAAGTCATGCAAGTAAAACCTACCATAGTGCGTTAAGAGCGGTTCCCCGTATACATTAGCCTATTCCTCCAGGTTTTGTTACGTACGCTTGGAAAGTGCATCTTGCAGCCAGTGCAACGTACATCGTAAGTACTATTACTTTGGGGCTATATTGTACGTCACTAGATACGCAGTCCTATTTGGTATCTTATAGCAATGGGCCACATTTTATAATTTTTTCATATTTTCACCGTATTTGCAGGAAATTTATACGACATTAGTGGCAAGCTTTTTGGCTATGGCATTGGCAGTCTCTCTAGAGTTCTGGAACGACTGCAAGTATTGGGGTAATTTTGCCTTTATCGTGTAAAGTGCACAAGCAGTTTTAATTGTAATACCTAGTTTTTAGTTTTAACAATATTTACGCTGTTAAACTGGTTTCTAAGTTTGGTTGCGGTCGCAACTACTTGGGTTTGGCTTACGATGTCATTCGTTAATCAGATCTATTCGTTAGATTCTACGTTTAGGCTTTTCAGCTAAATACGTCGAAATACAGTCCGCGTTTAGGTATATATTTTAGACCGTTTTCATTTAATTTTATTAAAAATCATTGCAAAGCTCTTTCTTGGTATTGCTGATACCGTCACTTTTCTTCTCTCCTTGCGTGTGCCCACCATTTATCGGGAACTTAATTTATCGAAAATAGCTAATGGAGCTGCACTAATTATCGGTTAGAGCCGGTACCTACAGCGTTGGTACGGTACTCGCACTCAAGCAGTACATAAATTTAACTTCTATATTACCCTGTAAGTGCGGTGGCTACTGTACTTTATGATCCGACCCTTAGAGGACACAGTTTCTAGCCGTCTAGAAATATACCCATATTATTTATTTATTTGATACTTTCGTTACACTGGCGCTACTAAATCTTCACGTACTGTCGTCTCTTCTTCCTGGAATTTCACGGATACACTGCCGTCCGAGTTCATCCTTGGTCTTTGTGTTACGTACACCCAAACACAGTATATCAACGCATCTCTGTCCACCTTTCACTTTGTTTATTGCCTGATCAATCATTCGGGATGCTGGATATATTATTGCCTGATGTATGACTGCAATCCATAGCAGGCTAATTTTGTCCTTAATAAAGGACCACGATCTCTCGACAGCCCAATAATTATTTGAACTTTGCACCACGGTACATTTCTAATCATGAAATTCTTAACAATATTGTACTGTCGTTGTTACAATTGCTACCAAATGTCTGTAATGTAGCACCTACCTATTCTTACCTCCATGAGCATGCCGAGCATGGTGGAGAATAAAATATTTATTTATTTAAGTGCGCAAGCCAGCTTCATGACAAACTTCAGTGGATAGGTCCAGCAAAATGCTTAGTTAATAGCATAACATTACAAACTTGCAAATGCTCCTTTAATTCGAAACTGTTACTCATCTGCGCAATGCTTCACTTGATCCTTCATGACCCTACTTCATTCTTGACCGGCTTCGACGATTAATGGCGGGCCCCGACTACGCTATTCGAACAGCCTTCGGAAGATCTTAGGCAACACTGGACTAAAAGTACACAGCTGCAGGTGAAAAACATCTCAGCTATTGTGCCGCAATACAAAAAACAAGAAAAGGAAAACAAAGAGTGGCACGCCGGCTGAGTCCCCAGTAATAGATGGACATCGTTTTGAAGAGCTAACAGCTGGTTGCCGTAAAAGAAAGTCATATTATGCCGAACAAGTGAGATGGTGATTGGAGGGGATGCTAAGCATGAGGGGTGGACAAAGAGCCGGCTCCTAGTTATATCCTCAATTGTGTCCAACCAAACGTGTTTATGGTCCATAGGACCCCAGCCGGGCAGTCGGAATGTACCAACTGACGCCAACTTTAAGCTAAGGTTTTCATTTCTCTCGTCCCAATCATCGCTTGACCTCCCCCTTCTCTTCCAATTGCACCCACAACGCGCAAACAATGCACGTCGCGGGATTCGGTATGCGGGCATGCGCAACAAGTGGCCCAACCATTGCAGTCTGTTGCGTGGTATATTGAGACTGAGCGCTTTACTCGCTCCTCCTGCACTAAATCCGCGACGCCGAACACGCTCAGTGCTCACGCGGTGCTCCCACCAGACATGAGCTAAGCTGCGAAGTCCGCGATGATCGAATATGACGAGCCGCTTTATGTCTGTCGACCTTGTGAGCCAGGTTTCACAACCATAAATTAGAGCGAATGGCTGCGTTACAAACACTGCCATTCAGGGTGAAAGTAATGTCGCGTCTGTGCCACACAATTGGCGGACACAGGTGGCGGAGATTGGCAAAATCATCTCGAGCTTTGACTATTCATTTCGTAACCTCATCTTTAATCCCACTGGTGCTACGTTAGCTGCCCAGGTACTTGAATTACTAAGCGACTTTTAGTAGATCACCACCAAGTGTTAACGCAGGGTTAGGTCCCTGCCAATCTTGGGGAAGTACTTTGAATTTCGTAGGAGCAAAGCATAGCCCAAAACGATTGACAGTCAGTGTTAATCGGCCCAGTGCTCCTTGGCTTGTTTTGAGCTGTCACAGGTTAGGGCCATATCGTCCGCATACCCTACGTCAAAAGTCGCTCACCAAAAAGTACCTCCACATCTTCTAGGTCGTGTCCAGCGAACGCTGTTTCTATGCTTCCAGCAATGGCGAAGTTAAAGAGGAAAGGTGCCAGCGGGCAACCTTGTCTCACACCGCTGTTGATATTGAAGTGTGGCGACAGTTTGCCATAAAGCATCAATTTGCCCGAACGATGCATGTACAGCGTTTTGATAATTTTTACATATTTATCAAGCACACCTATGCTCAGCAGACAATCCCAAGGGGTAAGTCGATCGATTGAGCCTAATCTCACTTTCGACTACTGCGCGTGAGGGCGGACCTAAGGAGGCGGTCTAGTGAGAAGGTCGCTCAATGTTTGAAAAGAAACCGATAATTCAGTTTGGTTAACTTGCCTTGCAAAGTGTTCAGCCCAACGCTCCAAGCGTTTTGACAGGCTGTGGATCGGCTGCCCACACTCGTTGCGTATGGTCTCTTTAAGAACAGATAGCCAGCTGCCTGTTTCCCGCATCAGCGAGAATAACTTACGATGATTGCTAACGGTGGTGGCTATTTCCATCGCAGAGGCACGAGCAGTCAACCACGCTTGGCTGTCTCTCTCCAGGCTAGCACGCAGTTTTTCCCTGAGATTTTTGCGAACCTCATTGTATTCGTTTCCAGCCGGAATACGTCGGCGAGTGTGCATAAGTTTCGGAGACTGTATGGAGACCCAATGTCCGGTTGGCAATTTGCTTTGCCGCATGAAGACATGCCTGCTGACAGTAACGTTTTACGAATGTGCGACCGGTGGTCTTCGACTGTGTTTAGTGGGCGCTTACTCAGCCCAGATGTCAGCGCAATTTGGTACACATTCGGAACATCTGGCTTCGCCAGCTGGATGGTGTCAATCCGTTCACATCGACGTTTCGGACGTCCACCGAAAGGCACACTGGGGTCGGCGCAGACAAGTGCGTGGCCAGAGTCCACGCTCGTGCTCCAAATCGAGCGACAGTTTTGCACAAAGCCTCTCCAGCGGTAACTGATCGCCACATGATCGATTTGCGCCCATGGCGGGCCCGACGCTGGTAGCCGCCATGGCACGCTCCTGCGAGTATTCTGTCAAAAGTTAGCGCTCGAGTGAAAGAGGCTAGCATCTTCACACAGCTGTAGCAATCACTTACTTTCATCATAACGGGAGCTCACACCATGTTGGCTGCCTAGATACAGCTCTTTAGAGGACAATTTTCCGACTCGAGCGTTTAGAACGCCAGTCAACACTACAGTATCCGTGTTCCTTCTGTAAAGAAAGTGCTCCTGAAGTTGCTGCTAGAAAACCTCTTTTACCGAAGCAGTACTACAGTTTGTAGGGGCGTAGGTCGCAATGCCAAACTGGCACCGTTTGTCCCCGCGCGACTTCCTAGTATGGAACAAACCGCCTACTCTGACGGCGCACATCCAACTGTTTGCTCGAGCAGGGCAGCTGCAGCCCGGGGATTCAAAACAATGCCGACGCCGGCTTGATCGGCATTTGTAGCTGCATCATCGCCAGACAGGGGCAATGAGAATGTGCCGCCAGTGTCGCAGGTGGGGATCGCAGGGTAACAACGGTGCTCGAACCTTGCAGTCGGGTTTCTGATAAACAGCAAATATCGATCTATAGGTTCTCTAGGTTGGAACAAGTGCGGCCTGTTGGTCACTCTGTAGCAAAATGCCCATGTTGAGGCATGCCAGCCTTAGCGAGAAACGAGGACTCCAAAAGGAAACGGATGAACTGACATTGTCCGCTTGGTTGAACATAGACTTGCCAATTGTATTGGAGCGACGTTTGGCGATTGTGTGCGATTTGAAACTAGAAGACAAGTGACAATTTAAACAAAGTGTGGGAGTGCCGAGTACTGGGGGATTAAAAACCGTGGGATAAAAGTAAAGTTGAAGCGGGACGATTGGGATGAAAAAGAGCAAGAAGGGGCATAAGAAGACGGGAAGTCCTGAGCGGTCGCCTCCATACTCCTAACCACCCTGCTCGATGCAGCAGATAGGGCTCCGTTTATTATCCTTTGGGAGGGCCAGAGCATCAAGAAATTGTTTGATGATGGATTTATTGTATTGCGTGGGTAGAATACTGTCCGGTTGCCCAGGCCTAGACAGGATAACGATTAAGGATCTCAAACAGAGCCATTGGTTCAATACCTGACCGCCGGGCAGAGGTGTTGGCACTGGGCCACAGAGAGCACGTTTTATGAAGTAATGAGCCATTTTCATTCCAACCATCAACCTGGAGGACCAGGAGACTGAGTTTGGCTGGCCTCTAACTGTTGACCAGTCTGTCATAAGTGGCTCTGAAGGTTCAAAAGGCACTACCCAGCATAGCTCAATGGATCCCTTAGGCACGCAAACCACTGCACCAAGGTCCCGACCAGCCTCATTGCGATGGGTAACGCTCGACTGCGAACATCCGTTTGAAAATCCGTCTGTAAGCAACCTTGCAAAGAACCACTAATTCTCAAAATGAACGGTGGTGGTGAATGCACGCTTGGCAGACATTTTCCCTAGTACAGCCACAGCGACGTAGCGGATTTGATTCCTTACTGAATAAGTTCACCGCCTAATAGCACACGCTGCCAAGTTGATCACGTCCACACTTTACTAGTATTGCTAAGTTTACACACTACCAAACCAGCAGCACTTTCCTTTGCCACGTTACTTTTTACATGTTCAGCTTTGCACTTTACCTTACATGCACAAGAACCCAGGTTATTGTCACACAACATACTAGTCCTTTCATTACAAAAGCTTTCCAACTTACAATTTCTATAACTTGCAGACAACTTCCCATTGCATGTAACGCAGCGTGCCTATTACGTCAACTATTTGATTGTAACCCATTGCTAATTATCTATTTCGTGTGCCTCAATACATTCGAGAATATACGGTAAGCTTTTGAAGTCATTTACGTCTACTAAGACAATATCGATGCGTACTAATGGGTTTTGAAGGGCATAAATGAGGTAGGTGTTTACTCCTGTAGGATGATTAGGGTAAATTATGAGACAGGTGAACCATGTTGGCAAACATTGGCGTTATACTTCAGTTGCAAAGAGGCGTGCATTAGTAAAGTTATGTGTATGCCTGCTTGGAGTTAAAGAGGATTGGAAGGCTGTTTATTGTTCTGCTTTACCTCCATCAACGGATGACCACGGATTTTATTTTGTGGTGCAAAGCTGTCAAAGATGCTGAGTATTTTAGGTATGAGGATAGGATGTTAGTCTAAATTATGTGCGCCAGAAAAGCGTTCAAGCGCTGCGCCACACAGATGGATAACAAGTTTCAGTTAACTTGCAGTAGGTGCTCAAAGTGGCTATTTTATATTGGTGAAAATTTAGAGATGTGTTTTGAATGTGTTTCAAACGTTTGTGGTGGGTGCATTTGTGGTTACTTAGAATTTAAGGCCCGATCATATGATCTCTTTGCGGACTTCAATAACATCCACTATGCATGCCTACGTTGAGTAGGAAAGGTTGGTTTGACCTCTAACATTCTACGTTACCCAGGTTTGCGCAGTGTCAAGCGCAAGTAGTTGATGTTTTGCCAGGATAACCACGCTTGGATAGAGTATTTCGCGTGTAACCTAACTTAAGCGCGGTACACTTTCAGAAAGACTGAGAAATCAAACCTTCTGAACGCTCTAGAAGGATGTCGTAGTGTTTCTTTATTCTACCTGATGTCATTTCTCTTTGTCCTAAACAACCTAGGTCACCTAGCCCGAGTAGCCGAGCATCGCACTCATGAGAATCCCACGGCAGGATTTGTGGCTGCAACCGGTAGCTGTGAATGTTCGGATGGAACATTCTGAGAACCTTGCACTTGGCTGGGTTGTAATGCAGCGTAATCTTGATGGACCACGTCTGCGCTTAACGCGGTTCACCTTGTATAGCTGGGCAAATATCCACTGTAGTACTAGCACGCCATACCTTTAGATCGCAAGAAACTGCTAGGAAGTTTGAAGTTGGCATCCTCGTGAAATCCTTCGTGATGACCGTAATAAGCGCTATCCGACTACCGCGGCCTAAGGCTAGCAGCCATGGACTACGCTTGGTTCGGATACGAAGCCGTAGTTTCCTTTTGGCGAACTTGAACGCAATAGTCCTCCGTGCAGCCCTGAAGATTTCGCCGATGCCGTAATTCGGTGACACGTGCAGTAGAATGCGACTTACAGACGGTCAAATATCTTTGAAGAACCTAAGTACAGCAGAATCCAGAGACACCGGATGGCATGCGCCACCTTACAACAGCTGAATAACCATGGACGGACCGTTTAGATCCGGTATGCTAAGTAAAGGAAATGTAACTCTACTGGCATCATAGAAGCCACTGAGCTGCAAGGATTCCAGGATCTAAGAGAACACCGGATGTGGTTTTATCTGGAGATAGGTCGCCGGTTCTGCATGGCTATCCCTGTTGTAGACTAAGGTGGTTCAGCTGGCTTCCGCATTGTGGGAATTGCCTTTTCATTTGACATTGCTGTACGCCTACCGCTAAGGTTACTGCCAAAATTATGGCAGCCACCTTTCACTATTTTGGTTTAATGCCCACCGCAACAGACGGTATTTACTCACAAGGAACGCGAGCAGTTTCAACCCAGCCGTGCTTGTAAAGCATGTGCAGTTACTGATAGTTTGCTGCGTGAGCCGCTTCGGCAGCATAAAGGTAATGGTACAGTTTGTGATATAGGGCTAACTTGCTGTCTAAGGACCTTGGCAGCATTTTATGCCTCTTGTGCTAACTCGTATGCTGTGTGCAGCGCTGGAATTCAGCGTTTTTGCGTAGTTTGTTCACCAATCTATATAGCAGCATGGGGTTAGAAGAAAGTTTGGTTAATTCTTGTGGGCCCACTGCTATACCACCAAAGAGTTTGGCGCAGCTATTGATCGGTGTTGTATAGGCATCCCAATCGTTGTAGCTCGGAGAGAAAATGTGGGCGTGCTATGCCGTCACACCCTGCCACGCTTTTACGTGTCCTTCTCCTAAGGAACGTGTACATTCTTTACTAAGGGTGGCTTTGATTTTAAACGTACATGTTGAATCCCTTGACAAATCCTCCAAGGCAACCTTATGGGAAGGCTTGCGTTTGAACTACTAGCCTATAGTCCCAATCTGGCTGCCCAGCTCGTTATAGTTGGATACGACGTGCGTTACCTCAGTACTACCCCAAAGACACCGCGGACCCAAGCAGCAAAGCACCAAGGTTTTAGGGTTGGTTCCGCCCAATGGTGTGCAATGGTTACTACGTCGAACAGGAGTTCCACGCTAGTGGAACGAGGTCCAAGCTGCTCGGTTAGTTTCTTGTCTGAAACGCTGTGGCAGGTAACAGGTATTTACAGCTTTGTACCTGCGGTTGGCCCACGCAGCATTGCCTTGCTCTGTTCAAGAAACTTTGATGGGGTTTATAGTCTCTGCAGATTGTAGCCATCTATCAGGAGAAAGTTGCTGTAGGCTAGTGCTAGTGGATTCTTCCTAGTGGAGGCTAGAGCCAGGCCTATTGCTAAGGAGGACACTAGTGCGCAGCATCGAATTGATACCAAGTGTACAGGGTCTTGCCTAAAATGTAGGCAGCAATGGCATTGACCGCAGGGTCGTTTACGCCGTCGATGAGTAGGTCAAACAGTCTTAACGAATAACACTGCTTCCCTTAGTGGGTTGGCCTAAGCGCAAGTGTGACACACCAAGTAGTACTACCTCAGCGTAGGTAATAATAACATTCAAACATTACTTGGTTGACATGGTGACGTCCCGACATACTGAGGCCTGAAGCGATCAAAGCGCGGAGAAATGACCAGCACTACTAGAAATAGAAGCGTAAGCACTCAGGACTATACCGCTTGCCTGAACACCGCGGATACACCAGGACGAAAGTTCCCCAATTGTGTTTTCTGTGAACGACGTAACTAGTTACATCAGTGAGATGCTCCCCGAAAGCTCAACGTCAACGAACGTATTGAAGTCTGTCGTGCCTGTAGACTGTGTCAGCTCTGTCTCAAACCAAATAATGACCCACCAAGTTGTTGACCATGAGGCGGTTATGGGTCGAACCGTTGTAAGCTACTGCACCACCCACTACTCTACGCTAATCGCAACAACTGGTGAACACCAAACACCGAATTATCCATTTTTGTCCTCAGCCACGTCGAACGCTCTGGTGTATCGCTCGGCTTGTTTTCTGTACTTGTTGCTGGGCTTGCTTGCACCATTCGAACATTAGCCTTAATAGATAATGGATCAGATGCTTTACTGATTGATTCAACAACATTCTCGTGGTGCCACCGTGGTGTTTCGGGTAAATCTTGTTCAAGAAAGTGGTTCAGCGGCAGTGTTCCAAGACGCGGTAGGATTTCAACTGGTAAGCCTTCTCCCCATAAAAACCAAAAATATCCGTTTAACAACACAGTGACGTGGCGCACGTGACTGGCCACTAAATAAAGTCACTGCCTCTTCCTCATTCCGGAGGATCATTCACACATCATGAACGTCATCCAATGCGATGCGTTCCATTGATTAACCCTCTGATGGCAAACACAATGAACAAAAGCACACACAGTCACATGTACCTAATCAAACAACATGTCCCCTTCCAAATACACAGATAAACATAGTTTTACATCTCAACACACACATAAATTCCTACGCTATTGACCAAAATGTACTATATTGTGCAATTTCCGATCATACATGTCTTTAGTGCCATGATCACGCTCTTGATGGTGTGCCTTGCAATGACGAGAATAAACTATTTATTTATTTATATCCTTCATACTTGCTTAAGCTAGGTTACTTTGACACGGCGTTGTCTAGCACCTTGTGGCCAACGTTAACGACGTGGATGTAGGGCCACTCTAGCAAGTCAAAAGATTGTGCATAGAACTAGTCCGACTACTTTATTTAGTTGATTCTATGGACAATGACAATTCAGTTGACGTTTTGTTGCCGATATTCTCTTGGGTTTTGCTTTATTTACGGAGGCTTGTGGTAACAAATGCTTATACTTGCCGTGCACATAATTTTGCCTTTCAAGCATTAGCGAGATAGTAACCTTAGTCAGCTGACCCATGCGCAATCTGAGACGAATGGTGTACCGGTTGCTCCTTATTAAGTCGTAAGTCAAGCCTCCAAGAATCCATTATGAGTAGATCTGGTAGGCTTTCACGGTCATGGGACAAACGATACAATATCTACACTAAAGACGTCGTACGAAACCTAAACTAGAATCTACCAACAACTAAACCTGGACAACGCACGGTTTGGGCAGTAGATCAAAAGGAATTATCCTGTAACCGTAGTCCTATAAGGTTTAAAAACTACGGCATATGGCTTACGAAAAACTTTTACAATCGTAGTGAAAGAGGGCAGACATTGCACGGCGTGCGGCGGTGTGCAATTATGTGGGCATTTTCACAGTAAGCTAATAATATGCATAACCTTAAACGTCAAGGATCGCCAGTGATCGGGTGAAAGGATTAAATATACCATATGGTACCCGATTGTAGGAACACCGTAAAGCAATGTAAAATGAGCAGAATATTCAGAGAATAGAGACACCGTGTCCTCGTGTACACAATCCAGGTTGGATATACATCGAAGTTTTATTTAACTTAACACTCCCCCGGCGGTTCCGTATTACGGAAGATGGATTCCACGTCATCAGTCTCTACGTCCTGGTATGCATCTTTTAGGCGTAGACGTCTGACGTCTTTCCTTATATGCCTTTGCTTGTCCTCACCTGTTCATGTCGAACTACTTGGTCTTGGCTCTTGATAACTTCCTCCATGACACCCTTGGGCCACCAACCTCTTGGTGTACGTAAAGCACCAATAAAAACTAAACCGCCCTGCCTCCAGCTAACCATTTCTGCCTAATTTGCAGTGACGGCGGATATAATCTGATTCACCTAGGCCAACCTATATCGGTCAGATGCCTCACCCGTCCTCACTTTCTGCTCTATTTGCTTGGTAATTGTTCCAGTGGATATGCAAGCGACTTAGCATTTGCAAGCGTTACTAGTTGTTGAAACGAGATAGAACCTTGCAAATCAGGTGAGTCAGGTACCTTTACAAAAGTCTGTCATTCAATATCTTTTGGACTGCGGTGAGTGTCGTTACAAATAGCTCTTCGGTCACAATCTCGCAGTTGAGAATGTTACGTAAGAATTCCCGAATCGATCAATTTAATCGTTCCAAAAGCCCTCCGCTACGGCTAGCACATAAAGGATTAAACTTTCAGTCTACCTCTCTATCCAAAGTGGACTTTGTAACTATTGTTTGATTCAGTTGCTTCAGGACATTGCGTAATGCTCCTTCAGCTTAGTGGAAAATTTGTCCGTTATCGCTGTATATTACCTTCGGCCAGCCGTGTCTTGCTGAGAATCTTGAAAACGCACATAAGGATGGTTCGGTGTCCATAGCGTGGGAAATCTCTAGGTGAACAGCTTGTGTAGTCAAGCCACTGAACAAACAGCCATTCCCATTTTTACCGACGTGGCCCCGTTTCACTATAGGCGGTCCAAACTAGTCGATCACTACTGCGGCGAATGCTGGGTGGTTGGCCGGTTGGTCAACTCTTGGGCCGTTATAACTGTGGCCATGAGCTGACTCAGTGGCTCCGTATGATTAACGTGGCGTTTCTCAGATTTGAAAAGCACGCGCCTTAGAGATGGAACACTACCCACGATCCAGTAGCGCCGATGAAGATCGTACAAGGTGTGTTGCGCACCAGTGTCCATTGCTGTAGTGGTAGAGACGTACAAGAAGGCGAGTGACAGAGGGGCAGCCGAGAAGTAGCATCGGATGCCCAGCGTGGCACAGTAACGAGAGCTGATGCGGCCTTTCTCCCAACAGAAATATTCCACTAATGTGAAGGGGCTTGAGTCGTTTTATTCTGCATGACCTCGGTTTTAAATTTCGAACTGCTAGGTCACGTTCGTTGTACGAAAGAAGGCGCATCTTCTCCGCAAAAGCTTCTGACTGCAACAACGTAACTATCTGAAGCTCAGCTTGTCGAATTTAGCACTTCTTTTCTTAGCTGGTTAGTCAGGTGAGGCGCGCCTCAGGTACTTTGCGACATAATATATTTGACTCCCAAGAGCGTAACGAAATATTTACGCATGGAGGTACATGCCGAACACGCCTTAACTTTATTAATCCGGTACTCCTCCAATTTGACATAGAATAACTTACCAACCGCGGGTCGTAACCATTCAGGCGGTAATTCACCCAGCTTCACCGGATGCATAGGCCATGACGAATGTGGCTGAACGAGAAATTGTGGCTATCTAGCCACTGAGCAACATCGCCAGTCCACGTTAGGTTATACCGGTCGAGTCCTGCTTCGAATTTACGTAGCGCCGCTGACCGAGGTGAGGGTATTGTTGTATTATGGTACTACGGTTAGATACGTACGTCGGGAAACGCTCATTAACACTTCGAAGAAGCTTCCGCACTACCACCGAGTCTGTCCAGAGCGTTGTGTTAAAATGGAGCGCCATCTCCTCTCTGACTTTTGCTGACATGCGCTCTTTGGGTATGACAGCAGGGTGCTCCGTCCTTTGTATCGACTCCTTACTAATGGGACTGGCAAGTGATTTACTAATAAGCAGGAAACTATTAATCTTACCTTCAGCAATCTCACAATAAATAAATAAATAAATAAAACTTTTTTTATCGACAAGGCAAGGCACGCCTTTACAGGCATGATCATTTTGACAAAACAATGTATGATCAAGAATTTGCAAAAGTCCGATATGTTTCCATAACAATGCTTGTTTGTACAGGGGTAAGTAAATATGTAATTGTGTGTGCGTTTATGTAGCTGTGTAATTTGCGCTTGTAACTGTGCTGCGTTATTCTTGAACGTCTACTATGGTCAGCAATGTGCGAGAAGAAGATTGGTGTCCGTGGGTTGGAAAGGATTATCCAGATATCCAATGGGCAGTGACTTTATTTTGTGGCGAGCCACGACCGCCACGTCACAGGTTTGTTAAGCAGACGTTTGTGGCTTTTTATAGAGAGAACGCTCGCCAGGCGAAAGCCCACCACGTCCTGGAGCACGGCCACCGAACTATTAGCTGGAACGGGGTAAACCCGAACCACCCAGCTGGCACTACGAGGTGGTTGTTCGGCCAGCCAGCGGCAGCGCAAGCCGTCTCAGGCGCATCCGAAAGGCAAGGTAATCGCCTAAAAGATATAGTGCATCTGAATGGAATAATACAACGTTCGGCGTACATGCTGTTCAGATTAGTGGCGGTTGACAACCATTTTTCCAATCGTGCTGCATCTCTGCGGGAAGTAGATAAGCACAAGCTAGCTTCCTTCCTAGGAAGCTCTTTAACAATACCTTTGCCGGAAGTAGCACTGGAGCGATGAGCCTGAGAGAATCATAGGCTGGAGCTAAAAACAAGAGGATAGATCTTAAGGTCAAGGATTTATTAAAACCATGCAGCTTAAACGTTAGTGGTCCCGGGTGACATTCCAGTTTAAAGCAATAGCATTTGGAACACAATCGTCCTCAGTCGAAAGTTTTATTCCGAGAACCTTTGGTTCGCTCTCTGGTAATTGCGCAATAACCTACGATCAATGGCTGCTCCACTGTCAAAAGAAATTCTCCGTCTGACAGAACAATGGTAAAGTTTAAAGCGAGTTCAGTTGCTTTGGGTAAAGAATCAACACTAAATAAACAATCGTTGACACACAAACAGTCCTCTGCTAGTTCGTTAACTTTTGTTTGGTTTCCACCATAATTGTCAACGACAGCTTGTCGTAACGCAAAGTTAGCAGCGCTAGGTGACAAGGTAGCGCCAAACGGATGTACATTTATGCGGTATTCAACAGGGCCGAACAAAGATTGCCGTTCTTCTACCACAGGAATCTCAAACAATTCCGATCATAAATAGGAAACTTGAACCGATGAAACATCGCTTCAATATCGACCGCAACAGCGACCGGTCGGAACCTAAACCGCAATATCGTTCCCACTTGAATATTTGACACACCGGGACCAGGTAGAAGTCGTTGCTTGAGAGAAGTTCCACGGTATGAAGCTTGACAGTCGAAGACTACTCTCACTTTACCGGGATTATGTGGATGCGATACTCCGTTATGGGATGTGTACCAGGTTTCTCCTTTACTCTGCTGTTAGTGTAATGGAGAGAGTTCAGCATATCCTTTAAATATACAGGCTTCCACGGCCTTGGTGTACGTTTGGCGAGGTACGGCGTATTTCGGCAAAAGTTTCTTTAACATGGAAGCCTTATCAGTGCGAATGGTTGGTTATTAGCCGACCGAGGTCTCCTGGCTTTCCATGGTAACGCAATCACCTACGGGGCGTCAACCTTACTTTTAGAAGCTTTACTTGGTTTTGATGCGCGTCCGTCGTTTCCAGACATGGTTACTTGTGGACTACCTAGCCCGTCAAACCCCACTCATACGTTTGCTCTGGTAGTCGAGAAAGATCAGGGATATCGCAGCGAAGTGAGTTGATCCCTGTGTTTGGTTAACTATCAGTGGTGCGGATTGATCCCTCAGTCATGTGCTGTTTTTTCGGTCCCAGTACGAGCCGACCCAATGAAGTTTTAATAGCATACGAAGCACCGGGCTCCCCGCGTCGCTGATCTAACGCCCATTGTAGCTATGAATCATTGCGACTAAGCAAATGTTCAAATCCTCCTTCCAGCTTCGGTAACCATAGATCAGAGAGGTGTGGCCATCTGTCGAAATGGTTGATTTGTTTCTCGTCCCAAGGTTTTCAGGGAGACGACTGACCTAATTAAATCTAACTGGACCGCCTCATTACCATCTATAGATCACGCAGTGATATTAACGAACATGGACTCTACGTTTCATTAGTCAACAACGTTGCTAATGTTAAGTGTCCTCAAAGACAGTTGAACCCGGATAACGTGGTAACTAAATAAATAAAACAATAATTTATTCTCGTCATTGCAAAGCACACCATCAAGGGCGTGATCATGGCACTAAAGACATGTATGATCGGAAATTGGTCAATAGCGTAGGAATTTATGTGTGTGTTGAGATGTAAAACTATGTTTATCTGTGTATTTGGAAGGGAACATGTTGTTTGATTAGGTACATGTGACTGTGTGTGCTTTTGTTCATTGTGTTTGCCATCAGAGCGTTAATCAATGGAACGCTTCGCATTGGATGACGTTCATGATGTGTGAATGATCCTCCGGAATGAGGGAAAGGCAGTGACTTTATTTAGTAGCCAGTCACGTGCGCCACGTCACTGTGTTGTTAAACGGATATTTTTGGTTTTTATGGGGAGAAGGCTTACCAGGTGAAATCCCACCGCGTCTTGGAACACTGGCGCCGAACCACTTTCTTGAACAAGATTTACCCGAAACACCACGGTGGCACCACGAGAATGTTGTTGAATCAATCAGTAAAGCATCTGATCCATTATCTATTAAGGCTAATGTTCGAATGGTGCAAGCAAGCCCAGCAACAAGTACAGAAAACAAGCCGAGCGATACACCAGAGCGTTCGACGTGGCTGAGGACAAAAATGGATAATTCGGTGTTTGGTGTTCACCAGTTGTTGCGATTAGCGTAGAGTAGTGGGTGGTGCAGTAGCTTACAACGGTTCGACCCATAACCGCCTCATGGTCAACAACTTGGTGGGTCATTATTTGGTTTGAGACAGAGCTGACACAGTCTACAGGCACGACAGACTTCAATACGTTCGTTGACGTTGAGCTTTCGGGAGCATCTCACTGATGTAACTAGTTACGTCGTTCACAGAAAACACAATTGGGGACCTTTCGTCCTGGTGTAGCCGCAGTGTTCGACTTACTCTCAATTTGCCGACTTAACCAGTCTCGTCTGATCGGTCCCCTGCTCTCCGAATTCATTCAGACTGCTGTGACGTTGCCGGCATTGGATGAGAAGTGCGAACGCTCTGTCCCCATTACCTCTCGAGCCCCATGGACTTTTTTACACCCTATAAGTAAACCTCCCAATATCCGGACCGTCTCCTCTACTTATGGCATTTCTTATCCGTAAACATAAACTCTCGACTCAGTCCTCTACTTATCGCGCTCTGCCTTTATTTCTTCTTAAACCGGAGAGCGTGCTCTCAGTGCCCTGCCCTATTATCCTCTTTGACTACAGAAATTCAGTTCTAGGCTCAGTATCACCATCACACAACTTCTCTCACATTGCGAGCCTGCCTGACTTGCATACCTTATATTCATCTAGCCTCTTGCATCCCAACCCATCCGTCTCCGCTGACTCTTTATTTACCTTCCCACCTCAACTGTACTACTTACTCTAAGTGTGCCGACTAATCCAGTCTCGTCTGATCGGTCCCCTGCTCTCCGAATTCATTCAGACTGCTGTGACGTTACCGGCATTGAATGAGAAGTGCGAACGCTCTGTCCCCATTACCTCTCGAGCCCCATGGACTTTTCCACACCTTATAAGTAAACCTCTCCCTATCCGGACCGTCTTCTTATGACGTTCTCTAACTTTAAACCTTCTCTAATCGGACTGCCAACTCTGTGCCCTGTAATAACCTAGTCTCATCTGACCGGTCTGCTTCTTTGGCCCTTTCCAGACCAGCAACATTTAAACGGTCTAGACTCTGTAGACTCAAGCTATATCGCACTTACGTTGACAGACTGCTAGACTTGTTCACCCTCTATTTATATAGTCACCTCCACCTCTCGACCCACTCCATTTGCCCTCCTAAAATTAGCTGTTGGACGCAATGTCGTTTCGCCGACTAATCCTGTCTCGTCTGTTTGGTCTCCTGCTTTCCAACTTCTCTCAGACTCCTGTGACATTGCTAGCCATCGTTCAGATGACTGAGCGCCGTTCGTATCCAATCATTCTTCAATCGGACGATTGAGTCTCTGTCATCCGTAACTCAGCCTCAGCTGATCAGCCAAATTCTATGGGACTGCTACCAGGCTACCGGGATGTTAGCGGTCTAGGCTCCGTCGATCCAAAGCACTTCCTCCCTCACCTCGATATCCTGCTGAACTTGTTCGCCCTATGTTGATATAACCACTTTTATCTCTGACCAGTCCGATCCTACTGACTCCACTTACCTTCCCAAATGAACCATAGGACTCAATCACAATGCGCCGACCAAGTCCAACCTTGGCAGATCGGTTCTCTTCTCTCCTACTTCTGCGACGCTGCCTGCTATGCTCGGAAGACTGAACGCTCCGTGCCCATTACCTCTCGAGCCCCGTGGACTTTTCCACACCTTATAAGTTAACCTCTCTCCATCCGGACCGTCTCCTCTCCTTATGGCCCCTCTACTATCATTTCTTCTCTATTAGGACTGCCAACTCTTAGTGCCTTGTAATAACCTAGTCTCATCTGACCGGTATGCTCCTTTGACCTTTTCCAGACTAGGAAGATATACCCATCTAATCTCTCTAGCCTCACAACTATGTCTTGCTTGCATGGACAGCCCGCTAGACTTGTTTACTCTTTATTAATATAGGCACTTCCATCAGTAACCTGTACTCTCACATCTTCAATCGGATGACCGACGCTTAGTGCCATGCCCTTCTTTGTCATCATCTGATCAGTGTAATTCTCTGGGACTACTACGAGGCCTCCGGATGTGTCGAATTCTCGAGTCTCGTCTGTTTGGTCTCCGGCTTTTAGAGTTCTCTCAGATTACCGGGATATTACCGGTGCTATTTCAGCACTGAACGTTTCATACTTCGCACGAGAGCGTCCTTGGCTCACCACACTTTAGTAGTAAACCTTTTTTATCCTGACTATCGTCTCTTAATTGCTCTCATGAGTTAATCTTCGCACTGCCGTCCGCATTCTTCCGCTCATAGCTGATTCCTTAAATTTCCTTTTCTTCTTGGAACGTTGCTTTACCTATGTTGCTCCCGCATTCGGTCTCAACCATGTTGTCCTTAGTTTCACCTAAGATGCCGCTCGCATTCGGTCTGCTGTCTTCATCATCGGTTTACTTGTTACTCTCCAATAATCATATTAATCGCTTAACGTTGTCTACACGCTTTGTTATGCCCTTCTTTCTACCTAGTAGTTGTAGTCTGAGGCACACCAGCAACGTGATGTAAAGAACGCGCTTGCAAATCATGTATACTAAACAAAATTACATAAATTTTAATGTATCATAGGCACCGTTGCGCGCCACCAGTCTGTGTTTGTGCTTCTTGCTTCGTTGCTGTCTTTCTGTTTGGCTGCCTCTTGTCCGTTGCCCGTTTTCTCTCGAGATTTCCACAGATACATCCGCCAAAACAAGAAGGTTTATCCACTGGGAATAGTCGACCCACTTTCAATAGCCAGCTGGTTTACATGCTTGTTCTTTTCTCCGGGAGATGAAGAACTCACACATCGTTCCAAATGGAGCTCTTTCCGCCATTCTGGAGAAGCTACCACCACGGGGTCTAAACAAATGGGTTTAGCTCGCCTCTTACTCACAGTAGAACAATGTACTCACCTGGAATAATGTAGTTACATGGATCCACTGTTCCACAACCGGCGACTGACAATTCTGGCGTGATTACATTCACTGCCTCAAACATTCCGCTTCTCCAGTCACCTGGAGCTTTTCTGATGTCATTTCACGGACAGCATTGCGCGCGCATAAGCGGCTTTTCCGATGATTTTTCCTGGAGCTCTCACTTGGTTATGGAGACAATTACACTTACATTTGAAGGAAGTACTTGTCCACTTCGCGGAGAATAGCATTTATTCCTGTTTTGGACATATTCAGACACAAGAAACAACTGCACTCACCGTCCCTATGACAAGTCCAGCATGGATAGCTGGACACAGGTTGCGAGCCGGACAATATAATAGAAAAAGTCGGCCTCTATTAACAATATGTTTACTCACCCGCATAATTATCATTCGACTCTGCGACGCTTTTACATCGTTGACTGGCTTCAACGACTATTGCCGGTTCAGTACCAGCCATTTGGCCAACCAACGAAAAATTTTGGCTGTCAACCGACTGCGAATAATAGAATGCAAAATCGGTCTAAACGATGTATAGCCGACTAGCACTACAGTTCAACGGAAGCTACGACAGTGTTCCAGGACGTGGTGGGTTTTTGCCTGGCAAGCGTTCTCCCTATAAAAAGCCACAAATGTCCGCTTAACAACACTGCAACGTGGCGGATGTGACTCGCCACAAAATAAAGTCACTGCTATACCTTTCGCACTGACGCAGTCCTCAGCCTCCAACATCGAACCTGTGCAACTGATTTTACTATGAAGAATGCTTTAGTGGAGTACCGAGCATCCCGGCTTCGTAATGGTCATTGATTGCACTAAACCTTGTTCGGGCTCCTGTGCTCATGGATCACTACATGTCAAATTTACCCCCCACTTGTATCTTGACGCAACAGTTTTTGCGCGCCACGGCGCCATTATGATCCTTGGTCTGACTATTACCTGACAATATGCTCGCTCTTATGGACTACATCTTTCCGTTTATTCCTTTCATTGTAACGAAATGTTTTAATATTCCAAAGAAGCTGTGCTTGTATGCATATTTGATCATGCCTTTTAGAGGTGTGTCTCGTTTTACAGAGAATATACTATTTATTTATTTATTTATTTATTTATGAGTGCTTACGCTTCTATTTCTAGTAGTGCTAGTCAATGTTCCGCAAGGATGTGCGGAATATGATGTCATTGTCGTCGACGACTGCGTTTCCTTCACAAGATCCGTCAAATCAATATAGTTCTGTTCGCAAAAATGAACTTGGAGAAACCGCTGGTGGTTGGGTTGCTACACGCAACCTCTGTTGAGAACTCAGTTCACTCGATGTGGACGTGGATGATTCTGATCACGAGGACCGTAAGTAAAATAGAAACATTATAGTGTTGCTTATCCCAACACTGGCACCTCTCATTTTCGCTGAGGATACCACTGGCGGCATGCTTGGCCCACTTGATTTGCACATAATTGGGCAGCCTTCTGATGATAGAGCCGCCTGTTTTGAACGCGTTTAAATTGCATGTAGTCGGAGAGTATTATATTTTTGCATTTGTCGGAATAAGTTAATTATGAGTCTAGTCGACTTGCCAGTATGTAGTTGTGAGCAGTGACATTATTCAATGGCGAGTCACATCCGCCACGTCGCAGTGTTGTTAAGCTGACATTTGTGGCTTTTATAGGGAGAACGCTTGCCAGGCGAAAACCCACCACGTCCTGAAACACTGTCAGAAAACCGTTTGTACACTAACGTAAAACTGGCAGAGCAGCTCGCCGACTGATTTCACCCTCGGCTATCCGCAGTCAATTGACTTCCAATTTCATCTGTTAGTTGATCAGGTATCTCTGGTCGGGCAGCCATAATGACTGAGGCCTATGGAGGGTGAGACCATAGTCATCTTTGTGTGTCTGGGTGAGTAAAACGTCAGATTCTTGCATCCTGAATTTTCAGGTTTATGTATACTGTTCCGGAGTGTGAAGGCCTCGTGTCCAGCTACCATTACTGGACAACGGTCGTGGTAGTTAGTGCATTGTATCCATTTGTTGTACAGTCATGTTCTTTGTAGGTCCTTGTGGGTTATATCCTGTCCCGGTCAAAAACTCTTTCTCGGTCCAATCCCAAATCCCCAAGAAGTTCCGAACCTCGGAGAAAAGAGAAGGTGAGAGACGAACGAGGCCGCAAAGAACAGGCGTGGGAACAAACATTGTCTAGGTACCATGGTATAACATTTAATAGAAACAAATGATGTACAACCTGCAACAGTTAATATGCTGAAAGTGTCTTTTAAATGTTCTACGAAAGCAATGGCCTATAGGTTGGTTACTACCATCAACATGTGATACAGAGCTTTGCGCCATTGAGCAAAAAACGCAGTATCGGTTTGCTTTGATGCAACTATTGCGTGGGGAGACAGAAAGCAGAATTTAAAACCAGCAGGTAGCCAACCTACTTGGATAGGCAGCGCAGAATATGCTGACCCAGGAAAAGCCCGTGAGTCTGTTGGACTCATACATGGGTAAGTGTCGCAAACACAGCAGTGAGTAAGTGAGCAATGAACACCTATAACTGAGAATCTGGCGGGCGTCTGTGTACTGACCAGATGAGAGGAGTGATGAACTAAAAAGCTAAGAGGGGTTAATTGACGGAAGGAGAGCGAATAGCCAGAATGCAAGCGCACAATAAGGTTGCTGAGGTTATCAGAACTTGAGGCATAACCGCGGTAGCTAGGGTGCTAAGATAATAGTACCAAGCCGGATAGAGCCAGGGAATGCTAGTCCGAGACTTGGAAGATTGCAGGTAAAAAGGCCTAAGACAACACAACGAGTAAGGGATAAATGAGGATCTAGAAATATGAGGCAGAACCGCGGCTTGCGCTGAATAAATGGATATGCGTGCACAACAGAAGAAAGCTACGAGAGGTTTCGTGATAGGAGAGCGTATGAGAGAAGTGCAAACATAAAATGAGGTTGTTAAATAATTCAGAGCAGAACAGACTAAAGCGCATCGACACGCAGCTAAGCAAAACATGCTGGTGTATTAATGGAATATAACTAAGGAGGCCTGAGCCGGGAGAAGCCAGTGAGAGAGCTGAACTACAATCAATTAGGCGTCGCAGATGAGTAGGTGACTGTTGTGCCTCTAGCATGGAAGCCTGTGCCGGGAAAATCCGGTGAGAGAGCTGGACTTTAGTATAAGTGGGGGTCATAGACGTAGTGAGTGACAGATAGCTGAACGTCTAGAAAGGAGCGCTGTGCGTTGACTACTTGTGTTATGTTTGCTCCACAGAATAGAGCTAAGAAAGGTTTCATGAAGAAAGGACAGCAACTGGATGATGCGCAAGCATACAATACGGCTGTTAGATAGTGCAGAGCGTTGAGACTAAGACACAGAGACGTGCAGATAATCAAATTATGCTAGGGTGCTAATAAGATAAATAGGTTGCCGCGAGAGAGATCGAAAGTTCTATTGACGGAAAAATTGGATGCAGATAGTCTGAAGGAATAAAGGTTATTGATATAAAGAGTGGCTCCTAACAAGTTCGGGATAATTGCAGATGCATGGGGCCTACGACCACTAGCTGCTTACTAAAGAGAGATGCCGAATTTAAGATAATCGACAGATGGTGGCGCTAAGAAAGATTACCAGTAGCCAGATGTGGCCATTCCAACAAGACGCTCATCCCTAGTGTATGCCTTCAGGGTCATAGGATGCATCAACAAACCAGCGAAGGTAAGTGATATACATTTCGGGGGAATGTATGCTGGAGAGACAAGGACTTTATCCTAGCAAGCTCAATGTATGCTCAGAAGGGACATGGAGCCTAAGACGAATCTCTGCAAAATGGTGAGGAAGATAAGAAGAGTTATAGATGGTGGAGCTAGGAGAGAGAGTATCAGTGGTCAACAAGCGCATTCAGATCAGGCCTACTAATTACCAGTGGAGACCTACAGTCACAAGATAAGTCAACAAACCAGCCAAGGTATGTGAGGCAAGCAATTCGAGAGAGTAAGTGTTGGAGAGATAAGGAGTGGCTCTTTGCGCAAAGATGATTCGCTGCAGCTGAAAAGTGGTGACGTAGGTTTGACATTCGTAGTGCAAGAGAGCAGAGATCGTATGGTACGCGGTGGAGTGCAACTATGTGGGCAGTGTCACAGTAATATAATAATACGCATAACCTTGAGGCGACAAGGATATGTCAGTGATCGAGCCAAAGGGATAAATATACGATATGATACCAGATTGTAGGACACAGCAAAGCAATGTAAAATGGACAGAAAAATCATGGAATAGAGATCCCGTGCCTTCTTATTAGGAATCCAGATTGGGGATGCCTCATAGTTCCTTCTGAATTTTACAGTCATTATGGTTTATCCTCCGGAATTGCCTGACATTTTGGGTGCCTTTACTGGATAATCCATTAAGTATACCCTCAAAATGTACGCCAGTATATAGACATAACTAGCTCCTACAGACGAGTCAATCCGCACGCTTTCGTGTTAACCTAGTCACTTACAGAGCAAGTCAAAATAGATGCCAAACACATCAGCTTTACGGAATCATCCAAGCATGTATTCATTGATCTAGAGCATCAGCTAACAAATGCCACTATTCTGGTGTTTCTAGACCCTGAGTCCCTGTCGGAATTAATGGTGGCCACCACAGGTAAAACAGCTGGGGGTGTGCTACCATAGCTTTAGTGAGGTGAATTGGATCCAAATGAATGTATTGTTCTCGAGAGTGAGAGGGCAAGCCTAAAAGTGCGTGCTCCTAGAAATTTAGCCGCGTATGCTTGGTACAATAGAATTAAAGATTTATCCTGGACGACACCCGACACACCTTCAAAGGTACGCGTATAATCAGCAAGGTTACACTAGTGTTACGTGTTAGCCATAAACTACTGAAGACCAGTGTGTAGGTATGTATATTGTGTATGTTTGCTTCATGCTAAGGATGATGCTGCATACCTCTTGGTTTCTTATCGCTGTCGGGATCTACAGATCCACATCCAAACAAGAGCTCTTTAACCTGGATGACATGTATTCCACTTTGTTTGAGTTGCTCATTACTCATGTTATGTATCACCATCGTGCCCACTTTGCGTGTGTATTTTCTTTGATGTCTTATGTTGGCTGTATGATATCCCGAGGTGGCTGCAGTTGTAGTGCATCGTGCCAAGCTGCACAAATGTCCACCATTCTCCACCACGATTATTGACTTCAGGAGGCTGGGTATCGTTACCAAGGGAGACTAGGTACACGGTCCTCATGACCGTGCTGGTTCCATGCACTTAGTGTGAAGCGGATCAGTGTCCAGCCACCGTCTTGTATACGTCTGGTACAGACGATTTCCCATTTAGGCATGAATGCTTCCGCATTGTTTGTTGAAGGCGTATGGGCCGGTTCCGTTGATGAAAGGTGGCTAAAATCCACATAACGTCTGGTTTTATTCTCGTTGCTTTGCACTGAAGATATGGTGTTTGGATGGAGCTACGTGTGGTGCAGCGCAGGCCAACCATGGTCCCTATGTAATCGCAGGCGTCCTGTAGCCGTCTCCGTGGCGGCCACAGTAAAGACAAAATCAGGTACTGGATGCCACCAGCCATGTTTAGTATTGTGTTGGTGCATGTACCAGGCATCAATTAGCGTAAAATTGTTATTTCTACTGTGAATTTGTAAGTTTGTTGGTGCATTCGCCAATCTAGGAATGGAGCACATGACATTTTTGAGGAGCTCGACGTCGAAACTGTGTAAGATCCCCCGGTATGGCCAGGAAGTGACGTTATTCAGTGACAAGTTATATCCGCCACTGCACAGTGTTGCTCAGCTGATACTTGTTACTTTTATAGGGATAACGCTTGCCATGCGAAAATCCACCAAGTCCTGAAACACAGCTGCAGCATCTTTAAATTGAACAAGGTTAACCCGAACACACAGATGGCACCAAGTAGAGAGTGTTGGGCCGGCCAGCTTTGTCGGCTATCCAGCTTGCCGAAAGACACTATAGTACATTTAGCAGAGGACTCCTTGCTATTTACCGCAATTTGCGTCCTTACCGAAATTAAATAAATGAATAAATAAACTTTTATTCTCGAATGTTTCAAAGCACGCCAAACTCAGTTTGATCAAAGTTGGACAAGCAATGGCTTTACGCCAAGTTCAGGATAGCTTACCCAAAGGAAGGAGAACATCTAAGGTCATCTTGTGAGAAGCAGCATAGTCAGCGTTGTGGTAATAATGCAGGATCAAATGGGATTAACAAGGGTACGTAAACGTGTGCGGTCGTGTAAAATTGAATTCGTGGATTATGAAGTTGGAGGAATTGCCAAGGTGCTTCAACATGCAGTACCTTTATTCCGTGGTGAGTCAGCCCAGACCACTCGTAGTGTTATTAAGCAAGCATCCGTGGCATTTCATGGGG
Organism: Dicrocoelium dendriticum; assembly: GCA_944474145.2. Lineage (NCBI taxonomy): Eukaryota > Metazoa > Platyhelminthes > Trematoda > Plagiorchiida > Dicrocoeliidae > Dicrocoelium > Dicrocoelium dendriticum. Next base: position 238,501,062 of record OX104063.1, read on the forward strand.
AGGACTCTTGCTAGGCGAAAACGCCCTACGTCCTGGTGCACTTGGAGGGACTACCCTAACGATATTCAATGATCAGCTTACGTTAACTAATCCACTGCGTCCTGTTTATGATCGTACTTCCCTACGAATAATTGGTTAAGTAGATTATATTCCAACTTACTTCTGAGCTACGTTTTTGGTCCGTTGCAACTAGAGCCATAGCAGGGGCCTAATCACGGAGGATCCAACATCTTGTTTGAGCATTCTACCATTCACCTCCAAGAACTTGCTACAACACAGTGTTAGAATAGCCAGTTCCTTCTACATTTCTAAAGTACCAATTTGCAGGTAAACCCCATTCCGCTACGGGATAGTTCGGAGTTGCTGCTGGGTAGTGTCCCCATAAGAAAACCAAGGCCTGCTGTTCCAATGACCTATTAGCACGTCATTTTTGATTCACTACATGATCTAACACATACAGGGACCTGTGCAACCCGCAAAACCACTTTTCACTGTTTTGTTTAGCCAGCACTGAACATAGACTTGCAGGCCATGGTGTTAACTTTTCTGCTCTGTCAAAGTTCAAAAGTGCAGCGCCAAAAGCAGTCCCTAGCTAACTTCTTTACCATTCCTAATGCTCATTTCAGTCTCGTTCACACCAAAACCGTGGAAGGAACCTAAGTGGTTATTTATTTGTACATATAGTAACTCTCATCGGCCAGTGACAATACCCACCGCGTTTATTACTGAAGATACCGTAACACAGCGCAGTGGCACACTAGCTCACGCCTTATTGTGTACCAGCTTCAACAACAACAGATCACGGGGCGTAATTCACATCGACGCTCCTTCGTGACTGAAATAATACAAGGGAAGCCAGGCGAATAAAGAGAAATGCGTACCCTCGAACAGCAAAACTGTTAGTCGAACCTTTCTATCGCTTTCACAAAATATCTTTGATAGCACGTTCTGACAAAATTGGTTGAACTCCAGCTTTGCTACTGGTTTTATTAGATCCTCTAGCGGCACATAATTTTGACTCAAGTTGCTTTGTTGTTAGAATAATGTACGTTGCTACATTATAGCATCAATCTGAGTTCATTCAGCAAACCGACGTCAACCCTGTAGATCTCCCAAACTCGAGCCATTGCCCACGTCCAGCAATGCGTGAACTGCATTGTACCGCCGAACTTGAACAAAAACAGGTTTCATTGCAAAATAACTGTGAACGTTCCTAGGTGTGGTTACGAGACGTTTCAGTTCACGAACCACTAAAGCAAGCTTGCGGTGATCACTAGGGAAGAGAAATATTGCATGAGCAACAGGAATGGCAACTTCGACCTTCTAAGGCCAGCTCGTGTCGGCTAACCTGGCGGACCGCTAAAAATAGAACCTATAAACTCAGTACAAATGCAGCAAATATCTAGTCGTTGACGGTAATCACTACCGTTACTATCTAACAACTAGCCGAAAGTAAAACATAAGCCTTGTCTATCACGTATAGGAAGGCGTGGCCAGTTTCCAGTCCCGTGTGATACACGTCTTATCATTACCATACTGATCTACTGATAGCGCAGCTGTGCTCGCTTTTATCGGTTAGTTGTCTTTTTTCTCCGTCTTCTGCCGGGACGCCAAAGAACAGCACTAGCAAGACAGAGGAAGAGAAGATTGTGCCTCGTAATAGCAGCAAGACCAACCCCACGTTGATTGCCCTCATATGTTGCCCACAAATTATATTTCATAACTTAGAGGCACAAGTTTAACCTACCTGCTACACACCTCCTAGCCAAGGGCATTCCTTGCGACATCATAACAGGAAGTGGTCAGTTTTACCGGTTGTTCCCTCCGCTTTTTATTCCTGTTCGCTTAAACATGGTGCGGCTAGCTCATTGGTACCATCCTCTTATCCTTACCGCACGTAGTTTTAGCACAAAACCATTGGGAAGTCGGCAGCGTTATACCAGTGCAATTACCAGCAGCAAAGTTACTAAAGCCAGCGTACGATCGGGAACCAAATATAAACAACCTTAAAGTTGTGCCAGCTTGGCTGCTCAGACTAGTACAGTTCTAGCGAATGGTTCGGCGACAGGGCTCCAGGGTTGGTGGCTTTTCTCTTGACAAGCGTTCTCTCTGCAAGAGCCAGCAATGGCAGTTTAGCAACACAGACGTGGCGGATGGGACGCGCAACTAACTGAAGTAAACTCACCTTTTCTTTCCAAGGACATCACCCGATTCAGCAACGTGCTCCACCAAAAGTGTTCATTTACTCCCGACCTACGTTGGCAGACCCAATGAACAAAATCCTAATTTCAAGAAAGCATTACCTTGCCACAACAGGACAACTTGCGCATGCACATGGTTGGCGGCATCTGCTTCCGGAATATCCTGTTAATGCGGCATCCACGGGAACAGCCACCGTATGCCTATGCCCACAGAGGGACCATGGGTGGCTTGCGCTGCACCAACCACAGTTTCATCCACACCTCTGATATCTGGTGTGAAAGCTAAGGAATAATACTGAGAGTCATGTTGGTTTAAGCCAAGGTTACTCCACGGAGTCGGCCCACCCTCCTTCACAGAAAAACACAAGCAAGCTCTAGTTAGTGAATAAATAAATATTTATGTATGTATTCGCGACCATGCGAAGCAAGCCCGCACAATGTGGTAGCTAAACCGTAGGCCGCTCCTCACTTAATGGAACCACTTTGTTAGCTCTGCATAGCCACGAGGATCGTGCGCTTTGTCCGAACCGAAGCGGTCCACAGTCTCCCGGGCCGATACTCGTGGTGAGGGGAGTTCGACAAGCAGGCTCCTTATGAACCTTCACATCAAGCACAGCTACATGGGGATGTCAAACAAACAACACAGAAATTGTGTGGAAGCAAACATGCAAAGCGGACACAGCAAATGCAGCAGAATAACACAGTTAAACAAAGAAAATAACTTAGGATGATATGTGTTCTGCTTAAACTGATTTAGCTTTGTGTGCTTTGGTTTAACGCGACTGTGATGAGGTAGCATCCTGAATGCAACAACAAGCTCGGTATGAGGCACCACATGAATTCGAAGGAATTGCAAAGAAAAGCAATATGTAAACTGGACAGTAAATGTGCATCAGAATGGCAGTATGAGCATATCAAAGACGGTATGAATCCTGGTCTATTGTTACTGTCACGTTAGATAAGGGTTAGTGCAAAAGGAGGGATACCAATAAGAAAATGAAAGTGTGATAACGCGCAAAATTATCAGGAAATATATGAAGGATAACAAGCTGCAGGAAGCCTAATAAAAAGGAATGACTTTTGTCTAGGTTACAAAGAGCCAATTTACGTGTGGGTTGGTTTGGCTTAACAGCGGTGAAGATGCAACGTGAATACAAAAGTAAGCACAGCTTGAGGCACACATAGGTACATGGTTAGCAGCATCCACTTCCTGATTTGCTTGTCACTTGGGTATTCACGGGGACAGCCGCGGAACGCCTGCGGCGGCTGATGGATTATAGGTGACTAGCACTGAACCACCCATAGCTTCCTCTATGCACTTCATTTCCATTGTCAGCCCAAAAGTAATAGGGCCGAGACTCATGTTGTTGAAAGCCATGTTTCATCAACGGCGCTTGCTCACACTCTTTCAACATGCCTGGTAGCAGCATTCCTTCAAGCTGTGTATAGATTCATGCGCACCAGACGTATACAAAGTTGGTGGCTGTGTCGCAGTTTGCTCCACGCTTAGTGGAACTACTTTTTTAACTTTGCGCTGTCAACGGTACCGTGCATCCCGTCCCAGCACAGCAGAGATTCAAAGTCGCCTAAAGGCAGGTATCAAGCTGTAGGGTGCTAGCCATGCAGGCACATTGTAAACATTCACATCAAACGCCGCCACACCGGGGATTTCAAACATTCAGCGTAGAATATGTGAGAAGGAGAAGGCGTAAACGTTAATACAGCTTTTACTGCTGAATAACAGTGTTCAGCAAACCAACTAAAGTAGGTTAATTTAAACTACATTAAAAGATCTGGCGCAAGTGTGAGTTGATTTGGCATGACTCCGGTGAAGAAACATCATGAATGCAAAACTAAATTCAGTGTGAAGCTCACATGTATACATAAACAAATAATGACAGTGTGTACTGTTTAATCAGGAAAATTAGTGTCGATTTACCAAACATAGGCTTTTCTTTTGCCAAGACCATGCCTTTGAAATAGCGTCCCAGATACTTGAAACTAAACCATTTAATTCTTATTTTATAATTGTAAACTAAGGATTATCAACCCCACCCAGCGTACCATCGCAGGTTATCCTGCGTATTTTAATTTAGGTATTTACTGTATCCAAGACCAAGGGGAAATTACTACCGAATCTAGCGCCTAAAAAGCACAACTACAAGCTCACCCAAAGTGGTATATGTGTACGTCACACGAACATTCCCAAAGATCGTAGGCTGAAAATAGAGCGGTCTCCTTTACGTTACCCGACTGCGATGTCACCAGAAATAGGCATGTCTCGCCAAAGTGAACTGAAGTTGGGTAGCGAACGAAGCGAAACAAACTAACCGGTTTGGCTCTCATTATCACTGCATAGCGTAGGGACCCAACCTTCTCCAGGTGGTCTAATAATTTGCCTTTGTAGAGTTTGCCTAGAACGCTAGCTTGTTAGATCGCCTTAACTGTATCGATGCTTGCTTCCACCCCGTGTTCCCAAGTTTGATTAAGTGCTTGCAGCATTTCTCACGCGGCGTAGCAGGTAGCCTTCTCGGAGCTGCACCGCTATTCTTGTTAGTTCTAGCGCCCCTTTGGGTAGTTGCGAAAGTTAGCACCTACCCCGTTTTGGGTCTAATTGCAGCGTCATCCAAATCGTATGTTGTCAGACTCTACGTAATGTTAGTTAAGCCCAAATGCCATGAAGTATTAAGTGACACAAACACAACTCGGGCTTTACCAAGCCCTGCAGCATTGAGGTCGCCGGAGTTGACTAGAATTGGCTAGGTTGCTAGTTTCCGCGGTTAAAAATAGTGGCACTACGCTGCTACATATACACTTGTTTTGACTACTATCTTCCAAGTTTGCGCTAAAGTTTTAGCAACAAAAGTCAACGCCTGTTGCAGCTGCTTTCGATGCCAGCGTTACACTGGCTGCGGCAAGCTACAAACTCGCTGTTAATATGTCAAATTTTCAGGCCAGTACGGCGACGCATCTTACAAGTAGGCTGCTTAAGCCCTTTATACAGGACAAAATTTCATCTGCGCTGAGGTGTTGTTCTTTTGCATTTGTTACTGCGATTTGTGCACGTATGATGAAATTTCTTGCGACAACTGCTACATGTGACTCCTAGTCGATTAATTTTGCACCATGATTTTTTATTGCGCAAGTTTCTTCTGGGCTGCTTGGACTTTTTATTTATTTTGTTATTGGAGGATTTGAACAAGGAGCAATGATGAACAACGATTTATCACGGGATAAATGCAAGTGCTTGAATCGACCGGTAGGATGGTTGGGGTGCATATGATGAAAGCAAATTATATATGTGCCATTTGCCGAATGGCTGCTGAGATGAAGATTGCAATAAATTACTTCAGTGTAAAATTAACAGACTCGTGTGTAAACGTTCAGAAATACACTGGCGTGCAGTGATAGTTGATATAAGCCGTGGAAAAAGTATAATAGGGTCGCTCACTTGGGTCCATTTGATACAGAAATCCTGTAGCAAATCAAGTTTAACGTAAGCCACAATAGAGGAGTTTAGGTACCAACATGCTGGGAGCTAAGTGCAACCTCTAATCGTTTTTTGAAACATCTAAGTTAGGTAAGTCAACAACTGAGTCTGGGAGTGCATTTCAGGTTTGGGAAACCCGAAGGGAAACGGAATAACGTTAACAATCTAGAGGGTCATATTGTTCCTTCTATTTTAAGCAGTTACCCTTGCGCTGCGCGTTGCGGCTGTTTCATCAAATAGCGGCATACGTGGTTGAAGTCACTCAGTTTTTGATACAATATATGAGACCGCCGAGGAACCTTCGATAGCGTCCACGGAAAATTCCCAGCAAATTCAGCCATCGGTGGTATGATTTATAACGTAGGTCCTTTACATTCTTCGTTGCTGTTCATTGTGGTGCCTCTAGCTCCTCTAGACCACGCATTCAACCAAGTTTGCCAAGCTTGCAAAGCGTATTCAACATGCGGGCGCATGTAGGAATTGTGCATCATTGGGGATGCCATTCGCAGCAAGCCGACGTGCTGGTTGACTGTTCTCGCAGCTACTATAGTTTGTTTTGTACAGTTGTGGTCGCTCTTTACAAGCACACCAAGGTCACGTTCCTAAGAGTTGGTCTGCACTTCGTTTGTCCCAAGCAAATATGTGTATCCGTGTCTGTGGCATAATTGTACAACGCGACATTTGTCTGCGTTGTATGGTAGGACGTTTTGAATTGCCCCGTTCGACACTGTGTGGAGACGGCACTGGACTCGTTCCTGGTCGTCCTGCCCTATAATCCTTCGTCATATCTTGCTATCATCCGCGGAAAATAAGAAATCGGAAGCAAGTAACCTCGCCAAATAGTTAACGAACACTAAGCACAGAGAAGGTCCACGCACCCAGCCTCGTGGTATCCCACACACCACATCGATTGCTTGGTAAAATGCTTCTGGGACTCTCACCTCTAGCCGTCGTTGGTGTATAAAATTGCTACTCCGAATAAGGATTTGGTCGCCAATATCATGGTTCCGAAGCTTTTAAAGGAAAATTTGATGATCTAAGCGATCAAGCGCTTTTGAAAGTGTAGGTAGACGACATCGACTCCTGCTCCATCATCAACAGCTTCAGTCCAGCTGTTAAATACAACTACTAGGTTAGGATGACATGAAGGCTTTTGACAAAATCCAGGTTGCTCTTGGGTTATTAACTTGTGGCTTTCCAGATACTTCATCCTCGCATCTGCGACGATTGATTTCATTAATTTGGATGATAAAGGAAGTAGTGTTATTGCACGGTAGTTGGTGGGGTAAGTGCGGCTAACGCTATAACTAGTAAAATATGGTACTCTTCTAGACCTTCCTGGTGGAAAGCAGCCAGTGGTTCTGCTATATCACTAGCTATCGTCTGCAGAGCATTTAGTCGGATGTTGTGGACTCCAGGATAACTGTGGATACATAAGGATAACAACTTCTTCAACACAGCTCCCGAAGTAAAGGTGATGTTGTCTAAACTTGACGGTGGAATAATGGAAACAAGGGGAATACGTGGACTTCTTGCATGCTGGAAAGTTTGAGAACACTAAAGTCGTAGGAAAGCAGCTGCTGCCACTGCTGATCGCGAGCAACCATCAGTCGTGAATAGTGTTTGAACCCCCCGCTTCACCTTTCGAAGGCCGTTAACGTTAACTGTACGGAGAATTGCGATTCGTGGAAATCTTCTCATTAAATACTGCTGTTGCCTGCCCTTGGCTTCGCGGATCAGTTCCAAATAGAAGTTATTACGATGTGCCACGTATACAGCCCTGGTTACGGCATCCCGGCAGTCCTTTTGAGCTCGCCATGCCAGATCCGTCCGGGACATAAATTTACGTGTTCTGCTCCTCAGAACTGACTTATGCTAGTTTTAGAGTTGGAAGGACTTCTATTCCGATGCTTGCGCTACCAGTGTGGTTAACGTCCTCGTAAAGGTTTCTCAGGCGACATCTGGGGGAATGCGGTTGAGAAGCATCAAAATGTATCCTTAACAAGCGTAGCTAACACATTATACTGCGAGTTGTTGGGCACTTTATCATCCCCCTTTTCCGGGTACGCCGCATAGCATACATAGCCCAAATGTAGCATAACCTTATCACCACGTCCCAGTGGTATGGTTGTAACTCTCCCGTCTACCATGAGCTCTCCGGTAGTGGGCACTAGGTCCAGTAGCGATGGCTATGTTAGCAGTTCGAAGTCTGATGGTAGAGGTTACGTGATTGTATGGAGGGTGGCTGGCTAGCCGAACAACCTCCTCGTGGTGCCAGCTGGGTGGTTCGGGATTTTCCCGTTCCAGCAAATCGTTCGGCGGCAGTGTTCCAGGATGTGGTGGGATTTCGCCTGGCAAGCGTTCTCCATATAAAAACCACAGGTATCCGTTTAACAACACTGTAACGTGGCGGATGTGACTCGCCACTAAATAAAGTCACTGCCGCTTCCCTTTTCCGGAGGATCATTCACACATCACGAACGACATCTTCTTCAAAGCGTGCCATTGACTCCCCTTTGATGGCGAACACAACGAACGAAAACACACCCAGAGTCACCTCTACCTACTCACACTAAATGGCCCCCTTCAAATGCACGGTTAAACCTACTTTTACTTGACAACACACACATAAATTCCTATGCCATTTGTCAAAATGCACCAATTTGTGCAATTGCCGATCATACATGTCTGTATTACCATGGTCATGTCCTTGATGGTGTGCCTCGCAATGACGAGAATACACTATTTATTTATTTATTTATTTATTTTTTTATTTATTTATTTTGCAAAGAACCTTTAAACTACGTATCGTCGGCTGCTGGCGTTTCTATGTCGTGCACATTAAAGTCTCCAGCGATAAGAATGCGGGTGTAGAACTTGTTCCATACAAACTGAAAGACGGGGTTCAGTTTGGAGTATATTTCCGACCTTGTGTTAAGTGGACGGTAAGTCACGGCTAGTAAATATGTATTCTTGTTTCGCAACCATAGGTGCATCAGTGCATAGCAGGAACTCGGATTTCGGGGTGATCGATAGCTTTACATCAGAGGTTTGTATTATAATAAATCATCACACCACCGTCCCCTCCGGTTCTATCCGTCCGAAACAGCAACCTACCAGGTCAATTGATCTCAGAATCGGTTATCTCAAGGTTTAACCAAGTCTATGTAACCATGCTCAGGTACCGAGGTTGTGAGGCATGGAGTGCTCTAAGTTCGGCCAAATTAGCAGGCCCTGGGCTTTTGTGTACGTGCAAGCAAGGACTTTGGTGGTTAGGAGGGCGCTGATGGATATCAACTTTGTGTTAATTTTAAGCTGGATGTTAGGTGACCGGCCATTAATTGTTTTTTGGTTTATAAATTTTAGTCAAGTTGCGCGCCATTATTGAAAGTTCCTGAACAGACGTTTCACTCATGCTGTGCTCTGTCCAGTTGTGTGCCTCAAGTGCTGTTGTGTCGGTCTCTCCGCAGGACTGTGCAGCTACAGCACTTGCAGCGTTTGCAAGTTCCATCGATTTTCTTAGGAATTTTGGCTATACGCCTGCTGCCCATAGTCGGATCTCTGTTGGGCACGTGGCTCGGAACTTTAAAACTTGTGTCATTCCCTCGGAGTGTACTATTGCTTTATTTGTCTTGGACCGCCGCTCTTGTAGTTAGGTTATGACGGAACCCTTGTGGGGGAGGTGTTAATAACCTTGAGAGCAAAGGGTGCTTCGCAACGTGTTTACAACGTTCAGCTCGCTGAGCGTGCTGGGAAGGATCAAGGTGTCCGATATAATTGTGTTACGGGCTGGACCGAAATTGCAAAACAATCAGAAGAAAGCTAACTCGTGACGTTTCTTTTGTGGGCAGATGGGGGTGACTGTCGACAAGGCCGGGATTCGGCGAGTTGGAAAGGTGAGAGTTGGGAAGTTTGGTGAAATTTAAACTGGTTTCGTTAGTGTTATGATGATGCATGCCAAATGAACTGAAGCTGTTAAAGTGTGTCGTAAATTTGTGGTATATACACCATTTGATAACGCCAAGGTTCCTTGTCGAAGGGGTAAGAGATGATGCCAATTCGTAGAACTGGGTTGATACACGCCTGAAGATTCTTGCAAATCTCCCTACAATCTCAAAGCTGGCTAGCCGAACAACATTCTCTTGGTGCCAGCTAGGTGGTTCAGGTATAACCCGTCTGGCCAATGGTTTGGCAGCAGTGTTCCAGGACGTGGTGGGATTTCGAGGGGAAATCGTTCCCCCTATAACAAGCCACAAATGTCTTCTTAACAAAACTTTGGCATGGCGGTCGTGACTCTCCAAAAATAGTCACTGCCCTGTGGATATTCGGATAATCCTTTCCAACTCACAAACACTAAACTTCTACTCGCTCGTTGCTGACGATACCAAACGTTCCAGAATGGAGCAGCACAGTTACAAGCACAAATTGCACAGCTACGCAAACACGCGTACATACTTACATACCCCGCTACACAAACACACTGTTATGGCAAAAATATCAGATGTTGGCACATGCTTGGTCCCCCATTGTTATGTCAAAATGACCATGCCTAATAACGTGTGCCTCTCCTTGTCGGGAATAAAATCTTTATTTATTTGATATTTAATTTTAACATACAAATATATTTTGTGCTAAACATACTGTAGCGGTAGAACTACAGTTTGCGTTATAGCACCATTTCGTGCGTCGGGTTGCTTGGGCAAAATATACAACATGGTAGGATCGTCGAATCAACGCGATTACACGGTGGAGTCACTGAAATGCCACCAGTTAACTGGGAGCTTTAGGTGCAATTATCGATCATCATTGTAGTCTTCACATGATCATGCTAATATAGACGTGCCTTAAACTACTAAGAATATATCATCTATTTATTTGTTTCATAGCCAGCTCTGCTAGGCACTTCACCCTGAGTAGCGTACGACACACGAGTAATCTAAAGTGAGGAGCAATAATTTGAATTATCAGGACTTAGCCAGGTTAACTGCCCTCCTCGTCTTTTCGCTCCTCTTCTGCCACGGACCAGGCGCGGGACTCTGCAAGGCGAAAAGGAAGCGCCGTTGGTGGTGCGCACCCAGGCCATGCTGCAGATGTACTCAATGTCCAGAGAGCACGTGCGTCGGATTAGAAAGTGCAGCTGAAAGACGAAAGATACACTTCGTAGGCAGCTGGACAACAACCTGGCAAAGGTCGAAGCTGACTGGAAAGTGGTACTTTAGTTACACCTTCAGGCGAGCTGGACGGCATGGTCAAAGCCGCTGATGGATGACCGGGCGTGAGGTGATTGTATGGATGGAGTGAAACCAAGCATGAGTGCTTGCTGTTCCCTCGATATTGAACACGAACTGGGAAGGCAAAGAGGAGAGGGAGAAACAATTCCAATATAGGCTAACCTGGGCGACCTCTTTCCTGTTGGTTTTCTACAACGATTCACGCGCTTCACGTTTTAGCAATGGATCAAGTTTAGTTCGCGCGGTGTTTCGGGCGTTGCATCCTCAACAGCAAAATGCAGTCCATTAAATAAAGCGCTGTAAAAATTTGCTGAGTTTCCTATACTCGCGAAAACGTTTATAGGAAATTTATCACTGATCTTTCTCACATCCTGCGGTTGTCCTTCCTTTAGATGCTTTTATCCCCACAGACTATAGAACGTTCTACAACAATCAATATCTAAACTGTAAAATATAAGCCGAACGAAATTGTTAATGTAACTCATATTGAACGTTTTAGGCAGGTACCATAATTTGAATGCGCCTATTGTTAAGATCCTTACAGTCCGACTTCGCGCGATTTTGAAAAGGCGCTATGTGCTTTCGTGCAAAAAGCATGCTTGAACATTTTTACACGGATGAGGAAGTTATTCCTCAAATAGATTGGTAAAACAATGTGATTAGTATCAACATACTCTAACAGTCCAAATATACTCATGGATCGAATTTATCAACTGCAACACGAAAAGGAATGTCTAATAAGCGAAAATAAAAAACTTCAGACTCAGCTATACTCGGCCGATGAAACGATCAAAGGATGCTACGCAAAGCTGTCGGACTTGTCGGAGACTGTTGAAAGGTAAATACCTTAAATTGTTCTTTGAAGATTACGTGCTTGACGTAATGATGCGTTGATCTTATTTTCATAATCTAGTACCTTCGAAAGTCAAAAACTTATGGCTTTTTCCGGCAAATACCCCAAATTTTGTAAATAGAGTTTCAAAGAACTACATGTGATTTGAATTGCTTTTTATTTTGTTAAGTCTTGGTGATGTTTAAAGCAGCTAAACCTTCAAAAGTGCTGCAGACTGCTGAAACATTTCGTCGAGTCGTGCTTTTTGGAAATTCTCTATTGGACGATGTAGTTCATATACGCTCTCTGTACTTTAAAGTAGCATCCCTTTGTCATTCGCTGGCAAGTGCTTTGAATGAGAGTTCGTTACGTTTGTACTTTATTCTTCTTCTTGGGTTCATGATTGCACAGATGGTTTTAATGCAGCCGAACAATACGTTAACTTTCGAATCTCCTACTGCGTTGTCGCTCCGGTCTACTGCATGAGTAGTCCTTGTGTTTACTCTGCGCGATGAACTTCTCTCAACGGCTGGGAACTATAGCACGACTCGCGCTACGCTATACGCCGGACTGAGAAAGCATTCGCAGTTGAAAGCTTACCGTATGTCAGTGACTGCTTTTGCCAACACCGACTGCATTCTGACTAAGGCTACTTTTGTAGTGATAATTCGTTTGCTAAAGCAGGTACAAGCCAAGGAAGTATTCGAGAGCCAAAGTTCATTTCTTCTGTGGTTATAGCGGGCAGAAAGGAAAACTGTTATCAACCACACCACTTCCCGCTCCCTGTAGGGATCACATGGGTTGATGCGACACAGGTTGCTACAAGGGAACATTACGGTCACAGTCAACACAGCAAGGTTCATGCTTGGCCATTAAATAGGTCATGGAGTTCATGGAGTGGCAGAAAACAGAAGGGAGGTCCCATGTCAGCTCCTTCACTTCTCGATCTTCCGAGGATTGCAGCTGTGTGTGCTGTTCCTTTATTTAGGACGTAGTATCAGTCTTGTGGGATCCTGAAATACGCAGTAGGTAGGTGTCTAGCGAACGTTTAATGCTCGCTTCTGTCTGTGTGTTGGTTATCGGGTCCGGCAGTCGGTTCCAGTCATTAATTACTTGAGTGGAGAGAACATGGGCAGAACGAACTTTGAATCTCCTCGGTTTATACAACTTCTAGCTGTGACCTGGGGTCGAACTGACAACTATCAGCTGAAAAGCTGCTTTAGCTCTTTTCCCACTTCTTCCTGTGGTGTACATCTAGTATAGATGAGGTCTCCACGACGTCGGTGATAGTCTAAAGGGAAAACGTTCATTCTCTGGAGTCACGCAGTATACAGGAGTTTGCGTAGCCCCAGGACAAATTTCTAAGCTCGTCGCTAAACTTTTTTGATCTTGGTACTTTCTTGCTTCGATATTGAGGCTACGGCTGTAAATCCAAATTCAGAGAATGGACGGATATGGGAGGTGAACAGCATTCTGAATATCTGCGGTATCATTTTAACGGAGAATCTCCTTATGACTCCCTCCTCCTGTTCGCTGAATCAGTTTTCTTTTATGCGTCACGAGTAGTTTTAAAATCGGAGGATGCCATTGTGTTCAAGTGCTTTTCCTGTGTGACAGTCTTAAGTAAGTACCCGCCAATGTGATAAACGCGCAATGTTTCAGCAACACCGATAGGTGGGACAGAGTGGTTATTATTTTAGACCAGCAAACCCCACTTGATAGACTAGTGGTGCAACAGATCAAGCGCTTATTGTAATCGGCCAGCGTTTTTGAAGCTGGACACTTCCGACTGTAGCTTGAGATGGTCTGCATAGATCAGCCAGTCTATTTATAGCTTAGTTGATAAGTCATTGATCTAGAACTTGAACAGTTCTGGTCCGAAGAAGGTGCTTCGTGGTACATCACTGCACATATGCACTGGAAGTGGGAAAGTATCATTTACCTTGACTCGCATGTTCCGGCCTTGCGAGAAGTCACTGATACCCAGTTTAACGTTCCATGTTATGCAAAGTCCTCAGAGCTTATAGAGTATTGGTTGACAAGGGATCCTGTCAAATGCTCTGCTGAATTCAATGAATACCACAGTTAAACGTTTTGCAGCGTCCACTGACTTAGCCCACTTCTATCTTGCAACAAACACGATAGTGTTTTAGTAGCGTCCCTTTCATAATCAACGCTCAGTAGATAAAGTGATGTTCAGCTATTCGCAGCTTTGCTGGATGGCACATGTTATGAACTTTTCCATGATCTGGCAGGCGACTGACGTTAAGCAAATCGGCCGATAGTTCGCAATATCATGGCGGTTTCCATCATTGTATTTCGGCATCGCTACGTTCGCTTTCCATTCAAGTTCAGTCAACCAGCTTTAGGAGTGACCTAAAAACTTTGAAAAAGTGGGACGGTGATGAATTCTGTCACCATATATGTCCAACAAGCGCTTGTAACGTTTTCTTGTTTGCACAGTGACGACTAGCTTAGGTACACAGTTCTTGTCATTCACGACTTAACTTGACAACGTGACATCTAAGCAGATCCAAAGCTTCCTTTGGTTAATCAGCAACATACCCTGGCTTCGTGTTGAACTAGCTGCACAAAGACGAACGAACCCTTGTATAGCATTCACCATTTAGCCTTGTAGAATACATCGCGTGTAAATCAAGTCACCGCGGTGACAAAGATATGCCAGGGAGAACAAGTTCATCCTCTAAAAACGTTGTGAAATGTTACAACTAAACAACGCTTACGTGCCCTAAAATGAAGCCACCACTTAGCTGAGAACATAAAACTGACTTAAAGAAGCATACAGTAGAAATCATGCTGTGTTGTTTATTACCGAGTTTATAACAGTTGGTTAGATAACAAATATCTAAAATATAGAACTGACCGATCTTAAGAGTAAAATTAGGTTGAGAAATTGAAAAGCGAGTTTACAGTGCCTAACCAAGCCTATCTTATTTATCTGCAAAGCCCTATTACTGTACTAACGAATAATGCATCATCAACAAGCGCGTACCAAAATAACAAAACCTGTCGCACCAAATTTTCAAGTTCAGCGTGATAAGGTTAGCTAACGTGCCACCACAGGCACGGGAATTAACTTAACGTAGTTATTGTTTATCTGCCTCGCTAAAAAGTGCTCATTTGGTGCTAGGTAACCACAACGTCACCCATATTGCAAGAACCTTTCGCCAAAACTGCTGTCTCTCGTAATATGACAACTGCCCTGATCCAACTACCAAATTCACCTGTGGCTTATGAGAAAACTATAAATGGAGCACAGGTATAGACGTTATATCTTTTATGCAGCAACCTTAAAGGAATTATCTGGCTAGATATTGACGGTACTTAAACCCAATGGATAATGCAACTTTTTCAATGGTAACTTAACCAACCTGTTGTACAGCTTTAATTTAAGTTTTGTAACTGATTTTCCTAGCTATGTAAGGACAAGGTTTGGCGGTCCGTTTTACTAACCTACTATAAAAAGCTTAGATGAACTACTCGTGAACACAAAAAAGCTGTGCCAAGTGCATATGGTTGTATAAGACGGGTGGTTAGAGCTGAAATGTATACGGAAGAACTGTTGTGATAGTAGTTAATTTTTAGTAAAGTCGCAGATCAGTGCTTGTCTAAGCTACTATTAGTACATGTACTAGAATAAAACCTTACCTTGGCGTTGGACAGAAACTATCAGAATAATGAACTCAAGCGGAGTAAGTTGAAATAAGTACAGCATATTTCTGTTTTTCAACCAAAGGTTTTTAATGTGTAGTAGCATTCACTGCGACCTTGTATGGCGACAGACTGTCTGTACTTCCTAGAATGTTGTTTCTTTCCTTGAAGCAACTAATCTAAAGTATATTTACTTCTAGTTAGTGCAAATCAAGCTAAGTTGTTTGGCAATTAACTTTTAAATACCAAATTCATGCATTTATAATGTCGTGCAACTAAATTCTTTGTTTCCTCGTGTATGTTCTACTTCTTTCTCAAGTTCTTTTTGGATTCGGCACATTAACAACTTCGGTTTCAGTAGAAGTGAACAACGTGTAGTCGGACAACATGCTATTTGAGTTCTTTGTTCTGTAGATTTCAATTCATCTTATTAAATTTGGCTGGCAGATCGGTTGAAGGTAGAAAAGTTGAGGTATTTACTGATCTTTTCACTTCTTCTAAAGCTTACCTGAAATTGTTTTTAACACTTCAAAAGGAATGAGCTATATACTAACTCTAAGCGTAAGCATAGGCTGTAAATACTATTCAGAATAACCTAAGAACCAAAATTTGCCTGGTTGATAGCATAGTTACGAAAATTAAATGTCTACGATTAATCAGTGTAATTAAACATTGTAGTGAATAGTGTACTTTTGTAATATACCTGTGTATTGTATGGGCGTCTACTGCAAATAATACGTATAACGCTAACCAGGGAACTATACTAGCATATCATATAAACAGAGGTTTTGCTTGCTCTCTGTTACAAGTTGTGGGTCTTTACTTAATGTAGACGTGCGGTCTGTTAGGTCAAGATATACGGGACATAAATATTAAAAAATCTATTTTATATATGACACAAATATGGCTTGATAAGTTGTATCTAACCTACTGCTGAACCATTGACTTAAAACTACAACCATTCATACAGTCGCTTGCTGGTACAATCCTATTCACTCACGCTGCGATGCCAAATTCACAAGCACACGCCGTCCTTTTGGCTACCCTTCCCTGGTATCATGCACATCCGTTTTTACCTGATTCTTCTACGGTCATCAACCCCACCTCCACCGGTGAGCCTGCTCCCGTGACATCTGCCAACTCAACCACACAGTGCTCAACAGTAAGAAGTCAGACCCGAAGTCACCCATCTTTGCTCCTGCAACCCGGAATCCAGTACAAACTAGCAGATTTTAACGTACGCACACTGATGCAGATCAGTCAGCAAGCTGGACCTGCACGCAGACTAGCAACCCTTGAATTTCTTGACTGCACTCTGAGCGAAACACGCCTCTAGGACACCAGCTCTATCTACTATCTAGTGTCACCACTGCACCCACGCATCAGCTTCCATCACCGCCTCTCTGGTGATGCCGAAGCTGCCGCACCTGGGCAAGCTGGTGCTAAACTCGCCCCCGGCGATAGAGCCAAGGCTATTTTGATTGATTGGATTCGGATCTATAGTCGCCTTTGTGCGATGAGGCTCCACGGCTCTTTTAAATTTGGGAGACATCGGGTCTAAAAGCGTTATATTTTCGTGCTCACTGCCTACGCGCCCAATAACTGTAGCTCGGACACAATCAAGGAGCAGTTCTACCAGAACCTACATGCGCTGTTACGTAGGGCACCTAAAACTAACATCATTGTTTTGGCAGAAGACGTCGACATGCGTGTCGGTCAGCTGCTGCCATGTGAGTGCCACCTAGAGGGACCGCATTGATATGATGAGGTTCACTCAGACATTGGTAAAAGACTGTCCAGCCTGTGTGCTGAACATCAGCTTTCCCTCTTTAGCACAAGCTTACGTCCTTTTGGATGCCAGAACATCACTTGATGTCCTTCCATCATGAACCTAACGCTGGTCACAGCTTAATTACGTAGCCATAAGCCGCAAGTGGTGCGGAAGCATACGCGACTGCCGTTCATTTTGTCAACTTGCTTCGATACCGATCGTGCACTGGTATGTGCAACCGTTTACATGCGTTTTGGCGGTTTACCTAAGTTCAAACACATCCGACTGAACATCTACATGCCCGAGGATGGTATGGTGAAGTAGTATCAATAATTGCTTTGTCAAACGTTTGCTCTTCCACTTTGGATGTTGAGCAACACTAATCAAATCTGTCACAAGCCTTGCTGTCGGCCGGTTTGTCCAGCTGCGACCTCACTCATTCTACTGCCAAAAGCTGGACCTCGGGAAGAGCCTTATAACTACTGGATCGCCGACGGCGGTGCCTGCAGGTGCAGAGCACAACGAACACCGCCGGTCTATTACGCAACAGTTGAAAGCAAGACTTCGCTTTGGGCGTGAATTTTGCTGGTCAAAATAGGCTGATAAGATAAACGCCGCTACATCAGCTGGCAACTCTTACAGTCTATTTTGCAGCATCAGAACCACCGGTTGCAATTCCAACACTATCGGCAAGACGATTTGAAAATCGAACGGCACAAAGTTCAGCAACCTTCACAGACTATTGTGTCGCTGGACAGAAAATTTCGCTCTTCATTTCCGCCACCCAATACAGCCCACTGTGGCACTTCGAGCCTTAACGGATAATACTTAGCCTGTCTCTACAGGCTCAAACTGTACCAGGGTCCCGAGATACAATGCAAGCTTTGAAACGCCACAAAGCTCCTGGTCCAGACAACCTAGCACCGGCTTTATTCAAAGTTGGCGGGAGTGTAATTGTCAGTTATATCCTATCCCTGTTTACAAACGGTTGGAGTAGGCAGATGGTACCGAATTCATGGGGATAGTTGGTCATTATTCCGATTCATAAGAAGGGCTCCAACGACGATTGCTGTAACTACCGCGGAACGTCGTTGATCTCTGTCTCATTCAAAATCTACGTGTCTGTCCTACATCGTACGCTTGCAATTACTAGCGTTTTCCCGAGAAGAACAAGCAGGATTTTGTGCAGTCTGCGGTTGTAGTGACCAACGCTTTACGCTCCGCCAACTTCTCGAAATCCGTCACATCCACCGGCGGCCAACAGGCGTAGTGTTCTTGGACATCCAAGCGGCATTTGATTCAGTAGATAGATTTGCGTTATGGAACTGTCTACTGAAGAAAAGTGTGCCCGACAAGTCTGTAACCATCCTGAAAGAACTTTACATCTACACTTCAGGCAAAGTCAGGGCTCTTCTTTATTTGCTATGCATAGCGCTGTTCGCCAAGGCGGCTTTATTGCGCCTTTCTTTTTTAATTTTGCCACCGAAGATTTCGTCAAAGGAGCAATGTAAGTTGTGCAGAACTGCGGTGTTGAGCTCCTCCCTGAAGACAGTCACGGACTCAGACTATGCCGATGATATCGCCTTGCTAAGAGGACGACCGACAAACGGTCCACAGCGCTTTGGACTGCTTAGCGATTGAGGCGTCTAAGTAGGGCTTGTACTTCACCCCGGGAAAGTGTAGAACGTTGCTCCATGATTGGCAGGTGCTTGAAACAGTGCTCAGCATTGCTGGACATGTTCTGGAGCAAGTCCCGTGCTTTACTTATCTAGGGAATTGCATCGATACTAGTGGCAGTTTTGGAGATGAAGTCTCACAACCGATTGCAAAGGCCTGCCTTGCATTCATCAAACTGCCACACATGGCCTCGTCGTGATATCAGTCTCAAGCTCAAGGGTAGAGTGAACAACGCTTCCGTCCGTGCAGTACTCTTGTACGGCTGTGAGACGGACTAGTCGCTCGAAAGACATGAAGCAATTGTCAGCCTTTGACAATCGCTATCTACGAAAAATTACCCGGGTATGGGGAAACACCACGTAAGCAACGCAGTGGTCCGAGACCGAGTGCTTGGAGCGAGTAGCGCCAGTCTTCAAAACGCATGCATTGGCTCGGCCACGTATTTCGCATGACGGCTTGTCGCCTTCCCCGCCGAGCGTTATTTGTGCTCCCCGGAAGTGAATGAATAAAGTGCCGCAGTGGAACATCAATGACGTGGAGAAGGAGCATGAGGAATGAAACCTCAAGGTTAATATCCGTCGGACAGAGCTGCCTTCAAGTATGGGGACCACGCTATTCGGAGTGCCAGTGGTTGGAAACGTTGGAGGCTATGGTGCACAATGAACAGCAGGGGGTTACTGCTGCTAAACCGTGTTATCTATCAGTTAACGCGTTGAGGAACATAAAACTCCATAAAACAAAAACTACCAAAGCTGCATGTGTGACACCAAAAAGGTCGTTTTCTTTATGTTGTATTGGGCTTCCTCCTCTTTCTTTGGTCATGGTACTCATGGCACACTAAATTTAATCACATTATATATATATATATATATATATATATACCGCATACTGCAGCTGAGGTTACCTTTATGATGCTTCTTCACCGCAGTTGGGCTAAACCAACTTACACTTAAACTTGGTCTTTTTAAGCTGGAGAAATTTCATTCCACGTTATTTGGTTTGTTTTACCTACCTGAATAATTTTCTATTAACTGGCCACGTTGCTTACGCTAACTGTGGTTATCTTCGTTAACTTTGTTGCGTTTGTAGCAGTTTTGAGTAAGCTCTGGACATTGTGTACTTATCGCGTATTTGTTGCCAACCAAATTACTTTGTAGGCTAATTTAGCGAGGAGTTATGTCTGCATAGTCGGATGCTTTAACATATATATTTTATTTCTTAATGTCAATTTAAGTGAGTAGCTGTTGGTTGATATTCCCGGTGTGGCTACGCTTGTGCATGTTGACAAGGTGTCTACCTGTCTATTACAAACTACCTCGTCCATACTGGCTGTAAGAGACAGTTGGTCATTGCTGGAGCGGACAATGCGCACGGTCCTTGTAGCCGTGCTAGCCTCAAAGTGGCTTCATTCTCTCAGTGTGGAGCCGACTACGGTTCAGCCACCGCCTTGCATCCATTTGATTCCCATATATATATATATATATATATATATATATATATATATATAGGCGGGAGAGCCTATGTTGCGCTGAGACTGGTGGTGGCTAGATCCTGGCAGATGGTCTATCCGCTGCTGCTACTGTCGCACCATAGTCTCCTGTCCTGGGCGCCGCTGGATGGGAGTTGGGTTTCGCCCCTCTCCCTGCTAAGATCCAGGACACCAATCCGCATGAGTCGGCTAACTGACCATGTGCTAGACCCGCTGCCTTTCGGGTGTTCCTTTAATCGAAGGCTTTGACTAAGGACCCGAATCGTTCTCCAGTCAGGTGTGGGCGCCCTTCCAGTTTCCTAGTCCATCCTCTTCGGAGGTTAGGAAGTGGTCGATGGCCCACTTCCCGTAAAACCTAGCCACGGGAGACAACAGGTTTACGGGTTATAAGCTCACAGCTCGATTGGCGTAGAGCACGAGCGTCACACATTGTCTCTGACGGTGGGAGGACACTTCTGGGTATTCAGTGGTTTGCTACTGCCCGCCTCGAGCCAGGCAGCCCCTGGTCAAATTGGTGCAAACCCGCCAAAAACCCATCTGCGTCTGGCCGTGGTCGCAGGTGCGTATCCTACTACGGTCGCAAAACATATATATAACGTTTCAGAACCTCAAAGGCTGCGTGTGACGGTCATCAAGCAGATCTCAACCTGTCTCTGCAATCACATTCCCCAGCTGGATCTGCTCCCCACTGCCTTGTGGGCCAAGCTCTTTCGCCAAAGGCTCCGGGCGGAGTCACTCAAACAAATCTCCGAAGCACAACGACCACCTCGCGTGCGATTGCCCACTAATGCAATCGTATGCCTGCGCGTAAAGCACTCAGCATCGGATGCTGGAACGTGCGCAGACTACTGGACCGGAACTCCAGCGAGCGCCCGGAGCGACGCACTGCACTGGTCGCGATGGAGCTGGGGCGCTACAACATCGATATTGCGGAGCTCAGTGAAATCAGGCTCACTGAGCAAGGTGAGTTGCATGAAGCAGGTGCTGGCTACACATTCTACTGGGCGGGAAACGCCGTCTCAGCTTCACGTGAACATGGGGTCGGATTTGCGATATCCGATCGCCTCCATGGCAAGCTGGTGGGTGAACCAACGGGCATCAGCGTGCGACTGATGACTGTTCGCCTACAACTCGGAAGAGGTAAGTTTGCTATTTTTGTAAGCACGTACGGTCCGACCATGTGTTATCCTGATGACACGCGTGATCAATTCTACACTAAGCTATCCTCCATGATACGGTCTGTGCCGAGGAGCGACCGACTATTTCTGCTGGGTGATTTCAACGCGCGCGTTGGGCGTGATGCATCATCGTGGACAGATGTTATAGGTGCGCATGGCATTGGTTCAGCGAATGCGAACGGTGACAGACTGCTCTCACTGTGTGCCACTCACGGCCTGACGAGCACGAACACTCGGTTTGCACTGAGTGCGAGTGATATAGCAACCTGGACGCACCCACGGAGTGGTCACGCTCACCTGCTCGACTATGTCATCGTAAGTCAGCGTGATATGCGGGAACCGCGCATGACACGTGTACTGCGTGGAGCTGAGTGTGGCACTAATCACAAATTGGTGCGGACCAAACTGTACATATATTCTGGTAAATCAATGTATTGCACTCCCGCCGTGAATCGGGGCAAGTTTAATATTCTCTCCCTCGGTACTGTGGCGAAACGTACTGAGCTGGAGAAGGTGATGGCTGCAAGCCTGTGTGATGTGGACTGCATAGCCACAATCGGTGACCTGTGGCACCACATTCGCGACCAGGTGGAAGCTGCTGCCGTGGAGACCATCGGGCGCCAACTTTACGCGGCCTGATTGGTTTGATGAGAACAATGCGACGATCGGCGCATTGGTGTCGGAGAAGAATGCAGCATTTGTTGCACATGTTGCAGATCCCAGTGACTTGGGGAAGAGTAGTCAGTTTCACAAACTTCGACGGCGACTGACCCGAGAGCTCCGTCGCATTAAAAATGCATGGTGGACGGAGAAGGCGAAGCAGATGGAATGCTACGCCGAAAGCCGCCAACAAGAGGAATTCTCTGCCTCCTTGAAAGAGGTGTATGGACCGAGATGGGAGCCTCTGAGGACACTGATCGATGGTAGTTCAGGCGCTACTTGCACACTGACTGCAGATATAATGCAGATCTGGCGACAACGCTTTGACTGTCTCTTGAACAACAGTTCAAAGATCGATTGGCCTACATTGAACGGTCTCAAGCAGCACGATGTGTAGGCGAATCTGGCGGATACGCCGACACTGGATGAGACGCAGAGAGCACTTGCTCAGCTGCAAAACGGCAAGTGTGCCGGTGCCGACGGGATTCCGCCGAAAGTATTGAAACACGGCGGACCCGCGTTGTTGACTGCGCTGCACCACTTGGTGCAACGTGCATGGATTGAGGAGGAGGTGCCTCCTGAGCTGAAGGATGCCCTTGTGCTACCACTGTACAAGGGCAAAGGTAGCAAGCACTGTTGCACGAATTATCGTGGCATCAACTTGCTGAGTTGTGTGGGCAAGGTGATTGCCCGAATCCT
The DNA here is from genome assembly GCA_944474145.2 of Dicrocoelium dendriticum. Taxonomy (NCBI): domain Eukaryota; kingdom Metazoa; phylum Platyhelminthes; class Trematoda; order Plagiorchiida; family Dicrocoeliidae; genus Dicrocoelium; species Dicrocoelium dendriticum. The sequence goes on from OX104063.1 coordinate 238,523,962, forward strand.
GCTCAACCGCCTCGTCGGTCAAGTTGTGGAACCTAACGTGGCGGAAGAGCAGCGGGTCGCAGCACTATAGATATGGTGTTTGCAGCTCGTCAGTTAGAGGAGAAGTGCAGAGAACGACACCAGCCATTGTACTCGATTTTTGTTGATTTCACCAAGGCATTTGATACGGTGAATCGCGAGGCATTATGGCTGGTGTTGGGTAAGTTTGGTTGCCCGCGTAAGTTTGTAAGTTTAATTGAATGTCTGCACAGTGGTATGCGAGCGAGGGTGCAGCTGAGTGGAGAAACCTCCAATGACTTTGCAGTTATTTCTGGTGTGAAGCAAGGCTGTGTCTTAGCTCTTGCCCTGTTTAAGATATATATCTTCCTGCAGTGTTGTGCTTTTGATGCGGCTTGTGCTTACGGTGTTCGTGTGGAGCACCGTATTGATGGTGGGTTGCTGAACATCCGTCGTTTCGGTGCGAGAACTCTAATCTGTGAGACAGCTATCCGTATGTTGTTGTTTGCTGACGACTGTGCGTTGTTTTCACACAGCGCGGATGAGTTGCAGCACATGACTAGTGCTCTGGCTTCGACTGCGACCAAATTTGGGCTCACCATCAACACAAGCAAAACTGCCTATCTCACACCGTTCTCCGGAGGTGCAATCTTTAATATTGTCGCGAATTAGCATTGGTGCTGAAGTATTGGAAACCACATCCCGTTACCGCTACCTCCGCAGTGTGATGTCGACTGACCTGCAGCTACACAGTGAGCTTCGTATCCGCGTGTCGAAGGCAGCGGCGGCATTCGGGAAGCTTGAGTACCGAGTGTGGAACAACCATCAGCTTACCATTGGCACGAAGCTGATGGTGTACAAATCCATGGTACTGTCCTTTCTTCTGTACAGCAGCGAAACGTGGACGATGTACCGTCGGGATGTGCGATATCTCGAGCGGTTCCATCAGCAGTGTCTGCGACCAATTTTGCGCATCGGATGGGGCGCCAGAGTTGCAGACACGGAAGTGTTGCGCCGAAGTGGGATGTATGCAGTGGACTGCATACTTTTACTGAGACACCTGAGATGGCTCGGTCATGTGAGCCGTATGGATTCGACTCGGATACCGAAAAAACTCTTATACGGTCAGCTGAGTATTGGGAAGCGACACGTGGGGAAACCAAAGTTAAGTTACCGGGACATGATCAAAGTGAGCCTCACACGTTCTAATCTTGATTGCAGGTCATGGGAATCGAAGGCGGTTGATCGGCGCGTATGGCGCGATCTGATCACGAAGGCAGTTGCTGAAGTGCGGGAGAAAGAATTCATGCATGCAGAGAAGAAGCGACAAGTGCGGAAGCGGCAAGCATCGATGGGTTGTTATCCATCGACATCAGTCGCATGGTGCTGTAGCACATGCGGTCGCGAGTGCCTGAGTCAGGCAGGCCTAGTGAGCCATGAGCGAGGCCACTCAGGACTACTACCGAAGCGACGACGGGTTCTGCAGAGAACATAGGCAGAACCGGCGCAGCGTTTGTAGGTACGTTGCATTCGATTTACTAACCGCGTGCTTGCATGCTAAGTCTATTTATTTCAGGTGGTGGGTTTTCAATTTTGCCCGAATGCTTCTCTTTCCCATATAAATGCCTAGATATACTCTCTTCTATACACCTGCAAACGTCGCTTAATCCACTTGTAGTTATTTCGATAACATTTTTGTGTGTCTCTTTCCCATATAAATGCCTAGATATACTCTCTTCTATACACTTGCAAACGTCGCTTAATCCACTTGTAGTTATTTCGATAACATTTTTGTGTGTGTAGCATTTCCTTAAAATACACCTCTTGATCTCGTCAACTTACCTCGTATTCTTTTATAAACGTATTCTTTTGTAAACAACTTTTTTCATATGCTCATTGATTTAAAATTTATGTCACCGTTTGCTTGCGTGCTAAGTCTATTTATTTCAGGTGGTGGGTTTTCAGTTTTGTCCCAATGCTTTACTTTCTCATATAAATGTCTACCTGTACTATCTTCTATAAACTTGCACACTTCACTTAAGCCAATTCTAGTCTATCTCCAAAACATTTTTGTGTTCATGGCATTTCGGTAAAGTATACTTGCTGACCTCGGGAACTAATCTCGCATTCTTCTGTAAACAATTTACTTCAGATGCTCATTACTTTAAGATATATGTCACCCTTTCCTTATGCATTGCTCGATTTATTTTCTTTGTTATCTTTCTCTCAAGTGATTGGCTGTTGCTTGATATCCCCGGTGTGGCTGTGCTTGATGTGCATGTTTACAATAATAATAATAAATAATAATGTGTCAGCTGTACGCCGTAACGGCGCTTCGCTGCCGCGCAACAACCACCAGTCGCGCGCGGGCTGAGTATACCGCGAGAATGCCCACCCCTACGCGGATTCGAACCGGTGGCCTTATGGTTGCAAAGCAAAAGTGCAGACCACTCGGCCACCGGCCGAGTGACAAGGTGCCCATCTGTCTATTACCCACTACCTCGTCCATACTGGCTCCAGGAGACAGTTGGTCGTTGCTGGAGGGGACACGGTGCACGGCCCTTGTGGCCGTGTTAGGATCAAAGAGTGGTTCCATGCAGTCAGTGTGGAGCGGACTACAGTCCAGCCACCGCCTTGTGTGCGCTTGTTTCCCAAATACAGTGTGCTTGTGTTTGCCTGTGAAGTAGTGTGGGCCGGCTCCGTTGATGAAACGTGGCTCCCATCCACATGCCTCCCGGTCTTATTCCTTCGGGTTTACACAGGATATGGGGTGTGTGGATGGAGCTGTGGGTGGTGCAGCGCAAGCTACCGATGGTCCCTCCGTGGGCGCAGACGTCCTGTGGCTGGCCACAGTGACAGGCAAATCCGAAACCGGATGCCGCCATCGATATATATATATATATATATATATATATATATATATATATATATATATATATATATATATATATATATATATATGATTACAGTTAATGTGCCGTCAGCACCATGGTCAAATAAAAAGGGGAGAAAGCAAATACAACATGAAGAAAACGACTTTTTGGTTTTACACACGCCGCTTTGGTAGTTCTTGTTTTATGGATTGCTGTGTTTCCCGACGCGTTAACGAATAGGTTACACTGTTTAGCAGCAGTACCTCCACTCAGGTGATTATGCGCCATAGCCTCCAACGTTTCTTACCACTGGCACTCCGAGTCACGTGGTCCCCATACTTGAAGGCAGATCCGTCCGACAGATGCTAAGCGGGGTGCAACCTTCGTTTTGCTCTACCATTCGGGCACCTGGAAGCGCCCTGGTCGGTACACTTGTTGTGATGCCATCCCTCAGCGGTCCATGGGCTGCCATCGTTCAGATTCGTTTCGTTATTTTCATCGTTCAGATTAACCTGGCCAGCCTGTCAACGTTGAGCAATTATGGCGTGCGGTCTCCGGCGCGCATATTGTCTGCACCAATTCACAGTCGTTTTCTGCTGTTACTTCGCTCCCAGTCAACTCAGCAAACATAGGTGTACAATCAATCACGTCTGTGGCTCTCGATTTGGCGAGCAATTCGGGCGTCACTTCCCCCTTACTGATCGTGACCCTTGTACAACCAGTTGTCTTAACACAGAACCCGTCGCCCATTTCAATTTCATTGGTTCATTCTTCAAATGTCCCCACCCCAAACTCAACTTTGGTCTGATCAATGCCTAGTATTCTCTTGTCTACCCCCGTGATTATGTTCACGACAGCCAGCCAATCCGATTTGCTGCAACTGTAACAAAAGCCGCCTCTACGCACCATACCAGGCGGGGCTGGTGTCAGTACATTTTCTCAGTCCAATAGTGGAATTAGACGTTCTGAACACGATCAGATTAGAACCTAGGTTGTACGGCATGCTCATGAAACGTTGTTCAACATGGTGCGCTTTTTCTTGGCTTCACATACTCTGATAATTAATTCACGTCTCCTCGCCTAGACCTGAGTGCCAAATTGCATTCACACACTGGGCAAACCCGCAGTCTAAAGTTATCCAGCTCCAAGCTCAGCTAAGCTTTTTTGTCTCGTTGATTCCAGTTTTGTTTGGCCTGAAAATATGCCAGCCGAAACCGCCTAGATCTAAGTAGATAAATAATACTTTTTTTACGCAGCAACAATCACAATGCTTATTTTGTTGACTTTTGTAGTTTGTGAGCAATTTGCTGGGAAACCATTACTCCCTTCTTTATGTTCTACCAAAGTCAAGCTGTGTTTAACTTCATCTTTCGCAACTTGTTCCTAATCGATTACATTCGATTTGACTGCGAATCGAAGCTGAACTGTTGGCCCACTGTTCTCAGACCCTATCTTTTAACGCGGAGTCTACCAACGTCTCCTAGGACGTTTGTGATTGCACCCTTTGCTCTTCGGATAGCCCGTGACCGAACCATTTACATGACTGTCTTGGAATTCGTAGGTCACTGTTTCTAACCTGCTTAAGGGACAGGGCAGTGTCCTAAGCCCATGCGCGATAAATGAAGGCAGCAATGCAACGAATGGTCCGTAATGCGTACCGGCGTACTGCTGATACCTTTGCTCTTCTGAAATCCCCTGTTTGGTTTTCCGTGTGTTTGACTAGCAACCTCAGTCCTGTATTGAACCCATGCTTCGTCGTAGATTTGTGTGTTTCCTAATACAGCCGATTGCGGTTTCACAGAGGTGAGTCATCAATATGAAAACTATTGCAACCAGTCTGGACCTTAAAGTGGTGCGACGGTATGCGTACACCTTAGACCCTGTGGTGCTCTCATGCTCTTTGTGGCTACTGCTATCAGGTTAGTCATTGGTTAGAGATCAGCTGAACTCAGTATCCAAGGCCTCCGGTTTTGGAGTTTCTAAATACAATGGCGTCCATTACTGTAAAACCAAATCACTGACATCTACACTCTGTATTGTGGACAGGTTTTGAACCAAAGGCTTTGGTTGAGGTCCATAATCGTTCTCCTGTCTAGGTATGGGCGACATGGTAGTGCTGTGGTGTCGCTGAATGTACGGCTAAGCTGCTGCTACCGTTCAGCTGACCGTCGCCAGTGATGGGTTGTGGTTTTCGCTGGCTTTACAGGTAACCTGTCTGAATCTGCTGTTCTTCCCCCAACCAGTTCAACCCACTAAGAAATGAGAACGCCAAGTCCAGCCGGACCGAGGGATTCTGCTTCTATTGAATAAGAGCATGCGCAATAACTAGGTTGTATGATACCACTAACAACACAAAATTGGAGTCGCTAATTAATATTACTTAACACAAATCAAACGGTTCAAGTTCATAGTTCGACTTGCGGCTGTTTCCACATAGACTCGCATTTTGATCTTTACTCGAGTTCGATCTCTACCTGTAGATAGATCCACCGTTGTGCCACTGCTCGCGGTCTGAACGTCCCCAAGTAAAACCATGACTGTTTCCTCAAGATGCAGTCACATCCGACATCGGCCCTTGCGCTGCATTACTAGGTTTAGCTTAGCTGCTTTATAAAGAAGGGAGGATAAGAAAAAATAGGTTGTTGGGGCCTCTTTTCTTTCTTTTTTACTTGTTTCTTCTACTCCATTCCTGACCTACCTTCTACAATTCCCAGCTAACTTGACAGCAAACGCAATGCCACTGGGGTCATAACATCTGGATCTGTCTTCCCGCACCACCCACTGGACATCATTCGCCAAAGGCTACTAATAAGGCCCCACCGTCCCGTTTCCCTGGCGGCGTTCAAGAATGGCATTCTAAGGCAAATAGGTTAACAGGCTGCACTTACGCGTACGTTGGACACCCTGGGTATTATTGAGAATACCTGTAGCTCGGGATGTGGATGAAAAGATTGTCCTGTTCTCCGAGCTGGGCATTTCTGTTGCAGACGTTTCGTTACCAAACTAGGTAACATCTTCAGTGCAGCTATTTGATGCTGATTCGCTGATGCTGATGTTACCTAGTTTGGTAACGAAACGTCTGCAACAGAAATGCCCAGCTCGGAGAACAGGACAATCTTTTCACCCTGGGTATTAACTTTTTTGTGTTCAAAACAAGGGTCAATGACCGTAATAGGGTTTTTGAATTAACTGCGCCCGGATTATCCTCTCGCTCTTGCTTGCATGCATCCGGAGACGCTGACGCCGCTCTCACGGGTTAGGCTGGGGTAGGTGTCATTCTCAGCTTCAAAACTGAGCCATCGTTAGTTGATTAGATTCCCGGTGAACAGCCGTTTGTGTGCAGTCCGCTGGACGACATCCACTAAGGTTGCTTCAGGAAGCAGTACCAGACTCCGTTTGTTTGTGCTTTTCGCTTATACCCCCACCGAATTCAGTTTTGGTGCTGCTAAGGACGCCTTGTACTACGAACGGAACGCGCAGCTACACGGTGTTACCAGTGTACCCGTCATAAGTCTTGAATCCTAAATTGTCGCAGTTTCTAAGGGAATTGAGTTGACTCTGTCTTGTATTAGTACTCTGTCGTATTTCCATGAACTTTACCGGGAGCCATATCAAGTGCTTCCATCGATTCATAAGTGAGGTGTTATCACATGCCCAAGTCCGGCAAGTCAACCGTGATACCCTGCATATATATATATATATATATATATATATATATATATATATATATATATATATATATATCTGGCGGTAGAGCCTGTGGTGCGCTGAGGCTGGTGGTGGCTAGATCCTGACAGATGGTCTACCCACTGCTGCTACCGTTATGCCATTGGCTCATGTTCCGGATGCCTCATCGTGGCTACCGCTGGGTGGGAGTTGGGTTACGCCCTTCTCCCTGCTAAGATACAGGGCACCAAGCCGCATTAGTCAATGAACTGATCGTGTGCTAGACCAGCTGCCTTTTAGGTGTACATTTAATCGAAGGCTTTGGCTGAGGACCCGAGTCGTTCTCCTGTCAGGTGTGGGAGCCCTTCCGGTATCCTAGTCCATCCGCTTCGAAGATTAGGAAGTGGTCGGTGGTCCACTTCCCGTAAAACCTAGCCATGCGAAACAACATGTCGAGGGGTTATAAGCTCACAGCATGCTTGGCGTAGAGCACGAGCGTCACACATTGTCTCTGACGGTAGGAAGGCATCTCGTGGTGTTCAATGGTTTGCTACTGCCCGCCTCGAGCCAGGCAGCCCCTGGTCAAATTGGTGCAAACCCGCCAAAAACCCATCTGCGTCTGGCCGTGGTCGCAGGTGCGTATCCTACTACGGCCGCAAAGCATATATGAATCGTTCCAGTACCTCAAAGGCTGCGTATGACGACAGTCAAGCAGATCCCAATTTGTCTCTGCAATCACATCCTGCAGCTGGATCTGCTCGCCACTGCCTTGTGGGTCAGGCTATTGAGCCAAAGGCTCCGGGCGGAGTCTATCAAGCAAACCTCCAAACAACCCCCTACCTTGTGGATCAGACTATTGAGCCAAAGGCTGCGGTTGGAGTATCGCAAACAAACCCTCGAAGCACAACCGCCACCAATGAGATCGCATGCCTGCGCCCAAAGCACTTAGCATCGGGTGCTGGAACGTGCGCAAACTATTGTATCAAAAACTCGAGTGAACGCCCCGGGCGACGCACTGCATTGGCCGCGATGGAACTGGTGCGCTGCCACAACGATATTGCAACGCTCAGTGCAACCCGGCTCGCTGAACAAGGTAAGTTTGATGAAGCAGGTGCTGGCGACACATACTACTGGGTGGGCAACGCCGTCTCAGCTCTACGTGATCATGGGGTCGGATTTGCAATATCCGATCGCCTCCTTGGTCAGATGATGTGTGAACCAATACGCATCAGCGCGCGACTGATGACTGTTTGCATACAACTCGGAAGAGATGAGTATTTCACAATTGTAAGCACGTATGTCCGACCATGTGTTATCCTGATGACACGCGTGATCAATTCCACATCCAGCTATCCTCCGTGATACAGTCTGTGCCGAGGAGTGGCCGACTATTTCTGCTGGGTACTTTCAACGCGATTGTTGAGCGTGATGCATTGGTGTGGACAGATGTTATCTGTCCGCATGGCATTGGTTCAGCGACTGCGAACGGTGACAAGCTGCTCTCACTGTGTGCCACTCACGACCTGGCGATCAAGAACATTGAGTGCATTGAGTGCGAGTGATATGGCCACTTGGACGCACCCACGGAGTGGTCACGACCTCCTGCTCCACCGTGTCACCCTACATCAGCGTGAAATGCGTGATGTAAGCATGATACCTGTAGTGCGTGGAGCTGAGTGTGGCACTGATCACAAATTTGTGCGGACTAAACTGTACATATATTCTAGTAAATCTGTGTATTGCACTGCCTACGTGAATCGGCGTAAATTTAACATTTTCTCCCTCTATACTGTGGCAAAATGTAATGCGCTAAAGAATGCGGTGGCTGCACGCCTGTGTGATATGGAATGTATAGCCACAGTAGGCGACCAGTGACACCACATTTGCGACCGGGTGTCAGCTGCTACCGTGGCGACCATCGGGCGCGCAAACTGTAGGCGGCCTGATTGGTTTGATGAGAACAATGCGACGATTGGCGCATTGGTGCTGGAGAAGAATCCAGCATTTGTCTCACAGATGGCAGACCCCATTGACTTGGGGAAGAACAGTCAGTTTCTCAAAATCCCGAGAGCTCAGTCGCATAAAACATGCACGCTGAACAGAGAAGGCGAAGCAAATGGAATGCTACGCAGAACACCGCCAGCACAAGTAATTATTTGACTCCTTGAAGGCGGTGTATGGACCGAACTTGGAGTCGCTGAGGACGCTGATCGATCATAGATTAGGCGCTACTTGCACACTGACTGCAAACATACTGCATAACTGAAGGAAACACTTTGACTAGAAATTAGTGAGAATACCTGTAGCTCGGGGTGTGGATGAGAGGCTTGTACTTTTCTCATAGCCGGTCCTTTCTGTTGCAAACGTTCAGAGATCAACTGGCCTACATTGAATGGTCTCAAGCAGCACGATGTGAAGGCGAATCTGGCGGATACGCCGACACTGGATGAGACGCAGAGAGCACTTGCTCAGCTGCAAAACGGCAAGTGTGCCGGTGCCGACGGGATTCCGCCGAAAGTATTGAAACACGGCGGACCCGCGTTGTTGACTGCGCTGCACCACTTGGTGCAACGTGCATGGATTGAGGAGGAGGTGCCTCCTGAGCTGAAGGATGCCCTTGTGCTACCACTGTACAAGGGCAAAGGTAGCAAGCAATGTTGCACGAATTATCGTGGCATCAACTTGCTGAGTTGTGTGGGCAAGGTGATTGCCCGAATCCTGCTCAACCGCCTCGTCGGTCAGGTTGTGGAACCTAACGTGGCGGAAGAGCAGCGGGTCGCAGCACTATAGATATGGTGTTTGCAGCTCGTCAGTTAGAGGAGAAGTGCAGAGAACGACACCAGCCATTGTACTCGCTTTTTGTTGATTTCACCAAGGCATTTGATACGGTGAACCGCGAGGCATTATGGCTGGTGTTGGGTAAGTTTGGTTGCCCGCGTAAGTTTGTAAGTTTAATTGAATGTCTGCACAGTGGTATGCGAGCGAGGGTGCAGCTGAGTGGAGAAATCTCCAATGACTTTGCGGTTGTCTCTGGTGTGAAGCAAGGCTGTGTCTTAGCTCCTGCCCTGTTTAATATATATCTTCATGCAGTGTTGTGCTTTTGATGCGGCTTGTGCTTACGGTGTTCGTGTGGAGCACCGTATTGATGGTGGGTTGCTGAACATCCGTCGTCTCGGTGCGAGAACTCTAATCTGTGAGACAACTATCAGTATGTTGTTGTTTTGCTGACGACTGTGCGTTGTTTTCACACAGCGCGGATGAGTTGCAGCACATGACTAGTGCTCTGGCTTCGACTGTGACCAAATTTGGGCTCACCATCAACACAAACAAAACTGCCTATCTCTCACCGTTCTCCGGAGGTGCAATCTTTAATATTGCCGCGAATCAGCATTGGTGCTGAATTATTAGAAACCACATCCCGTTACCGCTACCTCCGCAGTGTGATGTCGACTGACTTGCAGCTACACAGTGAGCTTCGTATCCGCGTGTCGAAGGCAGCGGCGGCATTCGGGAAGCTTGAGTACCGAGTGTGGAACAACCATCAACTTACTGTTAGCACGAAGCTGATGGTATACAAATCCATGGTGCTGTCCTTTCTTCTGTACAGCAGCGAAACGTGGACGATGTACCGTCGGGATGTGCGATGTCTCGAGCGGTTCCATCAACAGTGTTTGTGACAGCTTCTGTGCATCGGATTGGGCGACAGAATTGCGGACACGGAAACGTTGCGTCTAAGTGGAAAGTATGCAGTGGACTGCATACTTTTGCTGCGACACTTGATGTGACACGGTCATGTGAGCCGTATGGATTCGACGCGGATACCGGAACTTCTCTTAGATAGTCAGCTGAGTATTGGGAAACGGCATGTGAGAAACCAAATTTACCTTACCAGGACATAATCAAAGTGAGCCACTTCCGTTCTAATCTTGATTGCAGGTCATGGGAATCGAAGGCGGTTGATCGGCGCGTATGGCGCGATCTGATCACGAAGGCAGTTGCTGAAGTGCGGGAGAAAGAATTCATGCATGCAGAGAAGAAGCGACAAGTGCGGAAGCGGCAAGCATCGATGGGTTGTTATCCATCGACATCAGTCGCATGGTGCTTTAGCACATGCGGTCGCGAGTGCCTGAGTCAGGCAGGCCTAGTGAGCCATGAGCGAGGCCACTCAGGACTACTACCGAAGCGACGACGGGTTCTGCAGAGAACATAGGCAGAACCGGCGCAGCGTTTGTAGGTACGCTGCATTCGATTTACTAACCGCGTACTTGCACGCTAAGTCTCTTTGTTTCAGGTGATGCGTTTTCAATTTTGTCCCGATGTTTTTCTTATATTAATCGCTACCTGTCCTATCTTCTATAAACTTGCACACGTCACTGAAGCTAAATGTGATCAATTTCGATAACATTTTCGCGTTTGTGGTATTTTTACATGTATTTTCCGATTTCTTGAACTTATCGCGGATTCGTTCATAATTAATATATTTATACGCCTGTTTAATAAAGAGTTATATCTCTGTAGCGGTATGCATTATCCGATTTATTTTATTTTCTCTTGTCGTTTCAAGTGGTTGACTGTTGCTTGATATCCCCGGTGTGGCAGCGCTTGTTGCGCATGTTCACAAGGTGCCTACCTGTCTATTACCCATTACATCATCCGTACTGGCTCTAGGAGACAGTTGGTCGTTGCTGCAGGGGACGGGTGCACGGTACTTGTGACTGTAGCAGTCTGGAGATTCCCCGGTTTGCCTGTGTAAAATTCTAACCAAAATTCTATAATTGTACACCTAGGCAACCGGTGTGGTTTGTTGAACTGCTTGCTGAGTTCGAATGCTTTACTTGCTCATCGCCATTTTTGCTTGGCGCTCGCTTCGGTTGCAACGCGCGACTGCTCTGTGTGCTGTGCTTGATCCGTTCCCCTAGCTAGAGCGTCCACGGTGTCGTTCATTTATAGCTAGCTAACAGGGAATCTTTTGCTGAACCAATAAAAGTTTCCCTGCAACTCGATCTGTCTTCTGGAATCGCTCTCTGGGCTCCCGGAATAGGCAACCCTCTAAATTGGTGACCCCGGATCCGGAACAATCTCAACGCCGGATATTTCGAACTTTTCTCCGGTGAGCTCGTTCCATTTATTTTTCATATTTTCCGGTTTTATTTTTGCATACGGTAGCCTATTTTTTCGCGTCATTTTTTCAAATCATGGAATCTGTAGACCATAAGGTAGAGTCTATGCTTAGTGTTGTATCTCTCTCAGTTCCACCTTTTTGGGACATGGATCCTGTTTTGTGGTTCGCTCATCTGGAGGCTGAGTTTTATAACCACAGAATCACTTCCGACTACGCGAAGTATTGTAAGCTCCTGTCCTATCTCCCCAAGGAGATATCAACGCAGGTTCGTGACGTTATCATTTCTCAGACCGATAATCGCTATGAGGCTCTGAAGGAGGCCACGATTAAGCGTGTTATGCCCTCTGAGAAAGTTCGCCTGCAACAGCTTTTCAGAGATCTGCAGCTGGGCGACAAACTGCCCTCAACCCTGCTACGAGAGATGCAGCAACTCCTTGGTTCTTCAACCATGGATGAGACTTTACTTCGTGAACTATGGCTACAACGGCTACCGGAAAACACACAAGCGATTCTCGCTACAGTGAGCTCCGTTCCGCTCACTCAACTAGCAGATTTAGCAGATCGAGTTATTGAACGATCACAGCCACAAGCCGACGCCAGCAAGATGAATGCCGTCGCGTCCCAGGGCACTTCTATCACTGGCTTACAGTCAACTATAGAAGCCCTCCAAACACAAGTTGCGACACTTAGTCGCCAGGTGCAACAGCTTACTATGAACCCTCGTCGTCCTAGCCGCTCAACATCGCCCTGCAAACGTTCTAAGTCTAGAAACAGGCAGGCCAGCTGTTGGTACCATCAACGTTTTGGTACCGCAGCTCGTAAATGTGTCAAACCTTGCACCTTTGCCGAGAAGCAGGGAAACTTCTCGGCCGGTCCGTAACGGCGACGGACGCGACTGGCCAACACCAAAGTCGCCTCATCCGCGTCAGGGATTTAACTTCCGGCACCGACTTTCTAGTCGACACTGGTGCAGAAGTTAGCGTCATACCCCGTAGCTCAGATGAGGTCGTCTCGCCATCGCCGACCAAGCTGCGTGCCGCCAGTGGCACACCAATCGCAACTTTCGGCGAAAAGCTGCTAACGCTCAACTTAGGCCTCCGGCGAACCTTTCGCTGGCCTTTCATAATCGCTGCTGTGCCTTTCGCCATCATAGGCATAGACTTTCTTCAATGCTTCGATCTCATCGTCGACGCTAAAAGGAAGAAGCTTATCGACTCCAGGACACAGCTCAGTATTATCGGGACTAGCGCCAACGTGGCTGCTATCACTCCCATTCGTGTCCTACCTCAAGCTTCACAGCCTTTTCTAGAGCTTTTCAGCAAGCACCCTAAACTCGTTCGCGTCCTGAACGACTTGCCTCCTGTGACGTCGAACGTCATGCATTACATTTGCACTAAGGGCCCACCTGTTTCGGCCCGCCCTCGCCGACTAGCCCCGGACAGGCTCAAAGCTGCTAAGGCGGAATTCGAGCAAATGCTCGAACTGGGAATCATCCGCCCGTCCAAAAGTCCATGGGCATCACCATTACACATGGTGCCTAAGAAATCCGGTGACTGGCGCCCCTGTGGTGACTACAGGGCACTTAACAAAGTTACCGTCCCGGATAAATACCCTATTCCGCACATGCACGACTTGACCTCAGCTCTAGCTGGCAAGTCTATCTTCAGCAAAGTCGACTTAGTTCGTGCCTACCACCAGATACCTGTCGCGCCAGATGACATTGCTAAAACAGCAGTCATCACGCCATTTGGCTTATTCGAGTACCTCAGAATGCCTTTCGGCCTCAGCAACGCTGCCCAAACTTTTCAGCGTTTCATTCATGAGGTAACGCGAGGACTCGAAGGCGTTTACCCTTATTTAGATGACATACTCATCGCCAGCTCTTCTAATGACGAACATCTTCGTCACCTCGACGCACTCTTCCAACGCTTGACGCAGCATGGGGTTACCGTCAACCCCGATAAATGCGAGCTTGGCCAAAGTTCCATCGACTTTCTTGGCCACCGCATATCTGCCTCTGGTATTGAAGCCCTGCCAGACAAAATCCAGGCACTGAAGGACTATCCTGCTCCCAGTTCCTTCAAGCAGTTACGCCGATTCCTTGGCCTGGTCAACTATTATCGACGCTTTATCCCTAACTGCGCGAGCATTGTTCAACCAATGACTGACTTGCTCCGCGGTAAACAACGCTCTTTTCATTTTACAGACGACGCTAAATTGTCTTTCGAGAAGCTTAAAGACGCTATCTCCAACATAGCGCTTCTCGCCCATCCAGACACGTCTGCATCACTCTCTCTGACAACTGACGCATCAGACACTGCCGTCGGTGCAGTTCTTCAACAACTTATCGACCGTCGATGGATACCTCTAGGTTTCTTCTCAAAGCGCTTACAACCTGCCGAATCGCGATACAGCACCTTCGGTAGGGAACTGTTAGCTATCTACCTAGGTATCCGACATTTCCGTCACTACCTCGAAGGTCGACATTTCACCGTCTTCACCGACCACAAGCCATTGATCTACGCAATCAATGGCGCAACAGACAAGTACTCGCCGCGGGAAACTAGACACCTAGACTACGTTTCTCAGTTTACGACAGACGTACGTCATGTCTCAGGTGCTCTCAATCCCGTCGCGGATGCGCTTTCACGCATTCAGCAGATCAGCTTATCGCCTGGCACCAACATTGATCTAGCCGCTATGGCTGCTGCCCAACAAGCTGATCCCGACATAAGCAAGCCACGACGCAACACCACTGAGACGATCACCATTGATCGACTCAAGCCAGCATTCTTCGACAAGTCTGACTCGCCGGTGCAACAAGCACCTTCACAGCCTGTGCCATCACAGCTGGCACTGCAACCTCAGACGAGTCAGTCCGCTCCAGCAGAACCGACAACCACAACCGACAGCACTCCTACCCGCCCTACTCTCAATCAACGCGGTAGGAAGCTCAAACCTAAGGTTCGTTTTTCGGACTCCGTTCACACTTACTTTTTTACGTAGAACGTGCCTTCGAAATTTTCTGCTCTTACTAAACGTTTTTGAAAATCCACAAAAAAAGACCAAAACGTTTTGAAACTACCAAAAAAGAGCAAAACCTTTTGAAAACACCAAAACAGCTTTGCACGTTTTTCGCTTTACACTCTTTTGTGTATGGCTATGCACTTACGCTGCTTTTCATTTTGCTTTCCATATACACCGTCGGTTGGTTGCGCCTCAGTTTCTCTTTCCGCTGGATCCCCGCACGTCAACTGCAAGTGGAACGAACTTCCTGCTCAACTGCCTACGTGAACCTTATTAACTGTCCCCCCCCCACAAACAGTTTTTTACCGTTTCGACACCGTAGGGAGGACACGGGTGGGAGCCCGCTAGGGTCCGATTGCATGGTTCTCCCCCAGCAGCTGCATCGGGTTTCACAACCTGATCTCGCAGAAGGCTGGCCCGCGACGGACAGTCCTCACGTAGATCGAAGGACTGCTTACACAGTCCCTTCTGGGAGAGGGCTATGTAGCAGTCTGGAGATTCCCCGGTTTGCCTGTGTAAAATTCTAACCAAAATTCTATAATTGTACACCTAGGCAACCGGTGTGGTTTGTTGAACTGCTTGCTGAGTTCGAATGCTTTACTTGCTCATCGCCATTTTTGCTTGGCGCTCGCTTCGGTTGCAACGCGCGACTGCTCTGTTTGCTGTGCTTGATCCGTTCCCCTAGCTAGAGCGTCCACGGTGTCGTTCATTTATAGCTAGCTAACAGGGAATCTTTTGCTGAACCAATAAAAGTTTCCCTGCAACTCGATCTGTCTTCTGGAATCTCTCTCTGGGCTCCCGGAATAGGCAACCCTCTAAATGACCCTGTTAGGATCGAAGAGTGTTTTCATGCACTTAGTGTGGAGCGGACTACGGTTCAGCCAACGTCTTTTGTTCGAGTGAATCCCTAAATAAGCGTGCTTGCGTTTGCCTGTGAAAGAGTATGGGCCGGCTCCGTTGATGAAACGTGGCTCCCATCGGCAGGCCTCCCGGTCTTATTCCTTCCGGTTTACACTGGATATGGGGTGTATGTTTGGCGCAGTGAGTGCTGCAGCACAAGCCATTTATGGTCGCTCTGTAGGCGCAGGCGTCCTGTGGCTGACCACAGTGACAGGCAAATCCGAAAGCGGATGCCGCCAACCATATATATATATATATATATATATATATATATATATATATATATATATATATATATATATATATATATATATATATATATATATATATGAACCTTGGTAAACCTCGGCTAAATGTCGTCCGAAAATTCGACTACCTAGGCAGTTGTATCAGCGCCTGTGAAATCAAAGAAGAAGTCACAAGCCGTATAACAAATGGTCGGGGCAAGTTAAGTATAAACAAGACGAAACCGTCGATCGTGCTGTGAAGGGATGGAAGAGAGCCACACGGAAACACTCCACAATTGGTCAAGGCACTTTTTCTAAACTTCACCACTTATGGGGCCGGCGTAACATCACTCTTACTCTGAAGAGTAGAGTTTACAATGCAACCGTAAGTTCGACCCTACTGTACGGTTGTGAAACTTTGCACATTACATTAACAGACATAAAGAGTCTAGTTACTTTGGACTACCGATTCTTCACAGTTTGGCTTACATCTGGTGGAAAAACTGCGTAGGCAACAGCGTGTTCTACACCTTGATTATGGCATAAGAAGATAAAATGAGCCGCTCAGCACCGTTAGTTTACTCACCAAGCTAGCACATCTACTCCCGTAACGTGCGCTATGTTCGCACGGGGAGTGTAGGCAAAAAAAAGAGAAGAGGTGGCCAAGCAATAATTTTGTCAAGAGTAATAAAGGCTCCTTGTTTGAAGTTGGCCTCTGTTGGAACCTGTAGGTTCCCTGGTTGGGGTCCGAAAGACGATGAACACGTTTTGCTGGATACACTTGTTGACATGACTATTGACCCTATCTCAGTGGCGTTTTCGTTGTATCTTTCTCTGTCCGCCTCCGCCCTGTTATGCCAATCCTCCAACCACGATCTCATTTCCTAGCAAATTATAAAAATTTGCGTGATATAGTTCTTTTGCAACGCAACAGTCTGGTAGCTTTCCGGAACGATGCCCATCCGCTACTCGTGCCTCAGCCTTAGTTGCTGTTTTTTATTCTTTTTTTAAGTATTGCGACGAAATAGTTGAGGTGTTTTCACATTTAGATAACGTGTATAATAGTGGTGTTGATGCGTTAATGACCAAATGATGCCGCATGTACCACAACAAAATAATGCCCAAAGTAGGCTGAAGTAATTTCACGCTCTATCAAGGTTCATAAACACCATGTATCTGTGTGTGAACTGGAGTTGCTTAATATAGTTAGTGCTATTTCACATTAAAGCTTTAACCATAAAAGTGATTGAGCTGATTTTTAAGCTTGACAAATAGACTACAGTCGTTTTGGTGGTGGTAACATCCGTGCAGGAGTAGCTGTCTGGTTACAGATACTGACAGAATGTAAGTTTGAAGAGAGATGTCGCCAGATCCTACTCCCTTCTTTATATAGACTCAAAATCTTTGCATTTTTGTTGTATTTCGATTGGTAAGTCATGGTACCATATGTTTATAAGTAGGTGCTTGCCGTTAGTCTTAATATTTTTACTGCCATGTGTTTGGGATTCTCTTAATTCATTTAGTACATTAAGCGTGTAAACAGCATTTTTGGCTAATGTCAGTTATCTTGTGCATTTCGGGCAACAAATAGCTTTCTTTAATTTGCTGGTTTCAATGTGCTTGAAATCTTTCAATTTCAATGGTTGGTATACTCTATCAATGTGGACGGCGTTTTGAAAGAACGAGGATTTTATGAACTCTTTTGCTTTTTACGTCCTTCCTATGTAAGATAAAAACGAAGGAAAGTAACAATAAGAGTAGAGAAGCATTTAAGGACCCATTAAAAGCAATAATCAGCGTCATTGGTCTCAGCACACGTAAAGGAAGGAGTAAAAGTTTGATTAAGATAAAACAGATATCTTCACCCAAGGAAAGACGGGTAAGTTGACGGACGATCGAAATCAGTGGGATTCCATCTGTACGTCGATCGGTGTCCATGCTAATCCCACGACATTAAGAAGAATCTCGCGCCACCCAAACGCGTTGCACTACGGCGAATCCCGGTTACTTCGGGTAACACTAAACTCAGCAGACGAGACTGAGGCCGTTCTGCTGTCTGCGAATCGTCTCCGCAACGACTCAAGTAGAGTGCGCATACTACCCGAAATCCCTTGGAAAGAACGTTCAGGGGATCCCGCTAACAAAGGGAGTTACAGAATAAGTTAAAATAAGAAAACAGTGATTGCTCACGATGTTCCTGAGTTTACTGCCTCCTCTTCCGACGATGCCCAGACGCACGACCGCGAGCAATGGCACTAAATCCGGGAGGTTCTTTCTCTCGAAAATGTGGTGGTCACCTCGATGACAAGGATCTCCATATCACCAAACTATAAGGGGTGCGGTCCCAGGCTCTTAATGGCACAAACCGTACTAGCGAACTGGGTTAAATTCCGTTGCAGATTGCCAACAGAAATTCGTCTGAAAGCAGCAGGAACACCCACACCTTTTAATGACAATTCAGTAGAGGCACAACACTTAGTGAAAACGTCAACTGCATGACCCGACTCGGGGACGGTTTCAAGAGTAGCCATACTATCCGGAGGGGCGCAGCAGAGCACGAGCAAACAACGGGATTCGGAGCATCTGATACCTGCCTATATATTAAATACTTCTCGAGAGTATGCAACCCATCCAAAAAACGATTAGCCGCCGACCCTTTAATGGTCGGCGTAAACTCATTTGTTTCATCCATCCAATCTAACACACTTTTGGTCTCCGAGAATCTCTCATGCATGTACACAAATGCCCAGGGTCTACTCAGCAAATTAGCTGAATTAAGACTTCGACACGCGTCTGCAGCTTGGGACCTTATCGCTGTCACCGAAACGTGGCTGCGCTGCGAGATAACCGATGCTGAAATTGCACTAACGGGCATGTCCGTTATCCGGAAGGATCGAATCAGCAGAGGTGGTGGGGTAGCCCACTACTTTCGTAACAACATGAAATGCGAACCCATAAACGATTCGGAAACCGACTTACCTGACGCCATTTGGTGTAATTTCCGACTGAGAGGGAACGATCTTGGCCTATTGATTGTTGTTTCCCGCCCACCCTCGTCTACTCCTGAGATGGACTGCAATTTGATGGCTGCATTGAAGCACGTGATAAACAGGAAGTACAGTCACATTCTAGTCACCGGTGACTTCAACTTACATGCCCTCGAATCCAAGGCCACACCAGGAGAGCAATTCAAAGCGGATTTGCAAGATCTGGTTTCAGACTATCCTCTTTATGGCCACATTACTACGCCCACCAGATTCAGGGGAACTGACAGACCATCCATTTTGGACCGAATATTCACCAATGAAGAATTAATGGTCGAGAGAGTGATAACCGATACTCCTTTGGGCCGCAGTGATCATGCGACGCTATTGTTTCATTACATGTGCTACGCGGATTATCCTAAAGAGCATGCCGAGGAATATCGTGTCATAACCAACTATGAAGACCTGTCCGACCTAATTGATGCAACCAGCTGGTCGTTCTTGGCTGAATTAACGCCTGAGGTGGCCTGCGGTGAATTCGTCAACATATTCACCAAGCTCGTGGCACGGACATCTGAAACCAAATGCTACCGGACCAAAAGGATGAAGTCCTTCGTAAGGAGCAGGACACGTAAGTGCATGGCATCAAG
Source organism: Dicrocoelium dendriticum (assembly GCA_944474145.2). NCBI lineage: Eukaryota > Metazoa > Platyhelminthes > Trematoda > Plagiorchiida > Dicrocoeliidae > Dicrocoelium > Dicrocoelium dendriticum. The sequence continues at coordinate 238,543,408 of OX104063.1, forward strand.
GAACTCGGCATGGCACACCTATATAGCCTCCCCGAACGATCATACCTGGGATGTCTACACAATACACAGAAACCACTGTGTCAAACTCGTTCGAGAGGATAAACTTAAGAACCAACAAAATCTAGCGGAAAAGTTTAGCTCCAATCCCAAGCTGCTATTAGGCACGTAAACAATTTGCGCCGTGTTAAGCGCGGTATTCCTGCCCTGCACACAGCATACGGTTTAGGCCAAACCGCACAAGAGGCAGCCAATCTTCTTGGACAACGAATTGGCCGTACCTTCCAAAGCGAGCAATTACCGTACATCCTGCCTAAGCAGATAACGCCGCCATCAGGGCTAAACCACATATCGTTTACCTCCGCAGCTGTACTGAAGAGGCTGATGTCTCTGCGCGAGTTCAGCTCCCCGGGTGCGGACGGCATTCGACCGAAGGCGTTGAAAGTTGCTGCCATGAGTTTGGCAGGACCATTAGCAATTTTCTTTCAACGATGTATGAACGAGATGCACGTCCCCACGATGTGGAAGCACGGAATCATCACGCCTATCTACAAAAGTGGCAGTCGTGCTGATCCAGCAAATTATCGCCCGATAACACTCCTTCCTGTGATCTCCAAGGTTATGGAGTCCATTGTAGCTGAGGCGTTATTGGGGTACCTGGAGAACAACCAAATTCTCGTTCCGGAACAGCATGGATTTCGCAGAAATCGCTCCTGTACAACTAATCTCTTGATTGCTCGTGCAAACTGGACGGAATCTGTGGACGCTGGTGTTGGAATCGACGCGGCATACTTGGATTTCTCAAAGGCATTCGACCGCATAGACCATCGCATTCTCCTCCACAAACTCCAGAAATATGGAATCGGCGATCCTGTTCTGGGCTGGATAGGAGACTCTCTCCTACAACGTCACCTGAATGTTAGGGTTAGGAGCAACCTATCAGAATCCATCGAAGTTCAGTGCGGCGTACCTCAAGGCTCGGTACTTGGACCCCGCCTGTTCCTGTTCTTCATAAATGATCTCGCGAGTGTACTGTCTTCTAACTGCTTGCTATTTGCTGATGACCTAAAGGTATGGCGCACTATAGCTGAAGTGGAGGATCACGCATTGTTACAAGAGGACCTGGACAAAGCGTACACATGGTCCATCGAGAACATGCTGCATTTCAACGTCACCAAGTGCAAGGTTCTCAGTATGCGACACAAGAGTTTGCACTGCTACCGCCTAGGATCAAAAATTCTACAGCGGGCTTCTCACGAGTGCGATCTCGGGGTGATAGTTCAAGATGACCTCGTTTGTTCGAGGCAGACTGAAAAGGCAGCTAAGAAAGCAAACCAGTACCTCGGCCTTCTTCGCAGAGCCTTCGGGAAGTTTGACCCTTCGATCTTTCCAAAAATGCTTAGCGCGTACGTGAGGCCGCACGCGGAATACGCTATCCAAGCGTGGCAACCCTGGCTCAAGCACCATCTCACCGCGCTCGATACTGCACAGCGTAGGGCAACGAAGAGCGTCAGAGGTTTGACCAGCCTCCCCTACCCACTCAGGCTGAAGACCCTTAAAATCTACAGCGGACGTTATCGGCGGCTAAGGGGCGATCTCATAATGGTGTACCTAATCCTGAGAAACCCCAACCACCCATGCCATTCCCTTCTAATACGCAGTCAAAACACCTCGCTAAGAGGTCACCAGTTTAAGTTAGTCACGCAGTACAGCCGTCTGGAATGTCGGCGAAACTATTTCTCCCTTCGAGTGGCACAGCCTTGGAACGCCCTCCTGGAACATGTAATTAATGCACCCACCCTATCCCTTTTCAAAAAACGCCTTGACGATACCCTATCACATTTTCACTATGTGCTATAGCTCATGACCACCATATGCTGGCACTAATGGCAACCGAAAGTGGATAGTGCCATAACCCTACTCGAGAGCGAGTCACTCCAAACGCCTTGCACGAAATTTACTAAACGCTACTACTATAGACACTGGATTTCTGTATCCTGTCGACCAACAATAATCGCACACAAGTAAGCGTTGTCCTTGCTATCGTTTTTTTAATTTTTCTCGCCTATGATGTGAACAATAACTACTCTCTTGTTGCTTTGTGTGCGTACATTATAGTTTCGAACCCCTTTATACGAAAATGCAGTTACATCTGTTAGCGCCCGAACTGACAACATTAGCCCTTAGCTATCTTTTTTGTCACGCTCTCCACCCTACGGGACATGTCAAGCACCTGCTTTTTTACCCGTCATAAATCACTGTTCATTGCGACACATGAGAACTTTAGTTGGTAGCTACAAAGTTGTTGATTCAGTCCTGTGCCAACTTTGGACTAAATGTCTACCACCTAATGCCGTCCTGGTTTTCTCCGTCCAAGGTGAAGAAACTTCGCTTGATAAGTTGGCTGAACTAGCTGCCAAGGTGCATGAATGCTTTTTCAAGCATCCCACTAATCAGGTCTCGCAGCCTACTAACGCGTTTGAAAGTACATCTGTAATGGATAGGCTGCAGAACCAGATTGAACAGCTAACCGCCCAAGTTTCTGTCATCACCAAACGTCTTAACCGCCGTCGAAGTGTATCACCTGGCCGTAACACACGTGCTCTACCATCCAACCGTGACCAACTGAATCGTTTCTGTTATTTTCACAAACGATTTGGGGATGCTGCACGGAACTGCAGGCCGTGGTGTTCATACCCTAGAGCCTCTCGCTTACAGGACCAACAGGGAAACTCGCCGGCCAGCCAGTAATGGCGACAACTGCCGCTGGCCAACACCATAGTCGCCTTCTTTACGTGTTTGACAACTCAACCGGCTACCGCTTTCTCGTCGATACGGGTGCCGAAGTTAGCGCCATACCCGTAGGTACACACAAACGCCAACTTTCTCCGGGGCATGTCACACTCCAGGCGGCCAATGGTACGAAAATTCAGATGTACGGTCAAAAACTGTTAACCCTAGATCTGGGACTCCGACGTCGACTACCTTGGCTTTTCTTAATCGCCGACGTTCAGAAGCCCATTCTTGGCATCGATTTCTTGACGAAGTTTGGCATCATCGTTGATCTCGGAAACAGGAAACTCCGTGATAGCATCACCTCACTTACTGTCTCCGGCAAAGTCCTCGCTATCGACTCGATTGGCATTCGTTTGGCTCTGCCTTCCGACAATAAGTTTACTGCTCTTCTGCGCAAGTTTCCGTCCATTTATCAACCGATCTGCGACGACTTTCAGCCCAAACACGAAATCCGTCATCACATCGAAACTAAAGGCAATCGTGTCACCGCCAGACCACGACGTCTTGCTCCCGACAAACTCGCCATTGCCAAATCTGAATTTCAACGCATGATGAATTTAGGCATTATTCATCCATCGAATAGCCCATGGTCATCCCCACTTCACATGGTTTCAAAGAAATCCACAGGGGATTGGCGACCATGCGGCGACTATCGCGCCCTAAATAACGCCACTGTTCCAGACAAATACCCGATTCCCCACGTCCATGACTTTTCCATGAGTCTATATGGGAAACGCCTTTTCTCTAAAATTGATCAAGTCCGCGCGTATTACCAGATTCCGATAGCCTCAGAAGACATTCCTAAGACCGCAATCACGACGCCATTCGGTCTTTACGAGTTTCTCCGTATGCCGTTTGGTCTCCGAAACGCTGCCCAGACTTTTCAGCGATTTATTGACCAAGTCCTTCGTGGTCTTGATTTTGTCTTTGCCTATATCGACGACATTTTGGTGGCCAGCGCAACCGAAGAGGAACATCTGTCTCATTTACACCAGGTTTTCCAACGTCTAGCTCATGTTGGTGTCACAATCCACCCTGCTAAGCGCATTTTTGGCATGCCTAGCATCGTTTTTCCTGGTCATCACATCGTCTCCACAGGTATACGTCCACTTTCGGACAAAGTCACTGCCATCACCGACTACCCTGTGCCTTTGTCCATAAAGAGCCTCCGACGTTTCCTTGGTATCATTAACTACTACTGTCGTTTTATCGCTAACTGTTCCGATGTCCTAAAACCGCTTACCGATTTACTGCAGCGTAACCCGAGAAAGCTAATTCTGTCACCCGACGCTCTAGCTGCTTTCGAAAAAGCCAAACAAACGCTAGCAACCGCGACTTCGCTGAGCCATCTGAACACAGACGCCAGCACCAGGTTAGTACTTAAAACCGACGCGTCGCAATCAGCCGTCGGAGCCGTTTTACAACAGGTCATAGACAACGAAGTCCAGCCTCTGTCCTTCTTCTCACGGAAGCTCCAGCCGGCTCAAACCAGGTACAGCACGTTCGGCCGTGAACTTCTTGCTGTTTACCTTGCCATTAAGCACTTCCGCCACATCCTCGAACGACGCCACTTCATCGTTCTAACTGACCATAAGCCATAAGCGTGTTCGGGTCACGTCGGGGTCACCAATTTGTAGGACTAGTTAATACTAGTCCGAGACGATGCGCGAAAGTAAGCGCGGATATCAGAAGGCAATTGGAGTCGGACACAGCGGACTGTATTCGATGGGCTACAACAAGAAGCGGACGGATGAAGCGAGGCAAGAGCGTACACGTGAGCGCGGGAACTTACAAGGCAGTTGTGTGTCGAGCCGGTAGTAAGATTAAAACAAGAAGAAGTAATGTACAATCGGTCAAAAAGTAAATTGTACACGAAAGATAAGAGTTATCTTTTTGGGCGCTACACTCTGCACAATATCTGTATTTATCGCTCACACAGCGTTTGTCGCTCTTGAGCTTCTTATTTCCTTTTTGATTTTAACACTATTACAAGTGCGTGTAGTTGAGCTGTGAGTTACCTGACCTGGTGCTTGTTGAGTGACCTGGCGGTCAGTGCAGATCCTTTCTTCATATCCGGCGGAACAATCTACTTCTTTGATGTCAGTGTAAAATAAATGTTTGTGAGTTTTTGATTAAAACATCTTTAGATAATATTCCCTGGGAATTCATTATGTATATTATGTGATAGTGGGAATAACTTCTTTGAATTACTCTCCGCGTGCAGCTGAGTTCGTGGAACCTTTGTTGGTTGCTGTTGACGTTTAAGATTTGGTCGTGTGTGTGGCTTTGATAGACGAATGGTCGTAATTTGCCTTCTGCCATCCTGAGCAGTTGTATCTTCAAGAATGAGTATGTTTTATGTATTTAAATCCAAATTAATCTGTATGTCGTACATATCATAGCATAGGAAGCGACAGACACTTGACTGGGTCTCACTATCAAAGTTTATCAACAAGGTATCAGGTTCACATTTGTTTATAGTTAGTCAGCAGTAGATTCTTTTCTGAGTTTTGCATGACAATCGCTCGGTTAGCCATTACACAAATGAGCCCCTTTTTACACCCGTCACTTATTCGTAGATACCTCCGTCAACTAAAAAGTTGTAAGGCAGAGATGAAAAACCTGCCTACACTTTCGCTTGTAGTGGACTCGGACCCAAAGAGAAATAAAGATAAATAAATGATGATCAGAACTGACAAGACTCACAGAAGGGTTTCGACGTGGGTTAGACGTCCAACCACATAAAACTTCCTAGTCCTCTCGCGTCAGCCACTCCGATGGATGGCAAACGACGACGGTGAAACCGGTTGAGACGGAACGAGATCTGTAGATGAATATTGCTCTAGGTTAGAACGTAGTGACCGACAATGCCATAAAATCCGTGGCACAAGAACACAGAGAGAACACGTCGATTTGCCCGCGTGGTTCAAAAAGTGTGTTATTTATCAATCAAAACAAGTATACAAGGTTAACGTACAAGAATTGGTTGTAATAGGAAAGGAATGTACAATTAAAGATAAGTAAATTTACAGGCGCTACAGAACTCCCCCTAGAGCGTTGGCAAGAGAGAAAACGCTCGATAGTATTATTGTGTGTAGTCGCGGAAAGGCACAGGAGTATTTTAGCCCTACCAGAACGAGTATTTGTTGTAGCGGGTTGTGGTAAACAGGTAGAGTCTGTAGGCGTAGTTGTCGTTGGATGCATACGAGTACAGTCAGTACGAGGATCAGTAGCAGAGGAGGATGAGTGTGAGAAAACCGGAGTGGAGCTGGTACAATCATCCAGGTAGGCAACTTTCAAACGATCGAGGCTGACAGAATCAGGCGTGCCGTTACGATCGACAACGTAATACTTGTCATGTCGCGAAATCACTTTGAATGGACCTTCATAAGGCGGTTGCAGGGGCTTGCGAACAGCATCAACGCGAACGAATACGAAGGGGCATGAATGTAAATCCTTATGAACTTGAGGTATTCGTGATGTCCTTCTCGTCGGCGTTGGCTGGAACTGACTCATATGATGTTTAAGCCGGGCGACATATGAAGTGGGATCAGATTCACCGGTGATTCTAGAATCGATGATCATCTCACCAGGAAGTCGGAGCGTTGTACCGAAGGTAAGCTCAGCAGGTGAGCAGCCGATGTCTTCCTTGCTTGTGTTGCGTATACTGAGCAGTATGATAGCTAAGGCTTCGTACCAGGATGTAGCGCTGGCTGTTAAAGCTGCCTTCAACTGTCTATGGAAACGTTCCATCAAACCATTAGAAGCAGGGTGATATGCGGTAGTGCGTAAGTGGTTGCATCCCATGAGGCGGTTTAAGTCACGAAACAAGGTGGACGTGAACTGTGGTCCTCTATCGGTGGTAATGGTCGCAGGTACACCAAAGACAGATGCCCACGATTCAACGAAAGTGTGAGCGACAGTTTCGGCAGAGGTATCACGCAATGGGACTGCATGCGGCCATCTTGTGAAACGATCAACACAAGTCAATAAGTGCGTAAAACCGTTTGAAGGAGGCAATGGTCCAACTATATCCAGGTGAACGTGTTTGAAACGCGCGTCTGGAAGTGAGAAAGTTCCTGGAGTGGTAATGGTATGACGATGAACTTTACTCTTTTGGCATTGAATACAGGATTCTGCCCATTGCCTGATGTCAGTATTCATGTTTGGCCAAATATAGCGATCCGTGATGAGCTTAACGGTAGAACGGATGCTCGGATGGGAGAGGCCATGAAGATGATCGAAAATTTTCCGCCGGTACGACAATGGGACGTATGGACGCGATTTACCGGTGGAAATGTCACAATGTATTTTCGAATCACAGTGAAGCAAGGGTAACTGGACGAACTTCAGTGCTTTGTTATTGCGAACAGGTTCGAAATCAGAGTCAGTGATTTGTGCAGCAGCAATGTCCTCTAAGTGGATGGACGATGTCGACAGTTGGTGAACGTGGGTGCGAGATAACGCGTCAGCGACAATGTTGCCTGGCCCCTCGATGTAGTGGATGGCAGAGGTAAACTGCGAGATATAATCAAGATGCCTTGTCTCCCGAGGAGAATAGCGATCAGCTGGCGAGTTAAATGCGCAGACAAGTGGCTTATGGTCAGTTAGAACGATGAAGTGGCGTCGTTCGAGGATGTGGCGGAAGTGCTTAATGGCAAGGTAAACAGCAAGAAGTTCACGGCCGAACGTGCTATACCTGGTTTGAGCCGGCTGGAGCTTCCGTGAGAAGAAGGACAGAGGCTGGACTTCGTTGTCTATGACCTGTTGTAAAACGGCTCCGACGGCTGATTGCGACGCGTCGGTTTTAAGTACTAACCTGGTGCTGGCGTCTGTGTTCAGATGGCTCAGCGAAGTCGCGGTTGCTAGCGTTTGTTTGGCTTTTTCGAAAGCAGCTAGAGCGTCGGGTGACAGAATTAGCTTTCTCGGGTTACGCTGCAGTAAATCGGTAAGCGGTTTTAGGACATCGGAACAGTTAGCGATAAAACGACAGTAGTAGTTAAGGATACCAAGGAAACGTCGGAGGCTCTTTATGGACAAAGGCACAGGGTAGTCGGTGATGGCAGTGACCTTGTCCGAAAGTGGACGTATACCTGTGGAGTCGATGTGATGTCTAAGAAAATCGATGCTAGGCATGCCAAAAATGCACTTAGCAGGGTTGATTGTGACACCAACATGAGCTAGACGTTGGAAAACCTGGTGTAAATGAGACAGATGTTCCTCTTCGGTTGCGCTGGCCACCAAAATGTCGTCGATATAGGCGAAGACAAAATCAAGACCACGAAGGACTTGGTCAATAAATCGCTGAAAAGTCTGGGCAGCGTTTCGGAGACCAAACGGCATACGGAGAAACTCGTAAAGACCGAATGGCGTCGTGATTGCGGTCTTAGGAATGTCTTCTGAGGCTATCGGAATCTGGTAATACGCGCGGACTTGATCAATTTTAGAGAAAAGGCGTTTCCCATATAGACTCATGGAAAAGTCATGGACGTGGGGAATTGGATATTTGTTTGGAACAGTGGCGTTATTTAGGGCGCGATAGTCGCCGCATGGTCGCCAATCCCCTGTGGATTTCTTTGAAACCATGTGAAGTGGGGATGACCATGGGCTATTCGATGGATGAATAATGCCTAAATTCATCATGCGTTGAAATTCAGATTTGGCAATGGCGAGTTTGTCGGGAGCAAGACGTCGTGGTCTGGCGGTGATACACTTCCACGGCGGTTAAGACGTTTGGTGATGACAGAAACTTGGGCGGTTAGCTGTTCAATCTGGTTCTGCAGCCTATCCATTACAGATGTACTTTCAAACGCGTTAGCAGGCTGCGAGACCTGATTAATGGGATGCTTGAAAAAGCATTCACCTTGGCAGTCTAGTTCAGCCAACTTATATCAAGCGAAGTTTCTTCACCTTGGACGGAGAAAACCAGGACGGCAATTAGGTGGTAGACATTTAGTCCAAAGTTGGCGCAGGACTGAATCAACAACTTTGTAGCTACCAACTAAAGTTCTCATGTGTCGCAGTAACTGAGATGGGGAGCGGTCGCCAAGTTCAACACCAGATAGGAGTTTCTTTAAGCGAGACTCGTCTGAAGCGGTCGTGCGTTTTAACACAGCAGCTTTAAGGGTAACGTATGGAAATTCTGTTGGCATTGGGTCTAGGACGTCGATCACCTCAGTGGCAATATCCGTAGGGAGCTGAGTAGCCACATAGGAAAACATAATCTCTTGTGTAGTAATCCTACGGAAACGGAAATATGCCTCAATTTGCTTGAACCAAACGCGAGGATTAGATGCACCAAAAGCAGGTAAATAAAAATAGGAAATATGGTTTTCACAGGGTAACCGTACTCGAACTAGGTTTGGATTCCATAGTAGTCGTGCAAAAAAAGAATATTAGGAGTTCTGAGCTTACAAAAATATGAAGTATTAAGAAAAAATTCGGGGTCACCAATTATGTAGTGGACTCGGACCCAAAGAGAAATAAAGATGAATAAATGATAATCAGAACTGACAAGACTCACAGGAGGGTTTCGACGTGGGTTAGACGTCCAACCACATAAAACTTCCTAGTCCTCTCGCGTCAGCCACTCCGATGGATGGCAAACGACGACGGTGAAACCGGTTGAGACGGAACGAGATCTGTAGATGAATATTGCTCTAGGTTAGAACGTAGTGACCGACAATGCCATAAAATCCGTGACACAAGAACACAGAGAGAACACGTCGATTTGCCCGCGTGGTTCAAAAAGTGTGTTATTTATCAATCAAAACAAGTATACAAGGTTAACGTACAAGAATTGGTTGTAATAGGAAAGGAATGTACAATTAGAGAAGTTTACAGGCGCTACACACTTGTCAGTATCCCAATCTTTTCTTCCTCACTGTCCATCCGTTCCGCGATGAATTCCTCTGCCGGCTCTAACTTGACGGATGTAAATAAGGCATTCGCGTCTAAATGCATAATTGTTTCCTCGATATGATTCGTAATTCTTTGAGCTTTCTTAGAAATTTCCGTACATGTTTTATTGAGTCTTGCACTCCGCCGGTTGCGTGTCTGAGGAGCCTCCATAGATCTGTTCTGTATTTCTGTCCCTTTTCTTGTTCTGTTTTTTCTGTTCTGTTCTGTTTTTGTTCTATTTTGTTCTATTCCGTTTGTTGTGTTATTTTCTGTCCTTTGGTTGCTCTGTATTTTTTCTTGTTCTGTTATTTTTGTACTGTTTATTCTGTTTTTTGTTCCCTTTTTCTGTTCTGTTTTTGTTTGTTCTGTTTTTATTCTCTTTTTTCTGTTCTGTTTTTGTTTGTTCTGTTATTTTTCTTTTGTGTGTTTTCCTTTAGCTGCTAAAGCTTGTTCATTGTTCTGTTTATTCAGTTTGTTAGCTGTAAGGTTGTGTCGTCTTTAACACTATTGCAGGTTAACACATGTTTTGTGAGCCCTATTAGTTATTCAATGTAATCCACTTTGTTTATTATGACCGTCACTCGTCCTTTGCCGGCAAGCCAGAATAACAGTTGATTCTACAGATGCCATGACTTTGCTTGCCTCTTGCTCATGTCAAGATAGGGCGTTGCAATGTATATTGTGCTTCGTGGCAAAAACAATCCTATCTCTTGTTTGCCTTTGGTTGCCTTCGTCAAGTCCACTAGACTTCAACAACTTTAAAATCCCGCTATAAACTCAGCGGTAATAGCGACTGTGAAATTCGTGTTTAATCCTTGTTTTATGCGCATTTTTTATCAATCAAATTGAGAGAATCCAAACCAAATGTTAGTAAGATTTTTGGAACCGACGGCAACCACCCGAATACAAACCCATAGTACAATGACAAAACAATCGGAATAAAATAAAGTTACAAACATTTTAAGTCTTCATACAGAGCAGAGTAGAACCCGGCGACATCCATCTTGGCGTTTTCACTCTGCCAGTATTTACTACCAAACCGCTACATCCTGCGCCCATGATGTCACTTCGACTGGTAACAAAACGTCTGCAATACTATTGCTTAGCTCGGTGAGCAACCCGACTACTGAACAGCAGGCCCATGGTAATAGTATTCCAAGGCAAATCATAACACTACAAAGATGACAAGTATTGAGATACTTGGTTTTGTCCAAAATCCTTATTGGACCAAATCCCGGCACTGGTGTGTGGCTGGATTAGATTCAGTTATCTTAGATAGTTTCCAAAAGTAATTACTTTCAAACATAAATGACCACTTTTAACACAAGAGCGGCAGTTTGCTTAAGCCGAGAGTTTTTCTCAAGGAATATATCGCTTCGCATTTTTGCTTGTTTGGTGAATTGGAACAACACATTCGTCGAGTTACTCTTTACTCGCCATTCATTATGATTATACTACAACGCTGAGCTATTATTGTGGTCTGTAGAAAAATATTCTGGTTAGCAACGGAATAATTAGTCATGTATTAGCTTGTTGTGCCGTTCACGAAGATTCAGCACTGCAAGTAAAGGTCAGCGGTTCCGGTGGTAGAAAATGTCTGCGCTAACTGACAACAAAGTAACTAACTAACAACT